>OW679196.1:113293110-113509585 GCA_940337035.1 Agriotes lineatus | reverse complement strand
AAACACAATTAAAAATTAAAGTCTTATTTTCAAGAGTATCAACATTTTATCATCTACCGTAGGTATACATTTTATGAAAATAAGAAATAATTACATTTATGCCTGTAGTAATATTTTGAGTGAAAGCATAAACATCATAAATAACTTAACAATAAATATTTTATACGTCATTAATATCATTATGATTAAATGCAATAGATTTGATAATGAATCTTGGATTTAAAAATAATTTATGTAATTTAAGAAGCGTTTAATTTGCTTTATGTTAATACGAAAATTTTGCTTTAGCTAAAGAAGCAATACGATAAAATGATGTAATTTTGAAATTTGAATACAGAATATTCTTTAAAATTCTGGATAGGTTTTTCTAAACTTTTTATCATTCATTCCACACTTTCATCAATATGTTCAGACATTACAATTTCATCAGTTGAATCTGAATCTGAGAACCTATCAAGCTCTGATTCTGAAGCAGTCTCAGCTAATGAAATTATAATGGGAGGAATATCATTCACACTACAATGTCCCATTAATTTAACCCAATCATCCCTTATAAGTTGTTCGCAGTGTTTAATAGAGTTTCGCCACAATTCACCAGTAAATTTTGAGAGAGCTTTTTTCCATAAATTTGCTACCTTATCTTTCGAAGAAGGCAGTAAGTTTATGTGTTCGTTATAGTAAGTTTTAGAAAATCTCCATGCCATTTCTATTGGATTATATTGATTATTTTTCTGGATTTAGTGAAGTTATCTTGTATAATTTCGATTATACTAGAGTAACTTCACTAGGCAACGCAATACATAACTTTTGTCAACTTGATATTGTTTTCATGGAGATGACTTTCAGCTAGGTTAATACAAACAAATCGAGCTGCCAATAAAATATTTATTTGATCCTAATATTAAAATTTACTCAAAAAATAATCAAATCGAGTACAATGCGTACTTCGAACAGGTTAAACGTCTCAAACTTCCTGCACAATAACAAATCGTGTCATTTGACGGAATAATCCTCCCGCTGACGCCGCCGGACTATTTGATCTGTCAAACTGACACTCTTTTATTTTTGCGCAACAAGTTATCGACATATAACCCGATAATATCGAAGTACTTATAGTATTACTTCTGATTATACCACCCCCTCTAAAATCAATCAATAAAATACAGTAAAATGCATAGTTACGCATGTACTAACTTTTGATAATGTACATAGCAACTGTGATAACCATATACCTTCCTGACTAATAACTGATAGTCACATGCCTTCACAAACATCGCGTTATCTGCTCACAAAACAATTGTCATAACGACCACACTAACTGTACTTTCAATATTTATAAATCAACTGTTCAAACTTGACTCGTGATATAATCTAACCGAAAGCAACACGTGTCTTCTCGATTGGATATATTGTTTTAGGCAATCACGCGAGTCCGAAGGGCGAGCGTGATTGCCAAACAATGCATCTCGTGTAAACAGAAATGATTATTTGATGATCAAGAACCCACTATTTGCATTATATATGATATAGGGGAATTCTAAGAACTTCATGGCCATGAATGTTGAGTATGTTAACTATGAACTATGATGTACTTTTCAGTATAATTTTGCTAGTTCAAAATAGGTTTTATGATGTTCCAAAGATCTTGTCCAGTGTGTGCTTTATCAAAAGGTACCCCATTCATTGTAAGCCATTCCTCCATCTGAACTTTACGAGAATTAGAAGTGGGTGGTTTATCAGCAAGCATAGAATGGTAAGCAGCATTATCCATTAAAATTACACATTTATCTTGCATTTTATTGAGAGTTGGAATTAACTGGTTTTCCACCAACTTTCTAAATGTCTCGCCGCACATGTTTTTGTGGTACCTAATCCTTATGTTGAATTTTGTCGTCGTCGTCCAAAATTAAACTACACCCCTTTGAAAATATCGAAGAACATCCTGCATGCAAAATGGTATAACGTTTCCCTTCACTTTTAATTTTTCTTGGATTACCCTGTAAATTTGTAGGATGTACCCATCTTCGCAATTCGGTACCGTTTTGGTAAATCCAAGTTTCATCTAAAAACACAAAGCTTATTTTTTCACTAGAATTTAGGTATTGTAAATATCTTCTCAAAAATTTCACCTGCAATGCTTTGACATGCGGTTTTTCAGATAGTATAAACCTACAGTTTGCTTTTCCATAAACGTATCCCATTCTTTTCAATATCTTATAAAAAGTTGTCCGCCTACCCTTAAATTCCAAATTTGTTGTACTGTAATTATATAAATGAGATGTATGTATGTCCTGTCCGATCCTAACGGACCATAGGGCGTCTTGGTAGAGACGTTTCTAGTAGCTGTTTGTAGTAATGGTGATTAGGTAGCTAACCTAATGCACCCCCACTTTCAACATTCTTATAGTTCTTATAGTTTTTACTTAGTTTATTTTAGTTATTATTTCACTATACTTGTCACTAATGTCCTCCACTTTTTTCTGTCCTTCGCACTTGTTTTAATTTCGTTCCAAGTCATGTTTCTTTTATCACACTCTTTTTTTATACTCCTTTTCCATGTCTCTGCTGGGCGACCCCTAGATCTTTTACCTGGTGGTTTATAATCTAACACTTGCTTGGTTATACTTTTATTTGGTTTTCTTAAAGCATGCCCGATCCAAGCCCACTTGCGCTTTTTAATTGTTGAGATAACTGGTTCCTGATTAGTTCTTTTCCATAGTTCCTCGTTAGTAATCCTTTCTGGCCAATGTATTCTTAATATTTTTCGTAAACAGTTGTTTATGAATACTTGAATCTTCTGAATACCTTTTCTATTTTCATTCCATGATTCACTTGCATACAGCAGAATGCTTTTTATTGTGCTATTAAAGACTCGTATTTTTGTATTCTTACTTAAATCACTAGAGGACCATATTTTCTTCATAGTCATGAACGCTTGCTGAGCTTTTCCAATTCTAGTTTTAATATCTTGATTGCAACCCCCAGTTTCTTCTAGTACGCTACCTAAATAACAAAATTCTTTAACTATTTCCACTTGTTTATTTTCTAATATGATTTCCTTTTTCTCTTCCATATTTATCTCCATCAATTTTGTTTTTCCAACGTTTATGTTTAATCCTACTAGCCTTGCATTTTCCGCCAGTGATTTAATCTTTTGTTCCATATGATTTCTTGTTTCCGTTAGTAAACAAATGTCGTCGGCATACTCCAAGTCTTCGAGTTTCTCAAAAATGAGATACTGTGAAATATTCTCCTTTTTCATTTAAATGTAAAATATAACGCGATAAATCTTCTTTGTATGAATATTCCCAAAATTTTGTTGATCGACATTTTTCTTTGAATTTTGGACTGCTTAATGGTTCTCCCTTCTTAAATTTGTTTAAAATATCATGAACTTGGTTAGGACTTATCTGGAAGAAGGTAATTAGAACTTGCTATGTAATCTAATTTATTTCCATTTTTACTCACAGAAAATATTCTTGCTACTTTTTCAGAAATCTTTTTTATTTGCGTTGGGCAATGAATCTTTAAATTCTAGATAGCTTTTCACAACTGTCGACTTCTCTCTGCAAGTTAAGAGGGTTCTTTTCTTTGAAGATGACGTTCTTAAATTATATATTTTTTATTTCGAACTAAATTAAGCAAACAAATAAAGTTGATAGGTAACAAAAACGCAACTTTTAAAAATTACGCTATTGTGTTGTCCAACCTAGTAGTAAAAAAAACAATATAAATTCAACACTGCTATCATAAAACTTTATTTTTGACAATCCGGGACCATAGTGAATAGAGTATTATTGCTATTTGTCAATATTAACAAGTGTTGGCAAGAGATAAAAGCATTTGAGATAAAGCGAAACACAACTGATACATGGTGAAAAGCAATCGGAAAACACTGTAAATCACAAAAACCAGTTTCCAAAGATAACATCAGAACAACGGACGGATTAACAAATAAATTTGACACTTGTCAGTTGGATGATAGAAGGTTGCCAGATTGTGTTTGTTAAGGCAAATACAATATTCATTCTATATATCCACAACTGTGGCTCATTTCGCCGAACTATCTGATCATACCATATATGTATATTAGTGAAATCAGAAAAACAAATACGTTCGAAAGGAAAAAAATCACTTAACGATGATTGCAGATAATATCAGAACAATTTTGTATACTACTCATACAATGGTGCATTGCGAAAGTTTTACAAAGCTTTTTTTCTAAATAAAGACCACACATAAAATTTCAAATATTCAGTGTTTTTAACTTAACCAAAATCCCCATGCATATACTTGAAGAACGAACAGCCTGTATATCACTATTTATTTAACAGATGATTTTAGTTAAATATTTGATATAAAATGAGAATCTAGCTATGCAGCTTTTAATATTAGCTTCAGAACTTGTTGCTTACTACTGGCGAATTAAGATGAATGTTTGTTTGATATTCTTATTGCAGAAGCGTTTCTAATTAATATTGGAGAATCTCGCCTTCTGAATATTCCTAAGTTAAATATTTATTATACAAAGGAATGAACTGAAAATTTTTAATAATAATTTGTTCTTGCTGTTAATTTATTCTACAGCTTTAAACAATCAAGCTGAGATTAAAAATATATAAAATTTCGGATTTTGCTGTTGCAAAATGGCTTGAAAGCATTAATACCACTTTATCACCGCCACGCGCATCTTATTTTGTATACATAAACAGTTGAAAAGACAAAAACGAAGCAACAGAGATAAAAGTTAGAATTTTTTTTTTATTTAACAAAGTATTTGAACGTTTCAGTAAATCGCTAACAGATCAAATGAGACTAAAATTTGGTTCTTTACCATAAGTTACGTACTAAATCTGCAACCACTCTTTCTAAGCATTTTATTACTATTAATAAAAATAATGTTGTCTTCTAAAACTTTGAAGCTCGATTTGTTGCAACATAGCACTTTTGGATGTAGGTTGACTTAAATCGGTTTTTATATTCCAAAAGTGTGTAAAAACTTGTGCAAATCTTTTAGAAGCACGCTGTATACGAAAAATATGTAATTTTTGTTTATGTTAACTTTAAATCTAGACGTTTCGGTGATATAAAACATTTTTAATTTCGTTATAGTTCAAGCTACACTTTTTATTAGAAAGCAAATGGCTCACATACAATTGGTAACGCATCAGCAATGATACTTACTGTAACGTGATCAAAGCTACCTTTTCGTTTAATTTTAGTTATTGATCTTATAATATCCTTAAAATGTTTTTGTTTTAAATTTAAAATTACTAATATTATCTGGAAAAATAGCTTCTTCAAAACTTACATTTATAATAATAGAATGGTTTAACTCTAATATGCTATTTACAATGTACTGATTAAATTTATTAGCTATATCCTTGGCATTGTTGATTTCTTCTCCGTCAAATAAAATACTAGAAGTTTTTTTTGTCCTTTCATTAGAGATTTGACAGTTTTTCATATCTTCTTAGGATTTCCACGACAGTTTTCTATTCTACTTTCGTAATATTGGGTTTTCCTATCCTTAATTTTATAACTGTAAAAATTCCTTATATAGATATAGTTGTCCCAGTTTTGCGTGTTTTTGGTGAGTTTAGCTGTCCTGTACATTTGATTGCATTTTGCCTGAATTTGCTGCAAGTTAGTAAACCATGGATTTTCTATTTTTACCGCAATTGGTTTGTTGTCAGAGAGGTCAGCTATGGAATTCTGTACTTTGCTGACCATATGTATGTATGGCAAGATTGGTTACATTTTTACTATTTAGTAAGTTGATCCAATCATATTTATTCAATTTATCGAGTAGTTTTTGCTGAGAATAATTTGCGTACGTCGTAATAATTACGTTTTCGTAATTGTTGTTACTACGCATTTTTCGTAACGTGACATCGATTAAATTATATTATATTTGTGGATTTTGTATGTACATTAAAACTAACATTTCCTGGTTTGTTAGAACTAGGTCAATGATTGTATCGAAATTTTTATTGAATGTGTAAATTTGGTTACAAGTTGATTTAAACCCAACGTATTTATTAATTGTGGGAGGTTTTTTTTTGTAGAGAAGGAGTTCTTCCAGACATCCCAATTGAAATCGCCCAGAATTATATGCTTGATGTGGTCTTGAACTGTATCGTCCTACAAGTTTATTCGTCTTTTTTTTCTTCTCGTATCATTATACCTATAAATTTAATTTTGTTCCTTTTTTAAATTTAAGAGCACCTGTACTAATATTCTAGTGTTAATTACAGACTTGTTCGTTTCAAATCTAGAAAAGCTTTTTCCTTTGACATTTTATAGTAAAATATCTTTTTTTCTCTCAGCGGCAACTGATCTTCAGCAAACAGCTCTTGTCACATTGGGCAAGGTGAATGTTCAAACAGATACGTCACACATATCGCATATCTCCACAATTATGATTTTTGCATTGGTTAAAAGTACAAGTTGCTAGTATGAAGCTGAATGTTTTATTTAGGCTTATCCGTTTATTACAAACAACTTTTTCGTATGTTTTTTTCTAAAGTCAATATTAAATATACTTCCCTCGTTAGCTATTTTTATATTTTCTTAAGTTCTAAACACTCCATATATTAATTTTTTCATGAGACTGTGATTTTTATAAGAAGCTAGAACTTTTAGAAAAAATTACTTTTCTACGAAAAACAAAAAATCTAAAAGTGTTCCCTCTTGTAAACTTGGGCATACTGTATATAATTGAATAAAGAAAGTTAGAGAATACATAATTATCAAATACTAATAATATTTTGATAGTATCAGAAAAGGGGGGGAAGGCTGGAATTTTGAAAATGAAAAATGCAATGAAAATGGAAAAGAGAAAATATAACAAATTAATATTGATAGGATCAGCAAATGTACAGGGAATGAATAAAGAAGGTGCTCTAAAACAACTAATAGGAACTGTTAAGGAATACAAAGTGGACCTACTAGTTCTACAAGAAACAAATCTAAAAGGAATTATGTCAAGTAAGGTAGATGATTATTTATTTTTCAATGGTGGTGGGCTAGTAAATAGATTAGGAACGGGTTTTTTTAATAAAAGAATCAATGAAAAACAGTATAATAGACTATAAAGTAGTAAATGATAGATTAAGTTATATGCGATTGAGAGGAGCCTACAGAAAGATTAGTGTAATAAATGTTCATGCTACTACAGAAGAAACGGAGGAAGATAAGAAATTAGAGTTCTACGAAGAGTTGCAGGAGCTATACTCACACATCCCAAGTTTTGATTTTAAAATGATAATAGGTGATATGAATGCTAAAGTGGGAAAGGAGGAGAGAAATAAAAAAATAGCCGGGGAAGAAAGCTTACACGAAACAACTAATAAAAACGGACAATACATGATAAATTTTGCTGCAAATAATAATTTGATAGTTAAAACTACAATGTTAAGACGGAAGAATATTCACAAAGCTACGTGGATAAGCCCAGACGGCAGAACACGAAATCAGACTACTACTAGCAAAAGTTACACAAGAAATTCCAAATCTAAATAAACAAAAAAGTCAAACTCAAAATAAAAAATGGAACATCGAGGCTTTAAAAGATGAAGGAACTAGAAAAGAATATATCCAGGCAGTAGAAAGAGGCACAAAGGACATAAATGATCATATACCTATAGATAAGAAATGGGATTTAATTAAAAAGTCAATTGAACATGGAGCAAATAAATTAGGAAATATAAAACGAACAAAGATAAAGCCTTGGTTCGACGCCGAGTGCAAAAGATTATAAAAGAAAAACAGAAAGTGAGACAGCTAATGCTTCAGAAGCAAACCGAGATAACAAAGGCCAGGTACATTGAAGCAAGAAGAAAAGTAAAGGCAACATGTAGGAAAAAGAAAAGGGAAATGTTAGAAAAGAAAGTAGAGGAATTGCAAAATAACTTTAACGAGAAAAGAACACAGGAATTATACAGAATATTAAAGCAAGAAAAGCAAGGTTTCCAGCAACCACAACTTTAGTTTAAAAATGACCAGGGAATGATGGTATTTGAAAATGCAGAAATTTTAGAAATGTAGGCAGCACACTTTAAAAAAATCCTTACATGCCAAAATAATAATCAGATTGGAGAGGAATGGTTTCAAGAAGACGAAAGAAAGTTGAGAGAACCAACAATGCAAGAAATAGAAGAGATAATGTCAAAAATGAAAAATAATAAAAGCTGATGGATTTCAAATCGAACTGTTCAAAGTAGCAAATGCAAGTCTGCTAGAAAAAGTGCATTCACTTATCTTAGAAATATGGCAAAAGAAGTGCATGCCTACTGAGTGGTCATTAGCAATAATTCATCCAGTGTACAAAAAAGGAAGTAAGCATAGGCAAGAAAACTATAGGCCAATATCCCTGCTGAATGTGATCTATAAAGTGTTGGCAAATTTAATCAAAACAAAATTACAAGAGGAAAGTGAACTAAAAATAGGCCAATATCAGGCCGGTTTTAAGAGTGGTAAATCAGTTGTTGACCATATATTTGCAATAAAACAAATACAGGAGAAATGTGACAGAAACAAGATACAAGTGCATTGTTTATTCTTAGACCTTAAGCAGGCCTACGACAGATTAAATAGAACAGCAATATATGAGGCGATGAGATATCGAAGGTTACCTGAAGAATTAATAAAGCTAGTGAGAATGACGTTGGAAAATACTGTTAATAAAATACGTTTCGGTGGAGCTCTATTTAAAGAATTTTATAGTAATATGGGTCTAAAGCAGGGCGATCCGACATCAACTTTCCTATTCAATATTTCACTTGAGATGGTTCTAAGAAAAAGCAAAATAAGATTAGAAAATAACATATTCCAGCACTCATATCAATGTCTAGCTTATGCGGACGATTTAGTTCTCTTATCAAGGACAAGAGAAGAACTAAAAATAATGATGGGAAAATTAGAGAAGCAATTACTGGATGTAGGTTTGGAAATTAATCAAGGCAAGTCTAAATATCTAGTTTTAGGAAAACAGAAACAGGAAGCTGCACTATTGTGGAAGAATCAAAATGGTGGAAAAACATATAATTTTGAGTGGGTTAATAGTGTGGTTTACCTAGGTGTGGAAATCAATAGTGATGGGAATAACTATAATGAAATAGATAGGAGAATCGCAGCAGGATCAAGGTGTCTAGGTAAATATAGAAATTTATTTCGTGAAAAACAATTAACACAAGCAGCAAAGGTGAAAATCTATAAATCTATCATAAGACCAACAGTTACATATGTTAGTGAAGTTTGGGTACCAACGCAACAGTGTGTAAATAAACTGGAAATATGGGAACGGAAAATACTCCGAACGATATTTAAAGGTGTTAAAGAAGAAGGTAGATGGAAAAGAAGGACGAACGCAGAATTGGCAGAACTATTTAATGACGCAGGAATAAAAAACGTAATCGATCAGAACAGACTACGGTGGCTCGGTCATATAATAAGGTTACCGAACGACCAATTAACGAAGAAAATGTATAACTTGCAGTGGGGAGGACGAAATAGAAGAGGCAGACCTAAGAAAACTTGGTGGAAACTTGTGGAAGAAGATCTACGTAACTATGGAATTGAAAATTGGCAAACACTTGCATATAACAAAAAAGAATGGAGGAAGAGGATTCAAGCCATGGGCCTTCAGGCCTGAAGTGCTGTTTTATATATATATATCAAGATCGTGAAGAAGAAGAACTATTTACTGAAGAAAAACTGGAAACTTGAAATGGAAAATTAATATGAAAATATAACTTAGAGTAAAATTATAATTAGAAAAAACTAAGTAAGTTTTATTGCAGTTTCGCGTTATGTTTTAGTAGTAGTGAAGTATCACCAAAGAGTATGTAGTTTATCATGATAATATATAGTACAGAAGGCCTGCTACTTATTAATACAGTACAAAGACTGATCTTAGTTAATTTAATATGTGTACAAAATAGGTAGCAACTGCGATAAAAAAACTATAGTAGGTATATTATGTTATTAAGAGCAAAAGTTACACTTTAAGTGGCGTGGCTGGACGGTTTATCTGTCGAGTTTGCGAGGCAGATAAGTTGAGCCATTTTAATTTGGAAAGAATTTGTATTTATATTTTGCAATCATGTACAACATTCTTGAATAAATCTTGCAGCTTGTCAGATTTAGAAACTGATCAGTGTACCCCACCGCCTGAAGTAGCTAATGACGCTAAGTTAGGAATTTAAAATGATTTAGCTAATTTACTTTATCTCAGCTCGTCAGCGGAGATCTAGTTATTTATTTAATACTCAATAGTAATATAGTGTTTTACTAATTCCTTTTAAACAACTAAACTGGGCTATTACTAACTTGTTTACATCATAACCCACGTTACCCCTAACACAGGAGGTAATAAGAAATTACCCACACATGACATAAGTATTTAACTTTTAAATGATTAGCTCACTGTCAATTCATTTGTCACTTTAACTTTTCATAACTGTCAATAACAAATTTATATTGTTTTGGTATTTATTGAGTTGCTGGATAAAATTTTGAATGGCATACATGGGTTACTTGAGGTAATTAAACCTACTCGGCAAGTCTCGTAGCTTCAAACATCTCTCGTGAATAATATCCACTTTAACCCCCTAATACCATAAATAACTATTATTTGTGGAAAAAATGCCTTACCTTCCTCGATCCTCTTTTTCGAGAAAATTGTAATTGTGACAACCAAAATTGGCTATCATTTTTTGTTTTCTAGTTATAAACAAAAATTCAGTTTTTACGTTATTCAGGTGCTTTTTGATAAGTATACAATGACGTAGTAATTTTTTATATGCAACCCATAGTTGTGGCATCATGATAAAGAATTTTTTTCTCATTCCAGTAATACATAATATACTGTCCCGTCATAAATTTGGACATAAATGGACTTTTAAAACATCACCTGCGGGTTGCAAAACAACGATTTCAATCAATTGGGAATTTCCCTACAGACGTCACACGGGGGTTGTGGGAACTTCTACAATCTCTTTGGTTTCAGAGGAGGGCTCTGAAGCTGCACCAAGTAAGCTTAGTTCGAGTGGGGCCTCATCATCTGAGGGTTTTACTAATGGCGTTTGCTGGTGTCGTCCTCCTACAGCAGCAGCAGCTTTATGCCCGTTTGGGGGCTATTCTTTTCACCTCCTGCAGAAGTGTGAAGCTCTCAAATAAGTAGTGCAATCTAATGATTTGTGTTAATGATATTTGTACCGCAAACACGGTAGAAAAAACTGTAGCTGTACTTGATATGTAGTTGTATACTCTACTGGTTAAATATTAGTTGCATAAAACTGTGCTAATCACTGTCATGATAGCGTTAATTTAAGGTGCACCTTTCAAGTAAGTAACGCCTAATCAAAAATTACAAAATTGTTGTCCCGGTTACTATATGTAGCGCTGTTAATAAATATAATGCACCTGTTTATATTCCGATATTGTGCTGCGATTAAACCGAGTTTATACGTTCTTGGCCTAGTTGAGTGTGTTTGTTGTAATTGAAAAACTTGTTTGTGCTTATTTTATTTGGTAATTACATCATTTAAAAAGATATTTCCATTTTTGTGTATTTTGAAAAATAAGGGTCCAGTTGTCGCAAGTGAAATCGGGTACACCTAAATAAATCTCATGGCACTATTTTAATATTTTGGCATTGCTTAAACGGTTCTCATGCTCTTCAATTACAGTTATCTGTAATTTTGCTACCATGTTATGCAAATTACAAATTAAGAACTATAAGGTTACAATATAAATATTTAAAGTTACAAACAAGGAATGTATAACAAACAACATTAAATTGTTATTTTGTAATGTCGCCATGGTTTTCAATTACGATTGGTAATTTATATGTCATGAAAATAAATGTCTGATATATTTAAGAGATAAATTGCTTTCCTACTTATTTTGAACTGAGTGGCAACCTCTCTCGTTAGTATTGCTCTCGTCAGCTTATCTTCATTTTTCAAAATCATTCAAATCACGGGGCATGTTTTCAAATAACTGATTTTCGACGTTTGATAACAGCCAAAAATGTGACAGTTGTAATATATGTCGGTTTATTATATATTAGAATTTATATTGATTCTATCTCAATATAAATAATGATTTACCTTTACTATAGAATAATTCAATAAATGAAGGCTTTATATTTCACAAACTGCGTATATCACTTTGACGTTTCTTATCATTAAAAAAACTTTGACAGTTGAAATTATTTATAACAACGACTAACCCAGTTGAAGCAATGAGACTCCTTTTTCATCAGCTGAATGGTTGTGTTAATATTAACTAGTTTATTTATATAAACTTATTAGACAGCTATAATAAGCAGTATAATATAATATACCTAATTTTAGTAATCAATTCAGGTACCTTCAAAAATATTTCTCCTTAAACGTTTCAGCAACTTGACAGTTATCTTGTTTGATTTGACATGTACATAATAAACTTCAATTAACCTTCAAAATAAATTTTAATTATTATCCATTTACTTGACATCCGCACTGTCAAACTGACAGTGTGTTGACACCACTGCTATTTTTCACATTTTCACAATTAAATTAATGTACAGTCTAATAAAAAACACATCATTTTGGCAGTATAAATTTTTTTAAAAATTGGCACTGACAGTGCGGATGTCAAGTAAATGGATAATACTCGGTCCAAAATACTTTGACAATTCTATTGTATAATTACTTTTAATCTAAATAATATATCCAAAAAATAATTTCCAAATATAAATACCTAAAACAACCAAGTACTTGGATTTTCTCTATTTTCATAAATAATCAAGATATACTCACAAAACAAAAAGTTGAAAAATCGAACTATTGTGTATAACTAGAAAGCAAAAGACGATAGTCAATTTTGGTTTTCAGCATTAAGCTTTTCTCAAAAAAAAAAAGATTGAGGATGGGGGGGTTTATTTTTCCATATCTTCTATAGTTATCGAGATTCCTTATGAAAACATCGAAATTTTCTTACCCTGTACATGATTTTAACTGGGTAACTCATATAAAACCGTAGAACTAATTATTAGAAGTATTCAAAATAGTAACAAGTCGCAAATAAATCCAAAAATCTAAGACTTTTCAAACCTTTTAGGCAAACTTCGTACAATCTCGTTTTTACAAATTCAATAATTTTAAAGTGCCTCGATCTTAATAAAATGTTCTATTTGTTTCATTATTATATTTATAACTTATAACATGTATGAAACCATTAAAATGTAGCAAAATCGATTCTAGGACATAAGTAGGATGATGCTGGTTTAAAAAATATTATTCTATATTTTAAAACATTAGAAACCCTTCTGGGTGGCACATTTATTTTCAAACTATAATTATAATAATAATAATTACGTATTTTCTACATTACGTAATACTGCGACTCAATAATTCTCGTTTAGAATTGACTTGTATCATATTTTAACATCAAAAAATAAGATCAAATTTTATGTACATACTTTTCAATGAACGGCCTCCCTTCCTCCGCCGTGTACCGTACACCGTGTAGGGTAGAATTCTCGAAGAACAAATTTGCCTGTACATTCCAACTCGTTCGCAAAAGTTGAGACTTAGGTGCCTTGATATTTTTGCCATTTTTCTTGTTATCTACCGCCCTTCTGTTTAAAAACATGCTGTAGCACTTCGAGCACTAGACTCGGAAATTAAACATTCTATTTACTACAGAAATGTCTCTGCAAATGACGACCTTCACAAATTGGCCTCTAATGCGCCGTATCGCGTGGGGTATATAAATATTAAATGTTGCATTATAACAGCAACAATGGGCAACAATCAGGCTGATATCGATAACATTTCGTGCCAGATTGGGAACAAGATACAATTGTGTTGGGCAACAAAGAAGAGCGCTGGAATCGATTTTTCCTTTCACGGGCGCTTTTACTTTTTCATGGAAATTATACCCTGATGGATTATACTCACCGTCATCATGCCGGTTTTTAAAATTTGTCAGTTTGTTCATCACAGGATTTTTTAGTTCGACTAACGAACCTGTACCAAAGAAAATGGAATCGCGCATCTAAAAATACTTTTCTTTTGGTAAAGCGAAGGGAGTGTTGCAGAGTTATTTGTACACTCGGCTGCGGAACGTTTGCGCTGATTTAATTTTAGACCACTCGTGTGAAATAGCAATGAAACAGAAGGCATATTACAACATTAATTTAAATTAATAATGTTTGTAATGTACCAATTTGTAGGTTAAGTATACATATAGCAGTTCATACTTGCCTTAAGGAATATTTATTGAAACTTTTCAGACTGTTATTCATATACAATACAATCAAAAGAAATGTACTACAACTACCAATCAGAAACATATCTCTATATCAGCTTAGGAAAAGTACACAAAATTGGATAACCCTTCTATTTATTGACATAAGCGTTCACTCTTTATTACAGCTTACAGTTTTATTAAATTTATATAAATGAATGTAGTAGAAAAAAAAAGAGTAAAAAGAAGTGGTTTGTACATCACATGCAAAAAAATAGCATTTTATTCGTATCAACAAAAATCTTGTGGGCACTGGATATGCTAGTTATTATTGATTTAATTATTTATATCTAATTTGACGTATAATGTAATTTTGTAATGTTATTTATAATCATCAAAGACATCATTGAAAAAATAGCTCAGTATACATAATGACAAAATAAAGTACATATAAGTATATACATAATAAATAATATAAAAAGTAAAGCGGTGAAAAGAAAATAGTCATTTATACAAAGTGTAGCTAAAGTGCCACTTTCTTACACGCTTGAGAAAGTTTAAAGAATGAGCCGAAAGCTAAATCGTTCAATCTCACAAGTGCCAAAAAGACGCTTTAGATACGAGTTATATACACAATTTCTTCGACTACCGCATATTTATCCTAAAAGAGATTACAAAACGTCATAATTTCAAATTGAAAATTCATTAAAAATAATGTTAGATATGCTTTCATTGTTTTTTCTACTCCTGTAACTAAAATGGCATTTAAATACTAACATACACGTCGCTAAGTGACCTTTTAATCACGCCTTCATAACCTGTGACTAAAGAGCCTCTTAGTCACTGGCTGAAGTTAGCAACAATGTTTTAGTCGCGGTGTGAAGTTAAGTTCAAACAGTATTTGCTTTATTAGCCACAGCCAAAACTAAAATTAAGTTGGTTTTTAACAGTCAACATTGACGTTTGTCGAGCATAATTTAACCTAACTTAATATTCAAAATCTTAATGAAATAATATGATGTTATGTTGTCGAAATTTGTGGTCGTAGAAAAAGTATAGTATGTAACTCTCTTCTTCTTCTTTCTCAACCGTTTTCTACCCTTTGGATATAGGCCTCCCTAAAGCTTCTCCAACTAGCTCTATTTTGTGCTACCTGGTACCAATTAAATCCTACTTCTCTCTTGAGGTCATCGCTCCATCGCATTTGTGGTCTTCCTACGCTTCGGCTGTTGCTCCACGGTCTCCATCGTATTATCCTGCCACTCCATTTGTCTTGTCCTCTTGCCACGTGACCAGCCCAGTTCCATTTTAATGTCGCGATGTGGTTAACGATATCTATAATCTTTGTCTTCTCTCTTATCCATACATTCGTTTTGCGATCTCTCAACGATATGCCGAGTATCCTTCTCTCAATTGCTCGTTGGTTAATTCGCAATTTGTTCAGTATAGATTTAGTGAAAGTCCAGGTCTGTGCGACGTAGGCTGTCACTGGCAAGATGTATTGGTTATATATTTCGGCTTTCAGTGTAATTGGAATATTCATAGCTAGTATGTCCTTTACCTTGTTATAGGCGGCCCAGGTAAGTCGTATCCTTTCGTTTATTTTCAGTTCTTGGTTCGCCTTTTCTACGGTTATGGTCTGTCCTAGGTATTTGTGTTTGGTTACCTTAGCGATCTTGTTTGTTCCAAGCGTGACATATTGATTGACGTCTTTGTTCTCTGTTGTCATGTATTTTGTTTTCTGGAAATTGATTTCAAGGCCAATGCGGGCGGTTGCTCTGTGAACGTCCTCGATGAGGCTCACTAGCTCTGATTTTGATTGAGTAATCAGGACTATGTCATCAGCGAATAGTAGGTGATGCAGTCTCCCTCCACTGATATTGATGCCCCGGTTTTCCCAATGGATTAATCTTAGCTCATCTTGCAGGACTAGAGTGAATAGCTTGGGCGACAATATGTCTCCCTGTCTTACTCCTCGTCCGATGTTTATTTTGTCAGATGTGTCATGTAATTTTATTTGTAGAGTGGCTTTGTTATAAATGTTTTTTATTAGGGTGTTGTATCGATGGTCAATTCTTGCTTCTTTTAGAGTTTGTTCGATTGCCCATAATTCGATGCTGTCGAAAGCTTTCCGGAAATCTTTAAATGCCAGCCAAAGGGGTATATTATACTATGTCGTCTTTTCTAATAGTGTTCTTATCGTTTGTAAATGTTCGGTAGTGCTAAATCCTCGTCTAAATCCTGCTTGATCTTTTGGCTGGTAGAAATCCAGTTTTGGTGTTAGGTGGTTGGTTATAATTCTGGAGAATAGCTTGTAGATTTGGGATAGTAGGCTAATAGGTCTATAATTCTCCAGGTCTTCTGTGTCTCCTTTCTTGTGAATCAATATTACAAGTGCATTACCCCAATCTTCTGGAATGTCTTCTTGCTGCAGGTATTTGTTGAAGAGTGATTCGAGTTCTTTTATAAGCTTCTCCGAGTTTCAGTACCTCTGCTAGGATTCCATCTTCACCGGCAGATTTCCCGTTCTTCGTCTGTCTCATTGCCACTGTTATTTCGTCTCTATTAATTGGTGGTCTTCAGAGCCTACGTTTGTAACTTTTTTTCGTGTGTTTTGTTCGTCTATGTATGTAACACATTATATAAACTCCTCTAGACACTCGTTTATTAAACACTCGCTGCGCTACGCTCCACTCGTGCCTAAAAAAACTAGTGACTAAAGTGACGTTTATAAAACTTGTTACATAATATACTATTAAATTGAAAATTCGCCACATTTAATAAACAGGTTTGACAGAAGTGTGCAATAACGTGCCAGATGTGTTCAATAATATTTTTTTGCATAGTGATCATGAAAGTCGTCTTTCTTAACGAAACATCGTATTGAAAGTACCACTTCCTTTAACGCAAAAACTTGAAAAAGGTACACTTGTTTTAACTATTTTATTGAAATTTCAATTTGAGAGTTGTAAATTCCGAAGTCCTTTTCGACTAAATTTCGAGTTCATTTGCTTGATTAACTCGGGCTTATGAAAAAACGTACGACTTTCAAAACGTGTTGTACACGTAGTTTTTTTTTGCATAGTGATCTCTTGGTCGAAATTTAATCGAAAAGGACTTCAGATTTGACAACTGTCAAATTGACATTTCAATAAGATAGTTTTAAAAGCGTACTTCTTTCACGATTTTTTCGTTAAAAAAAGTGTAACTTTCAATACGATTTTTAATTAAAACAACACGACTTTCACTTTTCAAAAAATGACTACTATTGCATAGCATGCAATAATAGCATGCTTTTAATATATGGAAAGTGTCATATAATAGCCTCCTTTAAAAAGTGTGGTCGAAAAATATTTTTGTGGCGTCGAATAGCTGAAACAGGGAAAATTCACCCACGTTGTAGCCATCTATAAACACAAAGAAGATATATTATAATAGAAAAAAGAATAAGTAAACATAAATACGAACATCTTCAAGAATATATTATATATTAGACATTTCCTTAATATTTACACCTCGAATCAAAATTACCCCGCCCTCCACGTTGGGGTTAGGATGGTGGCAGCCTTAAAAAATATATAAATTTGCTGAATAACGTATGTCCCAAACGTTTTCGGAAAAAAGTAATGGTTAAAGATTTTGTATATGTTTGCTTTATTTTGCATGTCAACAACATAACCTTATAACTGTGTTTATTACAAAACTGACATGTTATGTCAAACGTCAATCAATTTGATACAATTTGTTTCCAACGGCAACTGAATGAGTCGTTATTTACTGTAGGTCTGTTTTGAAAATTTTCCGAAAACTTTTGGGACATACGTTATTCTAACTCGAAAAACAGGAAATAAAGTAAGCAACGAAAAAGGCTAACCAGTATTGAATGAAATATTCAGGAAATTAACAAGAACTGATACAGGAATCTTAAGCTAAACTAAAGAAAGACAAGTATATGCGCATAGAGGCGATTCGAATAGAGATGTAAACGACGCTATAAATGAAATTAGTACTTACCTTTATGAAAATATGTAATCCTAATGGAAAACTTAAAATAAAAACCGCAGACAGTAAGAAACAATATCCAAAATTTAACTTAAAGAAATTTAAGGATGACTCGGTGTGGCTATGTAGTCTCCCAATTTTTTGGGAAATATAGTACATCATAACTGATATTATAACACGACACAAAAACTTAGAATACAACAAGCAGTAGAATAAACCTTGGGAAACTGAAGTTATAAATAAAAGTTGTTGCTGGTGAACCGAAGAACTGGAAGTAGTAAAAAACAAGACAATAGAAAATGTTATACTTAGGGTACTAGAAAGATCGAAATTATAAAAAAAAAATTAAGATTTTGACGTAAAATGTGACGATATAGACGAATTAAGGGAAAACACTAATAAGTCAACGGAGCCTGGAAAACATTACACAGTCTGAGGTTAGATGCCCAGGAAAGAATTATAATAGACCCAATGGAAAATGACAATTAGAGAAGATCTATTGACTGAGAAGATATGTCAATATTAAAATGTATCGTATACTATAGAAGAAACATAAAGACCAATAGAAGAAATAAATATCGAGGAAATGAAACATTCCTTAAAAACAATGAAGAATAATAAAACAGCCTGTCTTGGAAGTATACCTGTAGAGCTTCTTAAACACGCCACTGTACATTACATGAGGAAAGAAATAGAAAAAAGACTGTAGGTAAACTGTATCAAAAGATAATAAAGCAAAGAATGGAAAATAACGATAGAGTGGATATAGAGAAATACAAGGTTGGTTTTTAAGACATTCCTATATTACCTTTTCATCTTCTATTCGAGTCTGAAGTAAAAATTTTAAAATTTCGAAAAAACACGCAAACACAACGAATTCAGATACATCTCTTTTTTACATATAAACAATAAAAACCCAATAAAGTGTAAACATAAACTCTCAGTAAATAAAGTTCTTAAACAAGGTTTTGTCTATCGACTCAGTGATGTAGAACAAAAATATACACAATAAAAAAAGAATTTCTTAAAATGCTGTGGTGTAATATTACTAGACCGAGTAACAAATGAAACAATCAGAGAAAATATACAAATAGATGCAACAGAGGACAACATACAACAACAAAAATTGCTCTAGTATGAACACATTCTTAAGATGGAAAAAGTAAAACTGCCGCTGAAAGCTTTGAGATGGAAACCTACAAAGAGGACAAACGAGGACGCTTTGGAACACAATGGAATCAACAAATAAAGACAGCTCTGCAAAGAAGAAATTTAGAAGACGATTCCGTCTGCAGAACACTGCCGTTAATGGCTGTATACGAACCTCTCTATATACAGGGTTTTTAAAAATCGGTACAAAAAAGTTTAAGAGGTTATTCGTTGTCGAAAATTAAAATGAGAATTGGCAAATATTTTTGTCAATATAAGACTTATTTATAACACTTTTTTAAATTTTTACATAGGTATGTATGGCTTTAAGGGATTGAATATAGCAGTCCCTGTCATGGTTTTTATTTTAACTTTCTAATGCACGAAAACTTATACATAAAAAAATCTACTCGAAAACTGGATTTATTTAAAAACGTTTTTCTGCGATCGTGTGTTTAGTGACAAACTTTTGCACAGTTTCTAGTGCAAAAGTGACGTCAACAGGACTCTTAATTTTATAGAGCAAATTACGCCTTTTTCGCATGTTGTCGTTGATGACGTACTTTAAGACTATATTAAAGCACGCTTTTTCGTAAATTTATATATCAATAGTAATTTAGGATCTACGATAGTGTATAAAATTGACTTTTAGTTGGCAGTTTTAAGTTTGTAAAACGACTGTTTAATAACATGTTTTCGTTAGTTCACGTCGTCAGTAACAACGTGTTTAAAATGATTTCATTAGGCACGTCGTCAGTAGCAACGTATTTTTAAATTTTTAACCACGTAAAGCCAAGTACCTATGGTTGCCAACCTTAAAAAATTAATTACTCTGTTTTTCGTATTTTTATTACAGCATCGATTTTTGTCTATTACGATACGCAAACGAGTATCTTAATAGCCTCAGTACGAATGCAAAGTAATTGATGTACTTATTTAGTATGTAAAGAGAGCCATTTTGGTATGGGGATGCGAGTTTCGTGCCGAGCGGAAGCGAGGCGCGGCAAAACAACCTAATACTGAAATGCCCCTTTACACTCGAAATACATACAAATTTTTTTCTACGGTCCTAAATAAATGACAAAATTGTTAAATAATTGATATTTCTTTATAACAGGCAACCAGAAATAGACCACTGACACTGTGTAACACACTATGTACTTGTACTGTATAAATAAGTGAAATTTTAGTAGAACACGAGACGTTTTAGAAAAATAAATAAATATCTTATCTTCATATTCCATCTTCAAGTTCACACAAACTCACTCAATAAAACTGTTGTGTTATTATAGACTCGCCGTGATGTAATTGTCAATAATTTTTGACAGTTCCAGAAAAATAACGAATTGCAATAATAATCAGGCAGCCATGGCGGTGCGTAAAGTAAAATGAAGGCACGTGATTATTTCATTAAGACATTGTTTACGTGGTTGCGATGTTAAAATGGTTACTAGGAAAAAAACGTGTGAATCGCTAACTTTTCGCATTGACAGTGAGCTTTTAATAGTCAGTTTTAGAGGTGACCGTAAAAAAATATTGTACGATAAACATGCGCATAACATCTGTAATCACTCGTGGGGCTTAAAACGTTCGCTCACTCGCTTGTATCGTAAATTACTATTACAAGTGCGTAAAGCTAGTCTTTAGTCACGAGTGGGGCAGGTTAAAACGCGAGTGAGCGAGCGTTTTAAGCCCCGCGGGTGACTAAAGATGCTTTACGCATGTGGATCGACAATATTTTATCAATGATGGAATCTAGAAAACACAGTAAATATAAAAAAAAATAAATGTAAATTATGATTACTAGCAACCGGTCGTAATTTTGGATGGTTAAAAATTTTTAAACACGTTGTTACTGACGACGTGAACTAACGAACACATGTTATTAAACAGTGGTTTTACAAACTTAGAACTACCAACAAAAGTCAGTTTTACACACTGTCATAGATAATAGCTATTTATGATACAAGATGCGAAATTTAAGTGTTTTAGGCACGCGACATGTTTTGTCAAACGAGACCGGAGGTCGAATTTGACATCGAGTCTAGTGCCTGAAAACTCCTTTCCAACGCTTATCATACAAGATTTTATCTACTTTGCATAAAATTATCAGAAACTTTTTATTTCGACATTTCAAAAATGTCAATTGTGTGAACTAAATGAGGCCGTTTCGACGTTTTCATATGAAAAGAACAATGCAAAAACAGTGGTTAATAGACCCCATTAAAGCACTGTTTTTCAGTGTTTTAATAAATACATTAAACCACTAAAGTAGATAAATAACTTTCATTAATAGTTATAAACTATGCAAGTGGGATAAAGCATCATAAATATACGTGTGTGTAAATTACAAGCGAGTGAGTAGCACGAGTTATGTAAGCACAAAAGTATATTAATGATGCATTATCACACATGTATTATACAAAATTTTATCTACAACTGCCTAAAATTGAAAAAAGTGCATGAAAAGAAATGTCAAATCTGTCATTTTTAAAAATATTTTAGTAGGCAAATGTCATTATGTCATTCATTTGATACTATTTCAGTTAGTTAATGAAGCCATTACACCACTCAGTTAGGTAATAAGGCCATTACATAGCTGAGTGGTGCAATGAGCTTTATTACCTAACGGAAATAGTGTCAAATGAGACACGTAATGAGTTACTTATCCCGCTGGAGTAGATAAACTATATTAAAAGATAAGAAATAAACGCTTGTGTATGTTAGTACGCTATCAAAGAACATGAACACAAATAGCTCCAGATTTAAATAACAAATGTTATCCTACAAAAATTGCTGGTATAATGAAGCAATTAACATACAATTAGTAAAAAGTATTTAAAAATACAGTATTTATGAGTTATTGCAGCAATAAAAAACAATTTATTTTCTTAAATAGTATAAAACACTGATGTATGTAGAATTCAGATGTAATATCTACAGTACTAAAAAAGCAAAAAGTTCTAATAAATTAAAAGTTTGAAGCAATGCCTGTTAAGTTAACTGTTATTCGGGAGTTAGAAACTGAGACTAAAAACAACAAATGGTAAGCCGATTACTGGCTTGGAACGAAAAACGGATGGCAATACTTTGTAACGTTCGCTTTACATTAATTAAACAATAAAGACATTTTAATTTATTTCAACGTTTTTATGTAGTCTAGGTAAATATTTTTAGTCTAGTATATAGGTAGTATTTGTATTCAAATAATACAATTTTAAATTATACTAATTTATATTCTAGTAGTTTAATTGATATGGAGAGCTTGTAATGGTAAGAGTGTTACTAAAATTGGCGTTTAAATTTGAAGTTTTTGTTTCGGTTTTACTACAGCGCGATAAAAACTAAATTTTCAAATTCCAGTTTCACTGATAACACAATTCTATTTCGACATTATTTTTCATGATTTATTTTTCTTAGCCTGCTATGTAAAACCAATTTTGCACTTAGAACTTTACTATTTTTACCATACCTTATGTCGCTGAAACTGTGACTCCTATTTAGAGATACGAAGTTAATGTTAATATCTTGTAAAATTCCAGACCTATAAAATAATTGAATTACATTAAAAATCTGCATTAAAAATGTTTTAATAACTTTATAGCCACTGCGCAATTGTTACCAGTTAACCTAATTATACACAAAAAAACGAAAACTAAAAGTTACAGTTTTAATATTAAACAATTGTACAAATTGTTAACATAGGTAAATAGGAACGCCACTTTACACTAACAAGATTGCGACAAAACGCCGTTTTCCTGTCCCTGATCGTTCAACAACTTGTCCTTGCAAACATTGATACTTAAGTAGTATTTTCAAAAATTTCGAAGTAGTTCCATGAAACACTATTACTATTCTCACTCATTTAAGACTCGTTTAACTACTAACCCTACAATTTAAAAAAAAATTTACGAAATTTGGTAAGTACCTACTCATTTTGTCGTATGTATACTACCAATTCGTTGATTCTTTTTTCAATTACATCTTTAACATTTGTTATTATAAGAGAAATGGTAAGGAGACGATTCGCCCGCCTTTTAAGAAGATGCTGCATGAATGTGTTTAATATTTAAGAGACTTGAAATAAGCTACCCTAAAAGAATGTTGTAAGAAAAAACAAATTAGTAAATGCTTTAAATTAGTAATCGAAATGAACTCGTTTAAAAAATGAGTTATTGTCTGATTTGCATTTTTCAAGAATCATTCTGTATATAATTAAGTAAATAAACATTATATGCATGCTATATATTTTCTTTAAATTATTGCAATTTACTCCGTTTCCGTTTTTTTTAAATGACAAGTTAGGTTTGGAACGGCTTAAAAATTGTAAAATTACAAACAGAAACTTTGACTTTTTACCACCAGTGTTGAAGTTAGACCACACACAGCGTAAGGAGCGTGGAGCCTCAAGGGACTCCAGCGGCCTGAAGTCGTAATCGATCTTGGTGTAGAACTCAACTAGATAAAACAAAACCAGGCGGAACAAAGAGAAACTTGCATCTTATTTGGCATTTGAACTATATTTACTTAAACAAAGGCAGCCTACGTTTCTTGTAAATTCTCTTTGGATTTTTGAAAAGCACCGCTTTTTTTGGTGTTGCACGAGACTTTTACAAAAATAAATAGAATACGAGGGAAAAGAAAAATCTTACATTTAGAAATTACCGTGACGCAGTTAGAATATAAACATGAAGACGTAGTTTTTTAATTGAACCAGAAAAGTATTTTGTCTATAACATGTGCTTCAAAAAAAATTTTGCAAAAGGGGTCAACGTCAAAAGGAAAAAGGTACACATAAACTGTAGATGTCGTATTTATTCCGAAAGTAGGTCATTTTAATGAATACAACTGTCACTTTATGCCAGCTTAATTTGACAAATCTCAAACTGCTTTGTATATTTTAAGTCATGGTTTTCACTGATAATCAAATACTATGTATGCTAGAAATGGACAAATATATTCAAGGGTAATACCACAAGTAGTGGATATATTTTTGACAAATATTTTGTCGTTTCCATGTAAATTATTGCGTTTAAATTTCACGATACAAAATCACATCAAATATGTCACGAGCCGCAGGCGAGTGACATTTAAATGTGATTTTGTTGAGTGAAATTTGCAATAATTTCTATGGAAATGGCAAAATATTTAAAAAATATATATCCACTTCGAGTGGTATTTGGGACGACTATTTAACAATATTAATACATAACGATTAACTTTATTGAAAAATAATCCAACAATTAATATAATTATTCATTCTCAATTAAATTCAGCGGAATACTTCCAAAACACAGCATTTTAAAATTTTTAAAACAAGCCACACAGTTTGTTGGGGTTTAGTGTTACGTAACCTAGCGATATCACTAAGGACAGAACATCGTTGCTAAGCGATACTTCGCAACAAGGCTATTTATTTTTTGAGTACGTACATTGTTTTGTGAATATTTTGCATGGTGCCCAATATTCAGTGATATACTGCTGTTATTGGTTGAAAAACGCAAATGTCTGCAATATGATTGGCTTATATGTTATAGTGTTGAATAGTCAGCAATATAAATTACAGGCTTTACAAACGCCTTGCAATTCCAGATACGCTTTAAACATAGAATTAGGGCACTTTTTCTTACCAAACTTTAACTTTTTAAGTATGTAAAACTTAAGGCATGTTAATTACAAGTTGTTAACTATTATAAATATCAAAATAGTTATTTATGTATCACGGGCGTAAAACAGGAGATATTGACCCGCGGCGTGAAAGCTATAGCATGAGGTGCGGAGCACCGAGGACTATAACATGACCCGGGCCAACGATGCAGGTTACACCTGAGGTGCATAAAAAACTATATATACCTACGATCGAAATGTTAAAAAGGCAGATTTAGATTATACAAAACGTAGTGAAATGAAAACAGAGCAATTCTTACAATTATTTTAGTTTAATAATATATTTGCAACTGGGTATGGTTTTCATTAAAATGTGTTTGTAAATAATAACTAAAATGACGTCAGCGGGCAGTAGAATTCTTTTTCGTCCGCTAAAATGATGTCAGCGGGCGATAAAAGTCTTTTATGCCCGCTGACGTCATTTAGCGGGCGATACAAATATCGCCCTAGGACGAAAAAAACTAGCGTTACACCTGAAAATGAGGACTAAAATAGTATATTGTGTATCAAGGCCGTAAAAGTGATCTTTTTTGGCCGAACCTGTTGTTTGCGGCCGAGGCGTTAGCCGAGGCTGCAATTCAGATGAGGCCAAAAGAGTACTTTTGGCCGAGGTGCACACAACATTTTTTAGGCGATCATCATAAAAGAATTCAAACATTTGGTCAGAAATTTTTTTTTCTGAAGATTTTCGTGAAAAACACAGTTACCTTAGACAACTAAAAACAAAAGCATTTAGACAACTGAAAATAAAAGCATCTCCTGTCAAATTTAATATTAAGCTGCATCGCGCGTGTTTTGAGCCTTTTAAAATGGGTAATAGCGATAGTTCAAACACCCCCGGTGAAATTCTGGAAGCTGCAAGTGTTGCGACCCTGCCTATATAGCTAGGTAAAAAGTGTTCATGAAGTAGTTTCTGACAGATCAGTTCCAAAAAAGTAGAGTTTGACAGATGTGTACAAAAAAAGTAACATTTGACAGATGTGTACAAAAAAGTAAAACTTTACGGCGACAAAAGGGGCCATAGAATCGCCATTTTTGTAATGATCGCCTAAAAACTTCTATTATAGATCGATCATACATAAATTATCAGATATTTAGTAGCTTACAAACTTATTTGACGACATGTTTACCAAAGGAAATAAGTCGAAATTGTAGCAATAAATAGTAACCAATCACTGATAAACGTAACAACGTTAATTAAAGAAAGTTAAATGTAACAATAATAAAAGGACGGACTTATATTAAATTAGGTTTTCTGTCAGTGTCAGTTTTGTTCATTTGTTATCTTGATAACCTTAGAATTGAAATAAAATTTACTTAAATATTTTTACACATTCTAATAGATAGAGCGTGGTATGGAGAATAAAATGACTGTGCTAAAAATTAAAAAATGTTAGGTTACCGTTTCCAAAATAGTTGACAATCTTAACAAGGAATGAAAAGCAACTAAGAAAATTAAATGTTATTTCAAAGTGCATTGGAAACTGTTTAACAAATATGATGAAGAATTTTCTTAATGAAAGTAATCACATTGAATAGACTGAAATTTCATTTACATGTAATTCTTGATTGATATGTCATGTATCATAACTTAGCTCTGAGTGTAAGTGTTGTTTTGTTTGTCATAATCGTTTAATCACAAAAAGCAGTACTTGAAATAAGACTATTGTTAAAATCCATATTATAGATGTGTTGGAGGATAAAAAGCGTACACAGAAAAGGAATTTAAGGCATACAAATCGGATTTAATTTAGTTTAAGCTTATGAAAAGTTCAAACAAACATGTTTTCAACTGTCACATAAGTTAAATGATTGTACGTCTTCCAATTCCAAATGGGAAATTGATATAAAATTGTACAGAAATATGAATTATAGTATATCCAATGTTTAATGTAACTTAGATTCTTTAAATTTTTTAGCGAATATAAGTGAGCGATTACAAGATTTTCGAACTTCTTCCATGTGACGTGTGAAAATGTTCCTTATTTCGTAAGTAAAGTGATTGTATTCTACTGCATGGATAAGGTAGCATTTTCGGCAGTATTTAGCGGCCGAAAACTCACACTTTTTTATACTAGTACCTTTTACTTTTCGCTAGTAATAACCATAGCAGCAAAAACTAACCACCATTTTCATTGGTCGAAATCAAAATAGACACTCCCATTTTTCGGTATGATTATGACCTCCTCGCCTTTTCCCGACTTCCTCGATTGAACCGTCATTTTATAATTAGAAAAAACGCTTCCAAAGCAGTAAAATAAAAAATTATGTATGTAACTCGCACGAAAGCGGACTTTTAAGACTCGTCTTATTTATGCGGCTCGTCCAAAAAAGTCCTTAATTTCGTACTTGTAACATTTAGCTATTTTAACTAGATTGCATTTAATTTAGTTATTAGTGAATATTAGTTCGAGTCCCTTTCAGATTTTCTGTATCCGAAGCTTAACTTTTGGCGTTAAATCTTAAAAATAGTTACATTTTGTCCTTGCTAAGATAGGTTGTGTACTTTTGTGTTCCACTAAAGAAAACTTTTTTGATAACATTTGCCAGTTCACAAAATTTTGTTCTATTATATACATGTTTAATAATAATTCTACCACGTTAGCGCCTTACGTAACCCCATGAGTGCAAGTGAGTGGACATACATAAATAAATCTTGGTGATCCTAGTCTGGCAAAGACAACTCTACGATACGAGATAATTCGACGAAAGCAACTCCAAGACTTTACTTGATGCGAAAGGTGACCCAAGTGACTACAAACCAGTTATCCTAATGATAGTCGGATAACCAAAGGTTCTACAGCAAAACGTTTTCTAGGTTTTGAGAGATTATCACAACCAGCTCGTTTTACCATTTCTAATGAACTACGTTGTGGCTCAATCAACACAAAAACTAACCGGTAGAAAAAGGTACAAATTTCCCTTTTTGTGTAATTAATGGGTATTTATATGGGTTTGTTGAATTTATAAGTAATATTTTACCTGACATGCATTAACGAGGCCACGTTAAATTAATACTTAAAGATCCTGAGATATAGAACCTTGAAGTTATTTTTTTTCTGTACAAGAGCAGCCGTATGCCCGTATGCCGTTATTTGTGTTTTTAAAATTCATACAGTGTTTCAATGTATGTGCGTTTCGAATCCTGTGTATCCTATGAAGGTATTTGCTTTAATATTAATTTTTGGGGTGTTCATCACATTTTTATTAATTCTTCAGATTTTTCAACAACTCTGCTACGTCAAAATTCTACCAGAAATAGGTCATACATTAACTTCTTTTTCTCACGATAAATCTTATAATCATTTTCGCTTACCACAGGAAGAATCTTCCACTAACAGCTAAGTTTTATAATTATTACTGAACCTTAGCAATCCCATAATTTCAAAAAGATAAACAATATTGTAAAGGCAGTATGCCTTGTAGAAGCTTTGCGTAGGCCAGTTATGTTAAAAAAATTATTTTACGTAGCATCAGTAATACCTAACCTGCTAACTTCAAATATGGCATAGACTAGCCGTGCAACCAATAATACAGTATTGCCAAACGTAAAACGAATCTTTGCAGCTATGTTGTAAAATGCCACATTAGTCAATGATTTTGAATGTAGAAATGCATTGCATTTCCATGAAATGCAATAAAAACTATTTACGTTACAAGTAAGAAAACGACATCTTTACCTTACTTGTGCGGAACGAGGCAAAGCCGAGTCCTGTAAGCACGCAAGTAAGGAAATTATATGTTTTTTCCACGCGTCACATACAAGATCTATTTTCGAACGAAACATTTGAAGAAACTTTGCTTTGTCTACAACATTCACTTTCCCCCTTGGTGTGAACAGTGTATTACGTAGAAAGAGCTGTAAGAAGCATATTATGCTCGAGTTGAAAAAGTTACCTAATTCTACGATTGCGTAATTGCGTATAGTTCGATTTTTGTACTATACTTTTTCTACGACCACACTCATTTGGTTAAATAAAAACGAAAAATCTTAGTAATTGTGAAATCAGAATACAGTTTCTTTCTGCATCGTTTCATACAAACAAAAACTGTAAAAATATACCTAATTATATTCACCAAAACCAAAAACCATGGCTACCAGCAACACAATAAGTCAATTTGACATCTCTAATCGTGCGATCGATCTATTTTACACACGATGTACCCAAGAACACGCTTACACAGTTTGTGAGTTTTACAATTTTGACCATTTACAATAGTACGTAGTCGTAGAAAAAATAATTACATTTCTAACTACAATCTTTACTGTTCCTGCTAGTGCGGAAATCAACTTCAATTTCTAACTCAAATCAATGAGAAAAGTAAACTTTTTCTCACGAAAATTCATAATAGTTATTTATAAAACAAGTGCTAAAAGTGAATGTTTATGCACGAGATATGAACATTCATAACATGTCAAGTGCAATAACATCTTTAGCACAAGTTTGCATACAATATTTTTTCTACGACCTTAAATTTAATGTTATTAATCCATAAATGTCAATTTAACAAAGGTTTGCATTTATGACAGTTATAATTTATGTCATAGTAAAGAGATGGCCGTGTCGGCGTAGGTGACTGTTTCTATAGCCCGTAGTTGTAAAAATTATATATCAAAGATAATTATAACAGTACACATTTTACCTTATTCATTACATAACGCTTTAATTATTTAAAAAACACTTTACTTCTCACGAAAGAAGTAACTAGAATAACTTTATAACCTCACTTTCAGTATAAAATACGTAAATTCAAAACCAGCTGTTTACTTTTAGCACGTATGCTAAAAGTAAACAGCTGATCTCACTTTTAACACGCTGATGGATAATACGTCATTTTTAGTTCGACAAGCTATTGATAAAACGTCTACCTATAGTAGTGAGAGTAGAAAAAGTTATTTCAGTTAGTTATTATATTCTATTTGCCTATTTGTAATTAAACAATGTTGCCAGTTCAGCTATTTTTGAGGTGACTGAAACCTCGTTAGATGTTCAAACATATAACACAAAGATAAAAAAATACTCAGTGTTTCTTATCAACCTTAATAACGCAACGTGAAGTTACTCCGCCATTTTTATATGCTGTATATAATTTTTACTGGTTTTCTATATTTTTCATCATTACACCAAGAAATCAACCATAAAGAAATGTATCTCAAATAACAGATTTATTTTCCTTGTCAATAATAGAATTTTGCAAGTCTTTCGTTGTCATACAAGATTTTACCATAACGTTGGTATGCTGTATGGTAGTATGTTTACATGTTGTAACAAAAGAAAATATTACAATACAAAGAAAAGCCACGACGGAAAAGATGAATAACGAAAATTTATCTCTAACTTTGTAAGAGCCACTTTTATGAATTGATAATAAATGCTCGTTAAAGCTCAGGCTGAATAAAAATGTAATGGCCTCACAAACCTAAATTACCGCTATAATTTGCAAAACGGAACCGACACGGTAACGCGATACTGTAAATCAAATTTACGGGGGCCCCCTAAGTGTTGCTGGATCTCATACAACGTTCACGTGAAATGCTTTGTGCTATTGATTTGACACGAAAGTTATCAGGAGTAGTTACGTCGCCACAGCTTCGATTATGTGTTCTGAATAGCCTGTTTCGCATGTAAACCCACGCAATAAAGGAGATGTCAGCGAAAGTCTTTAACGACTCATTTTTCGTCGTTATTAAAACGACCCAAGTGGCTTCATTTTAAATTCATGAATCCTCCAAGGAATATTTTCGGGGCTTTTATTGCTGGAAATAATGTCCTGGTTTCTAAGTAGCATCGTCGTCTCCTGTTTGAACAAGTTTGAAGGATAGTTTCGTAATTGAAACTGAAAGAAAAGCAACGTCATAAAAAATTTCTTAGGTTAGTCGGTTTGTAGAACACGCAACTGAGATCAGGACCGGCATATTCAAGACCTGTCTTGAGAAGCTTCAGATGTATGGAACTGCGTTAAACCTACATAATAAACAAAAAAAAAATATAAATTGATCGTCATCATCATCATTAACCCTTTGTCATCCAATCATTCAGATCTGCATATAGGTCTCTCCTAATTACTTCCATTTTTCTCTGTTCAGGGCCGTTCTCTTCCACACCAAACCACCATGAAGCTTCAAGTTATATCCCCAAGGCATTGGTAGCCTTCCCTCGTTCCTGTGTCCTGTTGTCTCCATATTTGGATTTCGTGATTCTACCTGTCGTCCTGGTGGCTTTCGTCATGACCGGCCCATTTCCATTTGAGTTTGGCTGCTTGTTGTACTACGTCGATTACCTTTAATTCGTAATTCCCAGCATTCTACGCTCCATACTAAGCGCAACCCGTCTGGATTAGATTAGGTAAAGGTCCATGTTTGTGCGCCCTAGGTTAATACGGGTAGAATGCACTTATCAAATACTTTGGCTCTCAAGTCGAGTGAGTATTTATTATTTTTAACAAAGCAGAGTTTACCAAAAATCAACCATCCTAACTGAATTCTTCGTTTTATTTCTGTAGTTTGGTTCTCTTTATTTGGCTTGATATAGTCGCCATTTTAAGATTGTGTTGGGCCATCTTTCTTCTTTGTATCTTGCCACATGATCTGCGTAGTTCCATTTCAGCTGGGCTACTGCTTCGGCAAAGGGATAGATATAGACAATGAAAAGCCTCTACCATCCAAAACTCAACCTCACCTTTCCGTGGTATACCCTATTTTCAGAAACGAGGCTCTGACAACCGAGGAAAATGTGTTGTCACCTTACACAAGAACAATTATGGAAAAAATGCCATAACTTCTACACGAAACTTGAATTCTAAACATCAGTTAAAACTGTCCCCCATTCGGATCTCGGGAAGCGGACCAGCATTACTAACAAACGAGGCAACTTAAACACAAGCAACAGAGGAACTTGGAACATAACGTGTTTATTACAGTGAGGTACACTTGAAAATATGAAATTCGAAATAAAAAGGCTCAAATTGACATATCTGAGGCCTAGTATTATCTAAATAGTAAAAGGAAACAAAAACTTATCAGTGTGGGAAATTTAAGTGCTGTTATTGGAGAAGGGGAGGTGGAGGAATTATAGGAAGATTTTGACAATGAAAATGAAAACAAAGGGGTTCCAGGTTGGTGGAGTTCTGTGATAGACACGACTTAGTAGTAATGAATATAGTGTTCCAACATCATCGTAAAAAATATATACCTGGATGAAGACGTGCAATACAGGAAGGTATCAGACAAACTGCGTTTTCGTCGAACAATGTTTTAAGAATTAAGTCAAAGAATGTAGAAGTTACCTCACCGCTGACGATGATACAGACCGCAATCTGATTTTAATTAAATACAAACTAACCTACAAGAAGATTGGGAAGAGCGAACAACAGAAGGAGTATCTAGATAAGCTGAAAATAGAAGAAAAAATGAGAATTGGAGAGAGAGTACACCTAGAACTGAATGGAGTGGAACAACATAAAATGGGAAATTATTATAGTAGAGAAGAAGTAGTCGTGTTCAAATAAATCTGGAACAATGTTTTTTCATATACAGGTTGAGTTAAGAATTGAAGAATATCTTAATCGATTTCCTGATATCAGAAAGATTTACAGATTTCATTACATTTTAAAGTTTAATGTAACTCTTTCTGACAGCAGGAAATCCATGGAGATATTCTTCAATTCTTAACTGAACCTACATATGAAAAAGCATTGTCCCAGATTTATTTGAACACGACTGTACCGCACCAGCAGAACATACCCGTTCGTAAATCCTGGATCAAAAAACAAGTTACTCACCTAATTGAAAAGTGAAGGAAATATAAAAACGCTAAAACAGAGGTAGCTATAGCAAAATTTCAAAAGTTAAGAATTTATGTAAACAGAAAAGCCAGATTAGCTAGAGAAAGAAAAATGTGAAGTATTTGAGGAATACGTTAGAAGTAAATGTACAGACAAGTATATAAATAAGTAAAAAGATGCGTCCATGATAAAAACTCCAGTAGAAGAGGAATAAAGGACAGAATCTGAGTAGTGTTTATCGAAGAGAAAGATATTGCTGATCGATGGAAACAGTATACAGTGAATTTAATTTAAGGTTAACATAGCAGTTTCGTTTCTATGCCAGCATTTAATCATACAGGTCACTTCCATAGTTACCAATAAAATCAATAGATTTAGACCGTTTATTTTACGAGTTAACATACGAATTTGAATTACGTATTTGCTAATAAGAAACTTTATACTGTTCGCTATTTATATTTAACTGGTCGATTTTGATATAACCTTATTCTCCCTTCCTATTGCAGTATAGCTTAGTCTAGCTGCACGTTGCTGATAACATTCTGCAATATTCCCTTTATTCAAGATCCACTACTTGGTCGATATTTTGTTATATACCCTGTTTATCAATATAGTAAATTAACTTATTTTTGCTATAAAGTAAACTTGCTTCCTTTAGTTAATGCTTTATAAACTACATGAAACGTATAAGCCAATCACATTGACATTTATGTATTACGATTTTTACTATGATATAACCTTGCGTCAATATTAAAATTAATTCGAATCACGACTAGTTACAGCTCAAAGCAATGAAAAACCTTATTCTCAGACAAATTGGTATGTTTACATTAATATTTCTTCCTTATATCCCTTTTCTCTTTGTAGACAGTAATATTATAGTCAGTTGTAATATAACAAGCGGAATGATTATTATCGATGATTTTTTTCAGAGTTAAAACTGGAATCTAAATTTAACGAGTGCGTAGAACGAATTAAATTTGCTGTTTCGGTTATAGCGAGTAAAAAATAATCGATTATTAATCATTACACGAATTATATTTGGAAAGAGAATATATTGAAGGAAATGCAAAATATCAAATATTTATTTTTGTCTTAGGTTGGCACCGTTAATGTTGGTTACCCTGGTGTCAATTTTAAGTTTATATCAAATTCGAGGTTAGCAAGATAGGTTTTGTGTCAGTTTGTGTCAAAACTGACGGAAACCCATATATTTAATAGTACTATATTGCTAGGGCGTGTAAGTGGGGAGGTCACAGCGTAAGTGAGACAGACAACTAACTCTTTTACACACTTGGTGAGCTGTGCGCAAGCGTCGTCCAGCGAGGTGGGGAAATGAACCTCATGGTCAAGTTTAAAATTTGCTTCTAAAGGCGTAGTTCGAATTTTCACGCATGCGCAATTTAGAAATAAAAATATATGGGAAAACCTAACCTGCTAACCTCGAATTTGACATAGACCTAAAATTGACAGCAGGGTAACCAACATTAACAGTGCCAACCTAAGAAAAAATCACAACCATTTATGATCACCCGTAAAAACAATTACGAAAATAAATTACTACCGCTGTGATAATGTGTAACTAGGCATTTGCATGCACTCATTGGTTGAAATAACGTCACGTGATATATGAATTATATTCTCAGTATAATATTATTGATTGAAAATATGTAGGTATTTAATTTGAGTACCTCCAAAAATATATATTATTAACGTTTCAAATTAGGACAAGTTAATTTAGTTTCACTTGACACAATTAAAAATGAACTAAGCTTCAAGATTCAAATTTAATGTCCTGGATCAAAATATTTCAAATTTAATATATTATTTATTAAATGTAATTATTTTTTACCTATATCCAAAATGTTAATTTCTAATTATAAGAAACTAAAACTGACAAAATGTTGAGTGATTTTCAATTTTGATTGTAAATCGATTTCTTATTTACTTTGTAAACAATTATTAAATGTAAATAGACAGTTCTTCCAAATTTATATAAAATCAAACTTGTTAAAAACCACACATTGGAATCTCAATAAAAAGTTCACTGACCTTTGCCGTATTTTCAAAGGTGCTCTTCGTTGTGGAACATCCCACTGGTTGTCGCTGCTCCAGAAGCTCATTATAAAACTTTACCAAAATATTTCTATTCTCTCTAATAGAAACAACTTTATTGACACCATAACAATCACTCACTCACTGATTCTACATCAAATGGATGATAAACTCTATAGCATATAGGTACAATAGATCAATATTACTCAGGTTTCGGTTCAAAAATGACTTTTATTTTTAATTATAATAATCCGATATTATTATATCAAATTATAGCACAGGGAAAGCTATTTTGCCACTATTATTTATTCAGAACTGATAGGAAGTCAACCTTCAAAAATCTTCGACTAATATTATTCCCTCTTAGTAACTTGCTACTGTCTCAACTATCACTATTCACTCATACGATCATTCTTTTAATATCATTTTAACTGAATGGATTTAAAAATAAAAATAAATACTGCATGCATTTGTATGTTGCATTAAAACCTTATACTAAAGCTCTCTACTTCGTCTTCTATCTGTTTTTTTATATTTATTGCATCTCAATTTACGATTAGTAGATAATGGTCAGATCAACATTTCGACCTTCCGTACAGTCTCATGTCTGTGGTCACTATATTATGTTGTTATTTTACTAATCGTAGATCAATTATTGTCTTCAACCGTTTTATTAACTATTCCCAAGTGTAGGGGATGTCTTTGTGCATAAAATAGGTGTTTGCAACCATGTATTGATGTTTCTTGCATAGCTGTATTAGTCCTTTCGCACTATCATTTTGAGTTTCTTCCCCATGTTTTCCAATTACCTTATCATTAATTTTTTATCCTACTCTACAGTTTAGTACTCCAATTGTAAAATACTTCGTCTGCTTTATTTACACTTGCAAAGATATCACTAATTATCTCGTATTTCTGTTCCGCTTTTGTATCTTCATTAATTTCATAAATCGATCAGTTATATAACCATAGCAATAAATACTTTTTGTTCTTCTTCCTTAGGCGAGCGTAGCATGTGTTAGCTTGAACTCTCCACTTCTTATTCTGTAGATATTGGATAAATAATAATTAGCTACATATGGTATATCGAATGGCTAAGTCATTACATAAGCAAGAACTCCGTAAAATATAAAATAAACCAAGTATAGCTAGCCTATTAGATTATTATCTACACCCATTACAGTTAATACTGCTAGTGCTAATGGATGGTGACAAGTCTCTTTTAATGAAAAAAAAAAGATTTATTACATCTAAATGTTGTCAGCAATTGCGCCGCTTTAACGTATAAAGCTTTTCGTCTAATTAATTTCCAAGTAATGGCACATAAAAGCCTAATTAGCCAAGATTGTGCTTGCTACTTTGTGTCTCATATAAAGGGTGTAAATGTGTCTTGCTTTTATTTGTTTAAAAGTTTAAAGAGCAGTTCAAACGTTCAGCTTATATTCGTCTTCGCCATTGTCCTTTAAATTTGAGCATGAAAATTATACAGAGACGTCCCTGTGGCGAACGAAATAATACAAAACATCAAGGGAGCGGCAGGTAAAGGGCCACGTGCGCCTCTGGAGAGCAACCCATCCCGAAGGCGGCGTTCCAGGGAATAGGAAAGAATGTGGAAGAAACCCGAAAACAGTGCAAGTGAAGAGCTTTTTAGCATAATCTTATCTAAACTTGTCACCCCGAGAGCACACATGGTGTCTGAGTGAAGTATTCGCCATGTCTTGTCGTCCGCCTCCCTCTGAAACGGAGCACTTCAGTCAAAGTGTGCCAGTTCACGTGTGAACAACTCCGGGCTTAATTTCACAAATGTAAAACTTACAGTTTCGCATTTTGAGCCGTTCAAGTTCGGTTCAGTTCCGGCGAGATCTGAGTGGCGGCGGTTTAACTAATTCTCGCCTCCTCTCATTTGGGAAAAATTGGCGAAAATTAAGCATTCCTTTGTTCTTTCGAATTATAAAAATTAATTAAAGTGCGGCGCCGAAAAGAATTTTCCTAGGACAAATGAAGTGCCACTCCGGGCAAATTTTCAGCGCTGCTGCACTGTTTCACACAACACTCGCTGTCAGGCAATCAGAGCGGGCTGGGAAATTCGCGAAAGTTGCAACTTCGCACATGTGTTAAGGTCATTGAATCAATTTGTTGAGTGTTTAATTACGGCTTAGGAGATAAATCACAAAAGCGTAAGTGCAGCAGCAGGCGACAACCAGAATTTCGAAAGTATAGTTGGTTACGGCGCTCGGTTCTGTTCGAAATAACCGTAAAGTGATGAACTTAAGTGGCGTTTAAAATTAACTCGCCATAAAGAGGGTTAAAATGAAACTGTGGAAGGTGTTGGCGAGAAATAGTCACGTTTATACCAATCACGTAAGGCAGAAAAATGGGCTGGAGCTTTATGGTAAGTTAAAAAATTTGCCATCCTAGATCAGTGGGAAATTGGTCGAAGTTAACATCAGATGATACACCAGTCGGCTTTAGTCATTCTTGTAATAAGAAACAAATGAAATCAACAACCGGCACGACACAAATGAATCAACTTGCACATGTGCAGTAGTTGGTTTTATTGGCAAAATTTTGGCGCCACGAAGTGTGACTAAAGCTTGAAGTAATAATAACACTTAAAACAACCAAAAGGTTACTGAATGATAGCTATTATGGTGATCAAATGACAAACTTAAAGTTATTTGGATATATTTAAGATATACGAGTCGTTTTATCTACTTTCCGACAAGCTAATGTGGTAGGTACGTGTAAACTTTAATAATGCTCACTGGCTTCATAAAAGAGGGCTTTTATGGCGAAATAAATATATTTAGAGTAATAGATACGGGTAGGAAGAATCTTCTTTGTTCTGCCTTTAAGTGTAACAAACTTATTAGTAGTGAAAACACACTGCCTAATTATTATTTCCATTGTCAGTAATTAGTCAATTCGTCCAGCTACCCGTTTTATAATATGATTTATAAACAGGGCGGTGTTATCGATATGTGCCTTTCAGTTGAATTGCACAGTAAATTTATATCTAATTCATGATGACACATTATGCAATAACATCCGTATACACCATTTAAAAAAATAAATATAAATTTTCACAGATAAGTAAATATCCACAGATCTAGTGATGTTTTTTATGGATCCGTAATTCAAATGTTAATATCAACTGAAGTAGCCATTTAAGATCCATTGATATTTATTTTTTATACAGTATATTTAAAATAGCCGGTTAAAACATGATGTTTGTAAACAATAAATAGTAAAAATAGACTTTTAAACTAAAAGTGCGGAGCAAGAAAATTTCATTTTTTTAAGCATATTTCGTTCATTCAACAATGTTGTAATAGTAATTTACGATGCAAGTGCGGAAAGCTACTCTTTAGGCCCGCGAGTGACTAAAGATGCTTTACGTATGTGTAACGTACAATATTTTATCTACGATAGAATCTAGAAAACACGGTAAATATGAAAAAAAAATTAAATGTAAATTAGGATTACCAGCAACCGGTCGTAATTTTGGGTGTTTTAAAAATTTTAAAACACGTTGCTACTCACAACGTGCCTAATGAAATCTTTTAAATACGTTACTACTGACGACGTAAACGTAAACTAACGAAAATATGTTATTAAACAGTCGTTTTACAAACTTAAAACTGCCAACTAAAAGGCAATTTTACACACTGTCGTAGATAAAAAACCGTTAAAATATATTATCACACTTCCGGGACTAAAGTAGCTCATTTAATCCCTAGGGACTAAAGTAAAACTGATACCGTAACTATGGTAAATTTATGTACACACGAGGTTAGTAGGGTAGGTTTTGTTTGTCATTTGACACACACTGACGCAAAACTTAACCTGCAAATCTCGAATTTGACATATACTAACAATACACTTCAGTACTGCCAACTTATTCACGCTATCCAGGACCTGCTGCAATTTTTAATAAATTGTAATTGTCAGTTTCCAAATTGACAGATTCCAAATTTTGGAAATGTTTGATGATAATGTTCTCAAAAGTGCAAAAAATAGCGTATATACCTCGGGACTAAAGTGCCTAAATCCCTTGAGTGGTTGTTGCCCTCGGGCTTCGCCCTCTAGGCAACAAACTCCACTCGCGGGATTAAATGGTGCACTTTAGTCCCTCATGATATAATATACTATTTACGTAGATTTCGAATCTGAACTTCCTTTTAACTATTTAAGTTATTTGTAAAACGACGACATGGCTATTTTTGATGGCATTTAAAAAGTTTAAAATAATATAAATATTTTGAACTTTAAAAATTAATGTGATGTTGAGTTCATATTTAAAATTTCAATAAGAAAGTGCATTAATAGTCTAGTCAATAAAGACAAGTAAATCTCTATGTTTTTAAACTCGGTGACCTAATAAAAATTAAAAATTTTCCTATTTGGAAGGATATAGAACAGTCTAAGAAACCCTTAGTTTCCAATGTACCTCAATGGCGACCATATTATTTCAGAAATGGCATCGGCCAGTCAATTATTTCTCTCAGAATATAAGTGATGCCATTTTGACAAGTTTAGTATTTGATTTGCACTATTAGAAGTTGTGGTTGCATTAATAAATACTAAGGAAATGATTAAAACCCAACGTAAAAGAATAGTTTGAAGCTGTGTTTCTGGTTGCTTCCGTAAATATAACGAAAAAAATTGCAAACAGTCGTATCTAATGAATATCCATTGCGTTACTTTTGAAACCAAGGGTTTCTTCTACTGCTTTGGATGGATATAGAGTACCTTATACAAGATAAAAGTAGAGAAAGCGCGGCAACAGCATTTCATTGGTTGGATCTCTTTGAATTCCATTAGAATTCAAAAATGTAGTTAGCCCGCGTGCCTTCGATTTTTTAAATTAGTGACATTAAATTTGTCAGAATTATTGCAATTTTGCAGTATATTGTGATGCTGTCGCTCTCTCTGTTTAGTTTTATAATCAATTATGAGACTCTATCTACAGGGTTAGGTTGCTACATCCAAAATTAAACTGCTACTTTGCTATTAACAATTATCTAAAGTTCTAATTTAAGTAGAAAGCAGCAAGTTAAGTTAAAAACCTAGATATCAATTATTTACTAAGTTTTGTGGAGAAAATCGGCCTTTATGAACTAATTTAAACAAATTTACATATTTCACCGTATGGAATAATAGCCAAAGCAGCTGATGCTCAAAAAAGTTCTAATAAGCATTTATTTGTACGCATTCTGTATGCTGTCATTTCACAAACGAGGTATCTCTAACTGATGGGACTGACATTAATTCCAAGATGATTCCCTGGTGTCGAAAATGAATGACCTTTTGGATACCTTTCACTGAAGCTGGGGCCTTATTATAAGGCTACGCTGCACCACACGTACACTGCTCGCTTATGCATTTTTACACGCGCTATAAAAATGGCTGAACTTACGTAAAATCACTTTGAAATGCTCTAGCTTGCACTTGACCAATTTGATGCCTTGTATCTACCTGTTGCGGAAGCTCAATACCACAAATCACCCTGGACGCACTCTCTCAATAAAAACACAACTTCTTGGTAAACTTGGGTCTTTAATAACACATAAAATATCATTTATTCGAAAGCTTAGCAAAAACACAATTAACTCGCTTGAAGAAGCAACCCTAATTGCCTTGTTTACAGTTTTGTTTTTAGTTGCGTGAAATGCCAAATCTACTTTGATTTTATTTGGTTTTTACACAAAAATTATGCTATTCTAAAAACATCATACTATGAATTATTTACAAGGCCTAGGCTATTTTATAACATATCTGAAATCTAAATTATTTCATTTACTGGACGTTTTTACAGTTAATATCTGTATTGTTTGTTATGTTATAAAATAGTATATTATACATCAAGGTAGCGAAGCGCAGTATTATAACCTGAGCGCATATTAGATACTGAGCGCGCAGCGCGAAGTATCTAAAGCGCGAAGGTTATAAGACGATTCGCTACCGTGGTGTATATACTATTTTTTGCACTACCAAACGGCTTAATACCTAAATTCCCAACAAATTTCGAAAATATTTTAACTGTCAACCTGACAATACAGCTCTTTAAAACGTCAAAATTAAAATAGTCATATTTGGTAACTTAGCAATTTATTAGTTGCCACGGTGAAAATTGTTTATTTTACTTTCTCTCCCTTGGTGGAGAAAATCAACTTCACAACCTCAAAATAGGCCAATAACGGTGCGTTCTGAGACTAGTAGTGCAAAAATGTATAGATTTCATTATAATTATCATAACCGGTTGTTGCATACTTGGGTGTAAGCACGGTTCAGAAAAGGGTTTATATCTTGTAAGCAAGATCCAGAAACAAGACGAATTTGTATAAGAATATTGGCAGAGAAAATTATAATTGCAAAAAACCGAGAATATGTGAAAATCATTTTGGAACAAGTCAGTGGGATTTTGAGTAAATGCAGTATGATCAAAAACTTTTATCCTTTAGTTAGAGGAATGCGGATTTTTTTTTCAAATTTAATTTATGTCGGTAGTGATGAGTAAATACTAAATTTCAAATAAGAATGCAGTAGGTGGCGCCTTAAACTCAAACTCAGTTTTACACTAGAAAAAATAAGTCTGTTTGACTGCTCTTCTTTATTGTATTTAGTCCTACATAATTCAAATAAACATTGTAGGCCAGCCTCTTTTGCCCACTATCGGTTTTTCTTTAATATTTTTACGATTCATACCGAAAATTAACAATTTTGAAAAAATGTTTGATTTTCAAAGGGTTGTAATAATGACTTTGTTTCGACCAGTCACAGCCATGGTTATAATTTATAATTAATGCCAAGTACTGCATGCTTATTTGAAATGTAGTATAATAATACCGGGAGATCAAAGATAAACTTGGTCGCAGAAGCCGATGAAAAATATGTCTACACTGCCCTTTATAAAGCTAAGTACATTTGAACTACAATTAACTAAATTTTAGTTCATGTGACTAACAGTCTAATCACCAGCTACACAAATATGTAAAAATATGTAATTTAAACCAAATGTATACATTCAATTGACAGGTAACATTAAAATAGCCACGGGATAAGTAAAACAAGATATCGAAAGTGACTTTTAAACTGACACTTCTATGACAACAAAAAGCATTCAATGGCTCAGCCAACTATGAAAAAATACAACTTTATGGCATAACTCGAAATTCGCAACTTATTTTAACAGACAGACTACGCCACTGCATTTTTATCAAAAAGGGGCTGAAGAACGTGGAAACCACTTTTCTTCATTTTCATAAATAAGCAAATTATAACCACAAAACGAAAAGTCGAAAAATCGCACGTTCGTTTATAACTCGAAAACAGAAGACGATATCCAATTTATTTGGCAGCATTAATCTTTTCTCGAAAATAGAAGTCGAAGATGAGGATTCCTTTTTTCCATATTCCCTATAGGTATTCAGATTCCGTATGACAATATCGAAATTTGCCCACTCTGTACATTACTAAAATTGTGTATCCAGGGTGGCTCAAAAAATGCCGCGAATCAAACTTACCTTTTTTAAAATGGAATGCCCAACTGTTTTGAAAATATTAACGATTTTATGCAAAAAATGCTGACTTTCAGGAGGATGCTGTAAGTTACAGAAAACAATTGAATTAAAGAAAATGTTACTAAATAATTTAGTTTTCGTGAACTAATTTTCGAGTGTAAAATAATGGCTCTATGTAGTAATGCTGTACAGGGTGCTCAACATGTGCAAATTTAATAGCTTCCATATTTTTAATTAGAACGTTTTGTATGATTTTATATTTTAAAGGGTCCTTTTAATGAGCTTTCTTTTGATATTTTGCTCCATACTCCTAATTTAACTATTTTTCAAATATGCAAGTTTAAACATAAAAATAAAATTAAACTCCTTAATTTCGAAGGATAACCAACAAACGCCGTTAAAATAATAACTTAAACACTCTACCTCTTCAATCAAAACCATTTCTAGAAAATAAAAATCCATTCGTTGTTGATATAAGAAATAATAAATACAAAAAAAGGAAAATTCAGAAGTAAATTATTTCTAGGATCAAATATAATCAGATAAAAAGAAAAACAAATACACCAAAATCTTAGATTTAATTATTAATGTTCAAATATGTCTTCTTCTCTTTTCTGAGTATTAAAACTATAGAAGGAGCTCAAAATTTCCAAATTTAATCATTTCCATTTTTACTTCCTTTTACAATAAAGGAAGTATTGGATTCACCCCAAAAATTCTAAATTGAGTTTTCAACGGATCTTCGCGTTTCAGAGTCCCCTGAACCCAACAAACATTTTTTTCCATTGGTCTGTCTGTGTGTCTGTGAACAGAATATCTCAAAAACGAAAAGAGGTATGGGGTTGAAACTTCATATATAAGTTTTGTGTACTATGTAGATGTGACAGCAAGCTTTTGAAGAAAATCGCATAACCGGAAGTAAGTGTTTACTCTTATTCTTTAGTTTTTTCGATTTTTTCAAAAACGGGTCTAACGATTTTTTCAAACTTCTCATTTTTATTACATTTTTAATGGGTATTGTATTGATGTAAGATAGGTGATTTTCCAGTTGAATACTTGGGTTTCTTTTGTTTTGTTTCTATTTTTTTATTAACTCCTATTTTAAATAGAACACCGGGTATATTATTACATTTTTGAATTCAGTTTAACATTCTAGAGAAAATTTGTCTCTTCACACCTAACGCTCTATTTTGCACCATTTTTGTAGAATTTGTAATTTTTTTAAATTTTTGACAAATGCTTAAAAATTTAAAATCAATTTTTTGGCCAATTATAAGATCACTGTAAAAGGAAGTTGTGTGCGTGTATCACACCAGATTTTTTAAATGGAACACATTGTATATCTTTGTATTTTTGAAAATTCCTTTTAATGAGCTTTCTTCTGATTAAATTTCGTACCTTCAAATTCAATCGTTTTCCAGATTTAGTTTCTTCTTGATTTTCTCGTTTGTTTGCCTTTGGCGTCTCTTGTTTCAGCAGTGGCTAGACCTTTATGTTTTAAACCTGGTTTCTTGTTGTACTCGCAGTGCTTCAAGTGTTTAAATTTGCATTTTAACGATTTGTTTATTATCTCTTGATATAAAGCATCTTAAATTGCTGTTCAAATTTCCATATCTCAAATTATGTTGAATTTAAGGGTATCAAAAGAGAGCTCAAAATACAATAACATACAGGGCACTCTAAATTAAAAAATTCACAATTATTAAACTTGCAGATGTTGAGAACCCTGTATAGCATTATTTGTAGGCACCCGCTCTGAAAATCATGCATTACTGTACAATTTTCTGGCAGAAAAGTACTTCTTTACAGAACAATTTTAGAAAATCTTTTTTTACAGGACTATTTTGAAATAATTACATATTGATTGGTTTGCAGTATTTGCTGGCTGCGGTTACTATGGTAATTAAATATAAATATCTCTCAATTTTTGTGAAGGTAGAATACTTGTTTGTTATTGTAATGTTTCATTATTTAGATAACATTAAAGAGAAACGCAGATGTCGGCCTACATAACTCATCCGAAAATGCCCTTTACAGCACTTGTTAGTTTTCAGTCCTCGCCGGCAATATGCCTACGCATATAAATCCTGTATAAATGCTCTTTCCGGACGTGTTAGGTAAACTACTATTAACGCAACTTACAGCCACCGCCTGAAATTGATTATTTTTGTGCATAAAATTGTTAATATCTCGAACACAGTTGACGTTAAAGCCATACAACTTCATATTAAAATAATTAGTATTTAAACACAAAACTTTTAAGCTACCGTAAATATAGGGCACTCCATTAAAAAAATAGTTTGATTCGCCACACTTTCTTGAGCCACCTGGTATAATCAAAAATATTATAGTAATGTGCACTATCTTCATACCTACAACTTTTATACACGTGATTTTTGTGTGACTCGCATATTTTTATCTTCCATTTCCTCTTCGTTGTCTGACCCTGATAGTAACATATCAAATTAATAATTTTAACACATCGATACCTACTTATAACAATTTATAGTTAAAGTTTATTACGCACACAAAGGATAACTGAATTTTTTGCTAAACGATTAACAAGGTGCTCGGGTCCTGTTTTAATTAAAACTTGGTGTGTGTATCTTTAACATTAAAGCTCAGAATTAATTACAACCCAAATGTCTACCTTTCTGAAATAAATAATTCTGAATAAAAGTTAAGAGACCTTTAACACAAATACATTTTTAAGTCTACCGTAAAGCGCGTCTCCATTGTTTCATTAATAATTAATAAGGAATTAATGAAAACCCATACGGAAATGCTAAGATCCGAATCGATTTCCTTCATTTGCTATCGTTATTGATCTCATTATTTCAAGGCGAAACTTCGCTTTGGTTAAATATTTGCTTTTGTTAGATTTAATTTATGATTTACCTACCCAAAAATTATTGTCAATATTATTTAAACATTAATAAAATGCACTTCTGTTGCTACTGCGTAATTTCACCTCGCATTTATAATGTTAACTTAATTATGATATGTTTGAAAATATTTATTTGTGTTCAACAGTTAATAAATAGTAAACCATTGTTATGGTTGTAATTGACATTTTTTTGTCATTTATCCACAGTAAGTAAATGTTATAAAATTTCAGATTTTATTCTCTCTCGTCCAGTGTCCTGCAGTCAATTATTTGTAATAGACATTTGTTTTGGTTGAAATCAATAGTGAAATAGTATATTACGTTACAAGATCCATAAGTGCCATAGAACAAGCCGAGAAAAGGGTAGAAAAACGAGTCCCCAGGGTATAGTTTTACTACTTTTCGAGGACTGTTCCAATAAGGCATTCAACAATCGAGTCTCCTGTATCAACTATCAACTAATAAAAATACCGTTGAATATTTGTCTGAATAAAGTACCTGATTATTGTTTCTATAGTAATCAAACATAAAACTGTTTTCTATAACAGTCCTAGGACCGTTATATTCATAACGAGCTTGTTAGTTTGTTTTTGTGATATCATCCAACAAGAATACCCGAAGTTACTCTTTGCGTCACAGATAACGAACCCGAAATCAGGTAGAAATAGGTAGGTAGCGCAAAAACTTAAAACAGGGTTAGAATGTATTGCAAAAATGCGAATAAATTATTATCGTTGTTGACTATTATACTTTTACTGCAAATAACCAATGAGAATAGATTTTTTTTATTTTTACTTTCAGATAAATTTAATTTAATGAAATTTCTAGATAACTAAATAGACGTAAGTTACTATACTTATTAAATGAATTTAGATCTCCTCAACTTGTAAATAAATAAATATATAGGTATTTTTACTTTTACTACTTAATTAGAGTAAGTTGGTGTTTAAAATACTACCTACATGTATTGCTGCTTTCATTATAAACTATACTTTTTCATTCGACTTTATTTTTACAGGTAGAGGCTATAGTATGCAACAACTATTGTGCTTATTTTATTTTGTCAAATTATTTTTAGAATCTAAAATTGAATCTGTCAGTGATAAAAAGAAAACGGACAGAAATACAACGACAAGGAAGATCCAGATAGTAATTTTCAGTCTGATGAAGCTAGCGAAGCCGAAGATATCCAACATGTAAGCAATAACACAAATTGACCAGGGCGGGCATCTTTGCGTTTTTCCGTGAGTTGCTCTTGCTTCTACAAGGAATAAATAGAATTTTTTTAAATTCATTAGTAAATATTTGTTTGATGACAAAGAGAACACGATCTACTGCCCAAAATAATCAAAGAAGACAAGAATCAGTTACTCAGAAAAACGACAAGCCATACCTGAAAACTGGAATAAAGTAACAATAGTGATGATGTATAACAAGGGCGACTTAGCACTTTAAAAACTATCAGGGAATAAGCCTTATGTCACAGCTATACAAACTGTTTACACAAACAGAATGGAGAAAAGGTTGGACTGGTATTTTGCAAACGTACATGATATAGCACATGCGACCATTTCTTAACCGTAAAATAAGTAGAATATAACTTCCCACTACACATGCCAATAGTGGAGGAATTATACAAGACACGAATAGACTATCAATATAAAAACTAATTGGAAAATATATACAAGAAAGCAAACTCAACAATCAGACCACACGAAAACAGATATCGATTAAAGAAGTAACTAGACAAGGGAACACAATATGACCCAAACTTTTTACCCTGGTCGTAGAATGAGTTTTGAAGAAACTGGAAGGAATGGAGAAAGCAGAAAAGTGGAAATTAACATCAACGGTGAAAGAGTCAACCACCTTCTGTTTGCCGAAAATATAGTTCTGGTTGCAGAGAAGAAAAACCTAACTAAAATGATAATAGAACTAAAAGAAGAATAAGAAAACGTACGACCCAGAATTGATATAAATAAGGCGAAAAGAAATAGAAAATTTCAAAGAATATGTATATCTTGAATAAAAACTTTAAATAGGAAAGGCAAACAAAGATAGATAAATAGAACGAAATAGAAGACTAAGATACATACCCTCAATAATAGAAAAATTCCTCAATACATCAGATCAAAAGTTTTTGACCAATGCGTGCTGCCTTTACTGACATACCTATAGAGCACACCCATTGTGACCATCATCAAACAAATAGTAAATAAGTTTAAAATAACCCCAAGGAAGATGGAGAGACCTACAACAGGAATATCAACAAGGAACAGAAAGCGAAATGATTGGAACAGACGAAAAACAAAGGTAACTAACATCATACAGAGAATAGCCAACCTAAAATTGGATTTTGCTGACCATATAGCACGTCTAGCAGATGACCGATGGAATGCCAAGATCTTGTGATACATGCTATGGGACGGAAGAAAAAGAAGAGGGGAGTGAAATACAAAGTGGTACGACAAAAAAAAAGTGTGGCAGTACTGGGATCGATAAGAAATGATCAAGGCAGAGGGAATTGTAAACAGACGAAGGAGACTATTGCTCAATACTGGGGCAGTACAAGGCCTTTGAAAAGAATATTTGATACACAGATAAGTATGTAAAATCAAGTACCTACCCAACACCACAAACCAAATGTACTATCAGTAAGCTAATAATGCTTAAAACAGTACACTGTCAATATTTTGACTGACTGTAGAAGAGTACAGCAACAGCATGAGACGTTGCCAGGTATTTGTTTGTTTGTTTGTTATTGACAAGATCTAGACATGCATTTTTTCTGTTGAGCTCGCAAGCAACACTACTGATGCCAGGCCTGAATTGAACAAAGAAATTCTGCTATCGGGATATGATATTCACTATATGGGCATGAAATTAGAGCGCTTCGAATTTTTATGCAGTTATAAGGTTTTACAATAAGGAAACATGACTGTAATGCTAGCTGGGACTTTACAATGATTTCTAGTTCTTATTTAATTTGGAAAAGTCAGCCTGTAGCATTATTAAATATGCCCTTTTTGGTTGATAGCTCTTACTTACGTCAGGGTTCTGATTGCTTATACTTCAACTGATTTAAAGAAACTAGACTTAATAATAGATACATTTATTCACTACTAATTACACATATAAAGATAAAGTAAATTTGTTTTTATTCTAAATAAACTACAAGTTGTATTATATTCAAATTTGGATCCTACGGCTGGTCCCTTGGGTGGTAGGCTACTCTCGTACATCGATATATGCCAGCGAACTTCACCGCGTTAGTTTGGTAAAGTTGGCGAAACTATAACACCAAAACAAAACTTTAAAATGTCAACTAGTGTCTATGTCTATAACTCAAACGAAGTTTACTCTAACGTCCTCGAATGTACTTGCAAATTTACTGCACTCTGACAGGTGTTTTAAAAATACTTTGCGTGATTTGAATTATTGCCTTTTCAACTTTTGTAGCCGTTGTATTTATAGGCTAGTTTTGTTTCTGTGAAGTAACCTCAAATGACAATCGCCGATATTCCAGCTGAGTGTCAATCCGTTTCGTGGGACTGCTACAAACGTCCACGCTGCCAATCAAAGTTATTTCGATAGTCCCAAATATAAGATTAATTGGCAGGCAAACAGTACGAGCAAACCTCACGAAATATCAAACGGTACGGACAGTACAATCCGATTAACCAGAGTTGTACCGAACGAACTCGTAGATTTCGGCTTATAAGAAAATTTGAATAAACGTAGACCGATTATTCCAGAAATACGTCTATTAGAATCCAGTCAGGTACCTGGTGGAGTCGAGTTGTTAGCTGGAATTTTTCAAGTCGGTTTCTGGTGTCGGAGACGAGGAATCTTCCGCGGATTTCGCCGCGGAAAGCGGCTGTGAGCCAGGCTAATTTCTGGTAACGATCTCCTCGAGTATGCTGCTCGAATTTGGTTTAAAACGCGGCGATCGGCTCTCGGGACTGCTCGCGTATTAAGGAAGGAGTGCGCGGTGACCGATCCTTCGTATCGACCACGTCGATCGAGTTCTGCTGGTTCGAGCGTATTGGAAATTTTAATTGTTGTAACGTCCATTGTTGCGAATATTAAGCGCTGTTAATTTTAAATTACGTTTGGTAGCGTTTAATTACGATCGAAACGTTACATGACCACAAAGAAGTAAAAACGTTATACTAGAAATTTTGGGCAAGATAATTGATCACTTGAGAGGACACCACCTTGCTAGTGCAAATATTAAGCTAAATGAGCAATTGATATCCTTTTAGAAAGATTTACATTCAGACAGTACATTACATGGAACCTGGACAAGTATCGAATTAAATTTGGTGGGTTTGCGATATCCAGACATATTTTCCACGGAATGTAAGCCTTAGAGCGGAAACTAATTTGTCCAGTCGTATTATAAATCGAAGAGAAACGTGACATTTGGTAATTATTTCAAAAAGTTGCCTCTAACAAAAACGTTGCTCACTAATGGGCTTGCATCTGTTGCAATAGTAAAAAAAATAAACTCCTCGAAAATGTTTGCATAATAATGGGCTTGCATCTGTTCCAATAGTAAAAAAAAATAAACTTCTCGAAAATGTTTGCATAATAACAAAAGCGAAGAAACGTAATCAATTTTTGGATTTGCTTGAAAAGCGAAGTTGGTGTTTTATATAAAACATGTATGACAGTAAGAAGTCAAAGATAATTTTGTATTACAACTTTACACAATTTGGTTTCGATACCGTTGTTCAACTGATTTATAAGTATATGAGCAAAAAATCAGTAAAGGGTTTTACACGAAACTTCCCTAGCAAGTGAAAGTTTTGAAACTAAAAATTCTGAAAATAGTAAAAGAAAAAGGAATGTAACTTTATTAAGGTGTTCACCTTGTATATACTGGGTCCAAAATATCTATATTTTCGTTGAGGGTATAAACCCGAGGTGTATGCAAAATATTACCTCTATTTTAATAATAGTTTTTAAGTTGAAGAAAAATAGACAGAATGTATATATTTGAGCGGAAGTATATTCGATTTCGTGCCAGGTAGACATCTAATTCACATGCAAGATATCATTTTACCTTAACAAGTAGTTTCTGAGCTATACCGCCAAAAGACGAATAGATGGGCAGACGAAAAGACGGACAGACGAACAGATAGGGTAGATGGATAGACAGACAGACGGACACAGGCAGACAGACGGAGTTGAGAAAACGTGTTTTTCGTCATCTAGGGGTCCTGAAATGGAAAGATCTGAAGAAATCTCGAAAGGTGATTTTCACGATTACAAAACTAGCTTAGGCGAGGAAAGCAAAAAGAACTAACCGCTGGCCATTTGTTTTTTTTATTAACCTTTGAAACGTGGTGTAATAGCTTACATTATATTAACCACTTTTATCCCAAATGCAACTAAAACAAACACAAGAAATTAAGCTTATTTCTTATATTTGTATGAGAGCGATTAGTTGTTCCGCACATGAAAACATTTCGTTACTACCCGAAAACCCATAAACTCATTCTTACAGAAGGCAGAATTAGCTTTAAAATAAGCAAAAATAGAAAAAAAAAGGAAGAGATGTTACGTGCCCCTTAAAAAAAGAAAACAAAAACAGTTTTGTGCAATAAAAACATCTGTAATGGACACTATACCGAACACTGTATGTAATAGTTATAAGAAATAATGTTTGTACATTATACTCGTACTTACTTTAAATGCTTGCTTACTTTAAAACAGCAATTAACGTTATAAAGGAAGCTTCCATGTATTATTATTAAAAAAGTATCCATTTTTTAAGAAACGCCTTCATCAAACGAAAAGGCACAAATGAGAGAAGAAGTATAAATGTGTGGAGTGTTTTAAAAGGTATGGTGGGGCAATTGGTGATGTTAAATGAAAAAGTGGATAGCAGTTAAAAACAGGTTTATTAGGATTTTCTTCTTTTAGCACCATCATTCCATTAAAGTATAGAGCATTCTTTTTGAAGCACCGTGAAGATACCAGTCAGGTTAATATAAAACTTGTTACACTACTGCTTGCTTTATTTTATATTTTCTGGATATATTTTGTTTTTGTTGTTATTTTTTTCTTCTTATATTCGGCCATTTGCTCGTTGTCCCGACTTACTGTTCTTGGGCCGTTGTACGTACACCTTAGTTTTCCATCTCTAGCTATGGGCATAAGCGATCTCTTTCATTTTATTGGCATGCTCGTTGCATTGTTTTCGGTACCTGCCCTATTTTCCTACGTCTTCTTTATTGGATACCCCACCTTGCATTGTTTTTCTAGGGCTGATGTAAGAAGGAAATTTTGCGTTGAATTTGTGTCTGTTCTGACTTCAACAGATAATGCCGCTATTGGTCTAACACAGCTTGTATAAGTTCTTGTCTTGCTCTCTCGTGTTATGTTGGTATTCTTCCATACTATAGGTATCTCTATGGCCTCCAGATGCTGCTGCAGCTTTCTTTGCTTACTGCAAAACATCTTTTTCATTAGCAATCAGAGGAACCTATATCCTACAGTGTACTTTAACCTATAGTTAACCCACAGTGATCCATATGATTATTGGCTGCCGTGTTTTCTCTAACGTCAAAATAACTATGATGATGTGACAAAAATAATTGTTTGTATGTATCTATTGTCGGTTACCTCATTTTACCTTTCGGGGTAGAGACTCGTGCTCTATACGCTTATAATTGGCCTAACGGCTCTTGGCTGAGTGCGAATTAAATAAATTGAGTGCGAATTAAATAAATAAATAAATAAATGTCTGGCGGTACAATGCTCAACTTGTGCCGGATTCGGGTTACAAAGTTAGAGCGGAGCTCGCCTTTTGTGCTTGCCCATTGTGTGAGGTGTGTATGTTGGCGATGTGTTGACCTTGTTACTTTATATCTTAGGTCTGTGGTTCTGAGTAGAACACAGTTAATTTGATCCCCACATGTGAATAGTCTCACCGATTCCGATTCCAATCCCCAACACTACGGAAAAATTCCAACCCCCAAGCCTACCACTTTGCTAACTGCTCTACCCGGCTTCTCTGAAAAAATAATTATAAATCTCTGCATTTTGTAACAGTTTAAGTGACATTTACTAACAAAAAATTACTAAAGTCAAAATATAATTTGACAGGTATTTGCTGAAGCGAGCCAAGTGGAGTTTGTTTTGCATTTTTCGTGCGATTTTTAGATATTTTGCGTAAGTCATGGTCTATGTTGAAATCTAGTTTTAAGTTAATTAAAGAGATATATCTTTGTGGATTAGCTTTCAACTTTTCCTTTAAATTCAAACTGTTCTCATGATTTTGTGCAGTTTCGCCTAAATTATTCACAAGCACGTTAAGTCGTTCAATGCACTTACTAAGTTTATAACGTTATTATCCTAAAAATCCATCGCATTTGAACCCTGAATAAACTTTTGCCGACATTGCGCTTTTCCGTGAGAAGTCGCAAAATATTAGTTTTCATGAGAAAATTTACCGGACGTTCTGATTGGCTATTTACGCACCCCCACTGGACTTGCGGGTAGCATACAAAAATTGGAGCTTAGTTTTTAAGCAGAATCATGTTAACCATTCAACAACGCAGACGACACTCTTAATTGCTATTTGTATATATATTATGTGAATATAATCTAAAACTTTAAAATCAACACTGCTTTAATGTATTCAACTATACCAACATATATTGTGATGTAAAAAGCTACACTGCATCAACAATCCAGCCTACTTTAGCTAAATATTGTTTTCCAATTAAAAAATAACAATTTTCAAAATTGTAGTTTAAACATGCTATCATAAAGCATTTTAAGCACTAATTTGAAATATCTGAAAATCTACGGAGTGTTCCATTTAAAAACCATAGTCGTGTATCACTATTCAAAAATAGGAAGCCGTAATTTTAAATTGGTTTAGAACAATTTGTAGGCTGCATACTTGCATTTAAAACAAAAACAGTTTTTTCGATATCTCTATTATTCACGAAGAACAACACCCAGTTAAAAATACTTATTGAAAAAGAAAATACAATGAAATAGTCTATTAGGATGTTCAAGGTCAGAGGCAGTCTGAAAATCTATAAATATATTAAATACGGATGTTAGTGCGAAATTAACGATTAACCGAATATATTTATAAGACTGAAAACAGTAGTATAAAAATCTGTTGACGGAAAAGCGGCCACTTTATTAAAACATAAAGTGTGAATCACAGATCATAAAAATTAGATGTGTTGAAATTACTGTAGAGAAAACGAGACCTATTTAAACACCCGCCTATATTAGTATTGGAATGCATAACAACAATGTTCGACAAATGTCTAAATAGAAGAATGGTACCAGCTGAGTGGAAGATCACATGTATTAGTTCTATACAGTGTCTCTCGGAGTATCAAACATAGGAAAATTAACATTCGCAAATTATGAAGGAATTAACTTTTGCTGTGTACGCATCAAGGTACGCAATTGGTCAGACAGGAAAATCGTTTGAGAGTAATTTGCTGTTTATCGCTTCTGACTAATCAAATCATTTTCCAATGTTAATTTAGCTATGTTTGATAGTTGGTGAAACCCACTGTATATACAAGGGCCAAAAAAAAGTTGTTCAAACTACAGATGCCTTAGTATTGTAGCGTTCACAGATATATTGTATAGCAGAATTTTCAGAGGAAGAATAGAGATACATATAGAAGAGCTGTAATAGCAAAATGGTTTTAGAGCTTGAAGATCCTGTATCGACAACATAGTTGATCTCAAACAGATGACAGAAAAAACTCTGGCAGTCAATTACACTTGGTTTTTATTAACCTTTTCAAAGCTTATAACAGTTTCCCAATTACTAAACTATGGAAATCAACGACCAATATTAGGAAAAAAACTAAAATTGCATCTTTACTTCACTCGTCCAAAAGACGAAAAAGTATTGTAATCACGAAAAATCAGCTTCCCAGATTTCTTCAGATCATCACGTTTCAGGGTCGCTGGATGACGAAAAATAAATGTTTCAATTCCGTCTGTCGTCTGTATAACTCAAAAACTATTTGTTGAAAGAAAACTGTATTTTAAATGCTCATTATATGTCCACCTGGCATGAAACCGAGAAAATTCTCCTTCAAATATACACTATATACAGGTTGAGCACCTTTAAAAAATAAAACTTCGTTTATTTTTGCTTGAACTGAAGAATAGATAAAGGTATTAATTTGTGCATAGCTCAGGCATTATCCTTGACAAAAATGGGACCCAACCGCTACAGGGTGTTTAAAAATATAAAAAAAAGAAACAATTAGCTGTTGACCGTAATGCAGTCGCTGCACGGCGAACAACTCCGTGGCAGGATGCAATCGACGAGTGCCTGCTTGCTTCTCGTTAAAATGGCTTCAGTGGGCGCTGAAATAGCGCTACGTTCGAATCCGGTCTGCAATACTATTTTATTTGCAAATTGATGTAATTTGCGTTACCAAGTGTTTCCTTTTATTGTTTCAGTATTATTCCCAACGTTAAGATATTTTTACCCCTAGTTGCCTTTGACTTTTCAAAATATTTAGTGTCACAGTTTCCACTTGCGAGGGAAGTTGTGAGTAAACCTTTTGCAGTATTTGAAAGCGACAGTTCCGTAGGACAAATTTATTTGACATCGTATGGGGAAGCTTCGTTGCTTTTATTATCGGTCCTAAACAGATGTATCGTACTCGTCCACTTCTTCTATTGTTCGGTCATTAATTATAATCTGCATAATAACTGCGTCATCGTTTTTTTCGTCATATTATTTGTTTTTGTTCATTGTTATGGTTAGACCGATCTTCTGTGATTCCGTTTCCTATATCATCAATGTTAGGTTATGATACCTGTTAGTTAGTACACCTACATTTCGAAGACATATTGTCATGTAATGTAAGAATTTGTTTACATCTTGATCCATTTTCTGTCGCTTGTTAGGGGATTTTCTGTTAGCGAAAATAGATGTTTGGCTCCTGCGTTGGTTTTCATTTGTAGCGGGGGAAAACATAATATATTGGCTCCCGTTGCCATTAGAGACGGGAGGTAATGTGATTAGTAACAAACCAACCAGCATATTGCTCTTTATATTTAAATATTTTGGAATGCAGCTGAATACAAGGGATTGTCTTATTATAAAGTGTAAAAGCATAAATATAATTCTGAAGAAAAGTATTATTCCCTTCCTTGGACGATTAGTAGGTAATTCTTATTTCGTAAATTAATAATGGTTCCCGTAAACTGCCTTCTCAAGTAGTCGTGTTTTTTAATGCCTAAATCTCTATTGAATATAGGAATACAAAATTGAGACCATAGCATGATCCACATCTGCGGAAGCGAGGGCTTAGATTCCTCTGTGTTGCGTAAGCTCTAATGAATCCCGTTATTAAAAATCGACCCCACACATCTTTTATCGGCGAGTTACTAGCCCTTACGAAATTCATTAAACCGCGATTGAAGTAGAATGACAAGCGAAGTTTCTGAATTTATTGTGCCTCATTTTAATAATCAAAAGAGGGTCTAAGTGAATCTCCCTGGAGTAAATGGATTCATCCCGTAGGATTACTTCACATATTACTTGCCCCTAAGAGCTCTGAGGTTTCCAAGATTGCAGTACATTATGCTACATGATCAAATTAATAACTCGCACACGTATCCTGGAAATGTGTGTTAGTTACGCAGGAGATTCGTACCGAAATTTTATTAACATGAGAACTCCAGCAGCTATTTTGACTGTTGGGAAAGTTTCAGTTAAATTAATGTGTGAATACCCGCCCTTCTGCGAATGTGCTCCGCAACTGCTTGCAAGTATGTTACCAAGTTTATTAAAAATTCATCGTGTGGGAATTACTCAGGGGATCGTTGTGTTCAAAACTTTCTAATTTTAAAATGTTTCCCATTCTAAGTCGAAGCGATTACGAACTGTTGTAGGGTGAGAAAAAATTGTTGTCGACGATTTTATTTTTATCTTGGACAAAATATGTACTCGTATTATAATATAATCCTTTATCTAATAGACGTGTCTGTCCGGGACTCTGTTTTGTCCGGGACGCTGTTTTGTCCGGGACGCTGTTTCAGCAGCCAAACCGTAAGAGATAGAGAAAAAAGTTATGAAAGTTATATGTTTGGAATGGTCATGTCAGGTCAGGAACCGAATTTCAGTCACGTGACACTTCCGGTTTTCGAGCAATCACAAAAAGACCGTTTTTCAAATAGAACGCGTATTAAATAAAAACTGGTTCGGCCGCCAAACGTAGCTGCGACCCTCTGCGCCTTAAATCCTCGATCGGTTAGGCAACCACTTTGACACCTTCCAGGTCTGGGTGGTTGCCTAACCGATCGAGGTTTGAAGGCGCGTTAAATGAGACATTTGTCTCACTGGACTGCTAGTATTTATATAACCGTATAGTCAGCAGCTACCACTGTCATACGCTGTCTTCATCTAACTTTTCCCCATTATAATCTTCTTCATATTCTCATTCCATTATTTGCGTGGGCATGCTCTCTTTTTCCTACCCGGTAATCTCCACCGAGAATTTGCTTTGATCGCTTCATCTAGGCCATCCTTAGTAAATGACCGGATTATATCAGAATTTTTCGAACTCGATCGACATATGTTTCCTTAGCAGACATAGTGTCTCGCATTTCTTTATTCCATTGTCCGATTGAGATATGCTGACTTCTACTCTCAAATAATCCATCCCTACTCATATTTTCTTTTTCTTCCTTCATACTCCATATTTCAGACCCGTAGCATAATTTTGTTTAAAATGTTCATTACTGTTACACATATAAGATAAACTGTTATTAATTATAGATACGTTAGAAGAGTAGATTAAGGAATAATACTTAGTTTCAAAAGCTATATGTTATAAGAATAAAAAAAAACAATCAATTTTACCATTAAATTAATTCAGCGCGTAACGTTAAACGGGTTATATTTACATATTATATGGATACTAGCAGTCCAGTGAGACAAATGTCTCATTTAAAAAAACAAAAAAGACCGTTTTTCAAATAGAACGCGTATTAAATAAAAACTGTACCCAGACCTGGAAGGTGTCAAAGTGGTTGCCTAACCGATCGAGGTTTTAAGGCGCAGAGGGTCGCAGCTCCGTTTGGCTGCTGAAACAGTTTTTATTTAATACGCGTTCTATTTGAAAAACGGTCTTTTTTGTGATTTCTCGAAAACCGGAAGTCTCACGTGACTGAAATTCGGCTCCTGACCTGACATGACCATTCCAAACATATAACTTTTATAACTTTTTTCTCTATCTCTTACGGTTTGTCTGCTGAAACAGCGTCCCAGACAGACAAAACAGAGTCCCGGACGGACCAGCGTCCCGGACAGACACGTCTATTAGATAAAGGATGAATGTGCAAATAAGATGCAGGTATTCGATTTGAACATCGAGATTCTCCAGCCACCTTATGGCGCCAGGCGTCACGTTATAGAAATCTGTCATTCGGTCTGAAAATGATCTTAATGGGCGTACGTTAAAAATATGTGCTACACCGATTGTATATGTATTAATAACGTGTATAAGTTATTCTTGTATCAAGGACATTATGAAAATGTTTATGCCCTTTGGAAGACAAAAAGTTTACAAGCCTGAGAACCACTGGCCCAAGGGTTTATAAGTCGCCCGATGGCTATTTTCCACTTTAAATACGCAAATTACTTGAAACTCTTCCAAAGCAGTCCAAAACGCCCTAGGGCGTAAATAGCAGGCATAATGATAACTCCCACTCATTATGCCCTCTCGAGAGAAACTGCTTTGTCAACCTCGTATATCAAATTTAAACAAATAAGAGATCAGTGGAAAATAAAATATTTTATTTTGTTATTCAGAATTCCATATTTCTACACCCTGATAGTTTTGAGCAATGTAATTCATACGGAAAAAATAATAATAACAGGAAAAGGGTCAATTTAAATTAAATCGTGCTTATTGTATTACAGCTTTTAACGAGCATATACAGAGTACTTTAATTATGTAGATTCGCCACGGTTTTTTTTTAGCCGATGAGGTATAGTTCAGATTGTTTTCTTTAACACGATAATGTGCTGCCATATATTATTTTGTAAAAATAAAATATACAGTGACGTGTCCAATAACGTTACTACTTTCTCCATTCTGTTTATATTTTATCATCATAATCATATTCAATAAATATTGTTGCCCAAGTAAATTCCTATTCTTAATGATTACGTAAAAACAATGAGTCTACACTGAAATATTCAAGGAAACGATATGTTCATAAGTGTTGCCAAAGCTGTTGACAAAGCAAAACATCATATTTATCCTACACTATACACTACAATATTTGATTTTATAATCAAATACCATATAAGAAACCTGGTAACTTGAATGAAACACATGTTTTAAATTGTTTTTTGTTGCTTCTTTTGAACCTAAGAGTTGGGCAAACGTTGTTCTGCCCAAAAATAATTTGTTTCTGAAACCCCGTTTCACCACTATAGAGTTTTAATTTTATGTCATGTCCACCGTCTTGGACTTAAAAATAAATGCCATTTTCGCAAACAACGTCTCAAAAAAAAACAATAACAACACCCATATCGATTTTTAGGATTATTTACCCCATTTCACCCCCTTAGGGGTTGATTTTAGGAAAATCACGAAATACGTGTTTCTTATTTGTTTTTAGGAGTACTCCTACGAAGTTGGAAGACGAAATGTCTATTTAATATTATTTTTCCATACAAAATTGGAACCCCCATTTTACCCCTTTAGGGGTTGTATTTCAAAATATCCTTATTCCTTGTATACACCATAAAGGAAACCTCTGTGCAAAAGTTCAGCTTTCTAGGTCTAAGAGTTTGAGCTGCGCGTTGATGAGTCAGTGAGTCAAGACTTTTATTTATTTACAGGGTGTCCCGCGAGGAAAGGTACAAAATTTCAGAACGTGTTCCTTAGGTAAATTCGAGTCGAAAATGTTTGTATGAACATGGTCCGCAAATGCTTCCTTATCGAGATATGACATTTTTTAAATTTAAATCCTCTAGATTACTACTTGTGGGGACACATGAAGAGTTTGGTGTATGTAGAGAAATTACGTACTAGGGATGAACTGCTTCATAAAATTATTGAAGTTGCTGCTGACATTAGAAACAACCGCCATGTTATCCGGAAAGCCGTCAATCACATTAATGAACGGGCGAGGCTATGCTTGCGGTGTGAAGGTGGTCATTTTGAACAATTATTGTAATTTTTTTTTTTTGACAATAAAAGAGATTTTCCTCTAGTACATACTACTACAATTTTAAAAATGTCATATCTCGATAAGGAAGCATTTGCAGACCATGTTCATATAAACATTTTCGACTCGAATTTACCTAAGGAACACGTTCTGAAATTTTGTACCTTACCTCGCAGGACACCCTGTATATATAAGATTATCTTATGAGGTGTAATATAATAAGTAGAACGCTTATCTTTTTTATAAAAATTATGAGTTACAATTCCAAAGCATTCTGTTCAATGGTAGTGTTGCTGGGCCACCATGTGTAAATGCTGATCGTCAGCGTCTTCACGATAATGCTGTTCTTAATTTGATAAACAATAATCCAGAACGAAAAACTAGATCTGTGGCCAGGGAATTTGGAATTAACTCCACCTGGGTGTGAGGTGCTCTAGACGCGATCTACAACATTCATACCACTATACGCAGGTACAACATCTGAAAAACACCTATTATTCACTTCGAATAGAGTACCTTGCTCATCACGGTTTGAAAGATTCAATTCGCTGGACAGACGAATGTCTTTTCACATGTGATGGTGTTTTTAACGTGCACAACAAACACCAATGGAATCATGTAAATCTTTGTGCAATTAGAATAAGTAATCACCAGCAACGTTTTAGCTTAAATACATGAGGTGGGTTGTTGGGTAACCATGGGGTAAGACATTTCAGAACCATCTTTATTTTCTGTTATTACGCATATCAATTTCATTTTTCCTTTTAGTTTATTCACTTTTCCCAAATCGCATAAACGGACAAACGTATGTCAATTTTCAACAAGATCTTCCCGAGTTATTAGAAGATATTGCTTTAAATATTGGTCAAAATATGGTATTTATTCATGATGGAGTGGGTCCTCATTTTGCTTTTAATGTAAGAGAATCTTAATCATACCTACTTGGAACGCTGGATTGGCAGAAGCGGTCCATTTAGTTGGCCGCCTCGTTCACTAGGTTTAAATCCTTGTGATTTCTTTTTGTGGGGTCATTTAAAATCGTTGGTACAGAACACCGGTACCCAACCTAACTGAGCTTCAAAAACGCGTACTTTAAGCAGCGCGAGAAATAACGCCGTCAATGCTAAGAAATTCTATTCGAGCAGTAGAAGCCAATGGGGACCATTTCAAGCAAATGTTAGACTAGGTGATTAAATAAATAGTTTTCGTTAATTTTTTTAATAATTATTATTTCAATTTTAGAATAATTTATTAAACATTTAACATTTGGAAACTATGCTGTTTTTATTATTTTAGAATTTTAAATTAGCGATAGCTTAAAAAGTACGGACCTGGACGAAAAATGGCAAAGGAATGTTTGTTCAGTTTTTAATGTAGAACAACGTGATGTAGTCCATATCCGCGAATTTCGTAACACCTTGTATACCTGCAAGAGCGCAAAACTATTTTATTACTTCGGTATCAATGCTAATGATCGATGTTAGTGTACACTTTGCTGTTTATTGTGTTAAACCGCACGACAAACCCTAAAAAACTGACATTTCTAAATTATTTTATTTGATAGGTGAATCAAAACCAAGTTAGCTTGTACCAAATCAATAATAGTGAGCCACAATGTTATTACTGTAGTTGGCTCAAAATTCAACGAATTATATTCTCGCATTCAATCCTTTTAAAATAATTTTTAAATGTTCAGGTTTTATTTGACTTCGGTACAACCCGTTAAAGTATTGCTTTCGACTTCGACCATTTCTACAAATTTATAATTTTGCTCGTGACAAACCTCAAGTTAGAGTTGCATCGGAAATCAATAAAAGTCAAGTATGCCAGCTTGGATCGATATGCAATCATTTGAGAGCAACATAACCTCTCAGGATTATTTCTTCCGCAATTTATGTGTGATATTGAATCAAACAACTGAAACGATTTTGAACATAATCGATTTTTATTTGAAGTACCAGCAATATCGCAAGTTCTAACGTCGGTCCCGGCAAGATTCTTTTTAAGTTGCCAAAAGATAAAGATGCTTAGTTCCACTTTTAACTCTAAACTGCAGTATTATCCGCCCCACCCGTGCTCTTCACTAATGGCATTCGTGAGTGGCCGACTCGATTTTAAACCGATTTCCTATATATGTAGATAAAGAGAATATTTCTTTCACATATAGTAACAATTTAGAGAAAGTTGCGTTTCATGTGTTAAACATCATCAGGAATTTAATTATCTCAAATCGCCACTGGTGCAATGTTTATCTATTTCAGATTATACATATTACATTATGGGTTTAAAGCCAATACAAAATACAGTATTTTATAGTTTCTTGAAATATAAATAATTCCAGGTTTCTTTAAACCCAAACCCAAGGTATTAGACCCATATTATGAAAATGTTTAACACAAATAGACAGTGATGTTAAAAAGTACGAGTATCTTCAGCTAGTCAAATTAATATAAAAATTAACATTGATATTAGACGAAAAATAAAATCCACATTTAATTTGCTTCTACAACGTCATCGATTTGTTTAACGAACACGTATAATAAGAAAATTGGAAAAGCATTAAACATTTGAAAACCTTTCTGTTAAGTCATTATTCCAAATTTAAAAATACATAGAGATATACCAAAAGCAAATAGAATTAGCTGTTTCCTTCTCTCAGCAGGCCATGCTAGGGCGACATTTTTGTTGGTAAATAACATTATAAAAACGGGTTATGTACTTTACAGTTTGTGCTTATGATTTTTCAAGGCTTCCACTGTGTCCAGTTACATCTTTGCCTCATTTCGAAGAATTTTCGGTATTTTGACATTAACATTGCAACAATGTCGATGAAGCCATTGTATAAAATTTCATAGTTTTTCATGTTACAGTTTGACTTCTATCGCAATTTAAGCATGCAACCCAATAAAAACAAAGAACAGCCTACTGCTAGAATGCAACATTGTGAATGGATTACAGACACTTCTACTCATAGTGATCAAATAAATGTCAAGTTACTAACGTGTTCAATAAAGAGTTAATATTTCTCAACTGCAATAATTGTAATTATTCAAGTTCATTCAGTCACGCACTTTACACGTTGTCGAAAGTGTTTGATGTAACGCTAAAATAAACTGAAAGAGAGAAAAACGCAACCTAACCCCAAAATGGAGCCATGAGCGCCAGGTATTCGCCCGCCAAAACCATTGAGCTTTACCACGGATAATATCTATTAGCTGGACTGGTATTTCACAACGCAGTTAAGTACAAAATTCAATGAAGTGAAAGCAACTACTCTATGCCATGCATCGACTCAGAAGCAATCCCTGTCTTTAACAATCTTAACTTCTTAGATGCAGATCCAAAGGACCTTGAGAAAGTGAGGAAAGCATTTGAACGATACTTCAGTTCAAAAAATAATGTATCATTCGATCGATACATCTATGGGAAAACGGTTCAGTGGAACGAAAAAGCATTCGATGATTTTCTAAGAACTATAAAAACCCAAGTTAAAACACACCAATTTGGTCAACTTCAAGATAGCTTAATCAAAGACTAAATAGTGTTGTTCAATATTTTATCTTTGCCATAAAACGGCGAAAGTCTCGTATGTGCGAGGGAGTGGCTACCGTCAATAATTGTGGTTCAATTCCATTCACCCAATTAGCTCAGTGGTAAAAGGTGTTGACCAAGAGTAGTCGAGGTAGACATCCTGTTAAAATATAGCGATTGGTTAATTCATGTAATTTTTATTCTAACTTTAAAATTAGTATTTACACAATGTTATTTGCAAAACTAAATGGAAATAAGAATAAGAATTATATAAATAGACGATATCATTTCGGGTGAGACGTAGGGCCGTTGGGGCCGGTGTAGTAGGCGGTAGCGGCGATGGCCAGCTTCTGGAAGAGGCTTTCCGATGGCCGGATGCTTGGAGAGACAGGGTCAACGCGCGGCGAAGTCTTCTCGTGGCGCGGAGCTTCTCATGTATTTGGCAGACCTGGTGAACGTGTTAGAGCAGTGCGGATGACAGCTGGTGAAAGACACACCTTGGTCGCAAACGGCTGGTGCGGACCTAAAACTTGGGGCGTCTTGGAGCAGTGCCGATTACAGCTGGTGGAAGACACACTTCGGCCACAAACTGCTGGAGCGGACCTGAAGCTTGGGGCGTTTTGGAGCCGTGCGGATGACAGCTGGTGGAAGATACACTTTGGTCGCAAGTTGCTGGTACGGACCTGGCCAAGCCAGATTGACTGTCGTTGCAGAAGGTGGCGCGCCAGATCTTCTAGAATCTGGAACTGTGCCTAGGGAAAGTCTTTTCGTGGCGCAGATATTCTCCTAAACGTGGTGAACTTGGTACACTTCTGGAAGTAGTGCTATAGACGTCGGCAGGTGGTGTTAGAAAAGATCAAAAAAACCTCGGTCGAAACGAATGCGAGCTCAGAATTTTCCCTATCTTGGAAGTGCTGATGTACCTTGGGTCGAGCAAAAGGTGACTCGCTCCCAAAGTATGGAAGGATTCTTGCCCTAGACCGAGCTAAAAAGAGTTCAAACTCTGGAGTTTGAATGCTGGTGATTGCCGGCGGGCCGCTCCTAAGAAGTGCGAACTCCAAATCTTGCATGATTGGTGAATGGCAGGCAGAGGCAAACCGGTCGTTCGAATTTATAATCGTGAATGCTGGTGGTCGCAGGCGGACCGCACTTATGAATTGTGAACCCCATGTTCTGGGAGCTAGGGATTGCAGGCAGAGCCAAACTAGCCGTTCGAACTTCTAGATCTCAATTGCAGGCGAGCCGAATGATTTCAGTAAGGCAAAGGTTAAGGTCATGTAAATTCCTCCAACTGGGGCGGGCTGCTATATGGACCTTCCGTCCCTCTTTAGCCAAGAACGGGAAACTCGGGATGGGTGAGAGAAAGGAGGGGTGAACACTGGAAGAACGGTCAGGAAAGGTGGAAAAATACTGCCCCGGCATTCACCTCAGAAAAGATACTCTGTTGACTCAGGAAAGTCACCTAAAAATCTGAATCAAGGCAGACGGTCGCGGGAATCGAACCCACGCCCTCCCGAATGCTAGGTAGGCGTGCAACGCACTAGGCTACGGAGCTCGGTGATGATTTCAGTAAGATTCGGCCGAGTTTATAAAGGGATACGCCGTCTACTCTTGTCCCCGTCGATTTCAGTCGTAGGAAGAGGGAAAGCTTTTTGTCTAATTTCTTAGCGGATTCGTTGATTTGTGCCTACCTTTTTTTATTAACAACGGCCGCGACGCGTCTTGTATTCTATCGCGTAGCTGATTGAAATCGACGCTTTTTAATACCAGACTCGATGTGATTATGCTGATTTGGACGCATTTTACATATTATTACATGTGTATTTTTAAATCACATGCAGGGTTATATTGGTAGTATTTAGTTGTGGTTTATAAGAAAGTGGCCGCGTATCCCTTTCTTCTACCTGATATTAGTAGCTTGGCACTTTTCTGCATTACTCCTTTCAGTAGTTTGATCCGCTCTCTGTTTGCGCGCCACACAAAGCGGCGCCCAGTCGGTGTTGTGTCCGAGGGTGCATGATAAGGTTCGTCGCCTTATCTTCGCACTTTTGCTTTCAATTGCCCGATTGCGGCATTTATTTCGTCCTACATTCTACAAGCGGTAGTGCGTAGATTGTGGGTGGTGGCCAAAAACCCGAGGCGGCTCTTAGTGTTTATTAGTAGCTTCGATAAATTACGCATAGTATCGAGGCGTTTTGGCTTACAAATGGGTAATTTTTAAATGAACCGCTCTTTATGAATTTTATAAAGAATGGTTCAGAATCGGATATCAGCATTATATCACCTTCATCAATAAATTCTGGTTCAATGTATTCTTTATAATATAATAAAACTCTTAACGATACTCAAATTAATTTAGTAAGTAGCCTATAACAGCACCGATAAAAATATAAGTTTTTAACGAAAGACAATCTAACGTTGGAGAAAGCTATCTCGATCTGTAAAACAAGTGAGCAAGCAACTAAGCAATTGCAAGAAATAAAATAAATGGAGTTGAGTCAAATGAACATGGTATAAAGCAACAGAACGCCAGGCGAAGAGTCAATTGTAGAGCATGTAGCCAACGCCATGTCCGGAAAAGTTGCACACCCTACAAGCACAAATGTGAAAAATGCAGCAAAATAAGACATTTTTCCACCACCTGTTGAAGTAAACAAGAGCAAGCAAAGCTAAAGAAGCCCCAAAGCAAGAATAAAAAGTAAATTTAGTAGGTGATTAACAATTAGAAGATGTTGTGTCAACAAGAGACGATGAAGTAGGTAATTCAAGAAAACAATATGAAATTTGAAGGACTAACACTAGGAGAACCAATGAGAACTACATCAACAAAATGATTAATGGGCTTTAGGGAACACAAATTAGATGTTCTACGAGAGGTCGCTGTAGAAAGTAAGAATAAAAATACAGGAACAACACTAACGTTGAAAATTGTAGAAATAAAAGTGCATTCAATACTGGGAAGAGATTTAAGATCAAACTACAACGTAAAATACCTCACAAAATCTCACCCCAAGTAAAAAAGACGCTGGATGCAATGAAACAATTAGATGTCATAAAACAAGCTACAGCACCAACTCCGGTAGTAAGTCCAATAGTCATCGTCCGAAAAAAATGGGAAATTAAGAATCTGAATTGACCTAACGGATTCAAATAAACACATTTTAAGGACGCATTATCCACTAAAAACAATCGCAGAGATTGCAACAAGACTGAGTAAGTTGAAATGCTTCACTCTGTTAGACTGCAGGAAAGGGTTTTGGCAAATCACAGTCACTGAAAGAACTCAGCAACGTTTGACGTTTTCCACCTTATGGGTAAGGTATTCTTGCTTAGGGTTACCGTTTGGTTTCGCTCAGCGCCCGTACCAAATGAATTTGAACAGAATACTACAGGGGATTTCTAACACGGAATGCTCCATGCATAATGGTCTTGTCAAAGACAATTAGAGAACAGATAGTGGAAGCAACAATAATGGACGAAGAACTAATGGAGTTAAAGAAGACAATAATGTGAGTAAATGGTTGGTTGGTCCGATGACAAACAACAATTACTAGAACTCATTAGACACTACCACCACTTCCGAGATAAACTAGCCTATTATAATTAAAGTCATATCTAAAGCAAATAAAGTAGTAGTACCACAATAATTAATAAAAAGATGCTAAGCAGTATACATAGTTAACACCCGGTATTCAGAGCAGTATAGGAAGAGCTCGTCAACTTTTAAACTGGAAGGGGCAAATGACAGACATTCAAAATTTTATCAAAAATTGCAATGTTTTTTGTCTTTTTTACAAGATTTACGCTGTATCCATTGGGTCCCATTTTCGTCAAAAGTAAAGCATTAGCTATGTGCAAATTATTGCTTTTATCTATTTCTCAGTTAAAGCGAAAATAAAAAACATTTAATTTTGTATAATGCCGTGCAATGTAGACGTATAATCCACATACAAAACAGACAGACAGATAAACAGACGGATAGACAGACACACATACGAACAGACAGACAGACGGATTTGAGAAAACATGTTTGTTGTTATCTAGAGGCCTTGAATGGTGAACATCTGAAAAAAACTCGAAAGGTGATTTTCTCAAGATTACAATACTTTGTCTTATAGACGACGGAAGTAAAAATCCAAAATTGCGAAGCTATTGCACCATATGAAAGATATTTCTATCAAAATTTTATTTTATAGCCAAATATTATTTGCTCCAACATTCTACAATCATTTGTGAAATTTAAGTTATTCAGGAAACGGCTCACAGTGAACCAAATGTTTTCCTCAATAACTTCAAAACCGTGCTCCGTCTCTGCTTTACACCTGTCTGGCTTTGATAACTTTTAACAGCATTATCTATTAATATATTCTACCACCGGGTGTACCTATTGTAAGTCACCAACAAGGGAATAATCTAGGATACGGCTCTAGTTAACGGAATGCAACCTGCTAATTAGAGTCGTGTGTACTCTGGTAATATTTGGCGACACTTAAGGCCTCTGAATTATATTTACATAAAGTTTAATTTGACATGCAGTTGCCACGCATTTACGACCTATTGTAAGTTCCCCAACTAATTTCCAAGGCCTAACTAATAGCAAAGGTGAAACTGTATGTGAGTTTATTTAGGTCAATGTAGCCAACTTATTATGATAGAAAACATAGTGTTTTCAAGCATACAACTACCAGTTAGGATTTTACTAAAATGTTTTGTGTCCGTTGCACTTTAAGCAACTAATTTTTCTAAAAACTAGTTCTTTTCGAAAAGTAAGTCAAAGCGTTTCCCCAAAACCTAAGATATTACGCTATTTTAACTGTGCTGCCACATAGGGTAATTTATTGCTACATTTATGGTTTACATCTGTGCAATTCAACTATTTGAATCTGCGCCTAAAATACAGTAACCAATTTGTTTTGCTATTACCTATTACTATTACTTCTATAGTAAAATTAATTTTGCAAAGTTGAGTTAATTCACATGATAAAATATACTTTAAAAATGTTGTGTTCTTGTCTTCCTGCAATGTATTTAAATCGAACAAACTATCATTTTTATTCGTAGGTAATCCTAGCATCTAAATGCACACTGTATACAAAGTGGTCAATATTATTTTGTGCGTCTTTACTTAAACCAAACTGTTTAAGTCCTTAATTTCCTGTCTAACCAAATAACGGTTGAGATTCGCAAATGGGTTTATTAAAATTTTTTCTTCATTTAACATCATCAAACGCCTCTTCAAGAATGAACCATGACTTTTAAAACACCCTGTATATATGATAAGATATTGTACGATACACATGCGTAAAGCATCTTTAGTCACTCGCGAGGCTTAAAACGCTCGCTCACTTGCGTTTTAACTCTGCCGCAACTCGTGACTACCTTTACGCACTTGTGTCGTAAATTACTATTATCTACGACATTGTGTAAAATTGCCTTTTGGTTGGCAGTTTTAAGTTTGTAAAACGACTGTATAATAATATGTTTTCATTTGTTTACGTCGTCAGTAGTAACGTGTTTAAAAGATTTCATTAGGCATGTTGTCAGTAGCAACGAGTTTTAAAAATTTTTAAACGCAAAATTACGACCGGTTGCTGGTAATTCTAATTTACAATTAATTTTTTTTTTATTTACCGTATTTTCTAGATTCTATCGTAGATAAAATATTGTGCGATACACATCCGTAAAGCATCTTTAGTCACTCGCGGGGCTTAAAACGCTCGCTCACTCGCGTTTTAACTCTACCCCACTCGTGCCTAAAGAGTAGCTTTACGCACTTGTATCGTAAATTACTATTTTGTTTTACTGCATCGAAAAGCTATCAATTTCGGTAGCTTTTAGCGGTCGGAAGCTCTTACTTTTTTATACTAGTATTTTTTACTTTTCGGCAGTAATAACCATAGCAACAAAAACTAACAACCATTTCTATTGGTCGAAATCAAAAGAGACACTCCAATTTTGCGGTATGATCATGACTTCCTCCACTTTTTCATCATTTTAGAATTAGAAAAAAATGTTTCCCAAGCAGTAGAATAAAAAAGTATGTATATAACCCGTACGAAAGTGAACTTTTATACTCTCCTCATTTATGTGTGCCATAAATTGCCGCTCGTCCAAAAAAAAACCTTAATTTTGTACTAGTAACATATAGCTGTTAGTAAGCATGTTTAGTTGATACATGTCTACATTAAAATGAGCGTCAATTCCACTCGAATATTTGCTTCTATGTTTATCTCTTTCCTACTCAAGCAATGCATTCTGTTTTCTTGTTCATGTTCTTATTGCTGTTATATATAAATTTGTCCCCATCGGTATTTCAAGTAGAACTTAGCCGCTTCATACTAAAGGTTTAATAATCCATTTATTTGTGGCAATGTGATAACACAATTAAATTCTGCCTCTTTGATTCGTTAAGTTCTTGTATAATTGTGCTGTTGTTTCTATGCCCCTCCATGCTCTTCAACTCGTAAAATACACGCTCTAATATATTGGTCTCATTTGTAACTACGGGTATAACCTGTATGATTAAATGGTGGCATAGAAACGAAACGCTTAGGTTAACTATTAATAGCTATTTATGCAACAAGTGCTAAAAGTCGACGTTTATGCACGAGACATGACACATGTCTCGTGCATAAACGACTTTTAGCACGCGTTGCATACAATATTTTATCTACAACCTTAATTTTACCGTTATTAATCCCTAAATATCGATGTAACAAATGTTTGCATCTACGACACTTCTAATTTATGTCATAATAAATAGTAGCCCATGCGCGGGCGAATGTTTGCAAAGCCAGTGCTGTCAAGGTCAGTTACGAAATGTAATTATTAATACTCCACATCTGAGTGTATTCATTACATAACCCTTTAATTATTTCAAAACCACTTTACCTGTAACTAGAATAACTTTACAACTTCACTTCCAATTCGAAATTGGAGTTTTATAACCTCACTTCACTTTTAGCACTAGAGCTAAACGTAAACAGCTGATTTCTCTAACCACGGTAAACTATAAAACGTCACTTTTAGTGAAACAAGCTAGCGCTAAAAGGCGTACTTTTAGTAGTGGTCGTAGATAAAATAAATTCCCTGTTTATAATTGTTAAGGGAATACGTTGAAAAGTGACAAGACCTTTGTAACGTTGCTATGGTTTTCAACAATACATTTAATAAAAATTACGAGATCTGCAACAGTGAAGTAAAAAACGGTGACACACTGCATTTTTTAGGTGAAACTTAATAGCTATTTATGCAACAAGTGCTAAAAGTCAACGTTTATGCACGAGACATGAAAATTATGAAACAAATCCGAAGGCACGCGTTGCATACAATATTTTATCTACGATCTTAATTTTACTGTTATTAATCCATAAATATCGATTTAACAAAGGTTTGCATCTACGATACGTCTAATTTATGTCATAATAAACAATAGACCATGCCGCGCGGGCGAATGTTTGCGAAGCCAGTAATGTCAAGGTCAGTTACAAAATGTAATCATACCTCTATAATAATGCAGAACACTACAGGCCGTGTTTACACGATGAAAAGTACCATCGTCGCAATCAACCGATTCTATTGTCGGGGTTTTGTAAACAAACTTCCCAGAACTTGAAATAGCGATATTATCACAGAAAACAATTACTTATTATGCCTATTGCTTATGTTTTTTAAAACTACTGACATAGCTTCGAGGACAAGTATATTTGTTTAATTTAATATCTGTATAACTAAAGGCTCCCAAAATTGAAGCCGTACGCATACGCTAAAAAAGCGTGTCTTTAAAGTTTAGGCTACATAACCTACAAATTTTCAGATTTGGCTACGTTTTACAAAGTTGTGGTAGTTACACTGAATTGAGAACTATGCTATTTTATTCGCTATTTTCAGGTATGCTGATCAACGATGAATTACACGAACGATATAGTTGCACGCGTATTTAAATTGAAACTTGACCGTCTGAAACACAAAATACTACACAATCATCTTCTTGGACGTGTACTTGCTTATGTTTGTGTAACAGAATTTCAAAAAAGGGGATTACCACATTTTCACATGCTTTTAATTCTTGCAGGTATTTATAAAGATACTCTTCAAAACTTTTGAATAATTACAGAAAATTACATTTTAGTTACGAACTGCAGAAGACGTAGATAGAATTGTAACATGTCAGCTGTCATTTGATGATTTGAAAACCATTAATGGCCAAGTTTACGATACATTCCTTGAAACTGCCAAAGAAGCCGGTTTATTATACTCCTAATTTACTAATACCGCAGTGCTCACAACGGACGGATCGAAAGCCAGCGTTTACCTTGACGGAACCCAAATCGAGCAAGTTCCAATGTTCAAATATTTGGGATCGCTGGTTAAGGAAAAGAAAGTGGCATCGACGGCCGACGTTTACAGCCGCATCAGGCAGGCAACATCAACATTCGCCTCGCTCAAATAATGCGTATGGAAACGAACAAATACTACCATCAAAACGAAAGTACGCTTATACCGAACGCTGATCCTTCCCATTCTTCTTTATGGATAGGAAACGTGGACATTGCTCAAGCCGAACCTTGACAAGTCTGAGGTCTTCCAAATGCGATGCTTGAGGCAAATTCTCGGTGTCTCACTCCGCGACCGCCTTCGAAACGAAATAATTAGAGGAAGATGTGATCAACAAACAGTGATAAGAGAACAAATACAAAAACGTTGACTACGATGGTTAGGACATGTCTGCCGAATCGATGATAACCGTTTGGCATGTAAACTTCTTTGGTGAGACAGTCCGGCAGACTGGAGAATTCAGCGATCGGCACCGAAGAAAACCTGGCTAAAGAATATCGAGGGCGAATTAAAGAATCAGCGATTATCGGTTATCGATGCCCAAGACGTCGCCAAAAATCGTTAAGAATGGAAACGAATCAAAAATGGAAACGAATCGCAAATGGAGTTTGAGACCCAGCAGCACCGACAGCAGCGTATTCGTTGCGGGGACGTCCTGCCCGGACCGCCAGCTAACGGACCAAAGAAGAAGAAGAAGACTAATAACAATAAAGAGGGAAAAATACATTTGACGCAAAATCACAATTAATTTTTTCAGGTAGGTACTTACTGTCACAGTTTCTTTACAAGTTTTAATTGTTTTTTTAAGATACAAGGACAGTTGGCGATCACAAATAGAGAATGGTGAATCATATTTTAGGTTACAAGAATTGTCACAGAACGAACACATTTTCTCTCAAGGGACAACATGAAACAAAATGAAAATGTCTGTTGTCATGGTAGTCGTAAAATTACACAGTTCAAAGACTGCTAAATACCGATGGGGCCACAATTATATACAGACAGATCAATAAAAACCCCAATTAGGGCAGGCTGTGATATGTGTTATACGTTTGGCAGTACTATAAATAGGTATTACAGCATAATTTTTATTTAGAGTAATGTTTTAGTTACAAAAATATGTTTCTTACGGTTCTGATCCTGGCCGTTGAAAAAATTGTATACGTTGTTACGTGTCAAAAGCATTTGATATTAATACTAGTGTTGAATGAGGAATCTAGTGAGAGTGACGCGATAAAAATTAATATCAGATTGGCTTTGTTCGTTGCTAGAGGAGATATAAAAACAACGTTTTGTTTGTTTGAGAGAAAATTTGTATATCAGCTTTTAAAAAAGGCAAGAGTTTTCGTGGGGTGTAAATGACAATCTCGCCATTTATTCTGGTTTGGTGATAGTAAAGAATTGGTTTACTAGCCAGCCGTTCCTGTAAAGGAGTTCATTAAGCAGATGTCATTTTTCCAATGAATATTTATATTCAAGCTGTAAAGCGATCTGGGAAACACGAATACAACGATTGCGAAGTTTATTGCCTGTGAACAGGGTAGGTAGTTTAATGTGAAAATTGCTTTTTGTTACCTGGAAATTCGATTTATAGCAACAACTATTAGGCGGACAGTATTGGAAAGCTAATCTACCGCAGTATTGAGGGTCGAGGTATAGCAAATGACAGCCGAGGTTGGAACCTGTCAAGCTGACATGTGTTAGGAGTAACGGGACGTATTAAATGTCTGCGAGTATATCGGCACAAAGATAAGTGTGGTAGCTAGAATCTGATGATATTTTTGCATATAAAAACTGTGTAACCATTAGACTTACGAGCGTTTTAAGTTAAACTATTTGGGGTACCCTGCGTGAGGTAGTAATAGTAAAGATGCTAATTGTCTGATCGATGGTAGTAATGTTCGAGTATTAATAAAACCAGCTACAAGTATTGCTTTCTTTCATTTTGATAGGGAGTTCAATAATCGTATTGTTATTAGTTGATAGAAAGTGAAGTTACAAGTTTCTTGGCTTATATCAGTATATTTGAGTTTAACTTGTTGGCGCCATTTATAACATCATAAACTAGAATCCGCGACGTCTTCACTGATGCTAGAGACGGGCCTCAAATATACTTTTATAGTGATCGATTGTTAACTAAGAGATATAGCGATGACCTAAAGGTAGGTAAAGGAATTTATAGATAAATATAGCTAACAAGTTTGGCGCCCAACGTGGGGCTTTAATAAGATTTTTGAAGAGCTAACGGGGGCTTTAACAAGATTGGAACATATACCTTTAGGTCGTACTATAATAGAAAGGAGCAATACTGACAATAGTTATACATAACTTTCTGTACTCGTTTATGTAAGTGGAAAAATATCGTCAGAACGTGACAAACCAAAGAATTACTTTGAGAATAATACATAAAACGGTATACTTGTGGTAAAAAGGGTTTTACTTTGAGGAATCAGAATGGATGTTGATAGGTTATTGGTAGACGAGATAGATTATGAATTACGAATACGGGGAGTTGTTTGTAAGGGAAATATGCCGGAAAAGCGTAAATTGCTTAGAGCGCGTATTAGGTTAGAGAAGACGGGAAATGCTTCGTTCCCGGAAGTAGAATTGAATAACGTAGAAGAATTGGATATATGCAGTAGGAAGCTTGACATTCTTGTGGAAGAGATACTAGCTTCTGAGTCATTTGTTAGGGGTGGTAATGATTATAAACGTATTCAGACCCGCTTGGTACATATTTCAAATCGACTAGAACGGTTAGTTTTTGAGGGGTCTTCAGCAGATGATAAAGATGAGCTATATAATAGGTGTTTAGGGGCTATGGACGATCTCGAGTCCAGATTAACATCTGAAAATGAACCTGTAGTTCCTTCTAGTTCACAAACAGTTAACTTGATGGACCTTGACGATGAGCCATTACAAGCCAATCAATCACCAAACCATTTTAATTATTCAAATGTAATTGATAGTCAACAGTTTCAAACGTTACCGACACCTATTGGTTTGAACAGCACTAAAGTCATTGATGCTACTCCACGTTATAACAATTACCTTCCGATGAATAAATGGAACCTTCGTTTCGATGGTCAATCGGGATTGTCTAGTTTCCTAGAGCGTATTGAAGAATTGCGAATGGCGCGTGGGGTTACTAAGGAACAACTTTTTACTTCGGCTGTTGAATTTTTCACCGATTATGCTTTGATTTGGTATCGATCGGTTAAAAATACTTTGTATAATTGGGACCAGTTAGTTAATGCGTTACGTTCAGCTTTTCTTCCATGTGATTATGAAGCTTGTTTATGGGATGAAATACGCAATCGTACTCAGGGGGCCGATGAACCCGTGACCGTATTTGTGTCGATAATGGAAAACTTATTCCATCGGTTACCATCGATGCCTTCTGAAACAAAGCGCCTTAATCTAATACGTAGGAATTTATTACCACATTTCCAAACCCAACTGGCTTTAGAGAACATAGTTTCCTTTTCACAATTACTTCGAGTGTGTAAAGCTGTTGAAGATGCACATGTGCGTGCACAACGGTTCCGTGGACCTCCCACTCAGGGAAATCGAATGTTAGAACCCGATCTAGCCTATCAAAAGTCGAAATGTAATGCTAGGATTCATACAGTGAATGTATCCTCAAATGAGGGTTACGTTCAAACTCGTAGTAATAACCCACCGAACGTAATCAATTCAACCAAGCCTTCTGATTTGAGATGTTGGAAATGTGATAAATCGAATCATTTTGCGCGTAACTGTTCAGCAAATAGTAAACAATATTGCTATGGTTGTGGACGACCTGATTTTACTGTCCGTACATGCCCTTCATGTTCGGGAAATGGGGGTCGACGCCGCTAGACGACCGAATAGCGCGGTGTCAAATAAATTCTTCGGTCAATGTTGTAAATAATTCGGATTTTAGTTCTAAAGCTGTTTTAGATTATATTTTAAGTCACGCAGGTCCTGATGAGAGACCGTATCTTAAAGTTTCAATTTTTGGTAATGAGATTCTTGGATTGTTAGATTCGGGTGCTTCGCATACTGTTGTTGGTAGAAAGGGATGGGAGCTGTTGAAAGGTCATTGTAGGCTTACACCAAGTAAAGATAGGACATGTAATGTTGCTGACGGTGCAGAATGTCAAATATTAGGTATAGTTACAGTACCACTTATGCTTCGCGATAAAGTTTGTACTTGTGAGTTATTAGTTGTGCCTTCCGTACCCCATACCTTGATTTTGGGATGCGATTTTTTGCGTAGAATGGGTATTGTAACCGATCTTAGAATTAACGAATGGACCTTCTCGAAAGATCACTTGATCCCGGAAGTTAATGCAATACAGGCTGTAGAACATTTATCTGAAGTTCAGCGAGAACAATTAGATTGTTTTGTCAAAGAAGTTTTTAGTAAAATGGGAAATAAGTTAGGATGCACTCATCTTGTTGAACATGAGATTAAAACCACATCGTCGCCTATTAAGCAGCGATATTATCCTATTTCTCCTGCTCTGCAGAAACAGGTAGATCTTGAGTTAAAGAAAATGTTGGATGAGGGAGTGGTAGAACCTTCGACTTCTGCTTGGTCATCTCCGATAGTAATGATTAAAAAGAAAGATGGTAGTTATCGGTTCTGTGTTGATTATCGCCAACTTAATAAAGTCAGTCAACCTGATGCTTATCCTATTCCATATGTATCAAGTACTTTGGATAAACTTCGTGACGCACATTATCTTACGACTCTTGATATTAAATCCGCATATTGGCAGATACCTGTGGCTGTTTCTTCACGCCCTTTAACAGCGTTTACTGTGCCTAATAGGGGTTATTTCAATTTCGCCGCCTACCGTTTGGTTTGCATACGGCGCCGGCAACGTGGCAACGCCTAATTGATAGGGTTATTGGTGCTGATTTGGAACCATATGTCTTTACGTATCTTGACGATATTGTAATTTGTACGCCAACTTTCGAAAAACATCTTTCTACTCTTCGTGAGGTTGTGTCTCGGTTATTAGCTGCTGGTCTTACTTTAAGCCAAAATAAATGTCATTTTTGTAAGCCAGAACTTAAGTATCTCGGTTATGTAGTGAATTCACGCGGTTTATTAGTAGACCCAGAAAAAGTAGATGCAATTAATCGTATTCCTACTCCTGTGTCAGTGAAGGAAGTACGTCGTGTAATTGGTATGGCGTCATGGTACCGTCGCTTTGTTCCGAATTTTTCTTCACTTATCGGACCTCTTACATCCTTGCTCCGCAAGAATGCGAAATTTTTCTGGGATAGTAATTGTGAACGAGCCTTCAGTGATATTAAAGAACATTTGATATCTGCTCCGATATTAGCTTGCCCTGATTTTTCGGTACCCTTTGTTATTCAAACGGATGCTTCTGGTTATGGTATTGGTGCCGTACTTACTCAACATCAAGCTGATGGAGAGAAAGTTATATGTTACATTAGTCGGTCGCTTACTAGAAACGAACGAAATTTTAGCACAACAGAGCGTGAATGCCTCGCTGTCCTTTTTGCTATTGAAAAACTTAGACCATATATTGAGGGAACTAAGTTCACGGTAGTAACTGATCATTATAGCTTAAAATGGCTTAATAGTATTAAAGACCCTGTTGGTCGTATCGCTCGATGGGCAGTTCGCCTTCAACAATATGATTTTGACATTATTCATCGAAAAGGTAAAGAACATGTTGTGCCTGACACTTTGTCTCGTGCTGTTCCTGTTATTGATGCTATTAACGTTCAGTTTGGTCCTGCTGGTAATCCATGGTATCATCGTATGTGTCGATTTGTTATTAACAATCCTCGAAAATTTCCCCATTGGAGAGTTAGTGACGGTCAATTGTATAAATATGTTCGAACCGATTATCCAGACTTGGCAGATGATGAAGATCATTGGAAACTGGTTGTTCCACAGACTCAACGCCAAGAAGTTATCAAACAAAATCACGATATTCCGACCGCTGGTCATACGGGTGTTAATAAAACTTTTCATCGTATTGCACAAAGATACTACTGGCCTAAACTTCGTTATGATGTGGCTGCTTATGTTCGCCGTTGCGAAACGTGTCAACGAATTAAACCAGAACAGAGAGCCCCTGCAGGGTATATGGGTGGACATTCATTAATTTCGAAGCCTTGGGAACTAATCTGTTGTGATATTGTAGGTCCTTTACCTCGTTCAGTACGAGGATACGCGTATATATTCGTAGTGGCTGATTGTTTTAGTAAGTTTCCATTAGTGTTTCCGCTCCGTACAGCATCAGCTAAGGTTATCTCACGTATTGTTGAGGAAGACGTATTTTTGATGTTTGGGGTTCCCAAGCGAATCATATGTGATAATGGCGTTCAGTTTCGCAGTCATGAGTTTCAAACTTTAAATCAGAAGTATGGCTGTAAGATTTCGTTTACTGCCAATTATCATCCTCAAGCTAATCCTACGGAACGTATAAACAGAGTGCTGAAAACTATGTTGACAGCTTATGTATCAGATCGTCATCGAGATTGGGATAAATATCTGTCTCACGTAGTTTGTGCTATACGTACCTCAGTTCATGAAGTTACGGGAAAAACTCCATATTTCATTAACTTTGGCAGAGAAATCATATTAAATCACGAACCGGTAGTTGGTGATGGAAATCCGGAAATTCATTTAATCGGGATAGAGATTTAGATAATCGTTCTATAGTACTCAAGCAACTGTATGCTGATGTTAAACGTCGTTTAGATAAGGCTTATCAAAAGTCAAAAACTCGCTATGACTTTCGTCGACGACCTTTCGAGTTCGTTCCGGATCAAGCAGTGTTGCGTAGACACTATGTGTTATCAGATGCTGCTCGTCAGTTTACTTCCAAGCTTGCTGCAAAATTTATAGGACCGTTTATTATTAATCGAAAGTTTTCACGATGGGTTTATGAACTCAAAGATCCTGACGGAAAAATATTAAAGGGGACTTGGCATGCCAAGGATTTGAAACCTTATGATAACTCTGAGATGAATTAATGATGTGTGATGTGCATAGGGTGGTTGGAAGGGCACAGTAGGGTAGGTCACTCTTTGGGGAACTTTTAATATCTTGTTCTTTCCCCATTTTAAGGTTTAGGGTGGTTGGTTGGGCACGCAGGGAAGGTCACGAAAGGGATCATTATCATCTTGTTTTTCCCTTATAAAGTATAGGGTGGTTGGATGGGCACTGTAGGGAAGGTCACTTTAGGGAGCATTTTTATCTTGCTTTCCCTCCTGTAAAGTATAGGGTGGTTGGTTGGGCATTGCAGGGAAGGTCACTTTAGGGAGCATTTTTATCTTGCTTTCCCTCTTGTAAAGTATAGGGTGGTTGGTTGGGCATTGCAGGGAAGGTCACTTTAGGAAGCTTGTTATCTAGTTCTTCCTATAATAACACTGGAGTAGCTTGCAGATAGCTGTTGGGTTCATTGTGTGGTTTGACTTGCATTCGTGTCGAGTGAAGTTCATCTTTCGCTTTAGCGTAGGTTTGAGTTAGCTTGTTGGGTTTTGTTGGATACCTTTTTGGGATTTTGGTGGTGTAGCTGTTGTTGTATGGTTACCTTCAGCTATGTGTATTGTGTGAGTTTTTTTTTCGGTATCCATTTCGCTTACGCGGATTTAGATCCACAAGTGAGTCTCGAATCCTTGTTTTGGTTTCGCTTTTGGTCATGCTTGGAGTTGGAGAACGGTTTCGTTTACTCATTTAGAGTATCGGCTTGTTCCGGATTTATGGGACCTGCCTCTGTCCCCGAGTTAATGTCCTTTAGTTTCCTTTTGAGCCGTTGTTGCCGAATGAAGTCTTTGGTATGATCTGCTGCTGTGATTGGTTATTCCAGCTGTTATTGAATTTCGTGTAAGGTATAGGGTGGTTGGAAGGGCACAGTAGGGTAGGTCACTCTTTGGGGAACTTTAATATCTTGTTCTTTTCCCATTTTAAGGTATAGGGTGGTTGGAAGTACACAGTCGGGAAGGACACTATTTGGTAAACTTTAATATCTTGTTCTTTTCCCTCTTTTGGGTATAACGTATAGGGAGTTCCCTGTTGGGAAATGTTAATGGATGGTTTTCTTTTGATTGTATTGGAAGAGCGTTACGTTATCCTGTTTTTCCTAAGGAGACATAAGGGTAACGAGATTAATCGTTAAAGAAGTACAACTTCTTCGGTTCTTTTAGGTATCCCTTGGAGTTTGGGGATATAGGGTGTTTCCCTACAATAAAATTTTTTTTTTAAGATGACCAGTCCTTCATTCTTCGCCTTCTTTTCTTCTTAAAGCTTTGTCTATATTTCTCTCTTGTAATGTAGTGAATGTCGATTTTGTTTTGAATGAACTGTTTACTTAGATGAATGACAATTTGTTTTCTTTTATTTCTCTTTGATCTGGTGCGGATGAAATCTCTGGTGATGAGTGATTGTTGGATGTGGATGAAGATTGGTGGGGATTTTCTTCAGGCCGTTCGGGGCGCTGAAGGATCCCTCCGTCGGAGCGTATGAGAGTTGTGTGGATGTTGGCTTCTGCCTCTCACTTTTCTGGTTTCTTTAACCCTCTTTCACTGGGGTTGCTTTCTCCCCAGGGTTGTCAAAAGAAAGATCCTGGTTATTCTTCGTTTTGGCTTAACTATTTTCGGTCTGACAGTACCTGAAACTGTGTGGAGGTATGCTTCCGCCTCGGGGGTTTATTGGAAGTTGTCAGGGGGGGTACGCTGTGGGGATTTGGAGTGATTTTGTGGGGTTCATGGGGGTGGAGCTTCTTCACGACAGGTTGTTACGGGGTTGTTCACCGGCGCAGCATTTACATCCAGCAGCGACGAACAATCTTGATCCTTGTCGTGGGGTTGATCTGGTCCTGGGTTCCTCCTGGGGTCATCACCGTCTCTACAGTGTAGTTGCTTGTTTGTGGTGTGGGTATTGGGTTTTTTTTTTAGATTAATTGTTAGAGACGTCTTATGACAGACGGTTTAATGACTCTCTAGCGTATATGTATGTATCCTTTTAGGATAAAGTTTTTATTTAGTTAAAAATTTCGTTGAAATTTTTCCTTTCTGGTAAGGGGGGAGTTTGTTACGTGTCAAAAGCATTTGATATTAATACTAGTGTTGAATGAGGAATCTAGTGAGAGTGACGCGATAAAAATTAATATCAGATTGGCTTTGTTCGTTGCTAGAGGAGATATAAAAACAACGTTTTGTTTGTTTGAGAGAAAATTTGTATATCAGCTTTTAAAAAAGGCAAGAGTTTTCGTGGGGTGTAAATGACAATCTCGCCATTTATTCTGGTTTGGTGATAGTAAAGAATTGGTTTACTAGCCAGCCGTTCCTGTAAAGGAGTTCATTAAGCAGATGTCATTTTTCCAATGAATATTTATATTCAAGCTGTAAAGCGATCTGGGAAACACGAATACAACGATTGCGAAGTTTATTGCCTGTGAACAGGGTAGGTAGTTTAATGTGAAAATTGCTTTTTGTTACCTGGAAATTCGATTTATAGCAACAACTATTAGGCGGACAGTATTGGAAAGCTAATCTACCGCAGTATTGAGGGTCGAGGTATAGCAAATGACAGCCGAGGTTGGAACCTGTCAAGCTGACATGTGTTAGGAGTAACGGGACGTATTAAATGTCTGCGAGTATATCGGCACAAAGATAAGTGTGGTAGCTAGAATCTGATGATATTTTTGCATATAAAAACTGTGTAACCATTAGACTTACGAGCGTTTTAAGTTAAACTATTTGGGGTACCCTGCGTGAGGTAGTAATAGTAAAGATGCTAATTGTCTGATCGATGGTAGTAATGTTCGAGTATTAATAAAACCAGCTACAAGTATTGCTTTCTTTCATTTTGATAGGGAGTTCAATAATCGTATTGTTATTAGTTGATAGAAAGTGAAGTTACAAGTTTCTTGGCTTATATCAGTATATTTGAGTTTAACTTGTTGGCGCCATTTATAACATCATAAACTAGAATCCGCGACGTCTTCACTGATGCTAGAGACGGGCCTCAAATATACTTTTATAGTGATCGATTGTTAACTAAGAGATATAGCGATGACCTAAAGGTAGGTAAAGGAATTTATAGATAAATATAGCTAACAACGTATACACGGCAGGACAGAACACCATTTTTCCCTCTGTGTATTTGTAGTGCTCGGCTTCGCCCTCGAGCTGCAAACTCACATCTTGGGAAAAATTATGCTTTTCTCTTCCTTATAATGTATTATTTTTTCACATTGCCATTGGTGACATTAAAAAAAGTGACTTTTTGATACTTTTCATAACTGGTCAAAATCATATTGATTTCACCTAAAAATGAACTAAATGAATTAATAACAGATTCATCTATTTTCAAGTAAGGTCTATTCTATAATGTATAATGGATATTTATACAGAGTCCGGCAACGAAGAGGGGGTGGAAGATATTTCTAAAACTACGAGAGTTACATAAATATTGCGCATATAAAAGTTGTAGGTCTGAAGGTGGTGCACATTACTAAAATAGTTTTGATTATACAGGTTGTCTCAAAAAAGTGTGGCGGATCAAACTTACCTTTATTTAAATAGACTGCTCTATATTTGGGTAGCTGAAAAGTTTTGTATTGAAATACTCATCATTTTCATATAAAGTTGTATGGGTCTAACATCAACTGTTTTGGAGATATTAACGATTTTATGCTAAAAAATGCTGAACTTCAGGCGGCTGCTGTAAGCGACAGAAAACAATTGAATGAAGGAAAACGTTACCAAAAAATTATGATTTTTGTAAACTATCTTTCAGGTGTAGGGGCAAATATAGGGCATTCTATTTAAAAAAAGTAAGTTTGATTCGCCATAGTTTTTTGCGACACCCTGTATAATCAAAAATATGTTAGTAATGTGCACCACTTTCGTACCTACAACTTTTATATACACAATATTCATGTAACTCTCATAGTTTCAGAAATACCTTCTACCCCCGCTTCGTTGCCGGACTCTGTATTTATACAGTAAACATTGCGCTTCCATACTTTGACCAAAATTATTTAAAAAGATATTTTTGCCAACTACACGGAAAAATTGCATGTTCAACACATTGAAAAAGTGATTCTTCCATGCTCACGTAAAACTTTTACATTCGCTGGAAAACTCTCACTTTTCTTAACTTGTAGAACAATCTACTATTAATTCACTAGCGATTTAAAAAGAAAATTAACTCGCTAACATATAAACATTATAAACAGTTACTTATGGTTGCTATTATAGAGATAATAATAATAATGCCAGTTTAAAATGACAAAGAAATAGTAATTAATCGATTTTTTAACAATAACAGTAACGGCGTAACTGGAGACTTGAGTTACCGCATTTATATTTTAATAACGCTCAACGCCTCAACGGCTTAAACCTGAAAAGAAACACAGATTGCAAGCAGCTGAAAATTATTTTGGTGGCACAAATAATTCTCACATATAATCTCATAAGAGCATTAATTCTTTCCTGATTTTCTTTACTGCGTTCCAACAACGTCGTATTAATTAGGACGCCTTCCAGAGGCGAGCGTTTTCTTTCCAGAGACTTTCCATTTAAAAAGATATTTTTTGGAACTTTTCCTTACTGCCAATCTCTGGCGTGCTTTAAAACTTTCTTTAGTGCAACAAAAGTTTTTACATTCGTCGTACATTTTAAATGCGGCATATGCCGCGGGTTTCAGCTAGTTATTAATACTCCACATCTGAGTGTATTCATTACATAACGCTTTAATTATTTCAAAAACACTTTACCTGTAATGCAAGAAGCAACTAAAATAACTTTACAACTTCACTTCCAGTTCGAAATTGTAGTTTTATAACCTCACTTCACTTTTAGCACATGGGCTAAAAGTTTACAGCTGATTTCTTTAACCACGCTAAACTATAAAACGTCACTTTTAGTGAAACAAGCTACCGCTAAAAGGCCTACTTTTAGTAGTGGTCGTAGATATTTTTTTTTCTACGACCACTACTAAAAGTAGGCCTTTTAGCGCTAGCTTTTTTCACTAAAAATGACGTTTTATAATTCAGCGTGTTAAAAGTGAAATCAGCTGTTTACCTTTAGCACATGTGTTATAAAGTAAACAGCTGGTGTTGAATTTAGAATTTCGAACTGGAAGTGAGGTTGTAAAGTTATTTTAGTTGCTTCTTTCGTTAGAGGTAAAGTGTTTTTTAAATAATTAAAGCATTATGTAATGAATAAAGTAAAATGTACATTTATAATTACCTTTGATAATTAACTTTGGCAGCTACCCGTTGCAGAAACAGTCACTTGCTCGTCGAGGCAATCTCTTTACTATGACATAAATTATAACTGTCATAAATGCAAGCCTTTGTTAAATCGACATTTATGGATTAATAACAGTAAATGTAAGGCCGTAGAAAATATATTGTGTGCAAACTCGTGCTAAAAGTGTTTATGCATGAGACATGTTATGAAACTCAGCCTTCGGCTTCGTTTCATAATTTTCATGTATCGTGCATAAACATCCACTTTTAGCACTCGTTGCACAAATAGCTATTATTTAGCAATACATAAACCGATTTTCATCATTATGTCAGAAACTCATTTTACCCCTTTTATGAGCTTTTTTGTGCGCTTGTTTCTGTGTCACTCTGTATATTGTGTCGAATATCATTTCTTCGTCTGGTATATGTTCTATAGGTACTTTTTTCAACATTACTTTTTCCAGTTCTTCAATCAACAGCGTTTGACAATATTTTTTCAAAATATTTTTGATTGTATCCCATGTTAGTCCAGTTGCTGGGTAATCCAAATCGGAAATAATTCCTGGTAAAGGTTTTATCGTTTTAATCTCTTAAGTTATGGCCCAATACTCCTATCCTAGGTTTTCCCCCTCCGCAGAGGTGAGCGTTGGCTCCTAGGAGGGAAAGTGTGCCCTAAAATTGGACGTTTTTCGATTTTTCGAAGACAACTCTCAGAAAACCCAATATATCAAAAAAATGGTTCAGATAAAAGTTAGAGAGCATTAAATTCTGCGTACAATGAGTACAAATATGATATATTTTGATTCAGATATACCTGTAAGGCCTTTTGTTAGAGTTGCACCATTTTGTCAACTAACCAAAAAAATTTCTTTTGAGTAACAACGGATTCGTTTATTGATTCCATAGTTACAAATTATGCCTGCAAAGGATATCTTTGTTGTTCAATGTTATGGTTTCTCAGGTAAAAATAGTTCTTTTAATTTTTTGACTGAAAATCCATAACAATCGTTATCTCAATCTATTCCAATCAGGCTTTTTCCGAAGCTTTCTTTCGGTTTCAATACCCAATATCTAAAGTTTTTTATCCGTGTGATGGGCTGCTAACCCAACGCCCCAACCCCTAACCTGGAGGACCGGGCCAGTTTTTGTTTCACGGTGGGTATTTTATTTTCCCACTACCCTCCGACACTGCTGGATTGCAGTGCCGGCGAGCTTCCCCCAATTCCCATAGGGACGTACCCGATGGAGGTAACTAGCAAATCCCCACACGGGTCGGGGATAATAACATATCCATAAAGAACACAATAAAAAGAATAGAACATATTCCTAATATAGAAATCCGAAACCGAATGGAACCTTTCAATGTGCAATCAGTTTACAAGAGAAAACGATTGTGAGATAACGCGTATTTTTTCAACGCGTTATATTTATTTTATTATTATTTTGTAATTTGTTTTTAAATTTTAATTTGAAACAATAAAACAAAGCTTTATTAATAGTTGCTTGCTTTTAACAGCATTTCATGTCACATACAATTCATTTTAAGATAATGGAATTTTAGAGAGGAGGAAAAGCTTCCTTTGACCACAAAGGATTTTAGATACATAGAAAAATTATCACAACATTTTTGAATTTATTATTTTTACTAATTAACCTATTTGATTCTTATTGTAGCACTATTTCTTGTGGCAGAAATCATTCTTACCCCATTTCTGCATTATTTTTTTGAAAAAATTAACTTTTTTTGGTAATTTGATAAAATAGTGCTACTTTGACAAAAGCCGGTACAGGTGTAGCTGGAACAAAATATATAATATTGGTACTCATTTTATGCAGAATTTAACGCTCTACAACTTTTAGATAAACCACTTTTTTGATTTATTGTGTTTTCTCTGAGGTATCTTCGGAAAACCGAAAAACGCCCGGTTTTAGGTCACTTTTTCCCTCCTAGGAGCCAACGCTCACCTCTACGGAGGGGGAAAACATAGGATAGTAATAATGGGAGATAACTTAAGTGATTAAAGTGATAAAACCTTTATCATGAATTATTTCCGAATTGCGTTACTTTTTACTCCCCAGCAACTGGCCTATGTTTTTATTTCCTTCTGTCAATTTTTGATAGCAACCTTTAATCTTGTTGTAATGGTAATTATTTTGAGCAAACTCCAGTATAGGCTACTGGAACATTTTCACATTTACGGAATGTACGCAGAAAGAAACTCTTGTGTCAGCGGTTCTAAAACAGTTATGAAACTGGATTTAAAACCATGGATAAACGAAATACTCCTCCGGAAAATCCAATTCAGTATTGTTGTCTACGATTGGAATAAATGCCTTTCTTTCTGGAGATACACACAGACTTTAAATACACAGGTATTTTTGTACTAAGTACACACAAATCTTAAACTGTATCTAATCTAAAATCGCACTTTGACGGCAGCCAAGATTGGTTCTGGCGTGAGACTATCGTGTTCTGCCTCAATTGTCTAAACATTTTAGAACCCCCAACAAACTGCGAATCCTATTATCACGCGCATACGTCTAAGCACCAGTGGACTATATTAGAGTTTAGCTTTATTTTATAGTTTTTATTTGCTTTTCCTGCTCTTTAATTTTTCGCATTCTATACGATATTTTTATCGTAACCGTGTACCAAAATCACTTACCTTTTGCACTTGGTACAAATATAGCTGTAGAGATATGCTATGAAATAGATTTCTAATCTTTAATCGTATGCTGTTGGTGTCGTTTTCTTACACTTAGATGCATCGATGGCAGTGTTAACAGTATATAAGCGGACAACTTCCAACTAAATGGTGTGATTTATGCGATTTACCAATAAGAGTAAATTTTTGTCTACATTTATTCGCCCTACTAACATAATAATACGATATCTGCTTGGTTTTCTTTCGTTACACTTTCTAGTCATTCTTGCTAGCTCTAAAATGTGTGTAATTTAATTATAATATAAATGTCTGTCCTTTTTCCAAGGAAAAACAAAAATAGTCAGACAATTGTGAATTTTTTTGTATACTTTATGAAGGCAGTTTAACATGGTTTTTTTGAAATTTGAAAAGCTGCAACCGTCTCCATTAAATACACATAAGTTGACGTGGCTGCTTCTTTCGTGAACACAAGTATTTAAATCTCGGCCACCAGATTTTATACTCTTTTACACTCCTTAGTTTCCTCATTGCTGCCGGAGGCCTAAGTAGCCGTAGTGGAAGTATAAAGTAGATTCTAGGAGTGCTGACGAAGACTGAATGCTACATTCAAATTTAATATGTTTTTAAATGAACAAATCAGAATTATACTAGGCGATAATACCAATAAAAAATGTTATTCAGGTTTAAGCTATTTATTTAAAATAATGTTAAAGTACTACAAACATTATTATTATTAATATTATTAATTTAGTAATGCTAGTTTGCAAGCCATGTAAAAGCGTGTTATACGGAAATAATCAAGTAAAGAGTAAGTACGAAATACATAAAATGCTAATAGAGCGGACCCAGGCATCGGATAATAATTGAGATTTTGACACAATGGTGGTAGTTAGTACACGATGCGGTTAGTTATGAGAAAGGTCGGGGAAAAATCGCAGCCAAAATACGAACCTTGTGAGAGCAGAAGCTCCGTATCAAGACAAAAATTAATGCTGTTGCGGACAAAGTGAGCTCACAAAACCTGAACGAACAACCGCATTAACTAGGAAAGAAATTACTAGTGCTTTAGTACGAGTTATGTAAGCGCACATAATTTAGATTTCCACACCAAACTAGCAACGACGGCTTCGTGAGTGCGCAAAGTCGAAGCTACTGCGGTGACCGGGCTTTCGGCACGGTTTACACTTTAGGAAAATTAAATCGGGGAGTACCTAATATTATTCAAAATCCAGTGCTTACCTGACTCTTTAGCTTATCTCAATTTACTGACACTGATAGTATTGTGACAAGGTTGCTTTGATATTAAATAAATCTATCGCCATGTTTACAAAGAGTGACACGAACTGTCCCGTATACTTTTGCATACAATGAATATATTTATAAATTACTCTGTATTAGCGAAAACTCTATTTCTCTCTCCAAAGCATCTTAGATTGATCAATTGAAAAAAATTGGGGCAATATGCTGCCTTCATTTTTTATAGAAACCTTTGGCGATGCACTACGATGATATTCCGGTCACGAATAAAAAAGTCTTCTCAAAGCGCTCATGGACCTTCGTTTGTTTGATTTTGGTTTTATTTAATGTAATTTTATTATTTTACTTCATTAATATTTTAACATTTTATAATGCTTCTGTTTTTGACGATTCTAAAGTTTCTAAGTGTGTTTGTTGTTATTGAAGATAAACATGGTTACTTGAAATATTAAGTTTTCCCATGTTTTTTATTTCTAGTTTTAATTATTATTCAAAGGAAAGAAAAATAATCAATTAATTAATTACTGACTATTAAATTTTTTTTGTATTCCAAGACCAAACGTGATTACTAAAGATTAAACACATCCAGTGTGGCTCATTACTTCTTTCTCTAAATTACAAAAGCTGAAACAACGTATAAAATGCTCTAATACAAAGGTTCAAAAATCGAAAAATGTCTTGACGATGGGCAAAAAGGCTCGAAACGTGATTAAACTATAATGTGTAATACCATGTTGAATTTAGAATTTAAAGGGCTTCTAAAATTTCATATCAGAAAATAAAGTTCGTGTTTAAAAAATGAAGCTGATGATGGCTGTTCGGATACAAAACGGCAGATAAAAAATTGTTAATGTAATCCTTAAGCCCATTAAAAGTTGATTTGAAGAAATGTTGTCATTTTCGCTCCAACTTTAATATTAGCCCGAAAAAAATGAAACTTACAATCAAAAAAATCGGATTTTTAAGAGAACTCAAAAACGAAAAATTGTATCAAGACGTCATATTGTTATTCCTTTAATTGCGCAACTTGGTTTTCCATTTAACCAAATTTGTATCTTTTATTATTAACGAGATTGCCATACTGGCCCTCATCATCTTGGACGAACTGCATATCACTGTTTTAAAAACTATATTCACTTTATTAATGTTTGGACTTTTTGGAAATTTGCTCAAAAATGCATTGTATTCCAAATCCGCATAGATTAAACCACAAAAGCTCTTGACAAGCTGTTATACAAGTTCCAAACTGCTTCCACTCAGCTTGCATACCTCTCTTGGCCTTCCATGGTTTTTTTCTTAGTAAGATGTAAGACTTGTACAAATCTATGAAAGCTCGATAGATTTTCTTTTCTATTAACTGAGTGATCGGGAATGGAGTCTAATCCCTATTTTTCCTTGTCCTTGCGCTACTACCACTGTGATCGCCACGTATTCTTCCGTCTCCTTTCTTAAAAATATATGTCACGTACCCCTGTTTCCACTCACAAAATCGTTCTTCTACATCTAATCGTTCTTCATATTTAATCAGTTTGGATCAATTCTTTTCAGGTCTGGCTGATTTATTACTTTGTGAGACTATTGACACAACTGTAATTAAATTATTCGCTTAAGAATGATACCAAATTTGACAATTACAAGTAACTTCGTTGCGAATTCAAGATTTTTATGTTTAGTGTATTTAAATACTTTGTAAGTTGAAACGATAAAGAAGCCGACCTGCAATTAATTAATTAAAACAATCGATGGTAGTAAAAAAATTGCAGATCAACCCCCCTACAGTTTGTACACCACGGTAGCTCTGAAAACTATTTACTTACCGAGATGGCCGAGCTAGCTCAAATTCGGCGATATGGTCGTGGATTCAAATCATCAGCTGGGCACCCTGTAATATCTTCAAAAAAGGAAATGGGCGCCAGAAATCCATAGATTTCAAATAATAAAGGATAAACTACAAGTGACTGGCGTTTATGTAACAGAACTGAAAAACTTCTAGAGTGAGTAATAAATAATCAGAATAATTAAAAGGCAAATAATGTTATAGCAAAATTGTGTACGTCAAATGAAGGCTACGACACGCACAAACATCAAAAACCCCTTTCGGGTTATTAAATTGACTGTAACATCAAAACCAACCGTGGGATATGCATACCTCAGTCATTTAATAAAACCTTTCTGTTTAGGCTATATTGAAATAAAAAAGCGTGAATGCTCCTTTAACAAAGGGTCACTACACATCATAATTACAGCTTTAAATATTGATCATAATTAAATATATGCGTAAAAGTTAAAATATGAAAAAAAAAACAAGAGCATGTATGAATTTCAGCTTTACTGGTTAATAATTGCGGAAAGTATGAATTTAAATTTTAAATACTGACGGGTTTAAAATGTACGGATGTAAATTTCAGGTATTGAAGATAAGTTGATATAATATTAATCCCGGAGTAGCACTAACTAACCTCGATCGCCGGCCGGGAATTGCTACACCCTGCGGTTAAACATATGCTGGTCGTGAACTGCTACACACATTGGTCGAAATCGCCGTGGATGCACCGGTAATTGTAGCAAAGGCACCCTCAGACGGCAGCAACTAGGCAGAATGCCAGCAGGTGTCGAAAATGATATTAGGCTAGCAACTTTGCTTCCGCGATAAACTCTTGGATGAAACTGCCAATTAAGAGCTAAAGAAAATACAATTAATACAAGAAAAGCAAGCAGAAAATCGCCATCGTACCTGATCATAGTCAGCCCTTGGAAACACAATGCTCATAAAAATTGGTGGAGCGCACGTAATTTGAATTAAACAATGAAACCTCAGCCGCGCGAAATGCGCCGCCCGAGGTGGGAAGAATAAGTGCCTCGGACGAAAAATTCGTTTCCAAAGAAAAGCTCGCATTACAACGGCCTGCGATAACAGATAGCACAGGTCAAAATTGCATCACGCGAACGGAAGGAACTCGATCCAGGTACAAAATATGCTGCTTTGAAAAATTTAAGAATTCGAAATGCAAATAATTTATAATTCAAATGAAAATATTCAGGTTAGGCCAGAAATAATTGGATAACTGGCGAAACAATTAAGCGAAGCCAAAAAATTGTTTCAAAGTTCTGTAGCTATCCGTAGTTTCATATAATTTTATATATTTTGAATTGATATTAGAAAATTGATGAATTTCTACCTGATCACAAATTTGATATTAAATGAAAAAATCTGTAAAAGGCTTTACCGAGAACTTCCCTCGTCAACATTGTGGCACTAAATAATTTAAAAATCAAATTAAGTTAGGAGTACAAATATCTTCACGTTTCTGATAAATTAAATGCACTTTCAAATTTAAAAAAATGTATCCCGCTGGGGTTTAAACCCGCCGCATCTGCAGCTCTACAAAATGCTCGATCATAACCGAATCTCCGCAGAGGAAATAAGTAGGGCGAAATTCCATCTTGAAGAGCACGGTGTAATGGTTGAAACATGTGTACTCTTTTGTGACATTATTCTTTATCGGTTGAGTTTTATTTTCGGCAAATGTAAAGCCTAGCCTATGTGAAAGTTATTACTTCCTTTTATTTTAAAATTAACACAAAAATAAACAAAATTTTATTTTTTAAGGTGCTCACCCGGTATATATTTGTATGAAATTGTACCGGTTTCATGTGAGGTAGATATAGAAGATGTATGCAAAATATCGTCTTCCTCCGACAAATAGTTTTTGAGCTATACTGCCAACAGACAGACAGACAGACTGACGGAATTGAGCAAACCTCTTTTTCGTCATCTAGGGACCTTGAAACGTGAAGATCTGAAAATATTTCGGAAGATGATTTTTTCATGACTACAATACTTCCTTCGTCTTTCGGACGAGGGAAGTAAAAATGCAGTGATGCAATGTTATTTATATCAAAAAATTATATAAAAGGATTATATATATTTAAGCAGAAGTTTTCGAAATAAAAATAAAGAATTTCTGTACAATTTTGGTCGATACGCTTAAATTTGAGCTTTCATTAAGTTTGTTTACACTTTACCTCGGTATTTATGCTTCTCCACAGCCGCCCCTGCTCTATTAAAATATTATTTTTAAAATCGGCGTTAAAAATTGGCACGGGTTCGTCCAATCGTAAAACTAATTATAAGCCACAACTAACGCCAAATTATAGACCGCCGACAAAGATTTATGGAAAACTGTCGTACAAATTGCTTTCCTTGGACAAATAAAGCTGCTTTTTTCTAAAGTCGACGTTCATGAATGCGCAGCCGGGTGACAACCCTGCAGGCAAATCCGTAGTGACAGAAATATTGTGCTAACAACAGATTATCTGCCACTTTTACAGGAATGCCTATATGTCGCTGCTTTTATAACCGCCGAAGAAATGTTACAAATCGAGGCTCATTGAAAAAATTTAAAAATCGTCATTCATAATAATGGCGGTTGCTTTTTCTGGGCAAAACCGCAGTGTTCCGGCATTCGACGGCTTTTAATTACGAATGCCGAAATTCATCGCTTCGTCGCAGTAATTAGTAAACTGCGCCTATTTATATCAGCAATCCCAAGAATTGCACTTTATTTCCATGGCTGTTAGCGGAATAAGTAGAACAAAACGAAATCACCAGATAACTCGCATAATTCCCAAGCTTCGCCTCTGTTTTCTTCATTAAAATGTAACGAGCCGTTCAGATGTTACGCTTACATAAAAAGTAATTAATGGTAGCGCGTAAACCTTGTCTTCGTTGCTGAAGCAAACAAATTGGGTTTTATTAATATTTTTTCAGGACTTGCAGTGTTAATGCGGTTACAGTCAAAAACTTTTCGCCGGCAAGGATAATTGTGTAAATGGGACGTGTAACAACATTTGTTCAAATTAAATGTTTTTTATTAAATTACTCCCAGAAGTTTTCACAATTAAAACGGACCATTACTTTTTTAAATACTAAGAGAAAAATTAAATATACAAAAAGAAAAATTAACAATCAGCAGGACCAAATCGAAATATTTAAACGCGAACTTGAACTCGCAACAGTTCAAGTTCCAGAAATAATTTTGAATATTACAAAACCATCTGGTAAGAATATCAATGCTTAAGCAAAACATTGGTAGTGTTTTCTCGTTAGTTCATCAAACTCCTCAAACAATACAAGCACAACACCAGCTGCAAGCAGAGCATCTAATATTATACTAAGATGCAATTTTTAGAGAAAAATTTAGCATTAGCATCACCACATGTTTGTGTCAAAGAACGTTGCTGTGCAGTTTCACTCTAGGGAAATTACGCGTTGGTATTTATTTTTAATGCTAACCTTTGAGGACGTTCCTGTTTTATGTCGTTCGACAAGCAGTATTAAAACTTATTTATGGTAAGTACATGTATTCATGAAATTACGTAATTCAGAGCCTTCTGAAAAACTGTTGGCCGCGTCGTCTGCTTTGATCACAATTAAAGATAAATAAATAATTACATTTCGCAGACCGTTTGCACCACAACCCTATTAAGCTGTACTGCGAAAAACTACAAGAAGAGAAAAAAATATATGTACTTACATAATACCTAGCTACATTTGTGTAATTTTCACGTTAACATTTGTTTTACCAATTCTTGAACATCGAGTTCAGAAGAACATAAGTAAAGAAATCGCACAGTTTTGAACCTACTTGTTTCGTTAGGTTCAAAACTCTTCACGTGTAATTTTAAGATTCAAATTGATAAGTAGCATTGTTCCCACTTCACCTGCATTTACAATTTATAGACTTTTAAAGCACGGATCACAAATTCTTCTTTCGTTTTTTGGATATACTACAGCCAAAGTGTCTGCTTTCCTTCCATATACAGTTCTCTTCCAGTATATCTTCATGCTTTAGTTGAATGCCTCTCAATCTCATCGTATAGTGTCTTGTTTTATTCAATATAACTATCTTTTCTTCTATTTCTAGCTTGCATTTCGTTAGATCCTTCGCAGATTGTTTCCCATCGTTTATCCACTTGCATGACAACCATCCTGATATAACACTTCTAGAGAAGTGTGAGGTTGTAGAAATAATATACCTGGGATCTCTTAACTATTAACAACAGAAGCAGTTGTGAGCATTAAATCCGACGTAGAATTCAACTGGGTAGAATAGCTATTACGAAGCTGACAAAAATTTGGCTCGACCGTAACATCTTTAAGGTAGCATTCTGGCTACTGATCTAAGGGTCGAGAGTTCGATCCCCGATACCGGTGAGGTTTTTAAAAATTAAAAAAATGCGGATGAAAGCCTCTACAGAATGCCATTGTAGCATTCCAAAGTCAAGCTACTAACATATAATAAATCTGAATGATCACAAAACCTGAAAGTTAGACAACTTAAAGTACTTGGGAGAAATACAGGTTGCATAATCTTTATCTTGTTCTTTTTGATTTCAAATAGAAGGCTAATTTGAGAATTTTCAAATTAAAAATAAAAGAGAAAACCACTTCTTATTTTGAATAAAAAACATATTGGAGCTTAATAGCGTCCAGCAGCAAACAAATTAGGAACTGATTTCCAGTTTAAAACGCTAATAAATTAGAAACTTCTCATCTGTAAGGTTGTAATTAATTTAATTCTACATTATATTAACAAGTAATGGTTTTTCAGGCAGAATTAGTTCCTTGGGCAGGTTCTTAATAGAAAAGGCAGTTACGAATTAACTGGTAGGTACATACATTGGCGATCAGTATACAGGCTGTTTCCTAAAAAACGCCGCAACCCATAACTCCGTTGTTTTAAATTTGAGACCCAACAAACTATATATATTCTTAAATGGCAAGACAAGAGCTACCTTTTGACATCGCCCGTTCGTAAATATCTTTCAACTGTTTTGAGCAACGATGTTCAACTTTTTTATTTTAAATGGAACACCCTGTATATTTTTACATATTTGGATTCAGGATGAAATTCTGCATGCAGTAGTATGCTTCATTTGTTTTTTTTTGGACACTTAGAAATGTTTAAAATAATTTTTTAATATTGCATGTAGACAGTCGTACAGTACCATAAAATTTTCAAGTGTGCCGTGGAAAACAATCAGAATGTTGAAATATTTTATCTAACACGTCCAGAAAACGAAGAAATTCTGAGGCAGAAGATTATCAATGCTTGTCACGAAATACCTCCCAATTTGATATTGAATGCGACCAATGGAGTAACTAGAAGATGTCAGTTGTGTGTTCAACAAGGTGGCGGTCAGTTTGAGCAATACTTGCAGATACGTTTTGTAGTTTTGTTTAAATTTGCTTCCAATAAAATATTTCAACATTCTGATTGTTTTCCAAAGCACACTTGAAAATTTTATGGTACTGTACGACTGCCTACATGCAATATTAAAAAATTATTTTAAACATTTCTAAGTGTCCAAAAAACAAATGAAGCATACTACTGCATGCAGAATTTCATCCTGAATCCAAATAAGTAAAAATATACAGAGTGTTCCATTTAAAATAAAAAAGTTGAACATCGTTGCTCAAAACAGTTGAAAGATATTTACGAACGGGCGATGTCAAAAGGTAGCTCTTGTCTTGCCATTTAAGAATATATATAGTTTGTTGGGTCTCAAATTTAAAACAACGGAGTTATGGGTTGCGGCGTTTTTTAGGAAACAGCCTGTAGATTCTAATAGGATGTTTTTGGTTTAGCTTTATTTTTTCTTGTCCTGTTATTCTTTGCTATCTTTGAGCACGGGACGTCATGATTCAGTGGGATAGAGTCACCTAGAGTCTCGGTGAAACTTTTTTGAAGAGCCTAACAGAAATGGAAGACAATGTTAGACCAACATTAATCCCCGTTTAAGAACTCCTCGCCCGAAAATCAGCTTCATTGGTTTGGCAATGGGGTCGTTTCCTGTTAAGTAGAGTTCAATTCGATGGTCAACAGTACACCAGACATCTGCCAAATAATGGGAATTTCTTATACTTCAGAAATGTGAATTGAGTTAACTGGTAAATCATTTTAACAGCCTTTATTAAAGACATAAATAGGTTAAAAGGGTATAAAGGGCTTTTTAAATTTATCTTACCTAAGGGTGCCATATTTCTGAAAAGGAAAGAAAACATTTCCATAAAACTCTTGATTGATTAATCAATGTAAAACAAACTGATAAGAACTTTAATTCGATATTTCCGTATAAAGTATCATATAGAAACTGCCATAGTAGATAAACCTTTATTATATTAAACTCATAATTAACCATTAACATGACCCATGAATTATATGATTGAATGTACATTTCTGTGCAATAAAATTAAGCACACACGGCTTTTTTGCATTTATTAATAGCGTTTTTTTGAAAGGTTTTTGTTTTGGGCTTTTAATAAAGGTGTTATTTTCAAGTTATGGTAATTTATCATTTATTGAAACTGCTGCTAGGCAATTAAAATAGACCAGATTTATACAAACTAGAATATTGTGAAAAGTTGTCGTAAGACGTGTGCTTAATTATATTACACGGAAGTGTACACAAATATTACAAAGAAAAACATTAACAAATTAAATAAAGTTGTTGGCGCCCACTACTTCTGTCTTAGTGAACCTAAAGCGTTTAATCAAAAGTGAATTAAACAAAAATCCTACATTTAGCATACCCATATCGCAGCCGAAGATTGAGCTAGTCGGAGTCATGTGAGCCTTCTAAAGTAGGTTGCAATAGTTGGTACACCATCATACGGAAGTGATGTAATGCCGTGGGTCCCATGTTACTACGACGTGTAGCACTTGCTTGACGTAAGTCACCCCACAAGAAATACTAGTATACTACTACATTCACCTAAATAGAAAAAATAAATACGTTGTGTATATCAACAATTTAATAAAACTTATGCTCGGTATTATAAAACTTTTTATTTCCTAAATAAAATTTACTTTGAGAATAGATTAATGTATTCTTTAGATTTGCGTATTATAAACGCAAAATAACTTTATTCGGCTAATAAATCCGTACAGGTTAATTTTCATTGGTTGTTCAAGTAAACAAAAGCGCCTCAAAACATTAAAGCTTATGACATTTTATTCATTAGTAAACAAATTTTGATGCGCTTTTGTTTATTTGCCTATTAGTTTATTAGGGAAGCAAATTTACTCCAAAAATAGTTATCTAATAATTTATTCGTCGTTTATAATAGTGGTACTGGCACAACAGTATCAATACAGAGCTCTGTAGACGACCAAGTAAAGAATGCCTCCTAGTCCCTACTCTCGAATGTGTTTACATTTACTTCTGTCATATTGCATCAGCGTAGAATTTATGAACTTAATGGGTTTAAATTCCCTCTCATTGAACGTGCTAACTTTCAATTTATCTCCGACCGTTTTGCGTCAGCGAAAATATTTATGGCGCTCCGACTAGGGCCGCCGTAATCAGACGTGCAAGAGATGGACCGCACACGGGCGAGGGCCATTTAAGGGACGCAATCAGACCCGAATTGACTCGTCCAATTTGCATATCTCTCAGTTGACTATGTTATTAGAAGAGGTGCATACTTTAATTAACCCTAGAACGCATAGGTGGCGTCATATGAGACACCACCTATTTAACTATCTAGTTTTTAGTGATTTGCTGTTATGTTATCAGATTCATATTTTCAGTACCTCTCCAGAAGAGTATTGTTGATATCTCCCTTTCATTTTTAATTTCCAGAACTTGTTACAAGCTTTATAATTAGTTTTTTAGTTACTTGGTGTCGCATATGACGCCATCTATGCAATCACGTAACACGTTTTCTCGGTAGGTGTTGGTCGGTAACCACTTGCCATCTGTCAGTTTACGTACATAATTTTCATAGTAACGTAATGCGAAGTGGAATTTGTTAAAATAGCTATGACTACTGTCTTTATAGGATTGCCAGTTAGCTATTATACTTCAGTCGCCGAACAGATAGAGTGGAGCAGGCAACCAAAATAACATATTACAAAGGTAACTCGATAATATATTAACTAATTACTAAAAGGAACAGAGATGGCGACGCTTATAATTAGAACTAATTTCAATTGACATTAAATAACTTTTTAAGGTTATGATGCAAATATCGAAAAATAAAAAAAAAATGATTCTCTGCGGGCTGTGTCAAATTCGAGGTTATCAGGTTAGGTTTTGCGTCAGTCTGTGTCAAAACTTTGACACAGACTGACGCAAAACCTAACTTGATAGCCTGCAGTGTAATTTATGTGCTGAACAGAGACTACCGAGTGATTTTTTAAACACTCAATTGCATCAGGCCCTAGATAGCCTGAATCAGTTGGCAATACTGAAATGTATTGTTGGTGACACTGTAAGTCTATGTCAAATTCGAGGTTAGCAGTTTTGGTTTTGCTTGAGTTTTGACACAGACAGTGTCACCAACAATACACTTCAGTACTGCCAACTGATTCAGGCTATCCAGAGCTTGCTGCAATTGAGTTTTTACAAAATCACACTGTAGTTATTTGTCAAAAGTGTTTAACGTAGATATTAGTACCTGATCAGTTCCTTAGATTTAACAATTCATTTATTCATACTCATAAATAAATATTTGAAGAACTTTAATTTCCGCTTTGCGCTTTAATATGCATCTATGCAGTCAAAATTATCTCCCAGATATTAAAAAAGGCGTGTAGTAAATTTAAAGTGCCTCATTAAACAAAAAAAGGTGTGGTGTCGTATACGACTCCACATATGCGTTAATGTAACTTTCTTAGATGTATGCGTTCTAGAGTTAAAATTAAGTAATTCAACTTTCATAACATGTACATGTACAACATGTACCTGAAGTTAAAATCTTTAAGCCATACATGGTGGTTCAGTAGAGTTAATGCAGTCAAACAATTGCGATATCATATTTGTAACATTTTCTTGTGCTGTGCTCGACATATCTGAAGATACTTTTACTTAGGATTGCACTACAAACCACAAAGCTATTATAATTTAGTTTGATATTTTGTACACAATCAATGCTTTAAGTAAAATGATACAAAAGCTCGCTATAAAATGATAAAGAATGGATAAATTTACTCAAAAATTGAACAGATTATTTTACAAAATATTGTTCCGATGAAAGTATTATGGATATAATAGCCGAAGCAAACAGAATTTCTAGCGAACTCAATATTCAACAGAATTTTCCTCATAGCCAAACTGTTCGCCCAAGAAGGAAGCCAAAACTGTTTTATTGTGAACAGCGTGACGAAGTTGTGGTTAATTTAAAAGTTCATTTCAAAACAGATTTTTATATGAAGTCTTGCACCAAAGCTTTTCGTCTTTGAACAATAGCTTTAAAGAACTACAGTGATCTGTTTGTTTCGTCAAAAAGAGAATTACTAAAAAATTGTAAAGACTTGGGATTTAAAACTCAAAAACGATTTTTGACGTAAGAGAGATATTGACGAAATTGATTTATTCGGTGAGCTCAAAGCTTTGAAGTTGCATTTTTTCTCAAAACCCGTTGCAAGAACAGTATATTTTTGGGAATGCTTTAGTGTCTATTTTTCTTAAGACAGAAATTTTACTGAGCATTTTTCTAACATTACCAGTATCAGTTACATCCGAAGAAAAAATCTTTTTCAAAATTGAAAATCATTAAAAATTATTTGAGATCGTCCATGATCCAAGATCGGTTAATCCACCTACATATTGTGGCGGTTGAACACGAACTATTAGACAACCTACATATGAAACAAGGGATTGTTGAATTTGCGCACATGAAAGCAGAAAAGTCAAGTTTCTGTAACGTACGAGTAATTCATCACAAAAGCTACTCGAGTACCTAGTCATAGTGCAGTTAATAAAACTTATTATTTCTAGAAAACTGTTTTTTGTTTTATAAAATACTAGCGTTCTTCGTACAGACTACAAATGTTTGTTTTTTCTTCTAAATCTTAAATGAATTCTAGAGGGCCCCCCCTCCCCCCTCACTCAATACGCTAAACGCCTTAACTAACAAACGCTGCAGAACAATATTGTAGAACAATAATCTTCCGAAGAAAGTTTTCCATAACTTTTTTATGCGCCACTTATCCCTTGGAAATGTGAATGTAACTGTCGTTCCCCTTTTATAGTTTGAAAAAACTATAGTTTTAGTATTTCGAGAATAAAATTAAAAAATGTATGTACCTTACTAAATGTTGTATTCATACATTATAGCACGATACCCGTTTCCACCACTTGGGGAGTGGAATTTCAGAAATCCTCCTATTTCATTCTACATTGGACTCACGGCGAAAAAAGCAATAACTTTAACTTCTTCTTTAACTCCTTCTTACTTTTACCCCATTTTTACTCCTTTAGACAATAAATTTCGAAAAAACTCTAAATCACTTTTTAAAGATCTAAAAAACACAACAGGAGTTGATTCGTGCACAATCCTAAATTACGTTTTTAGGAACTTGTATAGGTACCCTTTCTAAGTAAAACCAAATCGATATATATGATCGGGCCTTGGATATATTGGGGAATTTGTGAAAAGGCAATTTACTCCTTTTCTTCCCTTTAGACGGGAAATGCGAAAACTCCTTTCCTAGCACTTTCCTACGTAACGAAAGTACTCTTCTTGCCAAACTTCAAGTTCCTGATACCAAGAATTACTACGGCTCTGCGTTGTTAAGTCGGTGCTTTACCTTTTAATCATACACATTGTATCAGAATAATTTTTTTTTTAACTTTATACCTATTTCAAAAAATTGTAAAAAGACGTCTAACTACCAAAAGTTAGGGTTCTAACTCAGCGAACACAGGAGATACAAAGGGTTATATAATTTACCACAAATGAAAATTCACACTCTTAGGGGTGGATTAGGGCAAATTCCTAAAACACGTTTCAGACATATGTATAGGAAACCTTTGCAAGTAAATACCAAGTCGATATCTTCTCGGATTTAAGAGATATTGAGGAATTCGTGAAAACAGAGTTTATCCCTTTACACCCCCTTAGGGGGTAGAATTTCGAAAAATGTATTTTACCAAAGTTTATTTTATTCTGAAATAAACCCACAGCGCAAAACATTGATAATTTTAAACCTCTACCCCTTTTCATTTTACCCATTTTACCCTTTTAAGGGTAAAAATTTTAAAAACTCTTAAACCACTTTTTAAAAGATTTGGAAAACACATCTATATGCTAAAATAAAATCTCTAACTCAACAAACATAGGAGATACAATGAGTTCTATCATTCAGCCCGAGTACAGATTTGCACCTTTAGGGGTTGATTAGGGAAAAATCCTGAAATACGATTTTAGACGTTTGTATTGAATACCTATGCAAGCAAACGCCAAAGTCGATATCTTATCTGGTCTAAGAGATATTGAGGAATTCGTGAAAACACAATTTCAAAACAATTCTTTCAGCTCATTTTATCCTGAAATAAACCCACAGCAAAAAAAAATACTCCTACGAAGTTTCAAGTCAAAATTTCTATTTAATATTATTTTTCCATACAAAACTGGAACTCCCATTTTACCCCTTTAGGGGTTGAATTTCGAAATATCCTTCTTTATTCCTTGTATACATCATAAAGGGAACATCTGTGCAAAATTTCAGCTTTCTAGGTCCAAGGGTTTGGGCTGGGCGTTGATGAGTCAGTGAGTGAGTCAGCACTTTTCTTTATACATATAAGATAATAAGATAAAAGGGGTCTTGTTGCTCAGTAGGATGGAAGTGAGTTGTAGGTTGAATAATATTGTACTTAGAAAGGTACGAGAATAAATTTTTGTTATTTTAGGGCGCCACAATGGTGTTTTGGATGCCAGTGATGGACTAAGTTTCCACTTGATATACCTCCTCAGCGATAGAAAATAGTGTGCAGTGCTCAGCTCCGAAATTTTGAACATACCTTATTTATGAAATAGCTCATTTGACTTCAAAATACGCGGAATTACATTGCGCCAGCAGCAAAGAGGAGTTTTAAAAAATTTCTACCTATTTGTAAGGTAACCTCATGTTCGTCTGCATTTACATTTCCACAAAACTCAGAACAATAAAGGCGTTACTGCACTATTAACGGGGATATGCCCCAAAACCTACTTCACAACGGCAAGCTTGCGAAATTATACAAACTTAGCTGGAATGTAAGTCATACTTGATGACGAAACAGCACCGCTGCCTTGGCTTTTTCAGATATGAAGTGCAGAATCTTACCAGAGAGTAATGGCTCGAAAACCAGAACACGTTGAGGCATAAGGAAGGGCTCGCAAATGAGACAAAAACGGACAGCTATAAAGATATCTACAGATAGCACAAGCGTCAATTATACACGAGATAGTCAGGAAAGTTCTTCAGAGCTTCGTCGGAAGAATGGACAACGGTAGTTCAAAGATTACCTTCGCGGAATTAGTGTGAATCCAGACGCTGACAATGATATATTTCTCAAATGGTTTTAAAGCGATATATTGATACACCTACAGAACGTCAAGCGTTACTTTATAGGCGGATTATGAAATAGTAGATAGTAGCATGGCAAGATATTCCCTGAATAGTCGACATGAAATTCCACCATACTCAAACGAGATGGGATTTGGAATATCAAATTGTAACCAAGGCTTTGGAAAGCTATTGAATTGAATTGTAAACTGCTATATTCACGAAACAGATAACACACACTACCTTTCTGCTTAATTAATATATCTGGCCAACTACTGATCTATTTCCCGTGCCCCGAACTGACGCGGAAATTTTCAAACAAACCTAACAGCTTAACCTTAGCAATTTTACTCTTTAATTAGCCTTGCACAAAACAAAACTCAGAGCCTATCAAGCAATATTGCAGTAGAGTTGACAATGAATACCTTAACCAACAGGATATAAAGACAAATTAGTCTTGGGGTGCATACTAAATAATAGCATGTAGATATTAAATCGTCTTCAGCGAGTATCGTCACGAAATTCAACCATCGCTTCTCAATATCTGCCCATTAGAAAATAAATTCAGTAACTAGAACAGTCTGCTTACAAAGGTCTAAGACCAAAGACAAAATCGTAACGCTGCACTTAATAATCTATAAAATTTCTACAATAAATGCCTGCTCTCTGTTTTTATGTGCAGCGCAAATTTATTTGGTTTTCATTTTAATATGAACTAACTACAATAATTTATTATGTAACAATTTTTATAATTGATACTCTAGTCATCAGTTTTTTAGGCACAAACGGAGTGTAGCTCAGCGAGTGTTTAATAAACGAGTGACTAGACGAGTTTATATAATATGTTACATACTATACTGTTTGTACGACCACACATTTAGACAATATAACATCATGTTATTTCATTAAGATTTTGAATATTATGTTAGGTTAAATTATGCTTGACAAACGTCAAAGTTGACTGTTGAAAACTAACTTGATTTCAGTTTTGACTGCTAATAAAACAAATACTGTCTGAACCTAACTTCACCCCGTGACTAAAATGCCGTTGCCAACTTCAGGTCTCTTTAGTCAGAGGTTATGATGGCGTGATTAAAATGTCACTTAGCGACGGGTATGTTAGTATGATATATGCCATCTTAGTTACAGGAGTAGAAAACACCAATTTAAGGCAAGTCTAGTTTAAACTACAGGTAAAAAATAAAACTTTAGACTTAACTCCAAACCCAATATAACGCATTGAAAAATGTCTTTTATTATAAACATTCATTTAATGCTAAAAAATGTACAATTTAATTATGTTGTTTTGCAGTAGTAAAACCATAACACTACACCGCCTTTATAACCATCCGCACTTGCAAAGTGCTACTTAGCGAGGTATAATTATTGTGATTAATGATATACTATTATTTTAATGATACACTTGTGACAAAGACGTAGCTATAAATGCAGTGTTGCAGGCACTTTATTATGTGTACAGGTAGAGACCAAATTATAGCATTATATACCACCTACATTTGAATTAATTGAAATAAATTGTTTTATATGAAAATATCTTTATTTTAAAATTGAAAACATATACTTTGTTTTCCGCAGCCTTTTTTTATATTTTGCTTCTTTATTTTCTTGCTACTGTTTCCTCAAATTTTAAAAATTATATTGTCTGCTTTAAAATATTTATAATTTTCAATTTTACTTTTAATGTTAACTTTAAAATTAGTATAGGTCAGCAAGCTACCACTACTTCTCATATATTTACGAACGTTTTTAATTTTGTTAGATATTTCTCATATACGTTTCAAATTTGTTATTTGAGCAGATTAGGATATTGCAAAAAAAATAACCTTTTGTTGCCGGCTGGATTATACTATAATCAGTAGTAATACTATAAGTACTTCGATATTATTGGGATATATATCAATAACTTGTTGCACAATAATAAAAAGGTGTCACTTTGACAGTTTAAATAATCCGACCGCGGAGCGGGAGGATTATTCTGCCAAACTGACACGTTTTGTTATTGCGCAGGAAGTTTGAGACCTATAACCCGAACATGTTCGAAGTACACATTATATTCGATTTAATTATATTTTGAGTAAATTTCAAAAATAGGAACAAAAAATATTTTATTGGCAGCTCGATTTCTTAGCATTGACCTAACTGAATGTCGTCTCCGTAGAAACAACATATAAGTTGACAAACGTTGTTTATTGCGTTGCCTAGTGAAGTTTCTCTAGTATAATCGATTTTGTATTATCGAAATTATACAAAATACCTCAACTAAATCCAGCCGTCTGATTAGTTGATATCGGTACGAAAAAAATAATCTAGCTAATATTAATACAAAAACAACCTTACAGAAACAGCAATCACTTAGAGGTAGCATCCAGACAGTTAAAAATCAAACTAATCTAAAAGTAGTTATATGTTCAAATAAATTGTTTTTTTAAATAATCTGTACGTCGCAGTTAACAGTCTCGCTGAAAACTTACGAATACAAATCGGATACTTAAAAACTTTGCAGCTTCCTAAAATAAGTCTAAACTTGAAACTTGGAAATTAATAGGCACGCCGAGTATCAACAACAAGTAGTGTTACATCCATTTTCCAATAAAGCGTGACTAACTACAAAACAACAATAACATTTAACTAAAAATAATTCCTGAAAATTAAAAGTTCCATTTTTGTGCCAGCCACAACAGCACTTAAATTTCGACTTAGATAAAGAATTCGAGTGGTACTAAATATTTTTGTACATTCCATGTATTCTATAAATATTTTCGTTATTGAGAGTACATTGGCTGTAATTTAATACTCGATGATTATATAATAACGAAGACATCCAAAGCAGATGTCTCAAGTATTTAGAAAAAGTAAGAAAAACTTGTAAAGGTGGTTCGCTAGCAATTCTCTCCTGGGACGCACGTGGTGATTCTTTGTTCTGATTGTCCTTATTCTCTTTCTACTTTGTGTTTGTTCTTCCCTGACTGTACAAAACCACCTACAGTATATTTGTAAAGGTTTGAATCAGTACCCGTGCAATCAAGGTGTAGCCTTTGCATTACGCAAGATGCGCTACACCGCCTAAAACGTTGCCAAAAACTATTAATGAAATAAAGAAAGGCTGAGTGTCGGCCTGTGCTACAACTAGTGAAGTAGAGGAGGCAAAAAGTGGGTGGCCATACAATCGTACTAACAGATTTCACTGCGGTTCCGGATTGTGTTACACCTAATAAGTAAGAGAAATGCAAAAATTCGGTGCGCACACAATCGTACTAACAGGTTTCTCTGCGATATCAGACTGTACTACACCTACTGAGGGAAGAGAGGCAAAGAGTCAATGCGCACGCAATCGTACTAACAGGTTTCTCTGCGATGTCGGGCTGTGCTGCACCGAGTGAAGTAAGGATTAAATAAGTTGCAATCTGTTACAGCAGTTCTCTGTATTACGCGTAGAACTACCATATGCACCAGACTTGGCTTACTTCCTTTAGCAGTTCTATTCAGATGCGTTTTATACAAATTATGAAAATTCCTTCATTCCGAGTCGCGGAGTGTCCAACCAATGACAAACGATTGAAATTTCGTTGCCAGAGCGGCGCTCGCTAATTGGTGGTTGCCCTTTCAAACCCCATGACTGCTTAATCCTTTTCCAATTAATTTTTAAATTAGAGTTTTCTACGAAGTTTTCGAAACTGCCCTCAACATGTGTTCCTTTGGTTGAATAGCAACCTCTAATTTTTTAAACTAAATTAGTTTGCAATCGGTTATAGCGTTTGACGCCTTCCGATGCCCAAATTCCACTCCCGTTTATTGTTCCACATTCTTTCCATCGGGTTTCACACTCTCATCGCTTTTCGTATTCCATCACCCCATTTCCGAGTTGGACGTCCTCTTCTTCGTGCTGTGGAATTCTATTCCATTACTTGTTTTGGAAGCCTGTCGTATGTAATCATTTGCACATATCCATACCACACCAGTTGTCGCTGTTTTATTTCATCTATAATCGTGTTTTGTACTCCCATATCTTGCCGGACGGTATCGTTCCTAACTCTATTTCTTTGAGAAGTTCTCGATGCTCTTCTTATAGCATTCATTTCAGTTGCAAATACTTTCTTCTTATTTAATCCACTCATGCGCCATGTTTCAGCCCCATATAATACAACACTTTTAATCATCACGTTGTAGATGTTCTTTTTCCTTTTCTTGCTGAGACCGTTAAGACAGCCGATAACTTTTTTACCAGTTATTACCCTATTTTTTATTTCGACGTTGTCTTTCCCAGTTTTATCGAAGAGGACTCCTAGATATTTATATTTTTCGCATTCCTTGATTGTTTGGTTGTTTCCTTAAATTGGGATCATTGGTTTCTGTTCCAACTCGTAAATCTTCAGTCTTATCCAGGTTTATGGTTAGGCCCCATTTAAATTCCTCTATTAGCTTTTGAGCCATATACTCTAAATCTTCTTTATCTTGAGTCATAACTATCTGATCGTTTACAAACTGAAATGTATAGAAATAGTAACACCAATTAAATAAAATTTAATAACTTTTGAACATATGCAATGCGATTACACAATAAGTATACAGGAATATACTGCGCGAATTCACTCTCGTGCTAACAGTCAACCACGGGCGTTTTCTCTTGGTCCATTGCGTCAGGGGAAGGATTTGTGACTCCTCGGCTCGACTACCGGCTGGTCAGGCATTTCATATTCTTCTGGTTGCGTCAACGCAGATATTGTGTCTTCGACAGTTTGCGACCTCAACACTCTTAAGGTAATAATCCGTCTGGTGAGTCGCTGAGAAAATGCAACCACTTTTGCTACAACCGTTGGAAATATAAATTTAGAAAAGTTATATTTTAAATAATATATATATATATATATATATTTATCGAAAATCCTTCCTACCGTTAGGTGTAAGGATATGTTACCCTATCCGTTATTTAACATCATATTTATGTATTTTACATTCTACTTTATGCTATGCAATTACTTATAAACTAGTGTGCGCCATTCATTTTTATTTTGTGCGACTCTTCTTGCTGTTTGCATCGTATGTCCCTTCTTTACTAGTATTTTCTCTATTACTCCTCCCCATGTCTCCCTGGGCCTTCCTCTTTTCCTCTTTGGTGTAGTTCTTGCTTCCCACACCCTCTTCACTTGTCTATTTTCTCCCATTCTGATTAAATGGCCATACCATCTCAATTGATTTTGTTCAATTACCGTCAGCACTGATTCGATCCCTAGTTCTTCCCTTATGTCCTGATTCTTAATTCTATCTATTCTCTTGACTCCCTTTATTCTTCTCAGATACTTAATTTCTGTGGCCTGTATTCTGCTTTTTTGTTTTTTGGTCAATATCCATGTTTCTGATCCGAAAATGAGTACTGGTCTATATATAGATTTAAACACTTTTATTTTTGTTTGATTGGATACTTCTCTTTTACCTACGAAGCTTCTTCCCAACATGCCGTATATATTCGTTGCCGCTTTTATTCTTTCATTTATTTCTATATCTTGTCGTCCGTTTATTTCGAATACATTACCAAGGTACCTAAAATCTTCTACCTGCTCTATTTTGTCGCCATTTATTTTTATATTTATCTCATGTTTTTCCCTTGCTATTACCATTACTTTGGTCTTCCCCTCGTTAATTTTCATATTCCTCTTTATTAGTGCATTATTCCATATATTGACATTGTATTGTAAGTCTTCTGCACTTTTTGCAAACACTGCCAGGTCATCGGCGAATACACACTCTGTTATTACAATTTTTTCTAAATTCTTATAACCAATATCCAGTTTCTTTACTCTCAGTCTGGCTTCCTTGATGACCTCGTCCATGATAATTATAAAGAGCGTGGGGCTTAGGGCGCTGCCCTGTCTGAGACCTTGTTCTGTTGTGAACTCCTCTGTTTCAGTAGATCCGATTCTTATCTTGTTTCTGCATTGGCTGTACAAGCTTTTAATAGCTTTGATTAAACGTGTATCGACCTGTCTTGCTTTTAATATTTTCCACATTTCGTTTCTGGGTATCCTGTCGAAAGCCTTTTCGAGATCAATAAAGGCTATATGCGCTTCCAGATTCTGTTCTAGTATTTTCTCTGACAGCTGTTTTATTGTGCATATATGGTCTTGTATACCGTAACCTCTCCGGAATCCGCTCTGTGATTCAATTAGCTGCGGTTCAATTTTGTCTCTGAGTTTATTCTCTAGGATTCGTTCATATACCTTGCCTACTACACTAAGTAGGGTTATACCCCTGTAGTTCTTACATTCTTTAATGTCGCCCTTCTTGAATATGGGTACTATAACCCCCACCTCCCATTCCTGTGGGATTTTTGCCTCTTTCCATATCTTGTTATAAAGATTAAGCAACATTTCAATACCCTCTATTCCCATAACTTTGAGCATTTCAGGTTTAATATTATCTGCACCAGCTGCCTTTCCAATTTTCAGTCGTTCAATGGCTTTAATTACTTCTCCTATCGTTATGTCTTCTATTTCTCTATTCTCTTCTTTGTCATTTTGCCTACTCTCTTCTGTGTCAACTTATTCTGTTCTGCCGTTCTGTCCTTCTGTACCTAGCAGTTCTCTGAAGTATTCCACCCATCTTTCCTTTATTTTTGATTCTTCTTTTATTACATTCCCATTCATGTCTTTAATATCTACTGTTGTATTTTGTTTTTCTTTTCTTAGTGTCTTCAACGTTCTATAGAATAGCTTTTGGTTCCCTTTGCTATTTTCTTCCATGCGTCTTCTGAACTCTTCCCACGTTTTTTGTTTCTCTTTCTTCACTAGTTCTTTTACATTCTTTCTCTGTTCCTTGTAGTTATCGTATGCTTCCGACGTTTGCTTAGCCAGTGCTTCTTTCCATATTTTCTTTTTGATTTTGACTTGTTCCTTGATTTGCGGTCTCCACCACGCTGTTTGTTTCTGGTTCTTGCGTACTTTGTTTGTCCCGCATGTATTTCTCGCTGATTTTAGTAATATCTCCTTTACCATCTTCCATGCATATTCTACATCCCACTCTTTACTATGTTCCTTTAGTTTCTGATACTCTTTGCTGATTTGTTGCTGGTATTGCATTGCTATTTCTGCCTCGTTCAATTTATATGTTCGTATTGCCTCATATTTGCAATTTATAACTTTCTCCTGTGGTTTTGGATTTGGTTCCATTTTTTGTTCCTCCTTTATCTTCGCAACTACTAGGTAGTGGTCACTATATATCTCCGCACCTCTTTGGACTCTGACATCCTTTACTTTTTTCCTGTATTGTTTTTCCACTAGAATATAATCGATGATAGATCTCTCTTTCCTGCTCTTTACCTCTCTGGTATATTTATGAATGTCCTTGTGTTCATAGAAAGTGTTTGTCACGATGAGTTGATTTTCTATGCAAAACTGGATGAGTCTATTTCCATTGCTGTTCTTTACCATTTCGCCGTGTTGCCCTACAACCTCCTGTGATAACCTGTCACCTTTACCAACTCTGCTGTTGAAATCCCCAATTACCATAATTCTTCCTTTTGCGTTTTCTACTTCCAGGGTCAGCAGGTTCCAGAATTCGTCTTTAACTTCCGCATTGTCATTTTCATCCGGGCCGTAAACTATAATTACTGTGATCCTTTTCGTGCTTTCGTTTAATTCTATTGCCATAATTCTTTCACTTATAAATTGTTTATTATGTAGCTTACTTTTCCAACTTTTACTTATAATGCATCCAACTCCTGCCTGTGCCCGTTTTTCTTGTGGCACACCTCCATATATCATTATGTGTCCATTTTCTAATTCTATTTCCCCTTGTCCTTTCTTCTTCGTTTCTACTATCGCTAAAAAATCCAATCCTGCCTTCTCAAATTCTTCTTCTAGCTCTTTCTCTTTCCCTGTTAAACTTCTAATATTCCAAGTTCCTATTTTACATATCACTTCATCTTTTTCCTTTTTCGTTCTTTTGTTCGATATCAACTCATTCGTATGCGTTTTTCCTTTATTTTCTTTTGCCTCCTTTTCCATGTCCTTGTCCGTTGCCAGTTTCGTCGTCTTTTTATCTGTCCTTATTACATTATGTCGTTTTAAATAATAATTGCACTTATAATTTATGAAAGCAGTCGCCATCTCGATAGTTTTAAATAACACTCTTTATAAACTAAAATTTATTCAACAGCTTGCTCTAGACAATTTTGGAAAAAAACTAATAGATCAAGTTAGGTTCCCATTCATACGAATGAATATAATTCTATGTAGTCCAGAAGTTAAACTGCAATTAGGAATGCGATTTGTCAGAAGCTACTTATTTACGATATTAGTTTGTCTGCTTCAGTGCTTTTTGTTTTTCCCATCCACATATATTTTAATTTTTAGTAATTTTAAAATCAACACGTTTCGACTTTGTTGTTAAACTTCTTGTTATTTTTTGCAGTTTCTTTACCTTTCCTGCAATGTGACATACTACGGAACAGGCTATATTCTGGATTAACTTTTCGCATATAAGTGCCTTGGAGTAGCGAAATGTCAGAGTTCGTTCATCGCTTTGATTGATTAGACTCAGAACACCTTTGATAAATTATGTATATTATTTCCAATATTCCATATTTTTGCTGCAAATAAACTCGTTAAAACTTATATACATTCTTTACAGTAAAGTAACGTAGATTCAAATTAATAGACGCCGGCGGATTACTAATCGCCTACATAGGTTCGGAACATGTTTGGCATGCTAGCGGAGAGGCTGCCAAGGTCGGAGTAACTCTGAAACAATGCTGCACGTTTCGGCACTTTATAGCGGACGGAACTGAAACTAAATGGCGTTTTTTCACTTATGGTCGTCTTAAAAGTAGTTAGCCCATCTTTGGATGTACATGGATAGAGCTGGGGCGAAAGGACGTTCCACGCCAATTTGGCCAGGTGCGTACTGGATAAAATCTTACCTTTGAAATAGCCCGAGCGAACTCAAGTTTACTCTCAGAAACCACAGCTTGATTTTGCCACCATCTTCAGACATTGCAAGAGCTGCAATTTTGCAATAAGACGTCATAGTAACTCATCGATGGCGAAAATGAGTTCTTTGTCCACGTAACAGATTAACTACGGTACTGCTTATCATTCCGCGATCAACTTAATTGAAGAGGCCTTAAAAAGTTTCTTTAGCTGCGTAATTACGGAGCCCTGAGGGTAGTACGGGTAATTTCCTGCGGTACTGAGAATCGGGGAGCCAAAAGGAAAGTTCGAAACCTGATTTTGAACTACCGTTAGCATCAGGCCGGATGGTAGTGTAAGCGCAGGTTTTGGAGGTATTCTCTGCTACCGAGAATTGACGAGCCAGAGTGATGATCCAGGTTCACAAAGGTTAGAACAATAGAGGCCATAGAGGGCTTTTACTGGTAGGTCCATTTCGGACCGGCGGAGGCTCGCTCTGCAGCATAAGGCAAAATACAGATCCATTCAACGGACCCGTTTCGCTGGAGGAAATGGGACTTTAAGTGTCGGCTCGGGCTAAAACTCGCTTCGCAGAATTAGACGGACCTGGCAGCTGATACGGACTGTACGAGCTCAACTGGAAGGTCTGCTCTGGCTGTAGGCTACTGCTCCTAAGCCCCAGGTGACTTAGGGCTGCTTGTTCTTCTGGGTGGAGCAAGACTCACAAGTCGCTGAAATCAAGTATCTTTAACAGGTCGAGCATCTTCTTGTTATACCTTTCCGGACCTCTATCATCTGGATCTTCTCCTGAGGGAATATAGGAAGGAATCCAGCGTGTAGACTCGCACATCGCTGGGTTGTCTCCCCGTATTTGAGGTCAGTAGTCAATCGTAACTTAAGTTGGCGACGTTCAAATTCTAGCACATTAAATATGTCTAAATTTAATTTGTACAGGCGCAAACGCCACAATGATGCGAGTACGTTACGGGATACCTTATGCTTTATCCATTTAGTTTACTCTCTTTTATGCTTTTTACGTAAGTTAAGCGCCGCCGACAAATGATTTGCTTGTCTCAAATCGCTATACCGGATGACAATGAGACCAGGGCCATGCCCCTCTCTCTTTTACTTATGAATGAATTTAGATGAAATTTGATACAAGGATACTAGACATAATTTCCGATTGAGACACAAATGTAATCAAAATGGCCGACTTACGGTTTCACCGGAAATAACACTAACTTTGATCTTTTAAATGGATCACTTTATATATCTTATGTTTTTCGGAATCTACGATTGAAATTACATACCACAGCGTTGCCAACTTGGCTTAGCTATTACACAAAAATATTTAAAAATTAAATAAATTATTTTTCAATTTTAGATAAATATAAAGTAGTGCATGATGCATATCGTTAGATTGGTAATTAGTAATCTAGTGGCATGATGACCCTTAGTAGGTGCTATTTAAAAGTGTGACTTTCTTAAGAAACGTGTTTAGCAACCTTTATTTTTTTATTAAGAGTAGCTTTTGTTATGAGTTCCTAAAGTCAATTACAACAGATTTTTCCAAGTCTATGGTAAAAAATAAAATTGGAAAAAATATATAATTTTGTTTAAAAAATATAAATTTTGCATGATTATTGTATGTAATTTAACCCGTAGATTCCGAAAAACATAAAATATACAGAATGATCCATTTAAAAAAATCAAAGTTGGTATCATTTCCGGTGAAACCGGAAGACAGCGATTTTGACTATATCTATCGCTTAATCAGAAATTATGTCTAGTAACTTTGTATAAAATTTTATCCAAATCGATTAATAAAATAAAAAAGATATAAACATGGCCCTGGTCTGATTGTCACCCGGTATACTCACACTTTGAAGAGGAGTTGCCTTTCATTTATTCTTTAGACTTTCTTCATTTTGTCCTTCTCATTATTTCCATCATTGAGTTCTTCTTAAGAATGTCTCTATCTTTCGAAAATTGTAATTATTCCTCAACAATGTTTTCTCTTTTGTCTTTATAAAACAACGTTCTTCGTTGATATTTCTTGTTTATTTTTTGCTCTTTACAAGCAGTTTCTTATTTCCTCTTTTTGAAATTACCTTCTATTTTTTCCAATTCAGTTTTGTTTAAAGTACCTGTCCTAAGACATTTCTTGCTGTCTGCTTTATTATACTTTCAACAGTTCGTAATTGCTCATCGACTATTCGACGATTATTCTGGAAATTAATACTTTGAAGCTTTACTGGGGTAAATTTTTATTTAACATTGCTAGTTTTGCTACACCCTTATATTTCAGTAACAGTCAGATTTTTCTGGATTTCACAAAAGTTTATGGTAGTTAGAAACAAGTTTTCTCGTAAGATGATATACTCCATATCAACACTGGAGAATCGCTCAGAGATTATAGGTAACTTTTTCATTGTTGTAAAAGTATAGATAGATAATAAGCCCCTCAAGTTCTTTACACTAACAAATCGTTTTCTGTCCTGGGATGTGTTTGAATTACTACTTTCCAAGTTAGACAATTCATTTGCTTGATGGCCTAAATCTCATAAACTTTAGATTACTTCGATTTTAAGTAAATTGTTTTATATGCAACAGGGGGAAGATTAAATCGTTAAACTAAATATGCAGGTTACACTACCTCATAAATATTATTGATTACATACTCTACTTCTGCAAACTATAATTAATTGTGATGCCTTAGTTTAATAGTTATGCTATAAGTTACCCACTAAACAGGTTTTGTCTGTAGAAACTCAAACACGAAAGGCTGCGAAACTTAGAAAATGATTCTAAAAGGTAATAATTGGACTAACTTGGCCGGTTTTGGTCCAATCTGAATATTTAAAATTACGACAATTGGTTCATTGAGAGTTTTTCAGGAGACATAAAAGTTTTTAACATTTTGAATCCACATCAAACCAACGACACTTATTGATGCTTGTACCAGCTATACTTTCAAATTGTTCATACTTTTGTAATTGTAATTTCAAACAATTGAGAGCCTATTTCAAAATTAGTTATAACATGATTTTTATTCTCCAAAATAATGGATTCATAATTTTTTATATTTAGGATTGCACCATCTATATGGTTTTTAATCATTTTTATTTAAGCAGGTATTGTTATTATCTGTCTGATTCTCTGATTCTGCAACACCAAATTTATTTTACTTCAAAAGTAAAATTTATTTTTCACAGTCTCTCATTTAATGGATTTTCTGAAATGTGAAACCTTTAGTCATTAAATTTTGCATAAAAACCATAATTTCCAAAGATTGATCTTGTTATTTCTCAAATAGAACATATTGCAGTATTGAAAATATTTTTTTCTACTCCTGTAACTAAAATGCCATTTAACATCCTAACATTCACGTCGCTAAGTTTTAATCATGCCTTTATAACCTATGACTAAAGAGCCTCTTAGTCATGAGCTGAAGTTGGCAACGATGTTTTAGTCATGAGGTGAAGTTAGGTTCAAATAGTATTTGCTTTATTAGCCACAGCCAAAACTAAAATCAAGTTAGTTTTCAACCGTCACTTTGACGTTTGTCAAGCATAATTTAACCTAATATAATAAATGTCAAAATTTTAATGAAATAATATGATGTTATATTCTCTAAATTTATGGTCGTAGAAAAAGTATAGTATGCAACTCGTTTTATAAACTTATTAGTCACTCATTTTATTAAACACTCGCTCCGCTGCGCTTCGCTCGTGATTAATAAAACTCGTGACTAAAATGACGTTTATAAAACTTGATACATAATATACTAATTTTCTATTCCTGTAACTAAACTAGCATATAACATACTAACATACACTTCGCTAAGTGACATTTTAATCACGCCTCCATAACCTGTGACTAAAGAGCCTCTTAGTCATGGCCTGAACCCTGAAGTTAGCAACGACGTTTTAGTCACGGGGTGAAGTTAGGTTCAGACAGTATTTGCTTTATTACCCTCAGTCAAAACTAAAATCAAGTTAATTTTTAACAGTCAACTTTGACGTTTGTCAACCATTTTTTTTTTTTTTTTTTTTTTTTTTTTTGGCATTTCGGGATCGAAGCCCATCAGCCACATTAATAACTGTCGTAGATTAGGAAGAAAAGACTAGACACTGTCAGACAACAATCCCACTTTTACGCATATATTTTATGATAGAGCCGAATACATGTACATTATTGGTGCTTAACACTGTTGTTATATTTATTGGCAGCTGCATACCAAGTAAGATAAGCTCATTCAAAAACGAGTCACGATGCTCTGCATATTTTCCACAGCCGAAGAAAAGATGGTTAAGATCTGCAGTTTCCGAACCACAATCACAATCTGCTGTACCTACAAGTTTTAATTTGAACAAATGGGCGGGAAACTGCCCATGTCCAAACTTTAACCTCGCTATCGTTGTATAGCTGTAGCGGGACACCTTAATATTTTTATGCCACCTAGTAAAATAAACCGACGGGTGAATACAAGCATATTGTGTGCCTCTTTGTTGACCAAACTCCCGCCAACGCCTCTCCCATGCTTGGTTTACCGTCTCTACTTTTGCTATTCCCAGTGCTTCTTGTTTTGACAATTGAGTCATCACTGTGGTACCTTTATGTATTGCCGCTTTTGCCAAGAAGTCAACTTTCTCATTAGGTATTATGCCCGAATGTCCCTTGATCCAAACAAAGCTTACTTCTACGTCCTTTGCTCTTAAAGCTGCACATAATGTTACTATATCTAAAATGAGTGGATGATGTTTAGCGAAGTATTTTCTGTTCATTAATGCTCGTAATACACTTTGAGCATCACTCATGATAGCTGCACGAGAAATTGTACTAAGACTAATGAGCTTTAAGGCTTCGAAGATGGCTTTAGCTTCCGCAGAGAAAACGCTAGTAAGAGGATTAATTTTGAACATTTGACTATCCCCATTAAGCGAATCATAAATGGCACACCCGCAGCCCGTTTCTGATTTAGATGCGTCCGTATAGATTATAGAAGTATCGGGGAGAGTTTCTATTATCTTTGCAAACACTTCTTTATTATTCCACATATCCGCTGTATAAGGTGGTATAATTACAGTAAGGGGGTTGATGTAATCATAATAGTCTATATTGGGGATTTTAGTTATTCTGATATCATTTTGAAACTTAGATATATACCTGTATGCTTCTGCAAGCGGTGGGGAGCTTTTCTTCTGCCAATATAAATTTGTGAGATCAAAATGGTTTAGTTTGTGGATATTATGAAACAAGACTTTAAGTGGAAGCGTTTTAAGCTTAAGTAAGTATTTAATAGACAGATACCTTCGACGGATTTCTAACGGCGGTTCTTCGGCTTCCACGTATAAAGCTTCTACTGGCGTTGACTTCATTGCTCCCACGCAAATACGCAACCCTTTATTTTGCAATACATTAATACGCTGTAACTGATATTTACTGGCGCTACCGTATAGTGTACAACCAAAGTCAATGTGTGATCGTATACATGCATTGAAAAAGAGGCGAGCTGTCATCACATCCATTCCCCATTTAACTTTAGTAAGCGTTCGTAATACATTTATGTATTGTTCACATTTACTAGTAATATAGTTGATGTGACTAGTCCATTTTAATTTGTTATCTAAAACTATACCTAAATACTTTATTGTATCTCTAACAGGTAGTTTAATATTTCCTAAAGTAATCAGATTTGACGGAAGATTTCTATGACGTGAGAAAAACACCACAGCAGTTTTACTGGTAGATAGTTCCAGACCATTGTCAAAAAGCCACTTTTTAGTACGATCCATAGCGACAGATAAACTATTTTTGAATTTTTGTAAAGATTTATTGGATGAAACCATGCATACATCATCTGCGTACTGAATAATTTTAATATTGGCAACCATAATTTAACCTAACATAATAATGAAAATCGTAGTGCAATAGTATAATGTTATATTGTCTAAATTTGTGTAACACATATATAAACACTTGTTTATTCGCTCGTGCCTAAAAAACTTGTGACTAAAGTGACGCCTATAAAACTTGTTACATAATACCCTATTATATACCGAGTGACTATAAATGATTGAATTTTTTTTTATTAGGTTGGCACTGTTTATGTTGGTAGCACTGTAAGTCTATGTCAAATTCGAGGTTAGCAGGTTAGGTTTTGCGTCAGTTTTGACATAGAATGACGCAAAACCTAACCTGCGAACATTGAATTTGACATAGACTTACAGTGCCACCAACATAAACAGTGCCAACCTAAGAAAAAAAATTCAATCATTTATAGTCACCCGGTACATGTAATAGAAGTTTTTCATAAAGCCCTATGGGGGGGGGGGGGGGGGGATGAACAGTCGATTCTTTCTATAGAAACTTTCAGTATACCTAGAATATGTGCATACAATTTATAAATCTTGCTGGAAATTTCTATTAATATAAACTATAAACAGATCTGTGGCAACGCTCCTGGAAAAATTAATAAAATACAGTAAATGGTGACGTAAATGTTGATGCAGTCGTTTATATGTCTAGCTCTAAGTAATGCCACCAAACACCCTTATAGACAAAACTAATGGGTTTATTCGAGCCTAATTAAAAACTTCATAAAAACCAACGTTTTTGTGGCACTTAAAACCTTCAAAGCACAGTCAAACACGACCCACGCCCCTGTCTCGGGAAGGCAAAATACGGAACATTTTTTATACACGTTTTTATCTTCCTTCATACAAAATATCGTGTTACAGTTCTGATAAGGGCGCTTGAAACAATCAGTAAAAATTTCTTCCCGTCAAATGTGAGAAAGTGACAAGAAGTTAATCTGGTCGGCGACTATGATACTAAAACTTGGTTCAGATCTGATGCTTTTATTGAACTTTCAGTTGGTTTGAATTTAATTTGTTGTTTTCGATGCCACTAAATTTACTAGTAAACTTTCAAGTCTCCAATGTTAAGGTGGCACTCTCCATTTAGACAAAATTCAGTTTTGGTTCGGCAAGAACGAAACCAATAATTGTCAAGAAAATACATCAGAAATTGACATAAAATACTACTCACAATAAAGGTATGAAGCTATTTGAATGAGAGGTTTTTCACATAAATTAGTAAAATATAATTTAATTTTGAATTGCGTTCGAATAAAAACTGTAATCACCAATTTCAACATTTACACAAGTTATTAAATTTACAGAATAATAAAGAGGTCCCTTATACAATGTAAATAAACTACTGTTGCAATGATCAATAAAACCTTAGAACATTTTTCATCATTTTTAACTATTTCTTGCCAGCGCAACATACAATGTAGATTAAAACACGCTTTTATGTTTATAGAGAATATATTTCCATTCTTTACTACAGTGTGATGTTTTAAAAAACTTAATTGCAGTAGGCACTGAATAGCCGGAATCAGTTGACAATACTGAAATGTATTGGTGGTGGCACTGTAAGTGTATGTCAAATTCGAGGTTAGTAGGTTAGGTTTTTGCGTCAGATAAACTGCTAACTTCGAATTTGACATACACTTACAGTGCCACCAGCAATACATTTTAGTATTGCCAACTGATTCAGGCTATCCAGGGCCTGCTGCAATTGAGTTTTTAAAAAATCACTCGGTACCACCCAGTATAAATGTTGCTGTTGTGGCTATTAGTATACCTTCACCTGCAAAAAATGTTGATAAAGTTGGCAAGGTGGGTAAGCAACAATTTCAGTTTGTGGCAGGAGTCGAACAATAAACAAATTATCACATCCAACTTAAGTCAGTCACCTTTATTTCAATTATGCCACTATAAATTTAAGCTAGAGCACTTGGTTAAAAATAAAACTTAAATCATCGTTGTTTTCAGAATTTAAATCGAGGTCTCCCACGTTCTCTGAGGACTCGGGCAAGCACTCTGGCGAAAGCTTCCAGGACCCATTCTTCCAGGAAACATTCTTGACGACAGTGAAACTGCACCGAAAATCAGGGGAGCCATTGGGGATCATTCTTGCAGCAGGTAAATATTCAATTAAGCAGCGTTAGCCTGAAACTCAGGGATAATGCGGCGATTAATTTTAACTTGGCTCGGTTTTCTGTCTGTAAGCTTTTAAGCAGTGTGATTTATAATTGTTATCTTGTCATGCGTAATGGGGACAGACTGTTAGATGCTAAACAAACCGAATTGTTTGTTCTGTTATTGATAGTGATCGTTTGCAACACTATGGTTACACCTTAAGTGGAATTTATTTGTACATTTGTAAATCTTTAAAAATGGAATTTAGGCCAAAAAATGTTTTAGCTAGTAAGCAACATCGTAGCAAATTCTACAGAGAGTATTTCTCCAATGACCTGTAACATATAAGCAAAAGTTAGCTATCACGGACTAGTCTTTTCGAAATTCACACTTTTTGAAAGTTATTTTTAACATAAACAATCACCTGAGTTTGAATTTTACAATCGAACAATTTTCTTGTCGGAATTCTCTAATGACTTTCTTTCTAATCGTTTAAGCGGAACACATTTTGATCAGACTAACAAACATCCTTCAATCTAAGTGAAGATAAATATTTCTATCAGCACCTTCCTTAAGTTCCTGAAACCCAAACAGACGTTCCTGGTTAAATGTTTTAAAGCAATTATTTATATGGTTCTTATTTTAACTATGCTATAAAAGCCTGAAAAAATAAAACCAAATCAATCTACAAACTACGAGTATTTCCTGCAGGCTCATTCGAAGTGCAATGTGCTTTTGTTGCATAAACAAAACCAAATGTTAATATAGCGATAATGAAAAAGTATTAGAACGGAATGAATTTAATATGTTTCTATCCTACTACTAAAACTGTGATGTTTACGTTAATTCGTGATTTGGATGAAGTTTCTATATCTGTTTCGTACTTATTCATTTAAAAAGCAATTTATTGCATTTTATTTTGCAAATTATTTCTTTAAGTATTTTTTATGCAAACCGAAAATCATACCAGTTCGCCCTCTTACATTTTTTTAAACTTTACTTCCTTTTACAATAAAGTATTGGATTCACCCCAAAAATTCCAAATTGAGTTTTCAACAGATCTTCACGTTTTAGAGTCACCCGAGCCCAAAAAACCTGTTTATGTTCATTGGTCTGTTTGTCAGTCAGTCAGTTTGTGTGTGTGTGTGTGTGTGTATGTGTGATGCGACACAGAAAGCTTTTGAAGTAAATCGCATAACCGGAAGTATGGTGTTTACCCCTGTGATTTTTCAGTTTTTTTCAATTTTTTCAAAACCGGTTGTAAAGATTTTTTCAAACGTTATATGTTTGTTACATCTTTAATGTGTATTAATGTGAGCTAGGTAATTTTCCAGTAGAATACCTAAAAAATTCCTTTTCTTTTCTTTGTTTCTTTTTTTTAACTCCTATCTTATAGAGCATTATAGAAAACTAATAAAATTGAAAATCTGAAACTGTGACCATAGATTTTATGTGTAAGAGCGACTACAGCTACAATATTTTGACTGTGATATCACTTCCGGTTATTCCGAAAGTCGCCATCAACTTTGTTATTTTAAATAGAACACCTGGTATATTATTAAATTTTTTAATTCGGCTTAAAATTTTAGAAAAAAAATTCTTCAACTAACGCTCTATTTTGTACGGTTTCTGTAGAATTTGTAATTTTTGAAATTGTTTGACAAATGCTTAAAAATTAAAAATCACTACTAATTATAAGATCACTGTAAAAGGAAGTTGTGTGCGTGTATCAGACCAGATTTTTTACTGTGCAATGCTAAATTGATTAAACATCATTTCATCTATCCATCTATTTACCCTATTATCTATCCTTCCATATTTGGATATAGACCTCCCCTAACGCCTTAACTATTGCCAACTAGAGAGAGTTGGGGTATTCTAAGCCACACTCAGCCTGCAAGTCATCCTTCAATCTCATTTGTAGTCTGCCCCTTGACCTCTTTCCTACATTTGGGTGCCACTTACAATTTTATTATTCCAGATTGTTGTCGACGATAAACACAAGCAAACGTAGATATAGCAACTTACAGTGTGAGATTTATTACAAGAGATGAGAAACTATTAAAACTAGACTAGCTATTAAAAAACGGACAGAAAAAAACCTTAAAGCCTTAAAATCAGGAAATGTTCTGTACTACATAAAAGAATGAAAAGAAACGAAAATCTAGACACAGCGGGATTCCTTATCTCTGGAGGATGTATAGGCTAAATAAAACAATACACAGGAATTTGGGCAAAGTTAACTTAATCTTGTGGACCTAAAGTCTCTGTCTCAATATTTAAGCACAAATATATATGAAGTAGTAGAAGGAATCCAATGACACAATAAAAAAATCACTAAATAACTTTAAAAGTATCTAAATAATAGTTCTCGGTGACTTTAACGGTAAACTTTACAGAAAATTAGAAGCGCCACAAAACGAAATTGGTGAAAGAGCAGAAACGTTAATAAACTATAAAGAATCTAACACATTTTTCGCCATGGATTTCTTCGTTAGGAAATAATGACGAAGGAAATGGGAATGGGTCGCACCACATGCAACAACAAAGAACGAAATTGACTATATTAAGGAAAAGCGCATGATATGATACAAGATGTTACAGTCATAAACTTTGTTTCCGTTGAAAGCGATCACACACTGGTAAAAGCAAAAGTCACAATTAAGACGATACTATACTATAGAAAAATATATATAAGCCAACCCACAAGACGATAGATACACAACTTCTAAAGACCAAAAAAAAGAACAATACAAATCAACTAGCAGATGCCAATGCCCTATATCATTTTTTCCTTTCCTAAGCTCTTCTACCGTTCCTATATCCAGAAGAACTTCACCTACATAAGCGTGTTGAACGCAGTAATAATGTAGGCTAGTTATTATTATTATAATAGTTTTTAGCCACAAAGGTACTTCAGAGCCAAAGTCCGTAGGGATCTGGAATGATTAAATCGAAGGTATCGTATAAACAATATTTATTTAATTTTAAAATACAAAATTAACTGGTTCTGTTATGTAAACGTAGATACAGATAAATAACGATATATGCTATTATCTTGAGCCTGAAACTGCACAATTATGCAGGCTAGAACGCCTAACAAGGCTGCAACTCACCGTGCGGCCTTAATAGGTTCATCGAGTGACTGCGAAGCGAGCGCTGATTTCATTCTAACCTCAACAACACCAAGCTGTAAAGCTGGACTAACCCTGTTATTAATATAGATCGATAGGAATTTGGAACGTTAACGTTATCGAGTGGGATCTTTGTACTAGGCTATAAGCGATAGGCAGTTTTGAGTCTGAGATCGTCATAGATTAGACTCTGACGCTCTCAGTTCAGATGTTAGCGTTATCAAACGAGGGCTTTAGGCAATAATATTAGCTACAAGCAGTTTTACTAACCTGAGCTTTAAGAGATTATCTGAATTCATCACAGGTTAAATTCTGGCACTCTCAAATCAAACGTTAGCGTTATCAAACGGAAGCTTTAGGCAATAATATAAGCGACAAGCAGTTTTACTAACCTGAGCTTTAAGAGAGCGTCTGAACTCGTCACAGGTTAAACTCTGACGCTCACATTTCGCATACATCTAAAGCTTCATAACTTTTTTATGCCTCGGTGCATTACATTTCTAACAAAATCGATATTTATGCATTAAAGGAGATATGAATATGTTTTTTCCCTGAAGTTGACATGTGTTACAGACCTCGGGCCAGAGACATAGAGGTAAAGAACATGAATATTTCCCGTGATGCATACAATATTTTATCTACTAGCATATTCGTAAAAATAGTATGAAATTTCAAAATGTCATAATGACATTTAAAATTAGAATATGTAAGTAACATCAAGGATTGCCTCATTGTATGGTTGCTAAGACGTTAATTGTAGTTGCATTGTTACCATGAGTTTGAGGGAGAAATAATTTGACAAGTTATGAGTAGCTTTTCATATTTTGTTTCTATGACGAAAATGTACAATATCATGTTGCTAGTAGATAAAATTCAAATTCCTTGGCATTTTTCTCCAAAAACAGTATACTTGATAGGTATCGCTCTGAGCAACCGTTTCTTAGGTGATTGAATTCATAGAATTTAGACAACTACTGACCCATGTCTCTTCTATCACAGTCGAAGAAGCCGTATTCAATAGGAGAATAGCTTTAAGTTATAGAGATCCAATACATAGTATCTATGAAGATGCAACGATGATAGTGTAATTAAACGGTAAACTTATCAGACGAAAAGTGGAACCTTGGAAAATGTACTCAAAACAGCAAACTAGGAAAATAAGGAAATGTATATCAATGGTAAACATTTAAAACACCATAAATATATGGATGATGTACTGCTGATCGCTTTTGCTTGGGAAAAACTACCATTCATGATAAACCATATCCAAGAAACGTCGCTACAATGAAGTATTCGAATTAATCTTAATAATAAAAAAGTAATGTCTAATACTTATTGCTAGAGAACGAATTTTATGCAGACTGTATATTCTATAAATTATGCTTATCTTAGGATACCATTAAAAAAGTGCACGAATTGTAACTTTTATAGTTAATTGACACTAATTAATTAATGCATAGTTAAGCGTTTCTTGCATATTTAACAGTTGCGTGCATATTACAGCTATTAATGTTTGACAAAAATTGCATAGGATTACTTTCAGATATTCGGTAATTAAAAAAATAAGGTGAAAGTGGTTATTTACTAACAATCTTCGAAGAAAACAAGTAAATAATTATTTTCTTAGAAAAACCACACAAAAGGTATCTAATCAATTTATTTGAATAGACACAGATTACTCTAACGCAATTTGTAACGTAAGGCATGACTCTGAATCTTTGCCATGAATTAACAGTTTTGGGTATTCACGCAAACGTGTAAAATGTAAACTAATAGGTAAGTGCTCTTATTTTAGAAAAATGTAATTCAGTAAGGAGGAAATTCCTGATTATGCTATCTTAAATAATATAAGCCAAATTTTGAATAGTGAATTTGTTGAGGACCTTGATGCAGCTTCTAATGTTATTGTAAATTTATAAATGCTCCTTATACAGTCGTGTTCATTAAAGTGTTGTACAGTATTTATGCTTTGTAAATATGATTTATTGTCAAAAAATTAAAAAATAGTGCTGTATATACAAATATTTTTAAAATGTACATCTAGGTGTACCTAGTTAATGATACAGTGTGAGTCTTTGTCGAGTAAAAACACAACCACCATAAACTTACAACTATCTCTGTACAACACATTTTTGAACACCACTGTACATCTGTTGACGTTTTCAGAAAGGAAACGAGTTTCTTTTAGAAACATTTTGAAAAGCATTTACCTGGAAGATGTTTTATGACGATAATCAATTTATAAATTTGGTTGGTATTGTCTGTTTCTTATTGAAATAATTGCTTAAGTCTGATGTAAATCATTCTAAAAATTATTAAAATGAGTAAAACAAAACATTACGTACGTTTTCTGCCTTTTCTCAATTTTATTATAGGTTTATAATTAATGCTCACGTATATTTCTCAACTTTTATGCATATTTTTACAAAGTAGGATGCATATAATATACGCATATTTTGGTGATAATGGGCTGCATATATTCAGTTCTCTATTTATTACCAACACATACTAACAGTAAATATGAGTGAAATTGGACAAGTAAATGAATATACAGTTCCTTCAGAAATGATCGAACGTTTTTGAATGGTCATGATTATACAATGTATGAATAATATCTAAGACTGTAAGTCTATGTTAAATTCGAGGTTAGCAGGTTAGATTTTGCGTAAGTCTGTGTCAAAACTGATGCAAAACCTAACCTGATAACCTCCAATTTGACATAGGGCCAGTTGCAGAAAGCAATGTTAAGTCTGGTGTTAGCTAACGTCGCGTCAAAGTGAACAAAATCGCATCAAATTTTGTTTACTAATGTATTAGTTACCATAAGCATTTGAGATTTGATTCGTCTTTGTACACTTTGACGTCGCGTTAGCTAACACCAGACTTAACGTTGCTTTCTGCAACCGGCCCTTAGACTTACAGTGCCACCAACATATTATTCATACGTTGTATAACCATGACCATTCAAAAACGTTCGATCATTTCTAAAGGCACTTTATAAAATATGATCAAAACTTATTTTCATCTAGTATGGCTAGAGAATAGTTCTTAATTTATGAATGCGACTATGCTTATACTTAAATGTCAAACTTGACATTTCTATTTTAAGTGATTTATAGTTGCATTCGTGAATTAAGAACTATCCCATGGCCATACTAGATGAAAATAATTTTTGATCATACTATATATACTTGGGCCAAGCCATCAGACCCAACAAAGAAAATCAAACCACCCAAATAATAAGAAGAGTCCGGATAGAATGGGCACTATTCGATCGGCTCTCCTTTGTTTTAAAGAACTAAAAGCTACCTCTGCATCTAAGAATTACAGTATTCTTCCGGTTATCACATACGGGACACAAATTTGGACAAAATACGACAAACTCAATGATGTCAATGGTAAGACAGATATAGAAAACATTACCAAAATACAAAAAATGAAATAAATGGGTAAGTAATAAAACGAATTAAATAATAGTTAAATGCAATTAATAACAAAGATTTTTAGATGCAAATACTCGATATTTTTACTACAACAACCAGTCAATAATCCAAGCAAATATAATTGAATAGTTTACCTTATATCAAAAGTTGCGTCCACCAATTGCACAATTGCCTTAATACACCTTTCCATAGTATCCACAAGGTTATGACAATCTTTTTGAGTAAAATAATTCCAAATTTCCTGCAGTTTTTTTCCAAAATTCGACCAAACAGAACGTTCGTTAAGCTTTTTTCATGATACCATAATATTTCGGTTGGGTACAACACCATAAACTTATCGAAATACTGAAAACAATTGGAATAGACGATAAAGAACGCATTATAAAAAATCTCTACTGGAATCAAACTGCTCAAGTCAAATGTAAAGGAGAGTTATCCAAGGCCATTGAAATCCAACGCGGTGCACGACAGGGCTGCATATTATCACCGCTTTTATTCAACATCTATTCTGAAGAAATATTTAGTAGAGCCCTACTCAATACATCGAAAGGAATAAATGTGAACGGGGAGAGGATTAATAAATAAGATTTGCCGATGATACCATAATACTGGCAGAGAATCTGGACGATCTACAAGAATTAGCAAACAAAGTGTCACAAAGTAGCCAGGAATTTGGTATCGACATCAATATCTCAAAAACGAAGTACATGGTGGTAACTAAAAACGTTATACCACAAGGACAACTACTTATTAATCAGAAAAGAGTGGAACGAGTCGAAACACTCAACTACTTGGGCAGCACAATTAACGATCAGTGGGATCACACATTGGAAATAAGGTGTCGTATTGAAAAGGCAAGAACGGCGTTCATTAGAATGTCGAAATTTTTAAAATGCAGGGAGTTAAGTCTGAAAACTAGGATTAGATTACTCCGCTGCTACATCTTTCCCGTTCTCCTGTATGGCGTGGAATCCTGGACGGTGACAGAAGTCTCAAACAAAAGATTGGAAGCCTTTGAGATGTGGCTGTATAGGCGCATTTTGCGAATATCATGGACCCAACATGTCACTAACAAAAGGGTATTAGAACAACTAGGTAAATCTATGGAAATTATGAAAGTAGTTAAACAAAGAAAGCTCGAATACCTAGGCCACAGTATGAGGAATGAACAGAGATATAGACTACGACAGTTAGTTCTACAGGGGAAAATGAAAGGGAAGAGGGGCCCGGGAAGAAGGCGCATATCCTGGCTCAAAAACCTAAGAACGTGGTTCTCGACAACAACAACTGGACTTTTCCAAGCAGCTACGAATAAAGTTATGATAGCTAGAATGATAGCCAACATCCGGTAACGGATTGGCACGTGAAGAAGAAGAAGGAGATGAATTAGCTTTACTAGAAATCTAATCCACCAATCTGGTATTATTTTCAATCATACATGATCCCATAATTATTTGCAGCAAGGTACGCCATCCTGTTAAAAAATATTATAGTATATGGTACCACCTGACTAACGGCTGCAGCAGACATGCGTCTCCATTACGCAGCTGACGCAGGGTGTTTAACTTTTTCTAAAATAATTAAATCTGTGTTTAGAGATTTATTTGAATTATTCTGCTCCAAGAATCTTCCCCGTTAATCCCAAATCAACAATTGTTTTTTACTTCTGTATTTTATCCAAATTCGGTTTTATCGCAACCACCTGTGCGAACTTGTGTTCAGAAAAAATCATTCCTGTGATCGTCAATCAATTCAAGAAGTTAAATGTTTTCATTTTTATGGGTTTATTATTTATTTTTGAGGTATAGTTTATTATGCAACGTTGTTCTGTTTGATGCACTTTAACTACCTTTAAATTTAATAACCATACTTATGGATCACCTTGTGTAACTCAAAAATGTGAAATGAAAGGAGTGTAAAAGTCAACACCTGTTAGCACATATGTCAATAGTCTCTTGCCAGTGTGAATTGAAAAATAATTTCCTGTGGTTTAATATGGTTAGATCAGAAACCAATCTATAGCTTCCCACACGTTTTTTGTATTTTTTAAATATAAAGGGTGTCCCAAAAAGGGGACACCGATTAGTCATAGATTACTTACGTTATAATAAATCGATTAAACCTAATATACCTTAGTACAAAGTCCCTTCAGTAAGAAGTTATAGGGCCTTAAAGTTCAATTTTTTATTTTTTATTTTTTTTGTTAATTTATATAGAGATATCGACTTGAATTTTGGTATACATACTTACTATTATGTACTGCACTAATAATATTTTTTTCATAAATTAGACTTTTTAAATTTTAGGTTATTATCTGAAAGAGAAATAAAAAGCACAAAAATAATGTACTCTTAGTTTTTAAGCCTAAAAGCAACTGTTTACCTTAAAATGCCCATCAAAGATTTTTGGTTGTTATTAAGACGTGCAATTATCAAGTAGCCATGATCACAAAAACAATGGACATCTAGTAAAAAACAATGATAAATCAATTAATGACATTAGTGACATAAGAATTTGTTCTTTTATGTTGCCGCTGTATAACGAATTCTCAAATGCTGAAAGGTTCGTTATGTCGCAGCATTTTCGTAAGCACAAAAAACAAAAAACTGATGTCATCAACGTCATTAATTGATTTCTTGTTGTTGTTTACTAGATTACAATCATTACCCATTGTTTTTGTGATCATGGCTACTTGATAATTAATGCCTTTGATAGGCATTTTAAGGTAAACGTTTGCTCTTAGGCTTAAGAACTAAAAGTACATTATTTTTGTGTATTTTAATTTTGTTTCAGATAATAACCTAATGTTTTAAAAAATGTTACAGATAACAAAGTTAGAGCTAAAAAAATTTTGAAAAATAGGTAAAGTGCCCTTTACAGTCAAGTCTAGTTCATGAAATTTTTCTTATTAATGTAATACATAATAGTAAGTGTATATACCAAAATTCAAATCGATATCTTTACATTTGTGAAAATTAACAAAAGAATAAAAAATAAAATTTAAACTTCAAGGCCCTATAACTTCTTACTGAAGGGACTTTGTACTAAGGTATATTAGGTTTAATCGATTTTTTATAACGTAAGGAATCTATGCCTAATAGGTGTCCCATTCTTTTTGGGACACCCTGTTTCTAGTTCTTGGCTTGCTTTGAAGTAGTTGAGCCGCGTCTAACAAATAGGCTATAATATTACGATCTTTTCGAATGAAAATGTTTACAACATATTTCAAAATTATTAGAATTTTTGCATAGTAAATATATAGCAAAGATATATATTGCAATTGTTACATAAAATAACCGATAGATTTAAGAAAATAATATTATAATGCAGGATGCTACCTTATGCAGCTGGTAAAATAACAGTTAGCTCATGAAAAAAGAACCATGTAGTGGTTGTGGGAACAATACAAAGTAAGTGGCCAAAATTAGTTAATGGGCGCCAGGTTCTGTAACGTGATTTAGGATACCTCGAATTTAGGAACGATCATTTGTTTTAAGTATATATTTCAACAAAAAATAAATCAGATGCGTACATAAGCATGTAAAATATTATAATAAAAGGTTACGTAGCAATCCAACAAAATGAAAATATAACGCGAGTTTGTAATGCAATGTTTCGCAACTCATATTAACGTTGTGCTATTACACAAAGTTTACACAGTACGTAAGAATCCTCAAATAAACGTGTCGAACGCAATCAACTGGAAGCGTCTACTTTATGATCAATTAATACATTATTACAAACTAACTTACATATAGGTTGTTAAACTAAGTAAAATCCTCCAAGTATTTAATCTATTCTATCAGTGAGTTCAGAAATTCATAGGATTGAACGTTAATCAATACATTTAGTATGTTAGACAGCAGAATATTCAAGATTCACTTCGTCTTCAGCACCCAACGTACCAGGTCTGGCACAGGCAAGCAGATGAGAGCCTCACCAAACTTATAAAAGTTTACAGGAGACATGCTAACATGAATTCAAAAGTACAATAAAGAGACATTTTCCCGCCGAAAAGAACTGCAGAGAAATATTCGTTAAGTACTTTAACGCTATGCGATGAAACTAAACACGCCTTAGCTGGCGTTACAGCTTATAAGTTATACATGTAACATTCAAATGCCCATTCCAGTATAAATTCGATGCCTCTCAAAAGAGCAAATACGAACGCATCGCCAACGCGCGGTACAAAAACCAAAAGGTTTTTGCGCTAATACTTAGTAAAAAGAAATTCTGTAGTACTTCGATAAACTTGTTTTTCTTAACAACGAAGTTGCATTTGTCTTTCAACAACAAGAAACTAGAGAGACAGAAAAAATCTAGTTAAGAATTCACTTGAACCCGCCAGAAAGGTTGCCTTGAACTGGTCATGTGGAAAAGTTGCCTAACGGAGAAGGCGTAATAGAGTCTAGGAATAAAATTCATAACGTTACAAGCTATTTTTGATAAAATAGGCAAAGAAAACGATATTCAAATGATAGGGAAAATAAAAAACTAAGCAATGTAACTAAAAACAATATTTACAATTTTACAGTTAGTAAGCAAACTTCGGATTCATTCGTAATTTTGAATCTTCTCAATAAACGAAACCAAATTGTTAACTCATTTTACATTTTTTAGTGTGCTAATTATGCCATTTGTAAAAATTTTACCAAAACTACTAAATAATCAGTAGACCTACAACTTCAAATGAAACAATAAGTAAACCTACATTACATTTGTGTTTTTGCTCCAGGAACGAATAACACCACTATGTTTCAATTCACACTTGCAAGAGACATATAATATTAGATTACGATCTTGATTATTCCTTCAAGCGAATTTAAATCCCAATTTCATCAGTCCTTATGTTCTACTTTCTTAAACGACTTAACGCCCACATAGGTCGTTCAGATGCCATCCACTCTCCTACCAAAGAATTTCGTTGTGTGTCATGGAAATGCTAAGCAAAATTTTGAGAACATCATTGTTCCGTTCGTTCAAAAATAGCCACCCCAGGGAAATTCGGATGCGTTTTAACCGCCTTCGAAACGTTAATGTGACTGTTAAGACCGGATATAGTAGATGACGCAGCGCTATGAGCCATCCCGATTATAAATAGTGTTCAGTCGGCGCCCTACCTGCACCTAAATGATCATCTGCCACGATGAGGGGCAGTAATGTTTAAGAGCTTTGTGTATTTCAAATTTAAAATTGGAAGCATAATCAGCAACACAACACAAAACACCACCGAATATTGAATATAAACATATTAGGAATAACATTCCAGTTCCTAAAGTAGAAGCCGTTATCGTGAATGAAAGAAGAATATTCCTATATAAACTTAACAAAGCTACTAATTAAAATAAACATAGTAAAATGCTTTTTGCCTTTTAAAATTAAAATTAATAATATTTCCAGGGAAAAATATATAACTAAAACAAATATTGAATATTAAAATTCTGTATAAGGCATTAAAATGAATTAAGAGAAGAGTGTTCTATAGACATCGAACGAAGCTTTTAATTGAAATCAATAATGGGGGGGGGGGGGGGTACAAAGTTGGAGTGCCCCTTTGTACTTGCACAGCAACCATTGTGTGAGCTGTGTGTGTGTCATGTTGACTTTGTTACTCTTTCTCTTAGGTATGTGGTTCTAAGTAGAGCACAGTTAATTTGGTGCCCAACTGTGAATGGTCTCACCGAGCCCGGTTCAAATCGCTAGGCTGCAGAAAATTCCAGCCCTTGCGGGATTCGAACTGAGGACTTGCTTAATGCAAGGCAAGCGCCTACCCATCTGCGCTACTCGACTTCTTCATATATATTGTGTAGATGAAAAATGTAGGTAAAAAGGGCGAAAAAGTGTAGCCAATCAACCTTTTTTTAATGAAATGTTTTGTATTTAGGTAAATCAACAGTCTTGCATTGAAATGCTAATCATTTTAATATAAAGTTGTATGGATTAAACGTCAATTGTTTTAGAGATATTAACTATTTTGTGCAAAGATATATTAAACTTCAGGCGGCTACAGTAAGTAACAAAAAACAATTGAATTAAGGAAAACGTTACCAGAAAATTATGTTTTTCGTAAACTATCTGTCGAGTGTAAAATGGTTGATCTAGGTATTAATGCTGTAGAGGCTGCTTAAGATTTGCAAGTTTTATAATTTCGTATTTTTTCCAAATAGAACGCCCTGTATATTTTTTTCAAAAAAGCCCTTTTAATGAGCTTTCTTTCGATATGTTACTTCATACCTGTAAATTCAACTGCTTTTCAGATATGCGTGTTTGAACATACAAAATAATTTCAGCCCCTTAAGATAGCAAACACTATTAAAAACATAATTTAAACACCTGAGCTCTCCAAAATAATGTACACAAATCTAGGAAGGCAACAGTAACGAATTTAGACTCTGAAAGATATAAATACGTACATTAGATTTATTAAACAAAATTTCATATATTAACCTGTACAGAAAGATCATATATTATTATCATGCGTTCCCTACTAAAAAGGGGCACCCCAATGTAAGGTTATCATAGCAGTAATTAGTACGCTACATCTACACAAATCAATATAGAACCAATAGAAGGTGCTGTTCTATATTAGATACAATTACAGTTTATTTCATCGAGTTTGTGGTACCAAAATCATTAAACGCCACTTATAAGATTGCACCATGGCTCCAAACGGGCTTGAAGAAGCGATTTTAAGGGGTAAATTGCAAAACAGCGGCTGCAGACAGCCAATGGCAGCCAACGTCATTCACGAAGACCTCCGGAGATGATGCTCCAAACGCAAATTAGGCTCTTCTGGTTGCTGTTTTGATTGCCGAAGTCCCTGAAACCTCGGGTGACGTTTGCAATAGAATTCTCTAGAAAGCAGCCGAAGTCGTTGGGGCTCTTGTACCCTGAAATTGATGTATCTCACCTCAAAGATGAAGTTAAAAACCCCAGACAGAAGTCAGCTTATTGAAATTACGTTATTACAATTTGCATAGGAGAAATTATACTCACGGTGTATATATAAGAAATTCTGTGTTCTTAAACCAGTCCTAATACATGAACGAGTCTCAAAAATGTGTCCAATTCTCTAACCTGCATGCCATCAAAGCTTCCTCACATAATAATTCACGAAATCTGAATCTACGAAATAAACTTAAAGAACGCTACATTTTACAGCCAAACAAGGGAGAAACAAAATCCTTATTATCAAACTGCTGTTTTGACAGCCGGTAAAACAAATTACATCCCAAACGCTAATACTACTTTTACACGACGACCGTGTTTCAATGAACGAACTTTTACACGGCCATGTACTATACACCAAATAATTCTCATGTTAATTACGCTTTTGACACCTAACACTATAGAGAGAACTCATAATCTTCAAATAAAATCATTTCGATTCGTTTAAGTGGAACACCCCGCATACCTCTGTATTTTTGAAAAGTATTTTTAATAAGCCCTCTTCTGACTTTTTATTTTCTAGCCCTAAATTCAATCGCTTTCCAGATTTAATGTTATTCTGATTTTTTCGTTTTTCAGTGTTATTTCTAGTAGTAACTGGATTTTTATTTTGTAAACTTGGATTTATGTTTTGTTTAGAGAGCTCATTTGTTTAAATGATCATTTTAATGGTGTTTGTTTGTTATCCCTTGAAATAAAGCATCTTAAGGAGCTTAAATTGGTTTTATGTTCAAATACACATATTTGAAAAACACTAAAACTAGGAGGTATCAGAAGAAATCTTATTAAAAGGGATTCTTTAAAATACGAAAATATACAGGGCGTTCAATTTGAAAAAAACACGAATTTATTAAATTGGCACCCTGTATAGCATTAATACCGAGATTCGCCATTTCACCCTCAAAAGGTAGTTTACGAAACATAATTTTTTGATAACGTTTTCCTCCACTCAATTGCTTTTTGTTAAGCAGCCGACTGAAGTTCAGCATTGATCCATACAATTTTATATCAAAAAGATTAGTATTTCAATGGAAAACTTCTAAATTACTCAAACATAAGCCATTCTATTAAAAAAAAGCAAGTTTGATTCACCAAACTCTTCTGATCCACCCTGTATAATCAAAACAATTTTAGTAATGTGCACCATATTCGTACCTACAACTTTTATCTGCACAATATTTATGCAACTCTCATAGTTTAGAAATAGAGTTCTGTTTACTGTTTATGTAATACTAATAGCATCATATAAAATAATTTTTATCCGCAAACGTCACAAAAGTGACATCTTATTTGTCTTTATTGACAAGGTAAAAGTGTCACTTTATCTGCCTAAGCAGACAAAATAGCAACCTTTGCGTACTTTATCTGCCTAAGCACACAAAATCGTTGCTCTCTTTCTTTCTTTCTATGTTTGTTCGCTATCTCCTCCGAGGATACTGAACCGATTAAATTGTATGATGGCTTAAAATTTTGCTAATTTTTAGACTTAGATATAGGCCGGTTTTTATTTTCAAAAAAAGTACGAAAAAGTTTTAATTTAAATAAACCTTTAAGCAGCGGATCGGAGCATCTGTCGCCGTGGGTTATGGTGTGACAGCTGCTGTGGCCGTGTGCTATTAGCTCGGGTAATTCAGTATGTTCATATATCATTACAGTAGCGCGTTATCTGAACAACAGAGGTTGGCGTAGCGGTACAGTGCTCGCCTGAAATTTACCAGAATACGTTTGCGGATAAAATAGTATATGTTATTCGGAGTAAAAGTGACTTTATGTGGCTTAGCTGAATTATTTGCCTCACTAACGTTCGGCTAAATAAACTTCAGCTTCGCCACATAAAGTATCACTTTTACTCCTAATAACATAATCTACTATTATTAACAATCCAATAATTAACTTTATAATAGGTAAATAAAAGCCTTAATATTCGAGTAATTGTTGTTGTTGCTGTTGTTTGTTAAAAAAATAATTCATCTAAGTATTTAATATTCAAATAGGTAACATTAGTTTACGAAATATTTGATACGTGTATGTACGAGCTCAAAAGAACACCAATTCGCAAGCTTTACTATCGAGAGATCAAAAAAAAAACTCATTCTCAGCGGGCTGTGAAATTCAAACGTTTGAATAACATGTTGGTAGCACTGTAAGTCTATGTCAAATTCGATGTTAGTACGTTAGGTTTTGCGTCAGTTTTGACACAGACTGACGCAAAACCTAACCTGCCAACCAATTTGACATAGACTTACAGTGCTACCAACATGTTATTCAAACGTTTGAATGATGAGTTTTTTTATCTCTCGATATTAAACATAATGTTGAAATATGAATTAAATAGTTATTTAATATATATTATGTATATTTAAAAGTTTCATTAAATCTACACGTCTATAACATAAAACAGCAATCTTAAATTATGTTTAATTTACAGGTTTTCATTAACACCGCCGTTGTGTTTAATTTTTGTAAACTATTTGCCCTTTTGTTTCCAGCTAGCTCAGTTTACAACTATTGTTTAAGTTTGCCTCTATTTTTTAACGTGGTTACAGATAAATCAACACAACAAAGATCCGGAAGTTGACTCAACCCTGCTCGTAGCACTGAAAATATATACTCCAAACTTCTGCTCAAATAAAAATCAACGTTAAAACGTCAAAAAGACACCGAAGTAACTTCGCGCGCTGTTTGTTGCCTTGTTTAGCACTGAAATATGATACTCCTGCTTAGGGCCGCCAATAAAGTCAAGCGTTACAACAACGACTTAAGCGAGGTTTCAACTCACCTCACGGATTTGAGGCTGAAAATGACGCAATATATTGCAAATTGATATTTTCACTGCTTTCAAAAGGTGGAAGAACGCCAACCTTTAATAATTGCGTGCGAATACGCAAATCCACGGTTTCGCACCACGTTGGGCGTTGGATCTATTCGGTAGCCCAAATGAAGGAATTACTCACCAAAGGTGTAGCCCCACGAATGACGCTTGCTATGCAATGGCATGTCGTGGTCAATATTTCCTACGCGCTTTAAAATACCAACACTAAGAACCGCGGATCACTCTGACGGATGCACGAATTCCCTGGCGCACATTTATATCAAATAAAATATTCAAATAGACTTATATCTAACAAGATACACATGCTCAAATTGACTATACGAGTATATCTAACTAACTTGTATTATAAATGAGATCAAGTGGAGCTAGTGTTACCAATGGTTTAATCTTTACTTTCAAAATAAATCTAATTAACTTTGAGACTACTTGAGCAGATTCGAGGGGCGGCTAACATGCAGTGAAGACGGCTGGATTCCACTGTGCTCCATCCACACTCTTACAATATTTCGCCAAAAACTTTTTTGATGTCATTTTAAAAAGGTTTAATGAAATTTATTGGGGTTTGTGTGTATACGAAAATCATTAACTCAAAAATTAAGGACACTTGCCGAACTACTGCGGCGACCGGCAAATTAGGACTATTTTTCTGAATCGTATGCAATGTTCGTTTTACATAAAGCTTCGTTTTGCAATGAATTGTTTTTGACATTTTGATATTCATTACCAAATGACAGGTGACAAGAAAGTAACTCAAACTTTCAAAAAGTCATATTAAAATAACTAGACCACTTGACAACACTGTTTCATTATTCATTATGACAGTTTGTCATTTTGAGGGTATATTAGGTTTTTACACTATAACAATCATAGCAGCTAACCTTACAAGCCACGAATCACAGCCGTCCCTACTGAAAATAAGGTCTGAACAGATAATAACTGACAAGTTTCAGCGTTTTATCAACAGTAATTACATGTGGTGATAATTTTAACTAGATTCACGAATGGGATTTTTTAATAGCAACAAAGATGAGTACTAATCTAGTTAAAAAAAATTATTACCACGAATGTAATTCGGCGTGATTATTTTTTTAAACAGTCCAAGTTGTAGATAGGGTTTGATAGAGCTTCCACATGAGTGACATGTTATTTTTAACAACTGCTGCTCACCCTCTCTACTTGAATGGTTTGTTAAAAAATAATCACTTATAATACCATGAGTAGTCAAAGTTATGTCGACTATTTTTGTGGTGGTGTCACGAATGTCCATTGCGCTTTGGTACGATTAGGACGAGTGCGATAGCACGAGTCCTAATCCCAAGCGCAATGGACATGAGTAATGATACCACCGCAAAAATAATCTACTTAACTTTGACTAAGAATGGTATTCGAGGGACTATTTAATGAACCAAACTACTTTTTCAAATTAGTTTTCAGTAAATCTAGCAACAAACTATGCAATTTCTATAGTAACAGAACACTAATATTGACTTTTTCTAATAAAAATCACATATGTTTAAAATAGTCACTTGAATACCTTCTAGGAAGATATATCCACTGATATTTTTTTGATTGGTCAAGAAACGTCAGAATTCTGGATTTTCATTGGTCACTTTTTGACAGATGACAGGTGAATTGAATAGTCTCCAAAATCTACATAACAATAGTACTAACAGCCCTATGCTATCTGAGAATACGACTTACATGAACTTATATATTCTTAACATAAATTAGTATTTAATTAGGTATGTTATCCAATACCTTCTTATTATGAAACTGTAAAATGCCGATTTCAGTTTAATTATATAGGTTATAACCCTCTCGTGAATTACGTGTACTATAGTTCACTCCCGTGTGTCAGTTTGATTTGAATTTTACAGCTACTAATACAATAATCTATCTTTTATATTTATTTAGTTGTTGGATAAAATTTTTTATGACACGCATGCACTATTACAACTACTTGACTCGAGAAAACACCCCACTCGGCCTGGCGACCTCGAGGGCTTAACTTTTCTCTCGTCGATTATTTGTAACATAACACACTTGTACCATAAATAATTATAAATGCGCTCTTTCAATATAAAGTTGCAATTGAAGCATTATTACTTGATTTGATTTATTTCGCATAGTCAAATGTGATTTGTTTGCTTTGCACGTCTCGTCCTGGATTAAGACACAGAGATTACCTACGTTTCCGGCAAACTAGAGCTTTACCTAACACTTTCGCTACTCCAAAGTTTCTAAAGAAAAATTTCCTTTGTTGCCCGAACTTGGCGAAATCCACGGATTACAACCTGCGAAATCATTTTCTAGAAAGCATTCAGTATCAGCACCGCTAAATGATTTTAATCTCAATTGTTAGTAAAATTTAATTGCCAAGTTAACGGCAGGCCCAAAACTTGTTTCGTACAAGAAATTTTCCCAGATTGAACGGGCGCGAATGTAACCTGGGGGCTATGAAATGAAAGGAAATAAAATTAGCAGTTTTGTAACACTTACGACCCAGCAGCACATAAACGAACGAAAGCCAAGAAATAAAATATATCCCCACATCCAGTATGCCAGCAAAGCTCCCTTGAGAATCAGTTCTTGGGGCATTTTTTACGATTTGATATCAACGCATGACATCACCTTCAGCGGGTATCTCGAAAAAATTATTTTGCTTGCAGACCATATTTTTAAATAAGCAAGGTGCTGTATACTTTCATAACAGACAAATTGACATTTATATGTAGTTTAAATCATTCTTGTTTGAAAAGAGCAGTTCAGCTAATGCACTCTAAAATTTTTCCGATGTTATTATTTATACTACATGTAGCAATAACATTTTTTCTCACTTCAAATTATTTTTTTAAATTGGTTACCTTATATTGACATGCCTAGCCCTAGTTTACCTGCTGCCGTAAAATATGCGTTGATTAGCTGACCAAACGGTACAGCGAGCGATCCAAAGCACACGAGTGATGAGAGTTACATATATAAAATTTTGAATTATGGGGGTTGGGGGAGGGGGGGGGGATAAGATAATTCGGAAAATTGTTGAGCTTCATCTGTTGATCTAAGACCTGCAAGTGGAGCAGCTCAAGAGGAAACCTTATTTTTCAACATGCTTAATGTTTTATCTGAATAGATCGCTGTCTATTTCCACCCTTACACGCAACAAAATGCATGTCAAATAAAAAGCAAATAAAATATCAATACGTCTATTAATTTTAAATTTCGTGGCGTTAGCTGTTAGCGAAGTTTTCAGAACAATTCAAGTGCAGGTGCACTTCTGCGCTAAAAATTACCTCGCTGGTAACGTCACGCTAGCATATAAGACCAAAAATTACTACGTCTAATTTTGTGGGAAATAATACAATCGAGAATTCTGCATGCCTTAACTAAGTGTGTACTCAGCAGTATTTAAAGACAATTTGCAACTTACAATTGTTATTGACCTGTAACATCTTCGTTCCTTTGCACTTCGAGGTATTAACGATGTTATGCACAAAAATTTTGAACTTGAGGCGGCTATAAAAGCAGAAAACAAATAAAAAACTTTGGAAATTTTAAGCAAACTTTATACCAGAGACACATTTGAAAAAAAAACAATATACCGTTTTCATCAAAGTTGAGCATAAAGTCGTTTATATTTTCCAAACAGTTAACTTTAGATGTACACAACATAAACAACATACAGATCATTAGCATTTCAACACAAAACTTTGCAGTCTAAATACATGACGTTGTCTTGTGAAATCAGTATGTTAAGGTGTTATCACGGTTCTGAGTGCCTGATCTTATCGTGGTATAGCTGGTTTTTTGTTTCCATCTCGACCGCTAAAACGTTGCTATCAGCAGCAAGTTAATAGAGCATGGTTGCTTTCAACGAATGGCTCAGACTCTGGTTTGCCTTGCTTTTTCAATGCTCACCCCTCGGCCTTGTGGATTACGTCTTCGCACGTTAATTATATTCCTTTGTTTTGTACGCATGACGCTTACAACAAAGTTACATTGTAACGCAAATATGTGCATCTGCACTACCTTTATTTTTAATTGTGCTTTATTCGACACGTGAACAGATGGAAACAGACAGCAATCGTTACAAACAAAGCATAGTACATATTTGGAATTAAAGTAAGTTCCGACCCATCCAGATTGTTTTCTTTGTAACCAGGAAAAACTTCTGTTGAAAAACTGCTCACTCCACCTCCAGACTTTATATCAGTAGATGGCGCTCAATAATTGCCCGGATTGTTTCGTACCCCTCCGGTAGGACCTCCATTTTGACGGTCTAACAAGCAAAAATATAAAATTCCCCTTTCTCTAGTGAGCGTTCGGACCCCCATTACCTTATACGCATGACGCCCACAACAAGGTTACATTGTAACGCGAATAAGTGCATCTGCCCTACCTTTGTTTTTTAATTATTCTTTATGCAACATGTGAACAGTTGGAAACAGGCAGCAATCTTTACAAACAACGCATAAAACATATTTGGAATTAAAGTAAGTTCCGACCCAGCCAGACCATTTTCTTTGAAACCAAAATTCCTGCTAAAAGGCTGTCCACTCCACCTCCAGACTTTATATCAGTGGATGGCGCTCAATAATATCCCTGATTGTCTCATACCTCTCTGGTACGACCTCCATTTTGACGGTCTAACAAACAAAAATATAGTCCCCCTTTATCTACTGAGCTTCCAGCTTATTGCTGCATCTTAAATCAGTTTAATACCGTGACAGTGTTCTATTTACAAAAAAATTAGTTTGGCGTACTACACTTTTTTTAGGCGTTCTGTATAATCAAGGTGCCCACCACCTTAGTACATAAGCTAATGTGATATAACTGGCATATTTTTAGAAATATCTTTGACCCCCCTTTCGTTAACGAACGCTGTATATAAGATCATCTTTGGAAGGTTCTTAAATCGATTCATATTTTTTGTTACACATCTGTTCCACTAACTAACTACATGTACCTAGTTTCCTAGTCCATCCTTGACATAACAAAGAGAGTAAAGATATGATAGGATATTTTGGGAGGCTGTATATTTAGGTTTTTTATGAATTTGTAATAACCTTCCTAAAACTTGCTAGTTTGATATTTTATTTCTTTTTATACGATTTTAATTTTATCATTTCGATCTTTACGGACAATTGCTTTAGCATTTTGCTGTACTTCGACGTCCTAGTTTTACAGTCCTTATCTATATTCTGTAATGCACTCTAGTAGTATTTTTCTGTTTTACGATGACCAATAATACTCGTCTATTTTTCGTTTGTTACATCCTTGTCATCTAGTTTTTTACATTATCTTTTTTTGGTATAGTATATAATATATTTTTTATAGTTAATGGGGTTTTTTGCACTTTTTCAATCGTCTTTGTCTCATTTGATATATGAATTGCGTAAACAGATCTGTTAAATGAGATATATATGATAACCCACCCTAATTGGTGATAATAAGTTTGTAATAATAATAAATAAATAAATGTGGGAATATCATAACAAATACTAGTTTTAATAAGAATTATTGTGCTGTCTCAGGGCTTATTAAAATGATGCTCGTTAATTAATTACGATAATAAATGGTATTTTGCCTTTTTTATATTTCATTCATTGGCAACCACTTCAAAATTAATTCTCCGGCTGACATATGAACTCCTCAAAGGGTTGGGTTGTAACATCAAGTATAAAATTAACTTTTGAGTATTACTTTTACACGTATATGCCAAATGCCCACTTTTCTGCGAGTGACAGTTTAACCTCTAATTAACGCCAAACACAGAAATGATCGAAACACACAGACAAGCAACAATTTCACCTCAGGTAATAAATAGCAATGTAATTTAATAAATCAAGTGGTCTGGGCTAACCTGTATTACGTCATAGGATGGCTTCAACCGTCCCTTATTTTGGATGCTGGCCGAACTGGTTTCCGCTTTTCTGCACTTTCAAGAGACGCTACGGTGATAATTTCGTTCTGGAAAGCCCCATGTTGCTGCTGCTTGTCTCTGTATCCCTTCTATTACAAAAAAAGCTCGAAAAGTAGAACCCCTACCTGGTTTAACACTTTCTAGTGACGCCAAGCCAGTAATTCTTTTCTGCAATGTTCCCGACTGCTCCTGTCTGCTGCAAACCACAAGGAAGACCCTATCTACACGCTGCACATTGGTATTTGCTTGCTGTTGCCTCAAAACTGGTCGAAATCAAACCCCGAAGTTGGATTCAAGTGGGCGAACTTTTCAGCTCACTTTCCTCTCTGATGCACCTTATAACTTGATGCAAATACACACAAATGGACTCTGGACACTGGTAATCAATAAAACCAACACTTGGACTCAAATCATTAACGTTTAATACAAAAAAACTATCAACTTTGGCGAGCAAATCTTTACAAATAGCTTCTTGTTTGGCTTCGATAATAAACAATAACAATAGAACGTAAGTTTTTATAATTATCTCTTAATAATTAAAATGTTTTCCGAAACGTCATTTTTGGAGCGCACTACCTAACTTTGTGTGTATTTTACTTTATTTTTAATTTAAACATTGATTTCACAAGTTTATTTACCACTGTTCTGTTGTCTTCACTTCTCAGGTAGCCTGCCAATGCTCTGTAGCCTGTACTGGCTACTTTAATTTATTTTAGAAGATTAATGAGATTGCTACAAATTGTCAGGCTGATACTGGCTCCAGGCAGCCCAGATTGCCAAAGGTATCATTCGTACACTCAAGTTTTGTAACACAGTAAAGCACTCAGAATAACTTTTTAAGCGTATAATTTCGTTAACTATTAATACATAAAATTATATTTAATTCGTAATAAAATAATGTTTATCATAAAAATAAATCTGGTACTCTTCGGCTAACGTAGCGGTCAGTTGTCCTAAGGCGGTACTAGCGATTATTGGAACACCCTCGGCTCATAGTCGGTCTTGTGGCCCGCGTCCATTTGACCTACTAGCATAAAATTGACAGGTTAGTGGTTGCCGTGAACACGACTGCTGTTCACAAATAAAATTCGATTTATTTACTTCCAAGTGTGTGAAAGGAAGACAGAATTATAATAAACAAAGTCTGTGCCTGTTGCTATTTGTGTTATCGAGTTTCCCACGTGCGATAACCTCAGGCGGCCGTTGCGAGGTTGTTCTTGTTTACATTTGCTGGAAACTTCGGGAATTCTTGGAAAGGCTGCGGAGTCCAGGTAAGCGAGTGCATTTAAGTTAACGCTGGGCCTCGTGGACTGCGATCATCGTGAAACGGCCGGGGAATTAGTCCGGTGAATTTTCAAGTAGTGATTTAAATAACGTAGGCTTAAATGTTTCGCCTCGGAATAATTCACTGAAAAGCATTAAAGCGCCCTTCGAGCGAATAGGACTTGGGGAATTATTTTCAGGGGCCCAATCGAAGAGCATAACAAGCGCCCTTCTGACGGACAAAACTAGCCGGTTGTCTGGCAGGATTTTTGTCGAAGAGCCTAATAGCCCTCCTGACTAGCAGGTCTAGCGGGTTGTCTAGCAGGACCTTCGTCGATGGGCCTAATTGCCCTCCTGACGAGCAGGTCTAGGTGAGAATTAACTGGCAGGAGCTTTGTCGATGAGCCTAATAGCCCTCCTGCAGAGCAGGTCTAGGTAAGGATTAACAGGCAAAAGCTTCGTTGATGAGTTTAATAGCCCTCCTGACGAGCAGGTCTAGGTGGGGATTAACTGGCAGGAACTTTGTCGATGAGCCTAATAGCCCTCCTGACGAGCAGGTCTACGTGAGGATTAACTGGCAAGGGTTTCCTCGAAGAGCCCAACAGCCCTCCTGAGCATAACTAGGAGACGAGAAAGGCCCAGGAAAATTCTGTCTTACAATGGCTCTGCTTCCTCCTTATATAGCCCTAGCTAGCGTAATCAGCGAATTAATCCAGTTTCTTGGAGTAGGAGACTTTTCCATCGAGTGCGCGGCGTTGTACCTGCGTCGGTCCGCGATGGCGTTGCTTATCGCCGTTCGCGCGTCCAAAGATAAAACTCTCAGATTTCTAACGTGCTTTACGCCATGGGAGAACGCTTGAATTAATTTTTAATTAACCAAAATCTCGTTCGCGCTGCGCAAAACGTTATAGCTCTTTGCATTTTGTCCCTATTTACACCGCTTTTCTTACTCTTTAGCTGTGTTACCGATTGTTGGCATAATAGTTCTACTACTAACGCTTCATACAACTTTTGTAATTCCTCGAAGCACCTCTGTATTCAAGCAATATCTTATCCTTGTCTTGATGTAACAATATTCAATCTGCCGTAACTAGAACAAATATTGAAAAATAAATTGAACGCAACCCTGCTGATACTGTTTCATTGAAATGCTAACCTCTGCTAATCAAATTACAGTTACTGCTGATAATTTCTTATGTAATTACCGATGTCTAATAACGAGTTATTGTTGCAATAAATATAATACCAATTCTGGGCCTATTTGAATATTTATTTCATGATCGTGTGTTAGTTATGCAACCAGAATTTCTGTAAGCAATATACCATTACAATACGTATGTTGACCGACAATCCGCTACACGTCTTACTTGTGAATGTTCTAATTGTATGTTTGAAGTTTCTGTCTATATTTTATTATACAGCCTTGCATGTTTAGTATATTGTGGTCATGTGTATTTTTTCTCTTGTCGGGGACATGGACATTAAAAATGAATTGGTAGAAAATTGGTGTAAATAATTCCCGAGGTTCCTGCTATGTCAAATCATTTTGATATTTTTCGCTATCCACATTCTTTCAATTACATCCATAATTATAATTATCATTCTATGGTTTACTTTCATGCGTATGGTCACGGCTGAATAATTAACGTATTTTTCATAAAACTTATTGAGAGCTGCTATCTGCTGTAAATTTTTTAACGATATAAATTTAAAGGATTTGTTTAAAGAGTCTGATGATTCACAGCCTAGGAGGGAACGCGTTTGTAAAATATCTAGTTTATTAGTTAAGAGTCGAAACAAATGCATAAATGACCATAACCCTTAAACTCGAGAATGCAGAAAATAAACATAGGGTGTGACAAGGCAAGGAGTCAAAAATCTAAGCAGTTCAAGGCATAATATGAAAGATTATGTTGTTAAAGCTATGTAACAATTTAAAGTAGTAGTTTTAAAAATAAAAACTGCGAGACAGTAACGAAGTACTGGTTAATCAACAATATAATAAATAATTGGGTTTCGTTCCTCAGGGTAGAAATTAAAAAAAAATAACGCCAATATTTCCTTTCTCAAGGCAAACTACCATAAAGTTTACATATGTAGATAATTATACAGCAAAACAACGTGCTTACTTACGAAAGTGAGGTTAGTACATCATAATTGGCAACGAAGAACATAAACTGGGATACATTTTTTGATAAATTAGGTAACAGGTTAAGAACTGTAAACTGTATTGTAGTTTGCCTTGAGAAAGGAATAAAGTTTTCCGAAATATTGCCGTTAGATAAGAGTTCTCTTTTGAATTGTTGCCCTGAGGAACAAAACCCAATTATTTACTATATTGTTTAAAAACAGAACTTGCCATTGCGCAAAATGATATAATAAACGTTAAATAGGCATTTAAAATAACCAAATCAGTTCCTCAGGATCGTCGTCGAATCATAAAAATAAATATAAGTGGATTCACATTTTGCCTTCAGCTATAATTCTACTCATACTGTAATATTGATAAATAGAGTATCAATTTTAAAACAAGTACTAAACAATCACCTCCAATCCTTCAATCTATAAATTATTAAATAATCTCAAGAACATGCTTGGACAAGCAATTAATTGAAAGATGCTAAACTTAAATAGCAACATATTATTTCATGGCTAAGGAAAACAAACGTTTCCACTAGAACCTGCGGTTTCACAAGTTTTGGTGTTGCTCTTGTGGTAGTTACCGTCTCCGCAGTATTAAATCTATTCTGCGAAAGGAAATGTAACAAGCATAACCACTTGGAAGCAGCTATTGTGACGAAGTGTTGAATTCACTTCAAGAGTTATGAAACTTTCACTTGTAAAGGCACCTTGACACCTTTGAACTACTGTTCGGAATTATAGCACTTCTCGTTTAAATCTTGACGCTTTCGCGCTCTCATTTCGAATATTATTCTTTACCGCCTTCTACTCGGGATGTGCGAGCAACGTTTGGTGCAAAGCCAAATAACTAGCAAAACCTGTTAAGTTCAGTTCACGGACTACAGTACCCATTCGGATTAAGTGGTGGTGCTTTACCTTGTACAGATTACTGTTTTATATTATCCAGCTGTATGTCGAACCCTTTAAGTTATTGCATGAGATGCGGACAGAAGGGTTCAGCCTTTAGTTTTTTTCGAAAAGCCTGCTCTGCGTACACGCTATGCAACGTACTCCCTTACGACACACTATTTTAAGGCCGGTTTTCAAAAGCAGTTTTGCATACGTGCCATGTGACGCGCACCCTTAATACAGCTTACCGTAACTGCTTGATTGGTGGCCCATTGCCTCGCGTCTGACTAACAAGTTGGTGCAGGCTGTCTCGAGTGAGCGGCGTTTCTTTAGGAGCATTCTCGCTTCTGCCTTTAAGAAAGTTTGTTTGGGTTCTGGGCCCTCGGGCCGCGTCTCGCGGCTCGGATTTCCCATTCAAATTATTTGCGTGACTGCACTGTGCCTTGGAACCCCCTTGAGCGTAGTTGTGTGCCCGTTGAAGTCGTTTCTATGGTGCCTTTCAAAGTCGTTTTGTATCTATTGTTGACCGTCGTATAAACAGTTCTCGTTCGAACCTTCGTTGGTGCAAGCAGTGAAATAATAATCAGTGGTTTGTTGAAACATTTTTATTAGCCCGGGGTAAATTTCAAACTGAGGGGTAACGTGTGAAAGTGCCAGAGATCCTCTAATGTCGGTGCACGTTGTGCATTTCACGCCTTAAGCGGATTTTTGCTGAAGGAAATTTTCAAGGAAGCCATGTTCGGGAAACGGAGGTCTTAGTTTGCCGAAGCACTCGCTTTCAAGTCTCGTTACTGCGAGGATCATTGTATGCTGTACTTGGTGCTGTGTCGTGGAGTCACATCCGTCGCTGTTTCGCGAAGTCATCCCCCATTGCTGTATGGTGGCGTCATTCCTGTATGCGGCTCTCAAGATGCAACTGGGGGCGTCTCGTCGCATTCAGGTATTCGCTTCGCCAGGAAACTAACAGTAAAACTGTAATTAGTGAATACCTATTAAACCATTTGTGCTGCGCCATTTTGAATTCAGTGCGACGTAAAACTTTGGGTGCGCAAACTCAGTCAAAATATGCGCGTGTGACTTAGATTTAGTAACGAAATAGCTAAAAATAGCTACGAACATACGGTGGCCTATTCACGTCGGCCATATTTGAACTAAATTTTTAAGTTTTATTATCTGCCTCCTTATAACGTCCCTGTAACGGGTGGGCCTTGTTTGGATGGCTTTGTTCTGTCGTTAATAAAGGTAAAAATACTAACCCCTTTGATATCAGTTGCGTTAAGCATATACATACATGTTCTAACTATTGGTTCAAACTTATACATGAGCACTTAAATTTTTAATAGATGCAAATTCCATTTCAATGTCATTATCTTTTCTATATATACTGTTTGCATGTGTTTGTTTATTTATTTGTGTTAGCTTATGTCTGAGATATTATGGCGAAGACAGGAAGACCAACGAAAGGTAGGTTGAAAGCTAACTGGGACACCTTACAGGAGCGTCGAAGCGGAGCAACTGCTCTTGAATTTTGGGTTTCTACAGAGGCCGTTCAAAAACTTTTCTACCTTATCAATAAAACTCGTGGCGCCTACCCCCTTTCGTCTTGATTACAACCAACCCCTATTGTGACAGCATCTCCCTCAAAATTGCGTCGTGTTGATTCGAACCACCCCTCCCACTAAGCTTTCGATCAACTCTCTGGTTACAGGACAGTTAAAGCGTAATTATGGTAAACTTTGCTTTTTGTGTCATAAAGGATCATAGCGATCAATTTAAACGATTCCGGATTAAGTGACGCTTTTCTTGACCGTGTTTATGTCGTAATACCGGTTACGTCTGTAAAAAAATTTCGTAAAGTGCTATTTATATTGCAACACACTGTGTTCATCTTACAGTTAAATTTTACTTGTAACATACTTCATATTATAAACGAGTACCACCTAAAGTCATTTCCATTAAATCAGATCAATGTATTCTGAAAATACCCTTGTATACAGAACTGGGCTGTAATTAATTACTTTTTAAATCTCTTTTTGCTAATTTGTCTTGGAATTGAATTACTTTTCAAAATACGGTAACTGTAATTGACAATTGCCAAGTTTGGTAAAAAGTACGTGGCAATTACGTTTTAAAAGTAATTAATTACTAAATTCAGTTACTCAATTACTTTTGAGTAATTAAGTTATTCTAAAGTATTTAAATTACTTTATAAGTAATTGAATTATTTGTGGTAATTGAAATTACTAGCAGTAATTAAATTAGTTTTTGGAAATTCAATTACTAAATGTCCTTGATTGGGTATTAAATCTCGAGAACGCAAATAATAAGATAAGGCCTGATTAACTTACAGGTTAAGCAAATCGCAATAAGGTATTCCTGGAACCATGTAAGTATAATTTATGATTTCCTATGACTAGTCAGATAACAGTCAATTTTGTGCAACATTTACAATTCCAAAGACGTGTGCATGAGTAAGGAGGAAAATATTTTGTGCAGACGCGTATGTTTTTAGATGGGATGTGTATTTATGCATATATTGTGCCCTATGTCGCAAAATGTAGCAGTCTACCTTGCTAATAATAATTGTGTAAGAAGAGTAAAATACGGTAAAAATTTAATTTAGGTCTTTACGTAACAATTAACAACTAGGTTTATTAGACAATATTGATTAATAAAAATTAGTTACTAATTTTAATTTGCATGTTTTAAATGATGTACTAGCACAGAGCTATCTAAATATTACCAAATACAAATATACCGCAACAATTTCTATTGAAAGTAATTAAAAACTAATTTATATTGTGTAATTGCAATTATCAACTAATTGATAATAGAACTACTACTTCATTCGAGCAATTCAAAACTCTGAAAATTCAATTACTTCATTGGGCGGTAATTGGCAATTAGTAATACTTCTTAAAAGTTATTTGCCCAGCTCGGCTTGTATATTAATTTTTCCACTGGAATTTTAAATTAATTTAAATACATTAATCTACAAGGTCTTGCTTTCCTAGTTATAATAAAGGTAATAGTGTCAAAAATGATAATAATGTAACTATTAAAGTTTGACATAGTATCTGTTCCTAATAGTTTTCAAATTATGGGTATTCTGCGTACGAATAGACAACTTACCCATTGTCGATCTGTTTCAAAATGTATTCTCGATCAATCTAATACTAAATTCAACAGAGTAAGACAGTGTTAAAAGATATCACCCATTTTATAAACCAAACTTCATTTATGTAAATTTTGGGTTTCTATGTCTTCTTGTTGAGATAATATCAAATAATTACCTGGTAATACCGTTTCATGCTTCTTATCCGAAAGCAAAATGTAGATTGATTTGAAAATAGAACAGTTACATATAATATAAAGGTTACCCTATTATACCCACAAATAAAAACGTTAGTATAGGCAAGTATACTCACATAATATCTCCAAAAATAAAGGAAGCAATTTATTATATTTGAAATAGTTGTTCGGGTTAGTAGGTTAATTTTTGGGCATTTAAGATACATCTATATACACAATTTTAGGGTTTGGTTGGTAGAGATGTTGAAGGCGTTTACTTTTTTTTTGCAAGATGAACATCTATCCTCATTTTCTTTGGGTTGGTTAGATTCCTTCTCTTATCCCTCATTTTTCTGGAGTTTTTTATTTTCTTAGGTGATTTTCTTCTGTGGTGTGGATTTTCTCGTGTTGTCGTGAGATTGTGTCCTAAGATTGATTTCGAACTTCCCCTCTTTTGTTTTACACTGTTTTTACGAATTTTGGTTACTCTTGCGTATACTGAGTTGCCTACGCTTCTACTTTCGTGTTTAAAATTTTTTTTAAAACTTTAAGCCCATCACTTTTTGGTCACTTTCGATTAGCAATTGGTATCTTGATTTTGTAAATTGGCAGTTGATAGGGAGGGGGGTTATTTTCTGTTTCCATTTTGCAAGGTACATTTTTGAGATTGCTACTCATACCTTAAGACACATTTTTGGAGGTATTTTTGGTGAATGATTTGAAAGCAAATTTTGTCCTTTCAGCATTCATATGTTGCTTTTGTAATTTGGAGTCATCTTAGTGGTTAAACCAGAATCTCACGGTATTTAAGAAGCAACTAATCGTTGACCCTCTCCGTCTCAAGTACTAAAAACTATTTCATTTTTTGGATTTTTCCCGGCTTTCAATTTTCCCCGTTACCGTAAACTTTTCAGTTATTTTCAAATCATCTCTAATTGAATCTGCAAGTTATAAATAACCTACAAGTAATTCTTGCAGTTACGAGTAACAGTTGTGTGGTCTTAATTCATTTAGGGTCACTGCTGGAGCTGTTCTTCACACCTTACCCGTCCAAGCGCAGTTTGGGAAAGAACCCCCGGGAAAGCGTAACTTAACGTATAATTAGGGAGTTTTTGCACAACGTCACGTTAAAATAACGTTACGTTAAAATCGAAAGATTTAATTTTGATTGGCTGTATCGTGGACGTCGCTAGGTAACATGGGCTTTAACGTGCCGTCATTTTAGCTGAACGTTATGCAAAAACTCCCTATTATTAAAACAAATTACGTAAAGTTTATAGTATTTAACGGTATTACGCCAATATTAAGCATAGGTACATTTTGTGGCCGAGGCTGAGTCCGATTAGGCCGAGGATAATAAATTATCCGATTCAGTTATGCGTAATATCGGCCCTATGTTGTTTAATAATTTTCGTAATATCTACTAAAAGTGGTAAATTTTAAGATATGTGATTTTACTGTAAATAATGTAAATAAAATTTACTAGTAACTTGAGTCCTGCACGTAATTTGGTAGTGTAGCAACGGATGTTTACAATTCATTCTTGTTGTGAAAAATAAACTTAACTTTAACTTTTAATTGTTGCTGTAGTTTTGTACTGAAGTACCTTTAATGTATCTAAAATAGTTGCATTGTATTGACAGTCAACATTAATATATTATTAAGTTAATAGTAAAAGATTCTCATTAGTTCTCAAATAAATTAACACAATGCACGTAATTTGGTAGTGCAGCAATGGTTATAGCGGCCGTGGCTGTTAATTAAATAACGGCCACAGCTGTTATGGGTGATATATCAATCAAGCAGAAAGTACTGATATAGTACAATTGTAACGTTTCGTCCCTCCGAATTTAACTTTAGTCCTGGCAATTAATTCTGGAGATGTATGAATTCCATTAAATTTGGAAAAGAACAGTTTGTAAATTTCTATCTCGGGTAAGCTCAATCGAAGAAAATGTTCACTCAAACTCAAGTGTACAAGATCAGGAGAACACAATTTACAAAAAAAGTTCAGCTGCCAGTCGGAGGACCCGGTCAGGAGAGGGGAAGTAGAGAGTTTAAAAGAATTGGCCTCAAGTCTGAGGAATAGGACTGGAGGCTGGGTCCCACTGAGCCCAGTGTTGCTAGTCAAAATCGGTGGACTCAAGTTGAAGACTCAAGTGATTTAAAACCACTGCGGAAGCCGCCTTTATACTCTTCGTTGCCCTTGTTATATGTGGTTTTCTAGAGTGATTGGATTCGAACTGCGCGGCGTACTGATTTGGGCTTCATCCGCGCGTAGCGGCTGCTTGCTTTGTTATCACCAGCTCGAGCGTTGGATAGATGTAACGCCTGATTAAGCGATGTACAAATTAAATACATTTTTGATGTATAATTATAATTTGTTGCAGATGATAACGTTACACAATAACATGTAGGTATTACAAAAAAAAAACCATTTCAATACTAATCTGTTTAATGTACGGTTTGTTATCGTCTTTGCATGGATTGCCATATATAAATTGCAAAATGGGCACACTGTAATTCTGAATAAAAAATAATATCATAGTGAATTGAAACGGTAATCTGGCCTTCCTCTTCTGCATCGTCTTTTTTAATAATTACATATAATATAGCTAGTTTGAGCGGTTTTGCATTGTCATATTCGAATTTAAATAGAATGAACTTATGCCCCAATACACACGCATCCGACCGAATCAAGCCTCGGGTATGCTTGCGCAGTAGTTTTAACAATATAACCGAAGTAAAATGTTTTACCACGAAAACGCACTTCAAGTGCCCCTGGCCACGAACAACAAGGGATTGGGACATTGGGTGTGGAGCTACCCTGGAAAGCAGATCGAGAGACCACAGCCGCAAATACTCACAAATATAGTAATTTTGTGCTTCAAGAGCGTTGTTTTCGAGTTAGTTCCCTGTGTAATTCAGCGTGCCCTAAATGGCGGTCAGTTTGACTACAAGCTGACAGCATCGTCAACGAAGCGCCGCAATCCAGTTAGGTGCACGACTTTCAGAGCGGGATCAACTCCTTCGAGCAGCGTAAGACCGCCTGCTCCAGACGTAACACAGCAGATCTGCTTACCTACAAGCAATTACGCAGCGAATTATGGTGCGAACCTGATTTCTATGCTTCTAATTTTTGCATATTTAAAACAGCTTATTTTAATCGTATTTAAATGTAAATGTATTTTAGGTACAATTATTCGATTAATATTTGACTTGTAAATGCGTTAATGATTCATTTGTGTTTTGAATAGATGTGTTCATTTTGCATTTTTATGCATTCAACGGAAATGTTTGTACTTGTTTAGATGACATGTTAATATAATCTTAAACTACGAGACGTAAAATACCAATGTCACTTCTTTGCTTGTTTGTTTGTTAATGGACAAGATCTAGGCATGCTGAGTACCAGTTACCTTAAACACCAACTGCTGTGGTCGAATGTCAACATAAATTAAAATAAAAAATTTCTCCAGAGCACTCTAAAGGATAAAAGTTTTCGATCATACGGTACGTTCTAAATTTTTGTGGTTGAGTTAACATCAAAAGTTGACCAACAATATAAGGTATGAAATGATTTTTTGTTTGATTAGTTAATTAGTTGCTGGTACACTTTCGCGAGGCCACATAAGTAAGTACTTACAGACCCTGGGAGATCAAACTTTAATTTAATTTGTATAGTGTAAGAGCAGCCGTGAACTCTCATTTTGTGGTTAATAAGTTTATACTAAGTTTCTCAAAGATAACGTGCTTTATTTAGTCTAATTTCGCATCCGAAAAATAATTTGTTTAAATATCTGAGGTTTCCATTTTATTATCGCGCCAACCTGAGGCTGTAAAATCATTTTTCCCGCTGCTGATCATGTAAGTCAGTAATACAGCCTTAGTAACAAAACGTGTAAGTCGGTGATTATATTTGTTTGCTGCTTTTTCTTGACAACGGAACTTAATATTATTATTAAGTTCCTAGGATAATAAAATTAGCAACGCAAGATGCAGATTTAGACGTTTTGTTTATAAATTGAAAATGTTTATGTGACATGTGACACTCGCAGGTAACACGACTCACGAAAACTAATCCTGGTGGCAGGTGACAAACCAAACGATTTTTTGCAAAAACTAGGAAAATTTTAATAAGCAGCGGGAAAAATATAATAAGATAACTCGGACTGTATCGCCTATTAACACTTTCGGCAGGCAACAAGCCGCAACTTCGTCTTGGCTTGTACTTGCCTACCTCAAATGTTAATAGGTTCTTACATTCCTTGTGACTTAAATAGCTATTAATTCAGGCTTTTCATAGCAATATATTTCGTTCCACTATAGGGTTTCATTTTCTCTCTTTATTAATAACAAATTTGTGTGATGTTAGATTAGATTTTTTTCATCAAAAACCGGATTAGAGTTAGTTCGCCATAGGGTACCTTAATGTCAATTTGACGTATTTGTCCTTTCCAGGGTACGGACAGATCGTAGTCCCCACTCACTCTAAATCACGTTTTGTTGTGAGCAGGCTGTGAAATATAAAAATTGAGTTGCTACTTATTAAAACTAACAATTTGTGTTTCAGTTGGCTTTAGAGATGTTTAAAAAACATGGTCAACCAATTTTTGCCTGGTTTCTTGTCGTTAGCAAAAAATCCTTGTATAACATAAGAACAATGTATTACTATTGCTATACGTTGCGGCACCTAACTTTATGTGTTGTATACATACAACGTATTTATATTTATTTAATGTTTTGCCCTACAATCGCTATCCTTCATACATTTTGGCAAAAAATTTTTATGTTTGCTGTTATATTTGACTTTTATAATTCTATTTAATTTCAGACAAATTATCTTTTAAGATGAATGTATATATTTTGTATGTCTTTTAATAAATTATTAATATTAAATGCTATTAAATATTTCTAGCTCCAGCAGAACATGATTACTCTCAAAAAACAGGTCGGGTTCACGCATTATTTATATTGTTATTATTTCTAAAAATTCGTTTTATTTAATGAAAGCTTACTTCAAAAGTATGACACTTTCTACAATTGTCAATGTCATATATGCTATGGAAGTGGAAAATGCATTAAATACCCATTTGTTACAATACCTGTGATTCAATAAACATGAAAACCGTAGGTAGTCCCTTTTAAATTACTTTACCTCACTTTTTGAATTCTTTACTTTGTAGTTTCTTCAATAAATACCTGCTGCTGTCACTCGTCTCAGGAACTCGATCCGCCTCTTTACTGATCCAAACGCATACCAACTGCTCATAAAAGTTTCCCAAGCTGCAGACTAACCCCAATATAGATTCAAACAACTGCCAGTAACTGCAAACACCATCTAGCCAATCTCGACAAGATAATTGTTACATCCACCAACAAGATAGACAAGGCCCACGATCAGTAACTGGAATGTCTCTTTTCCAAATCTTACAAGCTGCAGACAACCTAGTAACACAAACTTCGACAAGGTCCAACTCACAAGACGTTTACTCCAACAAGAAGCTCGACAAGCTCCACCAGCAATAACTGCAATGTGTGAAGGCGTTTACTCCAACAAAAATCTCGACAAGGTCCAACTCATAAGACGTCTACTCCACTAATAAGCTTGATGAAGTACAATACTAGCAAATGCAACATTTGCCATCCAATTCACATGATGTACCCAATTACCAATAAACTAGGTTCATTATCCAATTCCATTAATTAATTTTATAGTTTGTAGTATTTAACTTATGGTCCTCCTACCATACACATTTTCTCCATAACTTCATCATATAATCTTTTTTTAAATTTTCTTTTTCTTTCTACTCCCAAATTTTATCATACACACATCCTTTTATGAACCACATATATTAAACATTAAATTATAAAAGGGTTTATTTTCCAAATTTTAGACTTTTACAAAATTAATACATGTTTTCTCATCGAAATTTTATTGTACATAATAACAACCTTTTCCATAATGATATGCTTTATGCATATTTTTAAATTTGAACACTATATAATATGTTATTACACTTATTTTAATACCCGACAAATAAGTATTTGATATTAATCATATAGTCGACCCGTTGTGTTTCTTATTTTGCATTGTTCAACTGAATTTTAAATTCCAATCCATTATTTTATCAAATACACCTGTTACTATTGATTTTATCCTTTTTTATAGGTACTAAAATTCGTCTTTGTATTTTTAATAATGAAATATTTTAATCAATTTTTTTAACATAATTTCAAACCCTTTAAACTACATCCATTCTATTATATTGATAGAGAGGGATAATAATGAAAAGTCATAATTTTGCTCTTCGAGTTATAGGCCGGGGTATATACTGATAGGAAGGTGATCCATCATGCTAATCGTGGAGATGTCTTGATAAGAAGCAATAAAACTCAATAGTCTTCTTCACGTACATTTATTTAAACTGGCAGCATGTTTCGAAACCAAATTGGTTTGATTCTTGGGCCATAATGATCATCTACAGAGGCATATGGTCAACAATAATGTACATAATAAAGACATTTTACTGGTAGTAGAAACACGTGTTAAAATTGTGGGTTTAAATGAGGTTAAGTTTAAACGTTGAAGACGAGGTAAGAATAAAATTTAAAAAATCACCACATTGGAGAAGAAAAATGTATTAACCAGCAAACTACACTATAAAGATCGTTATACTGGTTAATACATCACAATATAAAAATTAAAATTAGAGCAAATTAAATAGTTGCTAACATTGAAGATGCTAGCACTAAGAATGAATTTGAATACAAAAGTAACTAGCTAACAGGTCAAAAAATTTCTAGATTCAATGACACTGAAATTACCAGAGAGGGTTACAAAGTATAAGAACAAAATGAAAGCCAAGTAAGGCAAGAAATCAGCAAGTAAAAGACAAAACAACTATTTAGTACTCAGGAAAATGTAATTGGTATCAAAATCTGTGACTTCATTGAGTCTGAATTCATTATTATCGGACATAATTTCAAAAACACCTTTATTAGCTATATGCAAAATTTTGTAATCTTTATTACGATCAAAGTTGTGGTTGTATTCCAAAATGCGATTAGCAAAAGCTGATTTATTAGGTTGGTCGATAGTAAAATTGTTTGCTAATACAAGCTGAATGTTCTTTGATTTTTTTTCTGAAAGTACGTCCAGTTTGACCAATATAAATACAATTGCAATACGAACAGTCAAGACGGTAGACATCAGCTCATACTAGAAAGATGCCAATTACATTTTCCTGAATACTAAATAGTTGTTTTGTCTTTTATTTGCTAATTTCATGTCTTACTTAACTTTCATTTTGTTATTATACTTTTTGACCCTCTCTGATAATTTCAGTGTCATTTAATCTAGGGATTTTTTTATCTGTTAGCTAGTTACTTTTGTATTAAAATTCATTCTTAGCGCTAACATCTTCAATGTTAGCAACTATTTAACTTGCTCTAATTTTAATTTTTAATATTGTGATGTATTAATTTATTTTTTTTATCAAATTTGAAGTTTTTTGAGTTTTATTCTTACCTCGTCTTCAACGTTTAAACTTAACCTCATTTTAACCTACAATTTTAACACGTGCTTCTACTACCAGTAAGTGAATTTCTTTATTATGTACATTATTGTTAACCATATGCCTCTGTAGATGATCATTATGGCCCGAGGATGAAACCAGTTTGGTTTCGAAACATGTCGCCAGTTTAAATAAATGTGCGTGGAGAAGACTATTGAGTTTTATTGCTTCTTAATACATACTAATTCGCCCTGCATAGTCCAAAGCTTTGGTTATTAACACCAAATGAACAACGTTGGCTATTCTCCTTTCTCTCGTCATCTCTTTGTGACTAAGCTCATAAATAATGAAAACTCTCTTTGACACAACATTTAGTCACAACAAGGCAGACATGTATTCGTCACAAGGACAAAGAACAAGAAGAACCTTCTGTTGTCGAATAGCCTTCCATTTCGTGGACGAATGGTATTAATAGCGGGCTAACTATAACCGCAATAATTACACAATTTAAAAATCGCATTCGTCACGAAGCAAAAGCGCCGGCTGCGCGTCCGTAAACAAAATCAGAACACAACAAATTTGTACCGCATCCTCACAAAAAAAGAATAAAACCGTCTGCTGCCAACACACCTATAGCGTCTTTCCGGCGACGCTGAGCGTCTACGCCAAGGAGGTTAAAAATAAACATAAGGGTTTTCGCTATGACTGGCAAGAGAAATAACAACACATCTGAGAGGCTGAACGTTAGTGATCGCGTCTTCGGTTAATTGTGTAGTGAACAATTACGCCAGTTGTAAACACCACCACGTGCAATCGCGTGCAAAAATTGTAAATACGCGCACTGGAGCCTGCTTCGGGGCAATTTTTAGAAATCCGCACGTGGAGTTCGGCGGTAACTAATGACTTGTGTTTGGATTTGTGCGTCCCATTTTAAAAGCCCCATAATGCATTTGGAACTGTAGTTTTGGTAGATTCGTCGCGCGAGTGTTATTTTCAATTAGCAACCGTTAATAGGCACCTGGACTTACAGTGGTAAAAATATGGTGCAAACAAGGTGTGCTTCCTGTTACCAAGGAAGGAGTTCAAAAATAAAATTGCCGTGTGCCAAAAATAATATTAAGTAACATGGATAGCAGCAAAAGACATGAAAAGTAAACAAAAAAGCTCATTGTTCCCAAAGGAATAACTTTAATGGTGATCGATAACCGCCTCTTCGTGACGGCTCGAAACGCCTCGAAACGGTGCAATTAAATAATTAATAGTTAATAAAAATGTGCTCGCGTTAATTAAGAAATGGTGCTGAATGACTCTGGCAGAGTGAGCTTCCAGGAAAGAGACAAAGTCGGTGATATAAATAACAAATAAGTAGAAAGCAATGTTTTCTTCCCTGAAACTGCCATCGTTCAGGCCAAGATCCAAGAGCTTATCCACCACTTCCTGTTCCAAAGACAGCCTCGTCTTATGTAAGCCACCGAAAACCCCCGGCGGATCCCCGAAACACAAAAAGAGCAGAAAAAGTAAATATTTTATGAAGGTAGATTTAAGCATCTAACGAAGACGTCAATCGATTTTATGTCCGTACTAATGCCGCGTCCTCTAAGACTAACTAAATTTGGTGGATTCGGAACAAAAATACATTTGAAAATAGATTTAATGAAATGTCAGCTACGAGGTCTAAGTGATCTTATTAATTACGCTGAAAGATGGCTCGCTTCCGCCCACATTCTCTGGATTTTCTGATGTTTTCGTAATAATTGGGACGTGGCAGCTCTGTTTTAGTACACAAATAAATTAAATTAAACTATCAGAGTGGCGCCTAATGAGCTAGTTACATAGCGTTTAAATTCTTTCAAATAACTTCAAAAGTTTTACTTCTGCAATAAAGACTTAATGCAGCATGAGAAGCAACAATAAACAGTTCACTAATCCCGGCTATGTTTATTTTCAAATATGAAACCTCTATACCACACGGATTAATTTAAAATAAATTGTATTTTTCTACAGATCCAAACAAATCAATCAAAATTTTCACATATAATGAATGTTCGGTGTTATTTGACACAAAGCGTCGATTAAAAATTAAATATTTTATCTATCAAATTTGTTTTATTGCAGTAATAGAATAGACTAGAATAGAAGATTTCGAAAAATACGTACGGGGTGACCAATTAAGAAGGGCACTCGGCCCTATCTCGAAAATCAATTGTCGTAAAGACTTGGGGTAAAAAAATTTATGACAAAAGCGACCAAGAGAAAATGCTGGAAATTATTTTTAAGTTTCTAGAATGGCCGCCAGGGGGCGTAATCGCATTCTTGAATTTTAAATCTCGTTTTTTGATAAATATTCTTATATTACAGATAGCTAAAATGGACACCGTTTTAAAGCTGAGGTAAATTCGATTCTTTTCCTTTAAATGCTTTTTGCCCTATCTCTTAAGGGAAAGTGGTGGGAGGTGTCCGAACATTTTCGGAAAGAAATGTCAATAACTTCAAAATGGCTGAACGGATTTTGTCAAACTTAGAGTCGGTGAAAAGGGCTTTTCTTATGCTATCAGCGCTGTCTTGAGCGGATTGATTTAGATTGCTTGTGTCGCCGCTAGAGGGCGTTTTGCGACAACACTACAAATGAAATGCATTTTCTCGAAAAAATTAAATGCAACGATATCACTTTTATTGCAACAAAAGATAGCCAAATAAGGGTCTAACACTCTAGTGAAAACCGCATTTCGATATTTCTTTCGTAACCTAAAATATCAGTAAAAGAAATAAAAACTCGAAATAATGTCGCATATTTGGGAATATTTTCAGTATACCTGACATTATTAAATCCTAAACATCGTTATTTTAGCAAAATATATAAAAGTTTACTGTTAAAATACCAACATTATATTTAAAATATCAATAATGATTAATACTCATTCAATATGATTGAATATTGCCCTTCTGTTCATACGAAATTCTAAATATAAAATATAATATAATATAAAATAGCAAAAATTATAATGGTGGTATTTAAGTGTCAATCATATTAAGATTGCAGCTATTTATAGTGCATTTTGGTGGCTTTATTTGTAAAAAATGCCTTTTCCACCTATAGAAGTGTTTGATATGTTTCGTGTTTATTTTCAAAACAATGAAAACGCAACTGTTTCTGTTAGAATCTATGCGATGGAGTATCCTGATAGGCGCCATCCAACTGTCAAAGCTTTTCGTGTGGACATGAAGGCAATATTCAATCATATTGAATAAGTATTAATTATTATTGACATTTTAAATATAGTGTTGGAATTTTAACAATAAATTTATATATATTTTGCTACAACAACGATAATTATGATTTAATAATGGCAGGTATACTGAAAATATTCCCAAAGATGCGACATTATTTCGAGTTTTAACTTATTTTACTGATATTTTAGGTTAGGAAAGAAATATCGAAATGCGGTTTTTACTAGCGTGTTATACCCTTATTTGGCTATCTTTTGTTGCAATAAAAGTGATATCGTTGCATTTAATTTTTTTGAGAAAATCCATTTCATTTGTAGTGTTGTCGCAAAACGCACTCTAGCGGCGACACAAGCAATCTAAATCAATCCGTTCAAGGCAGCTTTGATAGCCTAAGAAAAGCTCTTTTCAACGACTCCAAGTTTGAAACAATCCATTCAGCCATTTTGAAGTTATTGACATTTCTTTCCGAAAATGTTCGGACACCCCCCACCACTTTCCCTTAAGAGATAGAGCAAAAACAATTTAAAGAGAAAGAATCGAATTTATCTCAGATTTAAAACGGTGTCCATTTTAGCTATCTGTAATATAAGAATATTTCTCAAAAAACGGGATTTAAAATTCAAGAATGCGATTACGCTCCTTGGCGGCCATTCTAGAAACTTAAAAATAATTTCCAGCATTTTCTCTTGGTCGCTTTAGTTATAAGTTTTTTTACCCCAAGTCTTTACGACAATTGCTTTTCGAGATAGGGCCGAGTGCCCTTCTTAATTGGCCACCCGGTACAATACATCTGTGAAGAACATAGAATAAAACAACGTTAAAACAACAATAAAAACTACTAATTTATACAAAATTGTAATTATAATATTAACCTAATGAATACGGTGTCATTTATATTTTTTTAAATTCTTACAGCTGTCTGAAGTTTTTATCTCATTTGGTAATGTATTAGACAATTTAACACAGCTGTAATGAATCCCCTTTTCAGTCAACGCTAATGTATGAATAGGGTAGTTTATATTTACAGATATTGTTGACTAATCATATTGAGCTTCATCATTCAATTATATATAAAACAAAAGAAGTTAAGATATTTTTGGATCCGAAAATGGCCCTACATGATAACAGTTTGCTTCTGTATAACAGTTTGTTCGTCCACATTTTGAGCATGCACTTGTAACAACTTTAATTGTTAAACTCTTAATCTCTGGGTTAATGTTGAATTTAATTAGGACAAACACAATAAAATTTATAATACTTTAAATTGAAGCAAATGTATTTATTAAAAATATATCTGCATTTGTCATATTTAATAACCTTTCTTTATATACTTGTAAACTAATTAATTAGGTAATGCAATTCAATGTTATACTATCTATATTGTATGTTTACATAATTTAATTATTTAATTATTAATGTTTCTTTCATTAAATTATTGGTTATTTGAATCGATTTGTTATACGTAAATATTTCTGTTCTTTAATTGAATTCAATTTCATATTCTCAAGTAGCAGATAAATGCTTGTGATTACTACTTTCCTTTTTACTTCCCTCGTCTGAAAGACGAATTAAGTATTGTAATCACGAAAAAATCAACTTCCGAGATTTCTTCAGATCTCCACGTTTCAAGTGGTTTTCTTAACTCCATCTGTCTGTATGTTTGTCTGTCTGTCTGTGTCTGCCTGTCTGTCTGTTTGTTGGCCGTATAGTTCAAAAACTATTTGTCGGAGAAATACGATACTTTGCATACATATTATACATCTACTTCGCATGAAACCGGTACAATTTCATACAAATATGTACAGAGTGAGCAGCTTAAAAAAAATAAAAATTTTGTTTATTTTTGGGTTAATTTTAAAATAGAAGGAAGTAATAACTTTCACATAGGTCAGGCTTAAATTTGCAGAAAATAAGACCCAACCCATACAGGATAATGTTGCAAAAGAGTAGAACCATTTCAACAATAAAACCCTTCTATTCAAGAGAGGCGCGCGCCGGACCTATTTTGAAGATGCTCGGTAGCATAGTTGGCTTTATCGATGCATATACGTTCTCTCTGCAGATGTGACGGGTTCAAACCCCAGCGGGATACATTTTTTTATTCGAAAATGTATTTAATTTATTATAAACGTGAAGATATCTTTATTCCTAACTTAATTTGATCTTTAAAATTATTTAGTGTCACAATGTCGACGAGGGAAGTTCTGGGTAAAACCTTTTACACATTTTTAGATCTGTTTTTATTCTACTTGAAGTTTTATACACTTACTTATTAATATCTTATTTCTTTTTTCAATGTATTCCAATCCAATTTATATCTGCATCAGTTTAAAATTGACTATTTAATTCAGTTTAAAATTGAACTTGTGCCAATCGAATTAATAAATTTAAAACCCCCGTTTGTTCTTCTTATTTTTAAAATACCCTCCTAAAACCTTGATTATACCAATCGATAATACAGATTTAAATTTTTAATATTTATGACTTTTGTATTTGTCATTAATCACACTTTTTAGGTTGACAGTTCTCAATTATATGATGACATTAACCCTTTTATACAGCAAATATGTAAGAATTAAACTTTTGTTTAATATTTTATGATAATATTTACTTCTTTCAGATAAAGTTTAACTAACTGAATAACCTTCAATTAATTTGAATTCCAATTGCAACCACAAATGGACTATTTATTAATGGAATGCTAATATCATTGCAGGAAATAGAAATTCTAATGATAAGACGAAGTTCCAATCAATATCCTTTTATGAACATTATCATTAAACTGCTTTATTATCATTTAATTTTAAACTGATTTGCCATTTTAAGACCATATCAATATGTATTTCCTTTCCAGAAACTAATGCAGTATCTTAAAATTAATAAAAAATGTGCATGATAAAGAGTGAATAATAGTAATTTATTATACAAGATGATAAAGTTAAATTTTATTCACGAGTGAATCGTTTTACGTCGAAACGAAGTCGAGACGTTAATTATTCAAGAGTGGATAGAAATAACTTTATCGTCGTGTATAATAAAATATTTTTTTCTATAGCAAGAACTTGAACAATTTCAAAAGAAAATAAGGACAGTAAATCACATGCCAATAGCTAGATAGGGTTGCTACGATAATAGGAAGCTGTCATATTTCATTTAAACAAAAGTTAGAAAATTAAATTACTTTATCTACTCCAGTGGGATAAGTAACGCATTACGTCACTCATTTGACACTATTTCAGTTAGGTAATGAAGCTCATTACACCACTCCGTTGTGTAATGGTTTCATTACGCAACTGAGTTGTCTAATGACTTCATTACGTAAGTGAAATAGTGTCAAATGAATGACATAATGACATTTGCCTACTAAAATATTTTTGAAAATGACAGATCTGACATTTCTCTTAATGCACTTTTCTCAATTTTAGGCAGTCGTAGATAAAATTTTGTACAATACATGTGTGATAATGCATCATTAATATACGTGTGTGTAAGTTACAAACGAGTGCGTAGCACGAGTTATGTAAGCACACAAGTAACTATTATCTATCCTTGATGTTAAAGTGCTACTTTATCTACCTTTGCTGTTAAAGTAAAACTTGACCTTTTGTTTTGAGTTGATAAAAGCACACTTTAACATGTGCTATAGAAAAAAGTATTTTTATTTATATATTTGCTAACTACTGTGAAGGAATAACAAATCTTATTGAATTTTAAGCACAATAAATTTATCGATTTGAATTCCCCAGTAAAAAAACTCATCAATTATTGCTATACCTAATAAATTTGTTTCTGCTTCTTTATTATTTATTTTAATATTGCTTGGTTTTTTAGTTCTCTACTGCTTTGTACTTTTCGTTGTTCAGTACTAGCTTATTTATAATTAACGAATCGTATGTGCGTAAAGACAAACTACTTTCCATTTCTTATAGTTCATTTACTTGCTTTGCATCTACCACTAAATTTGTATCATTTGCAAAACTAGATACACTTTCACGTGAACTTACTATGGCATCGTGCAAATCATTTAAATAGATATAAACAAAGTTGGTTCTGTTCTGTCCGCGTAATATAGGTAACCCACTTAACACTGTTTGCAACCTGGTTTAAAAACTAAATCTGACAGTAGCAGTGACATGTCACGTGTTAAAAAATCTGTAAAGGGCTTTACCCAGAACTTTCCTCGAAAATGGACGTTGTGGCACAAAACAATTTTAAAAATCAAAGTAAACCAGGGGTAAAAACATCTTAAGTTTCTTGTAATACTGAAACAATAGGAGGAAACACTTAGGAATGCAAATTACATCAATTTTTAAATTTAAAAAAAAATTACCGGTGGTGGGATTCGAACTACAGTGCCTGCAAATGCGATTTCAACTCCACCTATGTGGAGGATCTTTCTCGTCTATCCGATGTGCGGCGGTATTAAACAGAACGCATCTATTGTTACTTCTTTTTGATTCTTTTTACATTTACGTGTATCTGTTGGGTCCCATTTTCGTCAAGTGTAAAGCTTGAACTATGTGCAAATTATTACTCTTATCTATATCTAAGTTAAAGCAAAATAAACCATTTTTTTAATGTGCTCACCCTGTATATGTTCAAAATATACTCTTTTTCATCAAAGGTAAAAACCTGAGCTAACGTATGTCCCATAACTTTTAGCACAAATTTCAGAGCTTTGATATTAATCATAAAAAACAATGTAGCAAGTTGGCGTTGAACACAAAACTATCTCTGTATCATGCCATTTTAATAACAGTTGAATTTTGGAAATCAGTTATGCCGAAATCTCCTATAAATTAGAGATCTGAAAAACTGTTACTATTTTAGTTAGGCGAATTCCCAAGATTTATTTCGTGCATTGCTGATTGTGGGCAAGTGATACCATGTATGAACCTCCCGAAAAGTGGAAAACCCAAGATTTTGACCCAACCTAGAGTGAACCTATTAATCCGGAGTGCCAAAAATAGGGTTGAAGTATTAATTAAAAAATTCCACGGCAGTTTGATGTTTCCAAAAGTACGATTTTGAGAGAACTGCTTAAAAATGGTCAAGAGTGCCGTAAGGGAAACAAATGTCCAACTTACATTGAAAATTAGTTTCCCCGATTACAAAGATGCTGCCGTGCGTTAAGGGGCATTCGTTTTGCAAATAACAAAATCATGGTATTGGACGACGGAAAGTATTTTACCCTAGCTAATTCTAAATAAAAGGAAACGATGGTTTTTATATCAACAACATCAAGGACTGTCCAGACAATGTAAAATATAAGGACAAAACCAACTTTTAGTTTGGTGTACTATTTTCAATGGTAGCATTTTCGGGTTTTATGTGGTTGGAGTAAGGGGCGAATCCCTGGATAATCAATGTGCTACATTCAAAATTATCTGACTTAATTGACTAATTTTTTTCGTGAGCATCATGTTGAAGACGAAATAATAATTTAACCACTTGCCATTATGCTGGAGAAACTCAGAATTTGCTTAACACTCACAATATACAATTTGTACCCATAAATGATAATCCCCTAATCTACCGTATGCTCGCCCAATCGAAGATTTTTGGACACTTTTGGCTAGAAAAGTACATTATGAAAGATCGCAAGCCGAAAATGAAGACCAATTAAGGTGTAGGATTTATAGAAAAAATCGGGACTTAGTGCGATATGTTATCAAAAAATTGCGCATTGTTCAGGATAGACCACTTCATTTAAATGAACTTATTAATTTTGTTATTTAAGAAACTGTTAATTATTTTTTGGCAATCAACCTATTTTTACTTGTTTTCGGGTTCGTTATCTCTGACGATAACGTCAATTGCCCGTATCCTGTTGGTTGGTGTGACAACAAAATTACAAGCACGTTATCAGCATAGCGGTCCTAGGGCAGCTACAGAACATTGATTTGTTGATTTAGTTACTATAGAAACAACAATCACCCACTTTTTTAGGCAAACCATATATTACTTTCATTTAAATAATAGTTCTTGAGAAAATAGGAGAAATAGAATTTTATTTTTTTAAGATGATCACCCTGTAATTATATTTTACAGAAATTTACTCGGTTTCATGCCAAAAAAGGATATAATCTATATGCAAAATATCGTCTTCCTCCAAAAAATAATTTTAGACAGACGGAATTGAGAAAAACCTGTTCTTCGTCATCTAGGGACCCTGAAACGTGAAGATCTGAAAAAATCTTCGAAGGTGATTTTTTTGCAATTACAGTACTTTCTTTGCCTTTTAGACAAGAAGAGTAAAAATTAACAGAAAGCTACTTACCCGATACAATTTAAAGGTAACTAAACTCTGATTGAACTGTTGTTGATGCAAACGAAGTAGTTAGTTGTTAAGTTAAACAGAACTATAGTGACCATATTTATGACAGTGTGGTCAATTTTGGTCTTGTTTCTGTTTGGCTGTTTTGATATCCGCCATTTTGGAGTCGTTTCAATATCCCATTGAATATTTTTGGTTGGGAATATGGACCAACATGACAATAGAACAAACTCTTATGCTATCCATAAAAAGCACAGGTGGTTTAGAAAAAATTGAACTTTCCAACATATCATCGATTACTTAGAACAGCATGTGGATATGAGACCATCTAGAATCGCCGCTAATGCCACGTGTTTCAGTGGTCACATCTACATTCGCCTTTTCCATCGAGCTTAGAGATCCAATCAATAAGCTCAGGACTACCTGGAGATGAAAAAATTAATGCCCACCTTGCTCAAAAAGTTGGCATTTCCTTAGTGAATAAAACTGTTGGTTCCAACTTTCAAGAAGCCAAATTCAAACGCAATGATAAAATTCGTTCTCTTGCTGCGATTAATTCGAGCATTAAAATATACGAGTTCGAAGTGTTTATAGATCTAGCTTTGATTTTTCAAAGAATTCCGTTTGCAAATGAAACATACACAGCGATATGTGCAAAATATGTTGCGCAAGTGAAAACACAGCGCAGACATACTATGTTTTGATAACGTGCCTGCCGCTATTCCACAGGAAAAGTTTTTATCAAACAACAACAAAAAAAGAAGACTTATTTCTCTATTAATGGAGAAATTTGAAGAAGAAAATATCTCACTTAAGCAAGCGGGAGAAGATCCCGTTAGGCTGATCGTGAAAACAGCAAATGATTTCTCCAATTCGGTAATTGTTATCAGAGAGGATATCGACCATTTCTTCTTCAAATATATACTTTCTCAAACCTGCAAAGGCAAGGTAGAGGAAAAGTTGCATTGTTGGAATACTTTGAACGTCAACCGTATTGCCCTGGAGAATATTCTATTCCTGCATTCTTTCAGAGGCTGTGACAACGTCGGCACTGTTTAGACAAGACAAGACAAAGTTCATAAAGCTGCTTAAAAAACATGTGCACTTGCATACGAATTTTCAAAAACACAAATGCAGACCCAGAAAAGATAGCTAAGGCAAGAAATTGGTTGCTCCCTCTTCTATACGGAGGAAAGCCAAGCGAAACATCTTTGAACAAATATCGATATTACTTCTATCCCAGATCGATTAGCAAGGGTAAATTCAGTTTATCTTTCCATCCACCAACAAAGACTGCTACCAAGCAACACTCACTGAGGTCTTATCACCAAATACAGTAGTGTTTAAGCAACCCTCTGTCACCCAAGAAATATGGGTCGAAAAATGGACTCGTACCGATTACAACATTTTATATCGTGCAAATATGGAAAGAATTATGAACCAAGTTGCGGATGCAGAACAGCGGGACTGAAATTCTTTGCTATTTCTGCTCATTGCTGTGAACAGTCGTGTTTGAATGGTCTACCACGAGATATTAACGATTTCGATAAAGCAGAAACCGAGCCGTAACCTCTTCCCAGTCAAAGTCAAGCTGAAAGGAAGCTGATATTGATACCTCCGAAGCAGACATTCTAGAAATGGGTAAATTTGCAGATGATCTTGATGAAGCTGCAAATCATACATCGATTAAAAGAAGACAAATGATTTTTTAATATCTTTAAATGTGTTTGAATACCATTCAATATTTTTTTATATGTTTAATACTTATGTAAATAATCACCTCCAATTTGCGGATCGTCAAATGTTAACTGTGGCCGTAAATGTCTGAAATGAATCTATTGTATTCAATTTATTTATAACTTTGACTAGCGAAACAGGATTTATGATACCCTAAAACTTGTATCTTATTTCGATAATTATTTCAATTCTATTGTAAAACTACGCTTTTAGTTTTGTGGACTAGTGCGGACACCACATAAAAACGTGCCATTTATTCTAACGCAAGGTGGTACGAAAATTAATATAAAAGCCTGAGAACTTGACCCATAATCTACAGGCATACAATAAAGTAATAAATAATGCCTCATCGCTGAAGTAGCATTTCAGAAGTTGTTGCGATTATCTATATTTTCGAATAGCCAAGTCGCGAAAAAGTCGTCATCTACCTAGACCATTTGATAACTAACCGTTGAGTTTACGGCAAAAAGGCTTACTGTAAGTGCAGTATAACAAAAAGTTTGACTACAGCAGCCATTTTTTTTTAAATGGCGTCCAACGCCGTGCCCATTTTAGAATGATATGAGACGGTAATTAGGACTACATAAATGTAGCTTATTAATGTAAGCAAAAAACCCCTACCGACTGGCCTAATATTATAATACCATAAAAAATCCCTTAAAATGTTCCCATGTTGATGTATCACGTATTCGCTATTATTTTTTATTTAATATACTTTAATAATTTTTCTAAAAAGGTTTTTGAGAGCCACCGATACCTATATGACTGGTGCTGTTTATAATTGTTTATAATCGCCCCCCAAGTTGCAATAAAGGTTCATAAAGGACCCCTATTGAACTTGGAAAGGTTAATTAAGTAAAATCATTCTCTTATGCTTATATATGGAGGGTGAGCAAGCTTGATCCCTCGTTATGTTCACAATTTATAAAATTTATATTAAATGTGAAGAGCAAGTCATTCTAGAGAGGCTTCATTAATTGAATCATATAAAACTTTTAAGTATTTTTGGTTTCATCCAAAAACACGACAACTTTCTCTTTTCAAATAGCACGGAGATTATCCACAGTCTCCCCATTTTAAATTGAGAGTAAATTCATAATCTAATCAATTTTACTGACTTGTGAGAAACCAAAAGTATGAAATAATCGTTACGATTGCTATAATTTGTAAAATAAATTCACGAAGTTATCTTTCCGATATTCAACCTTCAAGAATTAATTTCAACAGTTTCATATAATACAAATACACTCTTTTTTACATATTAGACTTAATACATTTGACAAACAATTGTCAGTTTAGTGGTTATAAAGTAACTGCTACATAATAATACAGGGTCCGGCAACGATGCGAGGGTGGAAAATATTTCTAAAACTATGAGAGTTACATAAATATAAAAGTTGTAGGTACGAAAGTGGTGGATATTACTAAAATATTTTTAATTTTACAGGTTGACTCAAAAAGTGTGGCGAATCAAACTTACTTTTTTTAATTGAATTCCCTACATTTAGGGAGCTTACAAGTTTGCATTGAAATACAAATTATTTTCATATAAGTTGTATGGGTCTAACCGCAAATATTTTGGAGATATTAACGATTTTATGTAAAAAAAATCCGATTTTCAACTGGCTTCTGTAAGTGACAGAAGTGTAAAATAGTGGCTGTGGGTATTGGGGTGCTCAACATGTATATTTTTGTATTTTTGAAAAGCCCTTTTAATGAGCTTTCTTTTGACGTGTTACTTCATAATCCTAAATTCAACTCTTTTACAGATATGTGTGTTTGAGCATAGAAAATAATTTAAGATGCTTGATTTCAAGGGATAACAAACAAATGACATTATCGTGATAATTTAAACACCTTGGCTCTCCAAACAAGGTGTAAAAATATAAATTCAGTCATTGTAGAAACCAGAAATAATAAACACTGAAAACGAAGAAATGAAGGAATACATTAATTCCAGGGTCAAATGAAATCAAATTTTAAAAAACAAAAGCGAATATACCAAACTTCCGTACATAATTACGTTATGTTGAAATATATATTTCTTCTTCCGTTCTCTGAGTATTAAAGCTATACGGAGAGCTCATAATTTGCAAATATAATCAATTCCATTTGTTTACATGGAACGCCCTGTATATCTCTTTATTTTTGAAAAGCACTTTTAATAAAATTTCTTCCTATATATTATTTCCTAGCCCTAAATGCAATCGCTTTTCAGATTTAATTGTCTTCTTATTTTTTCGTTTCTTCATGTTTGTTATTTCTGATTTCACTAGTGACTAGATTTTTATTTTCTAAATCTGGTTTTTATTGTGCTCGGAAAATTACAAGTGTTTACATTCGCATTGTAATGGGGTTTTCTTTTGTTATTCCTTGAAACACACCATCTTAAGGGGCATTGTTTTTTATGTTTAATCACGCAGATCTAAAAAACTGTTGATTTAAGGCGTATGAAGTAATATCTCAAAAGAAATTTCATTAAAAAATATTTTCGAAATAATAAAAACATATACAAGTTCAATTTTAAAAAATCAAAAATATTAAATTTATCAATGTTCAGCACCCTGTATAGCATTGATAGCCGCTATTTTACACTCGAAAGGTTACTCACAAAAAACATATTTTTTGGCTACGTTTCCCTTTATTCAATTGTTTGCTGTTACCTACAGCAGCCGGCTGAAGTTCGGCATTTTTTTGCATAAAATCGTTAATATCTCCAAAGCAGTTGACTTTCATGGAAATTATTAGTATTTCAATGCAAAACTTGTAAGTTACTTAAATTGTATAAGGATTTCTGTTTAAAAAGAAATAAATTTTATTTCCAACATTTTTTTATCTACCCGGTATAATTTAATAGTTGTTTATGTATCTAGGCCTCGGCCAACGATTGCAATCATCGTCCATAAAAAGCAGTTTTCGTCGGAGGTGCATATTATATTTTTCCGTAGACCGTCATAATTTGAAAAGCAATTAAACATGAGTGTGAATTATAAGAGTTGTTGCCGACGAAAAACGTTTGCGGACCAAAAGGGTTTGCCGACAAAAAGCACTTGTGAACCAAAAACGTTTGCGGACAAAAAGTAATGGTGTCCAAAAAAGTGGAATTTTTCGTAAATAAAAGAGTCCGTAATATCACATTTTATAGAGAGATCGACAGAAAACTATGTTAGTACACCACCTTTGCACCTACCACTTTTATCAACACGATATTTTGAGGTTACGTTCTAACTATAAAAACAATTCGATTTTAATTAAAATCTCCGTACGTTTCTATTTTACAAATAAAATGAGCAAAAATGAGTGAAAGACGGTTTTTCATAAACAAGAGTAGCGCAGAATACTCCACAATCAAAACAGAATATGTCAACGCAAACGGACGTATTAATAGTATTTTATTTGTTCCTCACTTGTAAACATCAATTTATCAAGTCACTGTATTAATCAAGAAAGTTTATTTTAACAAGTTACTAACTTGTAAAATCTTTACAAGTTAACTGTCAATGTTACAAGCGTGCTCATAGATAAATGATAGTGCAAAGCCAGAGTTGTCTTCCTTAGTATGTGTCATATTAATGAATTTAGTTGCTTGTCAGTTTGACATTTTGAATAAATGGTAAATTTGTAGTTATTTACAAGTGAGGAACAAATAAAATATTTAACAATACACGCAAGGTAACAGGTTTAACTGGCTCAAAAAGGTGTCTGGCTCGCCAGTCATAGCCTTTTATTCGCCAGTAAAAACCCCCTTACCAAGCTAGTAAAGTCATAGTATTTAACATTACTAGCTTGGTAAGAGGGTTTTTACTGGCGAATAGAAGGATATGACTGACGAGCCGTAGGCGAGCCAGTCACCTTCTTGAGCCAGTAAAACCTGTTACCTTGCGTGTATTGTTAAATATTTGTTCCTCACTTGTAAATAACTCGAAATTTACCATTTATTCAAAATGTCAAACTGACAAGCAACTAAATTCATCAATATAACACACACTAAGGAAGACAACGCTTGTAAAACTGACAGTTAACTTGTAAAGATTTTACAAGTTAGTAACTTGTTAAAATAAACTTTCTTGATTAATTCAGTGACTTGATAAATTGATGTTTACAAGTGAGGAACAAATAATAACTATAATTGACGTAGTTTTGATAAAGAGTATTGAATATTTTACAGCTAAACATATTTCAAATTAAAATCTTGTATGAGATATTTTCCGCCTTTCAGATTTGTTTCGAGGACTGTACATAATTTTCAAAACATAAATTAATTTCTCTAATGGTTGTCACATAAATTACTTAAAAAAATATTTTGAATATTTAAGTAAAATGTCCAAATTAATATCACGCGAATCTAAAATCCACATAAAAGTGTGCTGTCATCATTTAAAATAAACTAGAAATTATTGAACGACCTCAGAAATTGCATGAGAAATATTTGGGCATTAATTAAATAATTATTTCCACCTACGTACATATGAATCTGTAATTTAATTTTAGGTTGGGCGATGAACAATCAATATTATTATAAAAGAAAGACAAGGCAGTTTGAATACATCTTCTTCAGGCAGACGTAGTAAATGAAACACGTATGTGCATTACACATTTAGGAAATATTTGCAACGACTTATTTGGCAATATAATTTGAAAAATAAAAACTATAAATAAATTACTGACTGACGCAAGAGGACATTTGGAATTTGAAGGTAGGCGGACAACTTTATACAGAATTATTAAATTTGTGGGTTACAAACATAAATAAGCAAACGGACACAAAAATGTATGTGAAATGACGCATGTCGGTGCATCCAAAGTTATATTTTTGAAGAAATTCCAATAGAAAAATTCTAGTGAAAATGTAACATTTGTGTACCTCGATGAAATGTGGCATGGTTACATGAATTTATATACAGAGTGTTTCACTTTTCTGTTCTATTTCAAATTTTAGCCAAATATACTACCCTTTAAAGGAGTTATTTTTACAATTTTAAAGTAATCATAGTAGGTATACTTACATCAAAAAAAGTTATTACCAAAAGTTGCTCAAAATGATAGAAATAGTCCAAATCCAATATTATGTTCGAAGAATTTATTATTTTTAACAATTTATGATATAACGTAAATGATTTAAATTCTGGAAATGTTCAAAATATGTCTGCTGTCATTTTCCTTGGAACCCAGAATGCACTCACTCCTAACAAGTAATCAATCGCTTCACGTACCTAAATTTCGAATTGAACCGAACCCACACGTTTTCTAAAAGCACCAGTTATCTAAAAGACCAGTCTTGAATATTGTCCGATAACTTTAGGTACTGTAAACCAGAGGTTTAACTAATTACAACAAGTTATTATGTAATGCAGTTTTCAATACTGAATCTTTCGAAGAATTGATTCACTCCTAAACCATAACAGTGCAGTGTCTCAGAGACAGATCATCAGAAGACAAACATAAATATTGGATTTAAATATAAATACAGAATATTAACCTACCCAAAATAAAATTGGGACACCTTGTTCTACTGACCAAAGACACAATTTTCTTTCATCTGGTCTGGTACTTAACCCAGATCTTAAACAGTTGACCTAAACTATTCAACAAATAACATCCGTAATAAGACTATTTTAGGGTTAGTCAAACTCGAGGGTGAAATTAAAATTAATGAAAATAAAATTATATTTTAAAGTTGTAATTCATAAGGTAAGCTGGTATTCATTGAAACCCTTATTGGAATTTCACTTCGAAAGTAATCAAACAAATAGACACTATAAACAATGGGACAACTTCAAACAAAATTATGTCGTTGAATAGATAATGGTTGTTTCATCATAGGCCAAGATAGCGGAACTTCAAGTTTCTTCAGCTAAAAACTAGCGAGCCAACTGGTCGCAGTCGGTTTTAGCAGCAGAAATATTACAGCCTATTTTAAGACTTAGAAAAACAGAATTATTACTGTCAGAAATAGTTGACAACTAAGATTAGCTGCACAGGCCACTTTTGTTTCTTCTACGCCGTTTTTAAAACTGCAATAAATGCGCTTATAGAAACACGTTTAGCATTAAATAATATAAATTCTCTCGGACATAAAAAGCTGTTTTTTCAAGACCCAAACATGATTAAAACTCGCCCAAATAAACTACTGTATACGAACAATAATGCACAACCATTTCTAGTTTATTTCAGATTTGATTCACATAATATTGTTATGCTTTACAAAATTATATTTTAAGCCAAACTTGTTCAACTGCTGTTTTAACTAAAGTTAGTGAATGCTACAAACCCCACGAGAAATAAAACAAAGCTGGTATTTAACGCTAACTTTAATCGTCAGGATGAGCCCAAACTAGGGATTTTGCCCATAATAAAGACATTAACACATCTAAACTGAGTTTTAGGTATGCCACTTTGCAGATTCATGTAAACGCTTTGCTAACGTTACAAGTCTACTCTTGACTACGTTTCTATACCTTTACCTTTCAAACGTGTTCCACTCTCTTCACAATTGCATTAGTTTGTGTCTAATACTATTTACGTTATGATCAATGGCGGCTCCTGATAATTGTATTTGGGGGCTTCTTAATGTTTAACACTGACTAAACACAACATAATATTTAATAACTCACCTATATTCCGTCGATGTTTTAATCCAAATATAGCAATGATTCCTAATTTTAATAATTCAAAAGGAAAAGTCATATGCATAGAACAAGAAGTATTCATACACAACACAATATATACATAATAAGTGTTAAAAAACGAAACACGATCATTTATTTAATAATGGTAAAAACAGACCATGTAATACATATCCACGGTTGTAGCCGTCTTCCCATTCCTAAGTACCATCTTTGTCGGTCCTGTGTATCATGTTCTTCCAAATCTCTTATTCTAATTGATTCTCGTACTCCTTCGTTCCAGGACCGTCTTGGTCTTCCTTTTTTCCTTTCACCTGGTGGTTTTCATTTGAATATTCGCTGAAGCCATCTATCATCATCCATGCGTATTAGACGACCAAACCATTTGAGTCCTTTCCGTTCTATTCTTTCAATTATAGTATCGTGTGCATCCATTTTGTTCTAATTTGTTCATTAAAGACGTGTTCCAATCTAGATATTCTTCTGAAGTGGTCCATCTTCACTGCAGTGAACCTTCTCTCGTTTTCTGCATTAAGTGGCCACGTTTCACTTCCGCGTGTCATCACTGACTCCACCTATCTGTTTCTTCACATTCCTAAATATATGCTTATCCCTCCATAGTATTAGACATCCTACGACTCTTCATTCTTTCTCTATTCTTTGTTTGATTTCATTTATACCCAGGCCTTCCTTTGTCAAAATCACACCCAAATATTTAAATTGTCCTACTAGCTTGATGTTAGTGTCGTCATTTACTAAATCTTAAAATTGAGCTTCCGAATTTACTGCTAAGTATTCTGTTTTGACTACTTTAATATTTAATTCCCATTATTCATAATACACATAAACGGAACAAGACATTATTTAGCTAAATGATTAGCTCTTAAAATGGTTCATATCGGGAAAGAGCTACATAAGACCGCTGCCTCAACCTGTAACAAAAGGGGGTGCCGGCGACGCTCAGTGAAGCTGGGATGGTCCAATACAAGACTACACAGGGCAACGGCCTATTAAAAGAAAAGCAGATCTTAGATGCCACGGCGCCACCACTTTCCTAAATACACAGGTGAGCCCACTGATAAAAGTGGAAGCAAATGAATACACCTTCTAACTTCAACCTTGGCAGTGCTGGGTCAACGAGTAAGGAACAATAGCTTTGAACTTACCTTGCTGGAAAACTCTAAACTCCTTTTACAAAAGAAAACAAAATCGCATGCAAATATCGTAAGCATCAAAAATAAAAACAGTTAAATAAAAATGAACTGTATTAACAAAAATATGTAAATGAACAATGTTTTAGTAAATAAATGTAACTAAACGGGTTAGTAAGGGTTAAATTCTATTACGTAACGTCTTAAACTACACAAGGGCGGTAAACTAGGCAACAAATAAACGAAATAACTCGCAAACGGTAACAGCATTAAATATTCAAAGAAGTAACTTATAAACAATCAAACTGGATGGTAAAAAAATACACGTGGTTCAAATGCGGTACATACTTTAATCGCCACAACATTAGAATACGCAGAAACATGAAATTTGACGGTAATTGATTGGTTCGGCGTATTATCAACTACATAATGCAAACAGTACATTCTACATTGTCAGCAACGTTACGAAAACTGGCCGACACATCGATAAACACTACGTGCACTGTAAACTATGGCACTGTAAAATTAATACATAAAAGCGATACCTTAAGGAGCTCATGTAGCTGTATTCGACGTTCAACGGGGCTACAGATAGCCGCTTCCCAAACAACTGCTCAAAGATGCTTGCAGAAACTGCAAAATAGCACAGATATGCTGCCGACGGAAGGAGTCTGGGCGACACTAACATCCTCAAAGAGGGTAAATACGAAGTCCGTGACAATATGGCAAGGTTCTAAATGAGAGACTGCACTTCATGATGTCAAATAAGACGCCAAAAAGGTTTCCTCACACAAATAATCCGCCACGCTGCGTGAATCAAAGCTGCCCACTTCGCGATAAAACGGGAACAATTAGCTTACGACAACATCGACAGACGACACTTAACAAAACCCCAAGACTGACCGTCAACAAACACGTGCAGTTAATACGGAAAAAGTTACCTTTACTCGAAACATCAATAATTGCGATCTCTAATTGACGCGACGGGACTTCAAATATCGGAACATTTAAACATGCGGCACGCACACACACAAGTAACAATCGTTGGCCGTTAATTAAAATATGAAGAAATGGAACACTCCCAGCAAAGGCCAGAGGCCCACGCCGGGGTGGAACGGTAGCCCAAAAACTGTTGCTTATCAGGAGGCTGGCGTAAGAATCCCCTAATCGCGTCAAAACTGGCACGCATGTTATAACGAAGCCAGACAGGGCGGGGGAAAAACGTTTGCTCCCTCTCATTCTTACACACAGAACGACTCTTTCCTAACGAAATAATACTTGGTTTAAAAGTGAGCGTTGCAACAAAATTTACGTCTAAAAACGGATCCATAAAAAACACGTGTTCGTCTGCCTCGATTGCACTCACAGCAATCGATTCCTTCTAGCGCTGTAAAACGAAAGGTGTTTTAAGCAGTTGAAGACAGGCACATGATTCTAAATGCTCCTTTACACGCGGGATTTTAAATTCATGAACGAGAAAATATCACAAATTAGACAGGAGGAACGAAAATGGTGTCGAATTTTCGTTGCCATCCAAGCAGTTGTGGATAAAATACAATACAACGTACTTACCTATCAATTTATAAATTTGTAATGAACATTCTGGAATGGTACATTTTTAGTAATTGTCTTGCTCGTTTCATTTTGCCGTATGGGTAGTTTATTGGTTTATTAGTGGGAAACTCAAGATAAATAAACACGCCCATTACTAAGGCGACATCGTGATTTTTCAGTCGCACCCTGAGTCTTTACTGAAATATTTTTAGAATTTTAGAACGTGGCGTGATCACAACTTTCCTATTTTGTTCATTTCATATACGAGTACCTAAACTATCAAATCTATGAAGACGCGACTTCGCTTCTCGTTGTTCTGTAAGCATATATACCGATAAGAACTAGTTTATTACCAAAACAGTGCTCGTCTGCCATCGGCGTGGCGGCTGCTTTTACCCTCGGTTTCTTTACATTGCGGGAACACTTTACAGGGTGAGTCAATAGTACGGGAAAGGTCAATTGTGCATACACCCTTAAAGATATTGAAATTAATCAAGTGCCAGTACATACAAGAAGTCAAATTGTAAAATTAGTTTGCACTATACAGGGTGCACCATTTTTACAAAGCCGCATTCAGCTTTTTTTTTAAATAGCAGTTCCTTAAACTTCCCTTTCTTAAGCTTTATAAATACTTTTAGTTTTTAACATTTTCTTTAACCGTTCTAGAGTTATTCGATTTTTTCTGTAAAAATGTGGGCCTATTCATTTCTCGTATTGCCTTCGCTTCTCTTAGACGTTCGTTGTTAAGGTTTGGATTTGTCTGCCCGCCAAAGTTAGGCGTCATATGACTGTTGGATCCGAGGCGGTTGCGTCTTAGCTTCCAGAGAATCTCTAGTATGTTAGGACCATTTCGGTACTTTATGTAGGTAACTTTTATAATGACTTGGTTTTGTCATGACTACGCTTCCGATAAAAATAACATCGTAAAACGTCTTCATCGAGATTTTGTCGAGGTTCGTCTTCTACCACTTGGGCTGTGGGATTTTTAAATCCGATGATGGCTTGGTTCTCATAATTATTCCTCGATTCGTATAGTCTGAATTTGGACAAACGTCTATAATACGATGGATTTGATATGGAAACGGCGTTTTTTTTTGGGGTAAGCTGCTTATTCGAGTTGGCGAATCGACTTACAATTAGATTCATATTTTAGATACAACTCCTCGAAGGATTGGCATTGCGACGAGATAGCATCTGTGTCGAGTTAGTGTCGTGCGGCTGCTTATATGTGAGAAGTATAGAGCAATGGAGCGATAATTAACTGAAATAGGTACATTACTGTATTCCAGGGTTGTTTATTAATACGTAACATTATTGCAGGGCCTTTGCTGCTGATTAACTGAAGTTTTTCGTCTTCCTTTTACTTGGCGGTTTGCTGCCTGTTACTGTGCTGTCTTTGTATGCTCAATTTTACCTTCTTCATTTCCTTGTCTTTATCGTGTATTATAAACTAGCTCTTGCGATGAAAATTATAGTTTTCTTCAGTTAAGAATTTACCAGCAATGACTACCAGCAGGACCAGACGAGCAAGGTAACTCTACATGTGAACCAAGGCGGAGGCGAAACTCTTCTAACGGTCGGAAGGAGGAAGGCGAGACGTTGAGTTCTTCAATCTCAAAAATGAAACAGTCCAATCTTAGAAGTCGTTCGTTATTTAATGACAATGGCCGTGAAAGCCTCCAAAATAATTTGTATTAAGTTCCTGTTTACGACATGGAATGTTAAAAAATTCCGGACATACAGAAAAATGTTGAATATTTCGTGGACGCAGCATCACTAATGATGAAGTCTAGAATAAGACTGTGAATTAGGCACCTTAATTAAACATATGTTAGACTTTAATGTTTCATATAAGTTGGATGAGAAATATGAATAATTATTTGAGATTTAATTTTAAAAGACACTAATACATATAGCGAGAAATAGATGAGAATTTCATTGATAGCTAACCTTAGACACTGAGAAAAACAGAGGTTTACGTATTGTTTTGAACATCTAAAAGGATACGAGTATCAATAAGCTGAACTTTATTAAAAGAATTATTGGTGGAGTATCAAGCCCGAAGAACCAAAATGGAGGCTTATCGAGCTCCAGAGAGCACGCTGGCGCTTTATAGCAGGTTTGTCTGAACCAAATACTTTACGATATTCTGTTCCTCGTTGCTTGCGTCGTAGAGTAAAGGTGGACAAACAGTCGATTGTGGTCGACCGGTCGATCGCGAGAGGTTTTTAAGTCGATTGCAGAATTATTCTATTGATAGAGTAAAATATATTTACGTGACTAGTAGCATCAATGTCGCTCAGTAGCACCTCGTTATAAGGACCCAAGGAGCCATGACCTTAACCATAACCAAGCATTCAAGATTATTTTATTCTAAAAGAAAAATGTGTTGTACCTATTTTTCTCCATTCTTCCCACTTTAAAGTTTAAACGAAGCACGAATAATTTTTATTTTATACATATAAACTGTACAATAATCACTTGCTGGCTTTCACGGACGCATTGACGGCACGTCAAAGCGGCCGACTTTTTCGACAGTGTATTGGCAGCAGCGGGCGGAGAGCATCGAAGAACGTAGGTTCAAAGATAGACCGTTTAGTGTTGAATCGGGGTCGCTTCACGTTTGGCTCAAGTAGAGTCCCTGTATATAAAAGAGTTGGGACATGTAGGGTGACTTGTTTTGGTTCCACAAACCATGGAGTACCTGATTTTTGCCGATTATAAACTTCATGCATACTTCTTTCCACTGAACATATGAAATATATCTTTGCTACATCGGATTGTCCTTGATTTGTGGATCCAATTACTCAACTCTTATAGGAACTCTAGGCTCAAGCAGCGCGCGTCTCGAGTAACCGATTGCGATGCTTAAAACTTTCGCACGTAAGGTAACGCGGCGTTCTGCTATTTTATTCGTACGAAAAGCCGCAGACGCAAGGGTGGTATTTTAAGGACATTTATTTGCATTAATTAATAGTTCTCATGTTATTGTATTAATTATTGCTTAGTTTAATATTATAACTTTCATTTATCAAGCAGTTCTTGAAGTGCGTTACGCATCTAGATCTACTTTGATACCGTGACTAAAATTAACAATCTTTTAAATAAGCCCGTTCGTCGTATTCGCTCCAAGAAAAACTTGAAATAAAGCAGTTTGGTAGGCCTGGCAATCAATTTCCAATATTATATTATACGTATTATTTACTAGTTTCGTGTGAAGATAAACTAATTCACAAATAGTTCAGTTCATCGTATCTTATTAGTCTAAATTTTGCCAATTTAACGGTTAACTGTTTTTTGGTTAACCGCGGTTTTGTCATAAACCGGTTTACAAACCGGTTTAAGAACCGATTTATACGAGTAAACTGGTTGAAAATCTATGTATAAAAGAGTTTAAAACTCGATTTATTAACTGATTTAAAAGTCTGTTCACAATACAAAGGTGATTGAGTATTTTACACGGTTTATAAGTATAACCAATTTACATTAGATATATTTCGGTCGTTAAGGTTCTTAATTCTGCACATTTGTTCTTAAACCGGTTTAAAAACCTGTTAACCGGATTATTTAAAAACTGGTTTTTCGGAAAACCGGAAACCGGCTTGCATTTTTTTAATTTTTGCCGGCTCTGGTACCTACGTGTGTAAACATTTTATTAACAAGTGTCGATCACCGATTGTTTAAAAGTTGTTTTATAATTTTTTCTAACTTGTTAGGAAAACTTCGACCTTTCTATATCAATTTAAACAGTTTTAGTTAGGAAATTACACTTTCGCGTACTGTAGGAAATGTACTGCATTTCTAAATAAAAAATCGGTTAGAAAAGTGGTACTTTTCAGCATCGCAACATTTCTCTGCGTAGCAACCCACAATTTAATTTTTAAATGCTCAATTTTTGAGTATGTTTATACAAACATTTTTAAGCATTTCCCTCCAGTACGTAAAAAAATAGCATGTGCAACACGTGAGACGTTTTCCCAACTCGCGCCTTACATAGAAAAACTACACTTCTTGTACAGTAGACTATTTCCATCCTTTTAAAACAGTTAGGAAATGAACATTTCCTAACTGTTTTCAAAAAATGTAGTTAGTAAATTTTTCTACACCTTTTTTTAATAGTTAGAAAATGAATATTTCCTGTTTTCAAAAACAGTAAAAATTGAGATATTGCGCGTTTATGGATGTACAAAATTGACTATTTCGAAAAAATATTGTGTCTGCCACGTGTGGAAATTCGGTTATTCTAACACTTGACGATTTGCTCACCTCTCTAAGTTCATCTCGTACTGAATAGTAGACAAATAACTATTCTGCTACTTATCACGTGCTAATAATTGTTGCCTCTCACCTGACATCACAAAATTAGAAACCAAAAATAATTCTACAATTTACTTTATTCTGACATAACTATAGTTGCTTGTTTTCAATATGTGCCACCACCACTACACAACGACGACAGTGTGGTTCTTCAGGATAAGTATACTGCTACAACTAGTACCAGAACGAAAGTGATAGGTCCACTAGGACTAAGCAATTATCATAAGTAGTTTACTGATGTTTTCAATGCCTTTTCACCTAGGGAACACATAGGCACCCAACATTCGCATTAATTAATACACAAAATGAGTAAGAAAATTGGTTGAAAGTTAAAATGAAAATATGTCTTGTTCTATTGCGACACGTCTGTAGCATCCTTTTTATGGTTACCGCTTTAAGAAATTACAACGTTTATAAAGGAGAACGGCCGAAATACGTGTGTTAATCTACTTACCTTAGAAATTCTAAATGAGCAGGGCCACCTTCATTTTGGCAACAGTACTAAAACGCTTAGTAGGCAACAACTCAAACATTAATAAATTTGATCCCAAGGGTAAGATGCGACGCTAATTCCTAATCGAGAGTTACATCTCTACACTGTTTAGACTGTAACGTTTACTGATACTTAATTTCCGGCTAAATTACAGCCCCAAGAGTTACCAGTTAGAACTGCGACACGATTTTCACTAATTAAAAACGATAGAGAAAATAGGCATTCATTCCATTTCTACAAATATCGCTAAAACTGAACGGGAAGTAATAATTGCACTTGAAAAATACGCGATGTTGATGATTTTTGTCTTTTATTTATATCATTCGCACAGTATTAAATTGTGAAAGATATAACCCATCTTTCGGTAAAGATATTTTTGTCAATGCCTACTGTAAATTACTACGTGAGTAAAACACCTCAATATCAAAAGACCATTAGAACGTCTTAAGACGAATTTTTCAGAAATGTCTAGTAATTGAATTTATATTCATTTCAGACTTGGTCAGTTTATCCCGGATTCGATTTCCATAAGCTTCTTATTCTTATAAATTTGTAACTGTTTCTATCGAGAGATAAAAAAAACTGATCCTCAGCGAGCTTTGGAAATTCAAAACATGAATAATATGTTGGTGGCACTGTAAGTCCATGTCAAAATCGAGGTTAGCAGGTTAGGTTTTCCGTCAGTCTGTGTCAAAACTGACAGAAAAACTAACCTGCGAATCTCGAATTTGACATGAACTTACAGTGCCACCAACATATTGTTCATCCGTTTGAATTTCCACAGCCCGCTGAGGATCAGTTTTTTTTTATCTCTCGATATAAGATACTCCGTTAATTCGCTCGTTGAATATGGGATTTTCATTCTTATACTGCTATGGGTTAACTTGTTTACTCTTAATTGACATATTATCTCTATTCACTTTTTTTAAATTCTTTCTATTTATGTATAATGTGCTACACTTCTTAAAAATTTAGAATTTGTAGGACTGGTTTTGCTTTTACCTTTCTTTTTGGAATTCTTATTTTTTCTCAAACATAATAACAACTGTATACACTACATATATGTTTTTCTTTCTTTCTTCCTCTCTATGCAGCTTCTGTCGTCCATCCTTCGACATAAACTTCTCCTATTAATTTCCATGGATTCCTGCGTTGCGCAAACTGACTCCAATTTGGACCTGCAGTCCTTTAGTATAATCGATACATCTTAGATTTGGTCTGGTGGAAAGGATGTATGTTATGGCACAAATTCTCCACGTTTTCAATTCGTATTTCAATTATGTGATTGACAGTGAGTAGTTGTGCAAACAGCTTTACCAATTTATAAATACTGGGCGTATAAATGGAAATCTACTATTATCATTCGAATTAATGTTGATGTTTTCTTCTGTAGTTCCTTAAAAAATTACTTTTATCTTAGAGTAAATATAGAAATTAGGTACCATTTGGTAATCTAGTAATCATAATATTCTCATTATAATGTATTACTATGTACGTTTTTTTTATTTCAACACTTGTCAGGCTTAATTTGTTCTGCTTTTTTGAGTGGATGATTTGCGTCCATTTACTGTTAATTCACTATCAATTCTTATGTTTCCACGTGCAACATTCTTAATGTTTTCTTTTTCGTATTTTCATTTTCTTTTTATATTTTCGTTCTTTGTGTTTTTCCACTCAGTCTCTTATATTCTGATGTTTATTTTAGTTTTTGATTTGATTTTATATTTATACACATATTCTGTCGCTTCAGAATCTGCATATTGTTTTTACTGTCATGTTCGATTTCTCATAGAAAATCATTGTGACAGATTCTTGTTTATTACTTTAATGTGTCAACATGCTAAGCAAATTATTAACATACCACATAAAACTTAACTGATAATGCATATGCCAAAGAGCTTAATTGTTTAGGTAGGCTAAGCTTGAGTAGAAGTTCTTGGTACACAGTACTTCCTCTGAATTACTGGTAGCACTGAATCGACTTTGTAGATATCGCCCACTTTCCAGATATCTACAAATACTGAAAATTTTTATTTAAGTCTATTGCCTACACTGTCTTTATTTATAAAAAAAATTTCTACAACCACTACTAAAAGTGGGCATTTTAGCACTAGCTTGTTTTACTAAAAAACAGCTGGTGTTGAATTTAGAATTTTAAACTGGAAGTGAGGTTATAAAGTTATTCTAGTTACTTCTTTTGTTAGAGGTAGTGCTTTTTAAATAATTAAAGCATTATGTAATGAATAAAGTAAAATGTGTACTATTATAATTACCTTTGATAACTAACTTTGACAGCTACCGGCTGCAGAAACAGTAACCTACGACGTCAAGGCCATCTTTATACTATGACATAAATTATAACTGTCATTAATGCAAACCTTTGTTAAATCGACATTTATGGATTAATAACCGTAAATTTAAGCCAGCAGAAAAAATAGTGTGTGCAAACTCGTGCTAAAAGTGTTAAACATTCACTTATACCTACATTATAAATCTAAGTTTATTTCAGCTATAAAAAGATTGATAAAAGAAGACTATTAAATTAACTAATTAAATTTAAACACATTATCAATTAGACGAAGTTACAGCATATTCTCAAATTATTGCTCATTGAGTGTCAATCATTATTCTATTCATTTTCAATGCCAACGTTGATTACTATAATTCCCAATAAGTGTGCTATTTCTTTTGAAACTGTACAACAACTGCTGTTGAAGTCAACAATTATTTTGACTATTGAAGGGAACATTGTCTTCGTACCAAGAGTTTTTTTTTATAAATGTGCTCTCCACTAATTGTATCCGTTAATTAAGCAATAGTAACATTTAATGCGAAACATTGTTATTCTCGACGTTAATAATGCTGGCAACAATTTTGAATTAATTAAATGTGGTTAAACTTGGTAAAGATACATTGTTAGCATCAATTCCGCTCGTCCGCTAAATCTCTCAAAATTATAACATCAATGACTACGTAAATACAATTGCCGGTCGCGGCTAAATCAGAGAGACGGGTGCAGTTCTTTAAGTACGCAGAATTAGTTAAAAGCCGAAAAGGATGACAACGAATATTTTAACTAAGGACAAATATATCCCGGCATTACAAAGATTTCGTAAACTCAAGCTAGCACAATTATCTGAAACTAAGCTCACGAATCCAGGTAGCAGTGACAAAGAACAAGACAAAATGCTCATATCACAGTATAATTGTCACTAATTCAGTAGCATTTAGTACAAGTGCCAGGTAATTATTGACCAACTTAAGATGCACCTCAACAAACTTAGCTTACGACAACAATAGCTTACAAATCATGTTAAACAGAGGTACAAATATAAACTACAACCATTTAAAAACAAATGTGGTGGCGATCAACATCAGCTCCGTGGTTGGGAAATCATCGTGAAGCGAACTGTACATAGCGCCCCGAGCCGAAATGTTAACTGTGTCCTGTAGCGATACGGGTGAAGCATCTGCACCGATTCACTGTTCGCAGCATTCAATATCTTAACTTATAAAAACAAACACAAAACCTGATTCTGGTTTCCTTATTAAGCTCTTTTTGTCCGCTACGGGAGTTCAAGCAACTGGCCAAGATGATGGGACCGATAGGCCGCCACGCATTCGAAGGTTGGAACTGTAGGTGTTAAATTCCAACCGGTGAAGACCGATAAACTCAAGTGAGAGAATCGCAGTTTTCGGAAAGCTTCGAACTATGGTTTTCAGGGGCTGCAAACTATCAGCTAAAGAAAGAAAGGAGCCTAAGATAGAATCATGGATGCTGTCGATAAAACACAGCGCGAACAACTTCGTATGACTTACCCCAAGTGAATTTGGGCCAAGTGTAAATAACGATAGGTGAATCGCTTTTGATCCGCCAACTCGATGTGAGAAAATATCTCTCAATACAACTGCCAGGGCTGCATCGTCCGCACATTCGGCGAGGACCAAAAACCAAATACCATAACTTGCATGCCACCAAAAACCACTGGACAATTCTTAAAGACGCTAAACCAAAGTCACCGTCACTGCCTCAGAAAGGAAACAGCCGCACTGAGAACCAAAGCTACAATTTTACAGTCACTCTCCTGCCGGAATCGAGAGAGGCGAAGAGCTCTCAAAAATGCAAATCCTGCACCACAGAACTGCGAAATAAGAGAGGCGTAATCAAAAAGTAACAATATTCGCTTGTTCACATATAGTTGATTAGAAAACTACAGTATACAGTGTGCGAAAATCTACTCAGTGGCCATAAATATTTAAACTATTACATTGTTCTTTAGTGCAAATGGTATTGTAACAGTTTTTATGAGGAAAATGGCGTAAAATACACTTTATTGTCTTAATATACAGCAAAATATTATTAAAACACGCCTCCAATGGCAACGTGCGAATAAGAAGTATTTCGGCCGCTAATATTAAGTGCTACAAACGCCACTTTTGACACTAGAAACAGTGCAAAAAGTTGTCATTTTCACACGATCGTAGAAAAAATCTTTTTACTGTTTGAAATTCCATGGATTATTATTTACTTTTCTGAATTTTATGTAATGGCGTCAGTTAGTGAGCTTGTGGACATTGAAGTTTTGTTGTGTTCAATAACAAACAAATCAGTAGAATGTGTTAGAGAACAGATGGCAAAATGTCGAAACAACAACCCTTGCTGAGCATCAGTTTAAGTTGTTTGGTTTCATGATAAAATGGCCTGGTATAACTACATCAATGCCGGTTGAGTAGATAATTGATGGTTTTACAATGCTGACGTACAACAAAATCTATTGGATGTGTAACCACAACATTATTTATCTCATTTTTGTAGCTTCCAGGCTATTTCAAGTAGCCCGTGTAATTTAATAACTTTTAAAGCCGATTATAATTCAGCATCTTCTTACGCTTTTCAAAATAGTCGCACCCATCGACTTCAAATTGAGCGTCATAACTTTTACAAGCCTAATATACATTTGCCTAAAATAAAATTATTTTATATGAGTGTAATACCCTATAGGTCTTCGATCTAAAATCCAAACAATTTTATTGAGCCATAAAATGCGAATAAAATTCCCTAAATCACGCCAAATATACTTTCGCTAGAGGATTTCTAACATCTAAACTATTTCTATCGGGATTTCTGCTATATGGCGCTAGAAATAATTCCCTTTTTCGCATACGCGAATCAGCATTATCAAAACAGTAAAAGTTAGACGCAATTCAATAGTCTGAATAGTATAAATAAGATAAATATTTGTATTCAAGAAACACTTTGCAAATACCTCATCGAACTGGCCATATTTCAATGGTATATATATTTTTTAAATGTGAATCCATAATTTGGTGTCACCCCAAGCTATGATAAAAGTGTATCCCTTGCTTTAGGCTTTAGGCGGTCTTCACATTTTGTTATCTTTATTTTTGAGACAATATTTAAGTATAATACAATATCTTACCAAAGTACTGTTGGATGTGTACTAAAATGTGATCTAAATCTTCCTAAATAGTCGAAGAAACATGTTATTTCACTGGCTGCCAAGATCTCCGAAGCTGATTCCATAGGTGCAACATAAATGATTAATTTTATTATGGATACCGTCAAATAATATGTGTTCTAAATTTTCCCATACTAAAAAATCTGTAAAGGTCTTTCCTCAGAACTTCCCTCGCAAATGGAAGTTGTGACACTAAATATTTTGAAAAATCAAAGGCAGTTAGGGGTAAAAATATCTTAACGTTCCTAATACTACTGAAATAAGAAAAGAAAACACTTGGCAATGTAAATTATATCCATTTGCATATAAAAAAAAGTACTGCAGACGGGATTCGAACTCAACGCGATTTCAGCGCCTACGAAACACATTTAAACGAGAATGAAGCAAGACAGCTGGCCGCGCACCTGACGAGGGCATCCTGCCACGGAGCATTGCTTCATATCACCGCACTGCAACTGCGTTACATTCAACAGTTTATTCTTGCCCATTTTTGTTTTTTACAACAATTACCCTGTATCTGTTGGGTCTCATTTTTGTCAAGTACAAAGCCTGACCTATGTGCAAATTATTACTTTTATCTATTTCTTAGTTAATGCAACAATAAGCATTGTATTTTTTTAAGGTGCTCACCTTGTCTGAAATAGTCTGGGTTTTATGCTAGGTAGACATATAATATGCATGAAAATATCGTCTTCTCCAACAAATAGTTTTTGAGTTGTACCGCCAACAGACAGACAGATGAAATTGAGAAAATCTGTTTTTCCTCATCTAGAGATCTCGAAACGTGAAGATCTGAAAAAATTTTGAAAGGTGATTTTTTCGAGATTGCAATACTTTCTTCGTCTTTTAGACGAGAGAAGTAAAAGTATTGCTGACAGGATTCGAACGCAGCGCGATTTCAGCATTTAAACGAGAATGAAGCTTGCAGCGGGTCTCGTACCCGTCGATGGCATCATGCCACAGAGCTCTGCTTTATATCGCCGCGCAGCAACTGCATTACAGTAAACAGCTTATTCTTGCCCATTTTTGTTCTTTTAACGTTACCGTGTATCTGTTGGGTCTAATTGTTGTCAAGTGTAAAGCCTGACTTATATGCAAATTATTACTTTTATCTAATTCTCAGTTAATGCAAAAATAAACAAAATTTATATTTAAGGTGTTCAGGCAACTAGAGACAAAAATATCTTAACTTTCCTAATACTACTGAATCAATAAAAGAAAACACTTGGTAATGCAAATTATATCAATTTGCAAATTTAAGAAGATATTGCAGACTGGAATCGAACTCAGTTCGATTTCAGCGCCTACGGAACGGATTTAAATGGAAATAAAGCAGGCCGCGGGCAGTGCACTCGTAGATCGCATACTGCCACTGAGCTCTGACTCGCAGCGCAGCACCCACATTACATTCAAAAGCCAATTTTTATTTTTTTACAACATATATCACGTATCTGTTGGGTCTCATTTTTGTCAAGTGTAAAGCCTGTATATTTAAAACACAAGCAGTTTTCTTTAACAAGTTAGTTTGCAATTTCTATTGTATCGATTTTTATCGTCCTTTTTTATCCAAGCACGTAGATTTGTTATTGTGGGTATTTTCTTTCATTTCGTGGACCAAGTTGCAGGTTTTAATTATCATAATTTTAATTATGATGTTACTTATTTTAATAGATTGTTACTAGTGAAATGTTATTCTGATTAATTATATTGGTACACATGACTAGTGTTCTGATCTGGATTTCAAGTATCAGTGACTTTATTCGTAGTAGATGTTAATAATAGGAGATCGGCGTTCTCCACCTCAGAGACCAAGTCAGTATCGCTTGTACAGTTATCTTCTTGTGAAGGGTAGAGGGTTACGCTGGTTTCTAGCCACCGAGACCAAGTAATTATATCTTGCAAAGCATACCTGATAATCTAGTAATAATTGATGACTTAATTGTTGAAAACAAACACAAAACGAATAATAATTAGAACACGACGTAGTTCATTCACACGTTGTAGATGGATTTTGCTGAATAATGTTGCGTAACACTATAGGCGACCCGGTGCTGATCAGAATGCTGATTTGCTACTGCGGCACATTCTTAAGCTAATTGAACCAAATTAATTGCTTGAGAATTTTTAAAGTGAGATTAATGTTTAACAAGCTTAACAACTAGAAATGGGCAAATTTAATCGGCATTCTATTTAAACAAAAATAAACTATTGAATTAAAGGTACCTTAATTTATATATGAACCTAAATGTTTGAACTTATAGACATGCGGCTCTTTATATAGCCGACTAATGTTTTAACCTTCTTCTAACAGGAAATTCGGAGCTGGAAATATGTCCCAGCATAGCGTCATTACGGCCAGGATCCGTGGCGCTAACCAGCGACCTATTAGCACCTGGAGACCGCCTCCAGAGCTTGAACGGGATTAACACCAGCAGAATGCGTCCCGAAGAGGTGAACTCGCTGCTGGATAACGTGGCCGACGATGCAGTGTTTGAAATCGAATACTCCCTGCCAAACTATGGTAGAGTAGCACGATAAAAGACTCAACAAGCATCTAATTTACTGTTCTTTGCAGCTTCACAGAATTCCTTGTGTGTAACGTCCAAAGTTACCGAAGTAACACTAGAGAGAATCGATGGGTCTTTGGGGATAACACTGAGGGGCGGTTCCATTGCGGATCAGCCACATCTTAGCAGAGCCCTCGTTATAACCCACGTTAGGTCGAACGGACCGGCACACAGGTACAGTTCCAAAAATAAGCTTTAATCTTGCAGGAATCGTAAAGAAGTTCCCTTATCAATATTGCAGGAGTGGCCTGATCAGGATAGGGGACAGGCTGCTCAAGGTAGACAATCACTCGTTAACGAACAAAACTTTGCTGGAAGCTCAGCAACTTTTGCGCGACAACTCTGTTGCGAGCAAACTCGGAGGGCCCTTCACGACCCTCACGATCGAGTACGACGTGAGCATCATGGAGTCCGTCAAGTACGCCACGGGGCCCCTCCTAGTAGAGATTGAGCGGCACGACGAGGACCTGGGGCTCGTTCTGACGAATTACTGCGAATTCGCGACCGATGAAATTATGACGGCTGGGATTTACATCGAAAGGATTATTCCTGCCAGCACCGCAGACCGGTGCGGCGCTCTCAGCGTCGGAGACCAGCTTCTAGCCATCAACGACGCTTCCTTGGACGACTGGGCTGGGTCGCCGGCCGACGCCCAGCGCCTTCTCCGAGGAGCCACCAAACTGCAAGTTTTGCCAGCTCACACGTTGCAGCGAGTGGCGTCTAGGAATTACGGAGCAGGTAGGATTTTAATACAGTTGCTTAAGATTAACACAACGATATGAGAATCTATGCATATATTTAAAATACATGAAGCACCAGTGATCAACGCATATACATAAATTTAAAGATATTTTGCATAACATTCCTTTTGGAGGAAAAGTATTTGTTCCACATGCAGATTTTAGGAGGTTTTACATGTGATCCCATGCCGTCAGACAAGCAATTGTTGATTATTACATCAAATTTTCACCTATACCTATGGTAAACATTTAAGATACTTAAATACACTAAAAGCATGCGCATGCAAGTAAAAATATAACAATTCGTTAAGTTTTTATTAAAAATTGAGGATGGCAATTATCTTTTCACGTGACTATATAATTACTATTCTTGTCCTCATCAGTTGCTCAGTATTCTTAATAGCTAATAGCTCTCCTAAGATTTAAATGCAAGTTGCCCTCATTTCGTTTATTTTGCAGGCTAGCTCCATAATAATTATTAATTGCAAAGTTAATTTATTACCGGTTGTAGTAGGGCGATCCAGCGCTAGATTAATAGTACTATCATAATATATTCCAGTACAATTATTGTACAAAGGCTAGTAAATTTTATACAATATAAAATTGAGTACTCCTTATAACAAATGACAAAAAAACTCCGAATCGTAAACAGCCTATATGTCATTAGAAAAAAGTAACTATTTTATAATTGAACAAATATTTTATCATCTATCCTACCGTTATAGTATAACATGGTTTAAATAATGTAATTCGGAGATCGCTATTCGATACTGCTTAAAACAGATAAAACAATATCCAAGTATCCAAGTAATATGTTATCAGAACATCAGTTATATGTCAACACACTTTCTCGTATCATATGCACTAAGCAGCTGGCAGCTCTCCAAAATAAGGAACAAACTTATATGGAAATTACGAAATAAAACGCGGTCGCTGCAGAATCCGCTATATAGCAGTTTCAATATGACGCAAAGGCTACCACTGTTGCAGCCGAGTCCGCTTGAAACTCGCGGCGTTATAGTGTCATATTTACAAATATTGGGCTTCGGAAATGTTATGTAACCAAATAGCAAATGCAACGCCGCGCCAGTAGCAAATGTGATGGAAGCTTTGACATTGAAAATGAATGCTAACGACGTTCTTGTATCTTTATGTCCGTTTTTGGGCATAATACCGGTTGCAGTTGGAGCGCGTTTGTTTATCTTGGGTGGCTTCGTTGGTTCGTGCAGTTTTATACAAAAAATGCGAAGAATAGCATATGTATATATGTAATGTATGTATACTGTAACCTCATTTACCTTCCAGTGTAGATGCTGCCGCTTTATGCGCTGGCATCTGGCGGTAGAATGCTCAACTTGCCCCGGATTCGGATACAGAGTTGGAGCGCGCCTTCTGTGCTTGCATTGCAACCATTGTGTTGATCTTACTCTGTCTCTTAGGTCTGTAGTTCTGAGTAGAGCATAGTTATTTGATGCCCAACTGTGAATGGTTTCTCGGAGCCTGATTTTAAATCGCTAAGACTACGGAAAAATTCCGACCTCCGCGGCATTCGAACCAAGGACTTGCAAGCCTAGCGCTTTCCAAACGGCGCTACCTGGCCTCAGGTGTACATTTTACTACATTTTATGTGTATTTATGGCGCTCATTTGCCACAATATGAATGTTTTACATAAACTAGCTGCCGAAATAACACGCGGGGCTCTTCGTGGAACTTATATTTTTGAGAATAACCACTAACAAATAGCCACATCAACACGCAAATTCTAATGTGTTTCTGGAGTGTTTTTCGAGTTACAGTAAATTAATAAAAACACATTGCCAACCCCCCTAGCAAATAATTCCTGCATTTGGATTAATATAACGTTTAGTAACCGCAGTTTCGACTATCGCTACCATTCATTGCATTTCATATATTTTATCCGTTGTTATGGCACCCATTAGCCACAATATGAATGTTTTACAATAGCTGGTTGCCGCAAAAGTACTCGGAGATCTTTATGGAGCTTATATTTTTTAGAATAAGCACTTACAAATGGCCACATTGATACGAAAAGTTTTAATGTGCTTCTCAAGGGTTTGCTAGTTGCAGTAAACTAATGAATGTTTTACAGTAGCTGGCTGTTGAAATAACAAGCGGAGCTCTTCGTGGAACTTATATTTTTGAGAATAACCACTAACAAACAGCCACATCGACACGCAAACTTCTAATATGTTTCTGGAATGTTTTTTCGAGTTACAGTAACTTAATAGAAACAACATTTCCACCCTCCCTAACAAATAATTCCTGCATTTGGATTAATGTAACGTTTAATAAGAGTAGTTTCGACTATCGCTGGCCATTTCATTGCATTTCACATATTTTATCAGTTGTTATGGCGCCTTTGGTGCTTGCGCAGCAACCACTGTGTCATGAATGTGTCTTGGTGATGTGTTGACCTTGTTACTCTATCTCTTAGGTCAGTGGTTCTGAGTAGAGCACAATTAATTTGAGCCCGATTCCAATCGCCAAGGCTACGGAAAAATTTCGACCCCCGCGGGATTCGAACCGAGGACTTGCTTAATGCAAGCCTGGCGCTTACCCAACTGCTCCACGCGGCTTCTAGAAGAATAACATAACCAAGTAATATTCTCAATATTAATTTTAAAAGTCTACTGTTAGCTGAAAATGTTGGATTAAAAATACTTAGAAGCCCTACACCTGTATTAGATTTCACCTGCAAAGTAAAGTTGGAACTCGCAACTCTATAAAACATTTTTCCGTAGACATCTACAAGAAAAACAAATGAGTTGTAGATGTAATGCATTACATGCTCTGTTTTGTTTTCCATTATTATATAAATTATTATCGTGTTTCGTTTTTAACACTTATGCACATTCTGTGTTTTGTTTGAATGCTTTTTGTTCTGTGCATATGATGTGTTCTGTTTGATTATTAAAATCAAAATTATGACTATATTTAGATGAAAACATCGACGGAATTGAAGAAGAGTTATTATTTTTTGCTTAGCAATTGTTAAAATTAAAACTCCAAATACAATTACCGCGAGCCGCCACTGTGTAGTTGCTGCTACCAACAACAAATACTAAGCAAGACCCAGCCCCAAACCAAAGTTTCTCAATAATACCAGCTTCAAAGCGTACTAAGCGATCGTTGAGACTACATGGAGATATCGGAGGGCCGACTAGCCGCAGTAAAGGCGGCTTGCGGTTATTTTTTATTAATAGTAAAAAGTGTTAAAATTATCAAGAGGTGCAAAGAGTCTTTACACAACCGATAAATCCATAAGCTTAAACTCACTAAGACGAACATGCTAAGACCTAAAACAGACTTTAAAAGGTATTGTTTTAATAGTTTGCATTAGCCATAACCGAAATATTAATAAGCATTAACAATGTTTATATTATTTAATGATAATACCGGATGTTACATAATTAAGGATCAGCACTCGTACAGCTTCCAGGAGAAACTTTATATCATAGGTCGAAAGATACACCACAAACGTGGCCACAAATTACAGAAGTTTTATTTTAACTCACACCAAATTGCAACGAAATAGCAAACAGCCACAATAAAATATGTTAATCACAAGGAAGTAGAAAACAAGCGCAATATGGCATACTAGTACAACAGTTCGCGGTGATGCCGCAAACACGCAAATCGTAGCATTCCAAATTACAATTTTGATGCAAGAAAGAAAACAAAGCATGCTAATTACAAATTTACTGTGATCTTACAAGCAAGCAACTTATAGCATACCACCACATACGTAAGAGTTTAAAGTGTTCCAGTAAATGTACCAGTGTTTTCTGGCTAACTCGAAGCTATGCTAAAAGTCAGTAATTTCAAGTTTGCAGAGCAAGAACAAATATGCAAATTCGTTTTACCTTGCTCGATGCGAGATCGTGTGTTAATACTCCCAGAACCGTAAGGCGGCTAAATGCAGCGGGATATTGTAACCTCGAAAAAACCAAAGCGTGGCCGCATCAGGGACTCTTGACAACCAAAACGGAAAAACTCAATAAAAACTGCTAATTCTGCAGCTAATACTAGCCAACACACCCTAAATCTCACGGTGCCAAGATCAACTATCAAAAACTAAAAACTAAAAGCTCTCAGCTTTGCAATTCAAGTAGTAGCGCTGCTTGAATACGCGACTAATGCGTTGGGCAGCTAAGCCCAATAATCTTCGACAAATGCGATCTATATGAATCTGCGGTATGCGAGTGAACACGAAAAAAAGATTTTGTCACTAAGCGGCCTCCAAATTAGGCCAAGGTCGATAAATTTTTTCTGAGTGGAACAGCTTGAAAGATGCAAGTAAAGAGAGAAGCCAAAGCAGGCTGATGCACAACAAGAGACAAACAAAAACATATAGGGCCGGTTACAGAAAGCAATGTTAAGTCTGGTGTTAGTTAACGCGACGTCAAAGTGAACAAAAAACGAATCAAATCTCAAATGCTTATGGTAACTAATACATTAGTAAACAAAATTTGATGCGATTGTGTTCACTTTGACGCGACGTTAGCTAACACCAGACTTAACATTGCTTTCTGCAAAATACGCATTGCAAAATAATTTACTTAATTTTTTATCGGTTAACTACAGATAATTCACCCAAAAAAACGTCATGCAGTGTTAATTGATACATCTGTAAAATAAATAGTAAAGTGTGCTACAAATTTTAAAATGATTAAAATTAGGTGAGTCACAATCAGAAGACATGTTGATGTATATAAAACACCTGCTAAATAAAAATAAAATGAAACATATAACATTGCTATGGATTATTACAAGTAATCATACCAGCTAGATATAGACGGGCGGGGTTATATTCTGAGAAGTTGGTGTTACTGTCTAAATCATTTCAGAGGGAATGTAGAAAGTAGGTAATTATTATTTGCGGTGCGGATTAGGAATTACCGCCGCAAGAGATCATTGGCATTCCCTGTACAGCTTTAAAATTAGCTGGCCACCACCTATAAACATTTAATTCGCTCACAAGATCACCTGTATGCAGTAATACAGAATACAGGCAAACGTGTTGTATAAATAATGACATATATTCAACATATAAAACTACAGGGCAAAATATCCGGCCCCAGTGACGGCACTGATGGCTATGCAATTTATTACTGAGGAAAATTACCCTAAGGTAACGTCACGGTTACAATCTTTACTTTATCAAACCTAGTAGGCTGGTCACAATCCAACCTGTTCATTGACAATATTCAAGGCGTTCCCAGAAGGAAGGGAAAGCTATATCTGGCGTTTATAAAGCAAACACTCGAATGACACAAGTGCATACCGATATCTGAATTATACACGTAGCTCTACCTACTAGAAAGAAAGATATAAAAATGCTACAAGCTCTGTCAATGCTATTCATAACACACAGGAAATACTTAACTTAGTATATCAGCAATACCGACAGCTTAAAGTGGCGAAGTTCAGAGGGCTTTAGTTTCCTGAAAGCACACCTGGATTGAGAGGGCTTCCTCCAGGCTTAGGGCACAACTGATCCATGGACATGGTCAGCGGCACGACAGAGTTGCGAAAATTTTACTTGTGGCACGACTGATCCACAAAGATGTTCGTCGGTACAACAGAGGTGCGGGAATTTTAACTGGTAAACGAAGTGTTTGCGGGACGACGGAGATGCAGGAATTCGACCTGGGACACGACTATCTCACGGAGATGGATACCTGGCGATAGAGGTGCGAGAATTTGACCTGGGGTACGACTGCCCACAGATATGTTCGCCGGGACGACAGAGATGAGGTACCTGGGGCACGAATGACCCACTGAGATCTTCGACAGAGAGACGAAAATATGACCTGAGGCATCACTGACTCACGGAAACTTTCCTTGAACGACAGATTTGCGGAATTCGATGTGAGGCCCCACAGAGATGGTCGCCACAACGACACAAATGTGACAATTTGACCTGCAGCAGGGATGCCCACGAAGATGTTTCTCTGGATGACTTAGATGCCAAAATTTGGCCTGCTGCACGTAGCAAGGCCGAGAACGCATTTGGAAGCTTTTCGACTAGAAATAATTCCAAGAAGACCGAGATCACAAATTACATCGATGTCTTGATAAACCACGGAATGTTTATTGCGAAACGTCTGTTTAATATTATTGTCTGTATTGATTACGAATGATAAAAGTTTCACTTGAAAAACAAAATGTCACATAAAAAAAATGATTGTCGGATATTGTGTCACGATGGTCGAGTTTATTTTAGTACTAGCGAAAAACAAATTTTAGACTCAAGTTCTAGACTAAACAGACTCAATTACCCTAACCCGAATCAAATCGTACCGAACAAACGTTTAGGCAACATGGAATATCGGAGAACCTATAATTAGCAAAAAATATTCAAATTACCAGGATGCGCCAAAAAGTCTGTTAGTAAAATCAATAAGTACATTAGCTTACGGAACTCTTAAACTCGCTAAGCTATGCGTAGCTATTCTCGCTACGATCTGCAACAGACTTTCAAAAAGGTTCGACACATAAATTACTTGCATTAGCCATACAAAAAACAAAAACTGATATGAACAGTTTTATATTAATAACAGCGATTCGGTTACAACAATTAATTTACAAACACTCGCATGACATACAAGCGCGATCAACGCTACAGGCCAAAGTCATAAATACTTACAGTCAACTCTCTATCACTGTCACTAATTACAGGGTTTACCAGCATGGTAATAGGTTGCACAAGAATTACCTGAACAATTTCATTAATGTAACACATAGCGAAGTTCAGTACTTAAATATCCAACAGGTCTCACGTAAGCAAAAATTTGGAATGTGTTATAAATGCACAAGTAATAACTGACCAAACTCGAAGGTGATGTCAAATTAGCCGGTGAATCCAGGTTACTGAAGCGAGAGCAAAGTAAAGATTCATTTTTACCTTGGTCTTGACTTACAACTAACAACGAGAACTTAGCAATGGTTTTAAAACTCGGCTGTCAAACTAATAGCACAAAAAGCAGCTCATGCTTTTACTTTTACTCCCTCTTTTGAGGCAGTAAAATATTGTTTTATTTCGTTCGTGCAGCAAGAAATTTCGTGATAAGCAACTTCAGTCATGATTAAGATGATATTGCATTATGTCAAAAAAATGTTTTTCAATCTGTCAAAAATTTATACCGTGTTTAATTACTTCAAAATGTGTGTTATTTTGTTTGTTGTGGTCTTCCAAAAAATCTTGTAGCTAATACGTGTATCTAAATATGTGTTAACAAAATAAACACATTTTTTAGTAATTAAACGTTAACAACACGATATGAATTTTTGACAGCTTTATGAAATATTTTGACATAATACAATATCATCTAATCATGACTGAGTTGATTATCATGAAATGTCTTTGTTTTCGATGCGCAGCTTTTGTTAAAATTTTATAAAAGTCAACTTTTGAGATTATGTAAAGCGGCATATTTAAATATATATATATATATATATATATATGCGAATTTTTACGGCCTTATTGCCGCTTTTCGCTTCTTAGACGCCACATTTTGCGATCTTCCCAATCACCGTCCTCCAGATTTCTTGATCGCATCGCTATTGCACCTTGTCTTTCCATCGCGTACGTGGTCTTCCTTTTTTCCTTTTTTGCCATGGAACCCATTCGTATATTCTTTGAGGCCATCTTGTGTCGAGCATTCTTCTAAGGTGTCCATACCAGAGCAATTGTTTTTGTTCAATTACGTTGATAATTGATTCCTGTACATCCATACGTTCTAGAATTTCTTCATTGCGTATTCTCTCCAAACGGTATACTCCGCAGCTCCTTCTCCAGTAATTCATTTCAAGCGATTTTAGTCGTCGTTCACATTTTTTATTTATCGTCCATACTTCTAAACCGTATGTTGATATACTTTGCACAATCGTTTTATATAACATCTTTTTTGTTGTTTTTGTTATCTTCTTACTCCACAAGATTGGGTTAAGCAACTGAATCGTTCTAGTTCCCTGAGCCACTTTATTCAGAATGTCCTTGTCCCTTACTCCTAATTAATCGTTATTGTTACACCCAGATATTTATATTCTGTGCAGGCTCTTATAATGCCCTTGTCTGTATGTATATCTCTGCTTTGACCACCTACTACCATATATTTTGTCTTATCCAGGTTAATTTGTAGACCCCAGTTATTATACTCATCTGTTAATTTTCGTACCATGTATTCACTGTCTTCTAGGTCACCCGCGGTAATAATCTGATCATCCGCAAAGAGTAATGTATGCAAGATGTCGTCTCCTATCGGTATACCCATTCCTTGACACTTTTTGGTCCAATTGTGCAATGCTTGTTGTATATATATTTTAAATAAAGTGGGCGATATAGAACACCCTTGTCTTAAACCTTTGGAACAGACAAATTTTTGTGAAAGTGTATTACTCATTTTTACCCTGCTTGTGTTGTTTTTGTAGAGTTGTTTAACTGCATTCACATACACTCTCTTTGTTTTACTTTTTTCGAGAACTTCCCATAACTTATTAATTGGCACGCTGTCGTAAGCCTTCTTAATATCTATAAATATTAAATGTATTTCCCTATTATGGGCTATTGTCTTTTCTGATAATTGTGCTAAACAGAAAATATTATCTATGCAGGATCTCCCTGCACGGAATCCGCTTTGTTCCTCAATTTGTTCTACTTCCATTTCCAATCGTGTTTTTATTATGCGTCCGTACAGTCGGCCTATAGAACTGGTTACACTTATCCCTCTATAATTGGTGCAATCTTTCTTATGTCCTTTTTTATGTATGGAACTTATAAATGCCTCTCTCCATTCTGAAGGAATTTCTTCTCCATGTAGACATTTATTGAATATATTTTTTATAACTTCCAGCGCTACTGTAGGAGCGTATTTCACCAATTCTATTGGACAACCTCCAGGACCTGGCGATCTTCTGTTTTTCATTCTCTGTAGCGCTCTTCGGATCTCTTCGACAGTTATTTCTTCATAGTATTCATCCGTTGTATCCAAAGGTTCGTATTGTACGTTCTTGTATTCGTCTCTGTTTTCAGATAATAGGTTTTCATAATATTGTTTCCAAGTGTGTATGGTAATTGGGTGTAGTGTATTTCTTTCATTCATTCTTAGTTGTTTAATCATTTTCCATGCTTCATGCGACTGTGTACCACCTATCAGTTGATCGACTTCGGCACATTTATCTTGCCACATTACGTTCTTAAGCTTTGTCACTTCCTTTTTAACTTGTCTGTTACACCGCTGATACTGTTTTCTGTCTTCTTCATCTTGGGTCGAAAGCCATTTTTCGTATAGATGCTTCTTATCTTCAACCAGTTCTCGAATGCCATCATTCCACCAACTATTGTTATTTTTATTGTTGCGGTTCTGATTTATCATTACTCCCAATTAATCCTTGGCTGCTTTAAATAGGCATTCTTTAAATTTATTGTACATAAATTCTGCACTGCCATCTAGTTCTATCAATTCTGTTCTGATATAGTTCGATAGTCTCAGTTTATATAGAAACTGAATCGACTCGTCCCAAAATTTGTGAGTGTTGTACTTAGTATATTCTACTTTTTCACCTTGTTCCAATAATGTTTCGGTTGGGTCATTGTTTTTATACTTAAAGTACATTCTACCTCTTACTAAGAAATGATCAGAACCGCATTCAGCTCCTCGCTGCACCCGAACATCAAATGCTCTCATGTTTGACTGTTGCTTGGTAATGATATAATCAATTATCGATTCTGATCCTGTACTTGCACGTCTCCAAGTTATTTTGTGTATCATTTTGTGCCTAAAGAATCCATTTAATATAGACAGCGAGAACTGTTCACATACTTCTATTATTCTTCGGCCATTGTCGTTTACTGTTGTTTCTGCTTCTCCGCATCTTCCCACGACTGGATCATGTACTTTGGATCCTGTTCTACCGTTGAAGTCGCCCATCAATACTATTTCGTGTTGGTGGTTTACTCCACTTAATATATTCGTAAGCTGGTCTGTGTACTCTTCCTTTACTGCTACTATTGCGTCATTTGTAGGAGCATATATTCCTATTATTGTGAATTCGTGACTCAGTAATTTCATCTGAACTGTAACAAAACGCTCATTGATTTGTTCCCAATTTTTAATATAGTTTCTTAATCTTTTATGTACAACAATTGAAACTCCACATTTCGCTCGCTTGTTTTTGTCGACACCACTGTAAATATGTACGTAATCTCCTTTTTCTTCCACACCCTTACCTTTCTTTTTAGTTTCGGTAAGTACTCCTATGTCTATTCTTTGCTTCTTAATCTCCTCAAAGACTTCTGTATTTTTGGTTGCAATTCCTTGTACGTTCCAAGTGGCAAAATTCAAAATCCTTTTCCTTGAGCATAGTCGTTTTTTATTAAATCCGTCCGGCTGTTTCCGAGGCATGTTTCTAAGATTTTTTGTATTTTAAAGGGTTTTCCGGCCATTGGGGTACAGGCCCAAGACCAACCCCCAACCTGGGGGACCGGGTAATTTGTGTTCGAGGTTTTCTTCCCCTAGGCTAACTGTCTTACTGGACTATAGAGATTAGCCCTCCCTATTTAAGTGGTTCTTCCGCTCTCGAAGTCCGAAATTATATATTTCCTCCTTCAGACCGTTGACCAGCTTTCATCCGGTGACCCGGAGTTTAGGATATGGGAGATAGGATAGGGTAGATGGAAGTTAGGTTAGGACATGGTTTCTCTCAACAAGGAGGTGGGAGATACCAAGAACTCACGTGGGCAGGGTCGCTAGTTCTCTGAAGTAGGTCTGCCTTCCACCGTGATCGCAGAGGAGTACCTACCCGTTACCCATATATTTAAATATAAGAGTGCAAAAAAGCTTTATTACCCTCGTATTGTTTGAGGCTTTCGCGGTTACTCGAATTATTCTCCTTAGCATAGAATTTCGGCTTAGACCGCGTAGTATTTGTATATGAACACCCAGCATTTTCTGGCTTAATGTGCCTTGCACCTTGTGAAGTCGAGCAAAAACCCGCGCGATGGCCATGCTCTTTGGTGGCTCGTGTTGTTTGAGTATCTTGAGAACGAGGATACTTAGGCAGATTTGGCCGTTTTGCTGTTTGTGCATCCATATTCACTAACGTTTCGCAAGACCTTGCAGCTTGCATCATCAGAGTGAAAGTCGCACTAAGAACCGAAGGTCGGTGTGGAGCTATTTATAGTCCTCTGTGCCAGGCGCGCGGAGTGGCGTAACGCTGGCGCTGGTTGGTCGTCCGAGTGCAACGTAATCCGTGGGGTGTGGCCGTATGACGCAGAGTGGTTGTAACGCTTTAGATCGTGTATCACAGGGGTCCACGTTTTACTAAGCTTAAAGCCATCTTCCCTGTTGATATTATTTGGATGTTTTTCTATTTCTATGGCTTCACGTATCACTCGCGGGAAGTAATGAGGTATTCTGGCAAGTACTCTGGCATGCTCAAATTCTAAAGTGTGCCCATTTGTAAACGTATGCTCAGCTACGGCTGATTTTGTGATGCGTTTGTGTTTGCAATCGCCTTTATGTTCTTGGAGTCTTAGATCAACGGAACGACCAGTCTGTCCAATGTAACTCGAGCCGCAAGAACAAGGAATGCGATATACGCCAGCGGTTTTTAAACTTGGAATCTTGTCTTTTACCGATCTGAAGCCGTTACCCAAAGTTTCCTTGCTCGTGAACACAGTTTTGACGTTGCATCGTTGCAGGACACGTCCTATCTTATCAGTTGAGCCTTTAACGTAAGGTAGAAATGCTAAGCCTTCCAGAGGTGGAGATTCTTCTTTAGCCTTTTTTGTCATAGTCTTGTCTAGTGATTTTCGTATGGCAGTAGTTGTGTATCCGTTCCTTTGTAAAGAGTCAAACAGATGTAGCTTTTCTCTCTCTAGATTTTCCTCGTCTGTGATACGAACGGTTCTTGTCGCCAGAGTCTGGAGAACTGTTGCTTTTTGCATTGGATGATGGTGTGAGTCAGCATTTAGATATCTGTCCGTGTGTGTTTTCTTTTTATAGACTGCATGTCATAAACTGCCATCTGATTTACGTTTCACCAGGACGTCTAGAAACGGAATACTGCAATTTTCCTCTACTTCCATTGTGAATTGTATGTTGGGATGTACAGAATTCAGGTGTTTTAGAAACAGATTCAATGTCTGGCGTCCATGTGACCAGATGACAAAGGTATCATCTACATATCTCAACCAGCAAGTCGGTTTTAGCTGCGCTTGTTCGAGAGTCTTGGTTTCAAAAGCTTCCATGTAGATATTAGCGATAACAGGTGATAGCGGTGAACCCATGGCCGCTCCTTCGACTTGTTCGTATATTTTATTGTTCCAACTGAAGTAAGTGTTTTTCAAGCAAATTTCAACAAGTTCAACTTGGTCTGTAGGCAAGAGATCTTTGAGCATTACTAGCACCTCATCAACCGGCACTTTCGTGAAGAGTGATACTACGTCGAAACTGACTAAGACAGCAAGGTCTTACCTATAGTCTGTTTTTTTGCTTTATGATTCAGAGCAGGCTTTGCATTTGCATTTTTGTAACAGTGTAGGTAGTTAGTGAGAAAGGAAAAAACACTAGTTATGTCAAAAACTATTAGAACTGTCAATGTGATAACTTATAAGCACTATTATACTATAAGAGCTAAAATCACTGAACCATTGACATTAAATAAGGTATTGCTTTATTTTAAGTACGTTTATTTAAGCGGGATTGATATCTAACTGTACAGAAACGTCATAAAATTTCTAGATATCTATCTTTTATGTACTAATGTAAAAATAAATATATTATTAATAATTTGCTGGTGATTTTTGTTTGTAGAACTGTGTTGTACAAGTTATTATTTATGCTACGCATATAACAGGCATTTCAAAATAAAGAGATAATACAAAATACTCTGGTAGAACCATTTTCAGATATATAATTTACCAGAATTTAGATGGATACACTTCAGGATAATCATCCAGAATCTGATTCAGAAGAGGAATACAACTCGTCTTCCGATTCTGTATCAGATTCTTCAAACCTAATAATAACAGGATATCATCCACACCAATTTAACAATGTGCTTTGCCTAGTCACTTTATATTAGTAGTTCACAGTGTTCAACGGATTTTTCCAAATGTTTGCTGTACACAGTGATAGAGATTTAAGCCATAAATTAGCAATTATGTCTTTTGAGGGAGGCTGAGAATTTAGGTCCTTATTATAATAGTTCTTCCATAAACTCCATGCCAATTCAATTGGATTGTATTGACAGTGGTATGGAGGTAATCTAAGAACTTCATGCCCATGTCGTTTTTTGTCAATTAAGTATTGCTTTTGGTCAATATGTAAAGTAAAATTAAACTCCAATTGTCGCTTTATTATTTTGTCATCAAATTGTACGTCACTTTTAATTAACCATTCCTGTATTTGTAGTTTATTGGACGAGAAATTGGGTGGTTTATCGATAAGAACCAAATTATATGGTGCATTATCTATAATTAACACACATTTTCCATTCAATTTGGCCAAAGCAGGGATTAACTGTTTTTCAACATTGCCTAAAAATATCACCATTGATACACTTATGATAGACCCTGTCATTATTGTCCGAGTTCAACAGTAAGTCACATCCTCGTAAAGTTTCATCCAAAAACATGAATATACATTTTTCACTATAATTTCGAAGTTGTAAATATTTCCTTTAAAAGGCAATCCGGCGAAATGATACGACTCTTCTCACACAATTTTCTTCCATTCGCAATTTTGTATTTATATCCCATATTTGTTAATGTGTAGTATAATTTTAAACGACTCCCAGTATAATTCAGTTCCTCCCTTGCACACAGCAATAAATTATCGAAAGTAAAAAATTCCAAATTATCTTCTTAATATCTTCCCTGAAACTCTGTTCCTCCCAAGTTAGAAATTCCTTTTCTTTATTCATATTATCATTCGGTTATTGCTGGAGTTGTGATTTTGCTTCGTTTAGATTTCTGTGTTGCATTTGAAATCTAGCATTATAAGAAATTGTTAGAAATCTGTCTAATTCTTAATACTTACATCAAAGATTTGACCAATTCTTCCAATGATGGCTGTTTTACTTAAGTTACCATTGATATCTTTTATATTAGTAGAACGGCGTTTTATAGCCTCTTTGGTTTTACTATTACCTAATACTGCTTTTCGTGGCATTTTATTAACATTTGCTGAAGTGTCAACTTGACAATCCCGGCGACCTGGATTTTGACATTAGTTATATTTTGTAACTAAACTGTTGTACACTGCTAAAATAATATAAATGCAAAGCCTGCTCTGAATCATAAAGCAAAAAAATAGACTATAACTGTGTCCACATTAAACACCATCTAAGAAATCATCATAACAACAGAATTCTCAACAATGCCAGTCTGGGCTTATTAAGATCCGAAATACAAAGAGTTAGACAGGAATTAGATAGCACAGGGTCAAGGCTGTACACCCTACACATAAAACTGGCGAACACGCTGGAGCCAACATTGTGGGAGAAAATCGACGCTATCACTACAAGACAAGCACACAATACACTGGAACAAGCAACAGCTAAACAATCTGCCAAATATGATAAGCTAGCGCCTAAGCAGTCTTCGAAACAATTGGCTACGGACAAAGTAATCGTAAACCTTAGCAACATACAACTGGATAAACAGACCACATCCTTACTAAAGAAAGGTTTTAACTTCGCCGTAGCCCCTAAGCAAATACCTGTGGAGGAGATAATATGTGGAGTGGAAGCAGCAATCCAAAAACTTCCCAGAAAAGATGCAGAAATCATTCGACAGGATGTGTCTTGTATTTTAAGAAGAGCGAAACCGCCCCGCTCCATAATCAGTAAAGCAGAGAGAGAGGCAGCTACAGCATTAAAGAAGAACAAAAACATTGTCGTTCTCAAAGCTGACAAAGGAAATGCTACTGTGGTAATGAACACTGAAGATTATAATGCGAAGATGGAAGTCTTACTATCTGATACAACTTACAAAAGTCTACACCGCAATCCCACTACCTCTCTCAAAACAAAGATAACCTCTGCCATAAAATGCTCCGATAGTATCGATCCCACTTTAAAGCGCCGATTGATTCCTAGAAATGCAATAACTCCTCGCATGTATGGCCTACCTAAGATACATAAGGAGGGCGTGCCGTTGAGACCAATTGTCAGCGCGATCAATTCTCCTACACATGCTTTAGCAAGACATTTAACCAGTATACTACAGCCTCTAACTGGTAAAACAGACTCCTTTGTCAAGGATTCAGCAGAGTTTGTCCAGAAACTAAAGAACATAAAGTTAAACAAAGATGATCTCTTAGTCAGTTTCGACGTAGTATCACTCTTCACGAAAGTGCCGGTTGATGAGGTGCTAGTAATGCTCAAAGATCTCTTGCCTACAGACCAAGTTGAACTTGTTGAAATTTGCTTGAAAAACACTTACTTCAGTTGGAACAATAAAATATACGAACAAGTCGAAGGAGCGGCCATGGGTTCACCGCTATCACCTGTTATCGCTAATATCTACATGGAAGCTTTTGAAACCAAGGCTCTCGAACAAGCGCAGCTAAAACCGACTTGCTGGTTGAGATATGTAGATGATACCTTTGTCATCTGGTCACATGGACGCCAGACATTGAATCTGTTTCTAAAACACCTGAATTCTGTACATCCCAACATACAATTCACAATGGAAGTAGAGGAAAATTGCAGTATTCCGTTTCTAGACGTCCTGGTGAAACGTAAATCAGATGGCAGTTTAGGACATGCAGTCTATAGAAAGAAAACACACACGGACAGATATCTAAATGCTGACTCACACCATCATCCAATGCAAAAAGCAACAGTTCTCCAGACTCTGGCGACAAGAGCCGTTAGTATCTCAGACGAGGAAAATCTATAGAGAGAAAAGCTACATCTGTTTGACTCTTTACAAAGGAACGGATACACAACTACTGCCATACGAAAAGCACTAGACAAGACTATGACAAAAAAGGCTAAAGAAGAATCTCCACCTCTGGAAGGCTTAGCATTTCTACCTTACGTTAAAGGCTCAACTGATAAGATAGGACGTGTCCTGCAACGATGCAACGTCAAAACTGTGTTCACGAGCAAGGAAACTTTGGGTAACGGCTTCAGATCGGTAAAAGACAAGATTCCAAGTTTAAAAACCGCTGGCGTATATCGCATTCCTTGTTCTTGCGGCTCGAGTTACATTGGACAGACTGGTCGTTCCGTTGATCTAAGACTCCAAGAACATAAAGGCGATTGCAAACACAAACGCATCACAAAATCAGCCGTAGCTGAGCATACGTTTACAAATGGGCACACTTTAGAATTTGAGCATGCCAGAGTACTTGCCAGAATACCTCATTACTTCCCGCGAGTGATACGTGAAGCCATAGAAATAGAAAAACATCCAAATAATATCAACAGGGAAGATGGCTTTAAGCTTAGTAAAACGTGGACCCCTGTGATACACGATCTAAAGCGTTACAACCACTCTGCGTCATACGGCCACACCCCACGGATTACGTTGCACTCGGACGACCAACCAGCGCCAGCGTTACGCCACTCCGCGCGCCTGGCACAGAGGACTATAAATAGCTCCACACCGACCTTCGGTTCTTAGTGCGACTTTCACTCTGATGATGCAAGCTGCAAGGTCTTGCGAAACGTTAGTGAATATGGATGCACAAACAGCAAAACGGCCAAATCTGCCTAAGTATCCTCGTTCTCAAGATACTCAAACAACACGAGCCACCAAAGAGCATGGCCATCGCGCGGGTTTTTGCTCGACTTCACAAGGTGCAAGGCACATTAAGCCAGAAAATGCTGGGTGTTCATATACAAATACTACGCGGTCTAAGCCGAAATTCTATGCTAAGGAGAATAATTTATTACCCTCCACTAATATATAGTACACTAGCGGACCCGACAGACGTTGTCCTGCCCGCTGCCTGCTATTAGCGGACCCGACAGACGTCCTGCCCGGTGCCTGCTATTAGCGGGTTCAGCAAACGTTTTCTCGATTTTCGAATTTTCGATTTTTTTCTTTTTAAAACATATTGAGGGGTAGTGGGGGGGGGTTAAATTTTGGGGTTATATGTTCTGATATGCGAGAAATGTTTAAAAAATTAAAACAAAGAAATTCGTCAAAAATTTTAAAAAAAATTCCTAGAATCCGATTGCAGCGCCACCTTCCGAGTCCAATTGTGAATCTAAACCATCCAGGGACCCACTCAAACACACACACAAAATTTCATCAAAATCGGTCCAGCCGTTTAGGAGGAGTTCAGTGACATACACACGTACAGAAGAATTATATATATAAAGATATGAAATGAATATTCAAGAGAGTAATTCATAACTTTTTATTCTTCTGTTGTTGCCTACGGCCTCGTTGAACAATTTTCATGTCCCGTGCACTAAGTAGTCACGTTTTGCATTTGTTGGAAAAAGTATAAAAAATGATATTTCAACTTAATTTAATAGTTTTTTACTATACAAGTAGTCTTATGTGGATATTACTCACTAGAGAAAAAGTTTGGCCCACGAGGCCGTAGGCCGTTGGGTACTACTTTCTAACACTACGCGTGCAGTGCAACATTTTATCCACTCCTCTCAATAAACTCAGAAAAAGCATCAAAATAATAATATATTTTGTTATTAGGAGTAGAAGTGATACTTTATATGGCGACACCGGACGCGTTTGACTGACGAACGTAAGCGAGTCAGACAAGTCCAGACGACGCATACAAAGTTACTTTTACTCAGAATATCATATGCTATATTTTTTTCAAACGCCCTCACTAATATAAATAAATATATATTTCCAAAACGCCTACATCAGCTCTCGACAATCAAGAAGTCCAATGTTAAAAATATTCAAAAGCTAATCAAGTTTTGAAGTACTTTTACTTCGCCGGCGTAAACGTAATCATTTTTTTGGCTAGGCATAAAAGTATAGTATTTAACATTACAAGCCAGGTAAAACAGGTTTTACTGGCGATAGGATTGGGATGACTGGCGAGCCGTTAGGCGAGCCTGTCATATCCTTGAGCCAGTAAAAATGGTTACCTGGCGTGTATTGTTGAATATTTTATTTGTACCTCACTTGTAAATAACTAGAAATTCACCATTTATTCAAAATGTCAAACTGACAAGCAACTAAATTAATCAATATGACACATACTAAGGAAGACAACTCTGGCTTTGTACGCTATCATTTATCTATGAGCACGCTTGTAAAATATAACTGGCTAGCCAGTAAAAAATTTACTGGCTAGCCAGTTAAGAAACATTTTCAAGGTGAATACAGTGACTTGATAAATTGATGTTTACGAGTGAGGAACAAATAATAGATATTAACGATACAAGTTTGATTATGAGCATCTTAACGACATGAGTTTGATTGCCAAAAACGAGGCGGTGAGCCGAGTTTTGCGGCAATCAAACGAGTCTCGTTAAGTGCCATAAGCAAACGTGTATTGTTCAATATTTTATCTTCATCAATAAATTCTGGTTCAATATATTTCTTTATACAAAAAGAGTGCGGTAATATTCATTACCGCACTGAGTGCGGTAATATCTATCAATTACCGCACTGAGTGCGGTAATATCCATTACCGCACTCAGTGCGGTAATGAATCTCTTAACGATACTAAAATTAATTTGGTTAAGAGTCTATAACAACACCGATGAAGATAAACACATTTACCTTATCAACCAAATCTCATAAGTGGTCACTTTTATGACGTTTGAAAATAAAAATGTTTAAAATCACAGTACCTGTTTGTTTTATTCTTTTCGGGTGCCAGTTCACATCAGAACACAGATGACATTAAACATTATTGCATATACTCCATTTAGTTGACATCTGCACTGTCAGTGTCAAATTTAAAAAAAATGTCTTCACTATACCTCAAAAATAATGTGTTTTTATTAGACTGTACAGTAATTTAATTGTTAAAATGTGAAAAATAGCAGTGGTGCCAACATAATGTCAGTTTGACAGTGCAGATGTCAAGTAGATGGAGTATAAATCAAAAACTTACTAGTTGAATTATGGCAATCAAAAAGTCACAGCGTATTGATATTGCAATTGTTAAAATCGCTATAGTTAGAGGAATTGGATACATATTTTTCATAATAGGGAGTTTTTGCACAACGTCAGGTTAACATAGCGTTACGATAGCGCTACGTTAAAATCAAAAAAAAAAAATTTTTGATTGGCTGTATCGTTGACGTCGCTAGGTAACATAAGCTTTAGCGGGCCTCTATTTTAGCGTAACGTAATTGCAAAAACTCCCTAATGTTATTGCACTATTTCATAATACTGTACCGCTATTGTAACATTTTATTTGAAAATTAACATAAAAACCAGTACTTAAACAATGTTACATCTGCTACATCAGCAGTAATAGAGCACATGGCCTAGTTTTTTGAAAACCAAGCTTGATTTGGTTTTATTTACTCACATGTTACTTTAACTGAACTAAATAAACACATGACAAGTCACTCCTAACAGCAGCCAGCTAATAAAAATAATAACAGCCGCTGGCCGTTATAATAACTGTCATATTTAAATTAAAAACATCAGCAGTAATAGAGCACATAACCTAGTTTTTTGAAAGCCAAGATTGATTTAGTTTTTATTTTTAACTGAACTAAATAAACACATGAAAAGTCACTCCTAACAGCAGCCAGCTAATAAAAATAATAACAGCCGCCGGCCGTTATGGATCATATAATTATTTAAATTATGTTTAATAAATTGTTCTTCAAATGAATTTTAGTATATTATTGTATGAGCGATTATGACAGCCATTATTCACGAAGATGACATTTGCGCCACAAGCCGAAGGCGCGTGGCGCAAGTCATCTGAGTGAATAATGGCCATAATCGCGAATATAATACGATATTTTATCTACTCCTATGCAATAGGAGCCTTGTGTTCATATTTCAGAATTATGACATTTGTGACAGCTGTTAACTTCAAAAGTCATTTAATAATAAGAATGAATTTTGTGATTGGCTACAACCTATTGAATAATGAAAATAGAATTTTCTGATTGGTTGCAATTTGCAAACTATTGAATAATGAAAATAGAATTTTATGATTGGCTGCAAACCGTGAATTATGAATCATAATTCATGGCCATTGTGCAGTAGGAGTAGATAATAGTATATTATGTTATTAGGAGCAAAAGTTATATTTTATGTGGCGAGGCTGGACGGCTTATCTGCCGAGCTTGCGAGGCAGATAAGTACAGCCGAGCCACATAAAGATACTTTTGCTCCGAATAACATATAGTATTTTTTCTTCAAACGTTTTTATAACAAATTATTTTCAACTTTGTGAACAAAATTCGAAGAAAATTACTTGATCTCGTCAGCGACAGATAAAGTCGTCAGAGGCAGATAATAACTTTATCTGCCGCTCGTCAGCGGCAGATAATATTATCTGCCGCTTGGCAATAAAGTGACTGTTTAGCATCATCAATCCAGCAGTATAATGCCATATTTTACTGCCGTTTGAAGAAAAAAATATTTATTACGAAAAATCTTGAACGACACACTCCCGATATGGAAGTAACGGACTTCGTTGATTATAAACCTTTGCTATCGCCTCCGACAGGGGCGCAGGAACGGGGGGAGGGGGGCAAGAGGGCGATTGCCCCCTCATATAATATGTCGAGGGGGCAAATAGTGTAATTTACCCCCTGATATATTCTATGAAGTTTTTAAAAAATTGTACATAGGGTTATCACATTAATCTACACGAGATGCTAAAATTCGTTGTTCTATTGTAGGAGGGGCAGAAATAAAACACGAAGAATTTGTTAAACACGTCTTTATTTTTAGGTTAACAGCGGAGAATTTGATATAGTCCATTTTTCTTTCATATGGTAATGCAAATGCCGACATTCCAGGAAAATCATGATACTACTACTACTAAGATAAACCCACGCGGCGATCGAATTTCGTACTACGTTGCGCATGACGTCATTCCGTGACAAAAATCCTGCTTGACGGTATGGAAATGCATTGCTTTAAAGCGGTTTTTATTCATGTTTACTGTTTAGTAGTATATTTTATTATAATATTGATATATTACATTTTATTCAATATTATAATAGTATAAGAGATATTTCTTTTATGATTTAATGTAGGATTTATGGTCCATAATAGAATAAGCCCTTAAATAAAGTAGGTAGGTGCTAGATATCAGGCGCGTAGGAGCGTTTTCTAAACTACGGGGGCCATTCTAATTTCAATAAAGGCTTCTAACTTGATTCATTAATACGAGCTATACTATTTCTGACTTCCTGATTATCAATTTTTAGTGTAATACTATAATAGTGTAACGACCTTGTGATCAGGCAGCTGCAAACGCGTGAGGCACAGCCGCCAAGAGACGACCTTGGGGCCAGCTGCGGACGAATGGGTCATTGTTCCAGAACTTCGAGAAACGTCCTTGGACCCAGAACTTCGACTTCGAACCCGTGTATATAACTCTAGTGAAATAAATATAACCATATAAATCATTAATGTTAAGTCGTGAAATATAAATAAATAAATGTATCGTTGTTAGAAATAGTGCCTGTAGTTCGTTAGTTTAAGTAATTTGTGTTCTGCCTTGATAATTATTGTGTTTGTAAATAATCGTAACTAATCGTTGTAAATAAATGTTTAATACAAGAAGCGTCGAATAATTTTTAGATAGCCCGAAACGTAAAAACGTAACAATAGTATATTTTAGTCACTGGTTACTTAACAAGTACTATTTTATTTAAAAAACATTGTACCATAAAAAATTAATTAAACAATGAATGTTTATTATCAGATTTTCACATAAGCAAAGAATACACATGAATAACCAAACTTAAATGAATATGCAACTAGTTTCCAAAAAATAAAAAGAGTATAAATAAAGATGAGAAATATAATAAATGTATATAAACAACAAATACAAAAATAAATGCAATTAAGAAACTATCATTTAGGAACCTGTACCAAAAACAGAAATTCTACTTGGTAAAGCACCTACGAAATCGTTTACAAGATCGTCTAGATTCTAGATCTAGATGTTCTACCTCCTCTACAGTGTCCGCCAAAAAGTCGGCATAATATGGGAAACATTTTTATTTTTTATTGCTTGTCTAAAAATCTATTTAGCCCCTATCATATATACCGAGCGATTTTTACTTATTTAGAAAATGGAGTTTTTCGAAATTGTAAAAATCTAAAAAAGTGCTATTTTTCGGAAATTAAGTAAGATTTCAATGAGATTTTTTTAGAATGTGTTATTTTTAGTTAACTGAACCATCTCAAGGCCAGAAAACACCTATTTTTTAAACTTTATCTAAAAATTAATTTTTCAATTTTTAAAATTTGTATTTCCAAAATTTCAGATACTAAGACTTAATATTAAAATTCATTTTTTTATGTGAAGACTTTAAAGATTTATAAATGGTAAAAATAATATAAAATGTTAATTACTTCTTTAGATTTTTTATTATTTACCAAAAAGTAGAATGTTTGCATAATTTTTATGTTTTTTATGCAAGGTGCTTTTTAGGAGAAATATTTTTCGATTCTAATTAATATCTACTTAAATGGTTTCTAGCCCTGTTAATGAATTACTGTTACAAAAATTCTGTAAAGGTTCTTTTACAGTTGTCTAAATAAGGAGATTTTTCTTTATCCAATTATATGTTCTAAAAAGTATCCGATCACACCGATTACTTTCTGGAATAGTGAAATTTAATATCGTTCACTCGGCGGCCATAAAAAATAAGGCGATTTACAGATGGGGAGTTTTCATTACACTTCAAGTTCATATATGTTCATGTTAGTAGTTATAAGAAATACCTAAAATTATAAATTTTGATGAAACTAGAAAAAGATTTTTTTGAGGGGGCCAGGCCCCTCTGAAAATTATTTGAGGGGGCCATCGGCCCCCGTGGCCCCCGCGGCTCCTACGCGCCTGCTAGATATAATAAATTATCTTCAAAGTTTAGCATTGTATAAAGGTTTTTTTGTAGAAAACGAACAATAAACGTATTTAAATTTAAAAGTAAAGGAAGATACCAACATATGAAGAGTGAAAAGTTTAAGGCTTATTCATTATCAAAAATTATTACTTTAATCCCTAGCGCAAAAAAACGGACTTGTTTTTTAAAATTTAAATAAATATTGTTAATTTTAAAAGAATACCTCTGCAGAAAAATATGAGTGATATATACGAGCATATGTATACCTGATATATACGAGCATATGTATACTGGGTGTCCACTCTCAAAGTCAAACATAGGCAATGAACATTGTGCATTTGATTTTTAGGTATTTTTCCATTATTTCTATACTATATCAGTAAATATTATTATTACTAGTATCATTTGATGTGCAATAATTTTATCTTTCTATTGATACCATTATCTTTCTTGTAAGTTGAATTGGCGAGTAGGAGTCAGCAAAATCGTTCAATGCAATGTTATATTCCTATGTTCTAGTTTGAGAACGGACACCCGGTATATATTATTAACTATTTTTTATTACAAGTTTTTTTAAAATTTTTATGACTGGGCGTTAAAAATTTGTAGTGATAAACAATCTTGTTTAATTTATTAAGTACATATTATTTATTTACATATTATTTACATGTTATTTACAAAATTTACACATTTACACAAGAAAACCAAGTTTTATTAAGACTTATTTTACAATTTTTGTAATTTTTCTCTTCCTCACTTTGGATTTTTCTTTAATATCTCTATTCAATATTCTAATTCTAAAATACACTATTCAACTTCCATATATTTTGCGGTAATTCCAACAGTTTCTCTTTGGAACAGTAATCACTATCTACAAAATGATTTGAACATATTCTTGATGTTTTCACATTAAATTTGTGTTGCTGGTAACACTTTAGAATCCATTGTTCACAAACATGTTTGTCCCTTGGAAAACTAAAGAAACGGCAATCCGAAACTTCCTTGCTCTTTTTGTTGTTGTTGCTTAAACAATCCATCACTGCACAGTACACCATGGTAATAAATGTTTAATGCAATGCTTTAATTATAATTTATTAAATTTCACGCACATATATCTGCAAAAAAAACGAATAACACATTAAACACCGAACCGAAACCTTTAACCGCCGTATCAAACAGCCTGCTGCTGTGGAAATTTGTCGCGGAGTGACGTCAGGCGTGCGAGAGAGATGGGCTTATCCCATGCGCGTGGGTTTATCTTAGTAATAGTATCATGCAGGAAAATCATCGACAACAAGCATTGGCACTAGGCTGCATTGTGTTGGTAAATACATGAACTTCTGGTTATTATTTTTCTGGTAAGGGTGACATATCATTATTTTAAATTGTGTAACTTTGGCTATTATAAACTTGGAATGTGATTTTATAATTTGGTTTTAACTATATATTATGACCAAAAATTATTTTCATCTACGAGTAGTATGGCTATGAAATAGTTCCTAATGTATAAATGCAACTATAAGTCATTTAAAAATCAAATGTCAAGTTCTACATTTGAGTGTAAATGTAGTTACATTCATAAATTAGGACCTATTCCATAGCCATACTAGATGAAATAAATTTTTGATCATACTTTAATTAGGTAGGCATTGCACTAAGGACAATTTCAGTTTATAATAGCCAGAACTACAATTTATAAATAATTACGGTGTCAACCAGTCATAGTGAAACCTAACCTCATTGCAAACATAACCAGAAGTTTATGTACCAACACAATGCAATCTAGTGACAATGCTTGTTATCAATGGTTTCTCTAGATTGCATTTCCATATGATTATTTTCTTCATATCCATAATAATGCGTATCACTATGGTTTCTGTCAACTTAATAATGACAAATATTCGTCAAAATTTAACCGCTGTTAAATATGTGTCAAAATTTAATCGCTTGTGCCTAATTTTAATATGATTATTAAAGGTGCTTCATCAACTAAATTTTATCTATTTATTCAGTAAATAATCACGCCGAACAACCCGCGTGCATGTAAACTAGCCTGAATAAATTTTGACGATTTTCTGTCAGAATGTTTTGCTCTGAAGAAATATATCTCGTAAATTTTACGCCCCAAAATCCCTCGTGCTACGCTCTTGTTGAGCGGAAAATTTACTTAACATATTTTTTAGCAAAATATTCTGACAGAAAACGTCAAAATTTAATAGGTTGTTTTAACGCACTTGGGATATTACTGTTGAAAAAATAAAGTGTGGTCACCACACGACTTCCTATTACTTCTTGTAAAATTTTCTAAAACTATACTAACAAAAAAACGGATTTGACAAAAATTATAGATAATTACGCAATATATGTTTGGCAGAAACTTTTTGTAAAACTGTCATTTTGCGATTTTTCCAAAAACTGCATCTCTTATAAACTTTTTAAATAAAAGTTGTATATAATTACTCAATATATCATCTTATTTTATGAAATTTAATTTTTATCAAACAATTATAAAATTTTCCGGGAAAACAGAAAAACATAAGGGTAAAGTACCACTTGCGGTTACCCGATTTTAACCAAAAATGACTACAAATCTCCAAATCTATATTAAAAACAAATATATAAATTTTGAGGCCGATCAATTAAACAATGTGAGTTGTATAGAGGACACAGACATACTGACAGACTCACAAATTGTCATGATCATAAACTAACAGACATATATCACTTTGAAAATCACTTTTTCTGACGGAGAAGACACAAATACGGATATTTCCGCAAAAATCTCGTGATTACTATGAAAAATCATAATTACTATATTTTACGAATTAAAAAAAGTAACAATGAAGTATACCTTTAAGGTATTTTGTGTATCTTTATGACCATTCAATACGTGACTAAAAACATTTTAATTGTAACTATATTTATTTATGTATCAAGTACATAATGTAGGACTTTATTGAAAGAGTCTATTTTCTGCAGAGGTAGCGTAGCGTAGCGATAAAGAGGACGACTCAAATAAGGTCTGATTATGTACAAGCTGCATGCAAAGATTTATGTTCAAATGCAGTGCAAAAGATTTCCTTTTATCTACAATATCATCAAAATTCA
>OW679196.1:113219684-113293010 GCA_940337035.1 Agriotes lineatus | reverse complement strand
GTTCTCTCGGACTGGTGAGAGCTTGCTTCATAGGATGAAGCTGAACTCGGGGAATGTTTCGGCTAGGCTGGGTTCTAGGTTTCTTCTTGGGCTGGTTGCTTCGCTGAATGAGGATTGACTCAAAAGTGACTTGGGCAGGTCGGGTATTGTTTTTGTACCTTTTAGAGCCTCCTCCTGAGAAATAATGGGGCTGCGCTACTGGCTACACGATCACGCGCGTCGCAAAGCTTCCATGAAGTACAAGGTTCTCGTAAACTAAAGGCTTACGTCTATTATAACTTGCAGCGTACACATTTTCATATATTAATTATGTTTAAATTAATAATTTTCATAGGCACAAACGCCACACAATAAAAAGAGGTCCAACTTAGCTTGTACAGCAAGTCAATTGATAGCAAGATGCGAAAGCCAAGTCTCGGTCACCTACCGCTGAGCAAAAATCTCGACAGTGAGGGATCGATAACCGAAGGCCATGCCGTGCGGGCGGGCTAAATGACCAAATGTCGGGCCGCCCTTAAGGACCGGGCTTTAATAAAATCAAAATGAACATATGAACAGCCACAGAATGACGATGGATGAAAATGGGGTCAACCTATAAGCGGTGTAAAGTTTGTGTTTATCCCGGGCTTTGTTCGGAAGAATGAACAACGCAGTTCAAAGATTGGTTACAGATGTCGGCGTGAATATACACGCGAACAACAAGATATTTCTCCAGGGTTGCATCGGGATACAGGTCGTCTATATACACCATCGGTGGGACGATACCAGGGTTCATCTAAATATATTGGATTAGAGATCTGTATCAATATTTGCGGCATTCAAACGAGATTGGAATCGAAATTTGAAGTGGGTAAATTAGACAAAGGTCGTAATTTTTCAAAATTGTCACAGTAAGGCTTTCCCAAGCAACTACATTCACGGAATGAAAGCACTCCCATCACCTATAAACGCTCGCTGGCTAATTGAAGATCAGCACTCCGCGCTAACTAGGCGCGACGGACTTAACGAATCGGCCGCATCTTTCTATTTTATACATAAGAATTAATTGCCGCTTCAATTCTTAAATTGACCCAACAAAATTTGGCCAATAGCTTGACAGCCTAACGTCATAAAGAAAACAGGAAAAGACAAAAAAAAGAATATGGAATACGAACATCTATGAGACTACGAGGTATTATTATAGTTTTGTTTGTTTACATTACTGTAAATATAATTTATTTGTTCCTCACTTGTAAACATCAATTTATCAAGTCACTGTATTCACCTTGGAAATGTTTGTTAACTGGCTAGCCTGTGGAAGTTTACTGGATAGCCAGTAAAATTTTACAAGCGTGCTCATAGATAAATGATAGCGTGCAAAGCCAAGAGTTGTCTTTCTTAGTATGTGTTATAGCAATGAATTTAGTTGCTTGTTAGTTTGAAATTGTCAATAAATGGTAAATGGTAAAATATTCAACAATACACGCAAGGTAACGGGTTTTACTGACCCCAACAGGCGAGCCAGTCATATCCTTCTGTCCGCTAGTAAAAACCCTTTTACCGAGCTAGTAATGTTAAATACTATTACTTTAATACCAAAGCTAACGTTTACTGTAACCAGCTTGTATTGTTACTTCTTTCTCAAAGTCTTTGTACGAGCCCAGTGGAATATGAATTTATTTATTTTTTATAATTTCAACAGAGACAATTGAGCTTATTTGATACTATATCGTTTTAATAATTAAACAACATCTAATACTTATATCAACTAACAATTAAAATATAACAAAAAGGAAAATTTATGTCTGGCACATATTAATTGGACCAAAGATTTTTGAACAATTAGTCAGAGTTACCACTGTGTACAGTCATCTTTCTCTTTGGCATCGTACCTACTAATGCTTTACAGTACTCTGGTTGAAGATTCCTCCAAATTTCCAGAATTTTATTCTTTAATTCAGAAATTGAGCGAACTGGTGTGGTTCGAAGTGCTTTTTTCATCTGATGCCAAAGAGTCTCGATAAAGGATATATCAGGGATGCTTGAAAGCCATTTTAAAACGGTAACATTCATTCCCTGCAACCATGATGGCACTATCTTGTCGAAATATAAATTCCCCTTCTTAGAGTTGAATTTCATTAATGGAAGGCAACAATTCCTCTTGTAAAATTATATTGTACTTTCCAGCATTGACAGTACCGTCAATGAAAAGTAGACGTCCAACTCCTTCTGATGACATGCAACCGCACACCATCACAGATGCCAGAAAGATAACCTTTCTTTTGAGGCAATCTCCCCTGGCATGCGATTAATTTTGCCCATAAATATTGGTTTCGTTTTTGTTTTTCTGTCAGAAGTGGTTTTTCTTTCGCCTATTGAGAAATAATAAGTTTGGATGTTTTTACTTCCTTTTACGATAAAGGAAGTACTATGGGATTCAGCCCAAAAATTGAGTTTTCAGCAGATCTTCACGTTTTAGAGTCCCCTGAATCCAAAAAACATGTTTTTGCTCATTGGTCTGCGTGTCTGTCTGTGTGTCTGTCTGTCTGTGAACAGAATATCTCAAAAACGAAAAGAGATGGCGTTGAAACTTCATATATAAGTTTTGTGTAGTATGTAGCTGAGACAGCAAGCTTTTGAAGAAAATCGCATAACCGGAAGTATAATGTTTACTCTTGTGATTTTTCAGTTTTGTTCGATTTTTTCAAAAACGGCTTTAACGATTTTTTTCAAACTTTACATTTTTATTACATTTTTAATGTGTATTGACGTGAGATAGGTGATTTTCCAGTTGCATTTCTTTCGTTTTTTAAATTTTTTTATTAACTCCTATTTTAAATAGAACACCCGGTATATTATTACATTTTTGAATTCAGCTTAAAATGTTAGAGAAAAATTTCTCTTCAATTAACGCTCTATTTTGTACGGTTTCTGTTGAATTTGTATTTTTTAACAAATGCTTAAAAATTAAAAATCAAATGTTTGTCTAATTATAAGATCACTGTAAAAGGAAGTTGTGTGAGTGTATGACACCAGATTTTGACTTCCTTTTACAATAAAGGAAGTATTGGATTCACCCCAAAAATTCGAAATTGAGTTTTCAACAGATCTTCACGTTTTAGAGTCCCCTGATCCCAAAAAAACATATTTTTTTTCATTGGTCTGTCTGTGTGTGTGTCTGTCTGTGTGTGTGTGTCTGTCTGTCTGTGTGTGTATTTGTGAACATAATATCTCAAAAACGAAAAGAGGTATGGCGTTGAAACTTCAAATATAAGTTTTGTGTACTATATAGATGCGACAATAAGCTTTTGAAAAAATCGCATAACCGGAAGTAGGTGTTTACTCTTGTGATTTTTCAGTTTTTTCGATTTTTTCAAAAGCGGCTCTAACGATTTTTTTCACACTTCACATTTTTATTACATTTTGAATGTGTATTGATGTGAAATAAGTGATTTTCCAGTTGAATACATCTAAAATGGGTTTATTTTGTTTCTTTTCTATTTTTTTTATTAACTCCTATTGTAAATAGAACACCCAGTATATTATTACATTTTTGAATTTAGCTTATAAGTCTAGACAAAAATGTATCTATTCAACTAACGCTCTATTTTGTATCATTTTTGCAGAATTTTTAATTTTTGGAAATTTTTGACAAATGCTTAACAGGAAGTTGTGTGGGTGTATCACACCAGATTTTTACATTTGTAAAAACTTACCTTGTAGAACCCGTATCCCATTTTTTTCATTCTTCTTAAACAAGTATCTTTTGTAATTAGTCTGCCAATCGCATCTGCCCATTTTACAGCTAATTCTCTTCAGGAAATTCGACGAGCTTGTTTAATAAGTGTCCGGAGAGCACGTTTATCTCTTTTGGTAATCTTTGAAGGACGTCTAGTTTTAACTTTTGTTTGTATATTTCCGGTTTTTTTAAATTTCAGTATTATGTTTCTTATTGTTCATTGAGGAATACTTAAATTTTTTGCAATTTTATGTACAGAAAGTCCATTTTTATGGGAAGCAACAATAGAATTTCGCATATCGTTAGATAACGACTTTCCGTGAACCATTTTGCAAACTAAATAACTTAAAATACTCATACTTGATAATACAGGGTGAGTTAAGATAGCGCCCCCCCCCCCCCCGTTAGTTCATTTAATATTGATATTAGCAAAATAATTTGTTAACAAAAGATGTTCAGAATTATATGCTCTATATTACTGTACATTTATTTTATTTCGTGGCCTACTAAGGTTTGAGCAGTGACATTCAACTTTTTTATTTTAAATGACACCCTGTATATTTTTTACATTTTTTCGGAAGAACTATCTTTTCTCTATACGGTGCTATAAAAATATTGTGGTGTTAGATGGGAAAATTACACCGTTAAATACGATTAAAGTTGAAAAATTTCCACATTTAGCAACTTCATCTAGTAACCTTGTTTCCGTCTAGGACAACTGGCCGCCGCCAACTGGCCGAGGTCAACTGGCCACGGCCAACTGGCCGCGAGGCAAGTGGCCGCCGGGACAAGTGGCCGGAGGAACAACTGGATGTGTCAATACAGAACGCTTTCAGCACATGATAAATCAACTAAGTCAAATATCAGTCAACTCAAAATGTACCTATAAAGCGGCTGTATTACCAAATACCAGCCTTGTCAATTTTTTTTGGTCATTTTTTGTGTTTATATTTTTTTTTAGTTTTTTTTTGTCTTTTATAATTTTTTTGTGTTTTGGTTTTTGTAGCTTACAGAACAATAATAAGAATACACCCTAATAAGGTACCTACTTACAAAGGTCTAAAAGGTGGATAAATTTACAATATTTACGTAATATGCGATGTTAGTTGCATATTTTACAATATTTAGTTACGAATATATGTATATCATATCTAAATGAAATTTTTATTGATTAATTTGGTAATTTTGAGCAATATCTCGTATGTACTCGATGACATTCCGGTAGGTACATTTTGAATTGACTGATATTTGACTTAGTTGATTTATCATGTGCTGAAAGCGTTCTGTATTGACACATCCAGTTGTTCCGGCGCCACATATCCCGGCGCCCACTTGTCCTGGCGGCCACTTGTCTCGCGGCCAGTTGGCCACGGCCAGTTGGCCACGGCCAGTTGTCCCGGCGGCCACTTGTCCCATTCCGACCTTGTTGGCAGTAACAGTAAAGCATTTGTTGTAAAATTTTTTGTTATGGAGTCAAATGACAAAAATAACACCTTTAAGATGGTAAAATAATAACGTATCGAAAGCAGCAAGTTTTTATTAATAAACAATATATTCTATTAATACAAAAGAAAGTATCGAAAGACATAACCAAAATGAAAACACCTAAAATTTATTCTAATTTGCTAAATGTTCAAAATTACCCCCATTCTGGTCAATACAAGCTTGTAAACGCATAATATGATTGTGTCTAACACTGTTTAACATTTCAGCAGTAATAGTAGAAAACGCATTTCTAATTCTTATTTTCATGTCGTCAGGAGTAGTAGGTGCTGTACTGTACACAATATTTTTACGTAACCCCACAGAAAAAGTCTAGTGGCGTTAAATCGGGAGACCTTGGGGGCCAAGCTACAGGGCCGCCTCTGCTGATCCATTTTGCACCAAACTCGCGATTTAAAAAAAATCGAACTATTTTGCTGTAGTAGGGTGGCGCACATCGTGCTGATAATAACTTCCCTGCCGTATATTTAAAGGCACATCCTCTATTAACTCAGGAATGATTTCTTTAAGGAAATTAAAATAGGTCTGACCTATTAAAGCCCCATCAAAAAAATGTGGCCCTATCACATGATCGTCGATTATTCCTGCCCAAACGTTCAACGACCAGATATGCTGGTTATCAACATTTCTCATCCAATGAGGGTTTTCGGTGGCATAATAGTGTAGATTGTGTCGATTCACTGAACCGGTGTTCTTGAATGTGGCTTCGTCAGTCCAAAAGATTTTTCGTAAAAAGTGCATCTCTGTTCTGAATTTGCTCATTAACCAAATGCAAAAATTTGTCCTACTCACATAATCGTCGTCTGTGAGTTGTTGCGTTAGACACAAATGGTAAAGATGAAATTTGTGTTTTTTGATAATACGAACAATTGCGGTTTGGCTAATACCTGTTTCTGATGACAAATTTCTCGTACTGATATGTGGATTGACGTTTATTGCACCTAAGACATCTATTTCAACGTCGTCATTAATTACAAATCTATTTTGCTGACGTTTCTGATATTGTACGGATCCAGTGTCGCGAAATCTTCTTAAAGTTTTTCGAAAAACTTCTCTAGTTGGTTGCCTTTTATCAGGAAATTTTTCTAAATACAAACGCTTAGCCCTCTTAATGACACAATTGGATTCACCGATTACTAGAATCATATCTACCAAGTCGTTTGTTGAAAAATCAACGTGGTTAACCATTGTGAATGCACTTATTATTTCGGTTTTGAGTTATGAAAACGTCAAAACACAAAAAATGTGACAACTAATTTTTTCACTGTTTTGTTTGATGGCTACTAGATGAAGTTGCTAAATTTGGACATTTTTCAACTTTAATCGTGTTTAACGGTGTAATTTTCCCATCTAACACCACAATATTTTTATAGCACCGTATAGAGAAAAGATAGTTCTTCCGAAAAAATGTAAAAAATATACAAGGTGTCATTTAAAATAAAAAAGTTGAATGTCACTGCTCAAACCTCAGTAGGCCATGAAATAAAATAAATGTACAATAATATAGAACATATAATTCTGAACATCTTTTGATAACCAATTATTTTTCTAATATCAATATTAAATGAACTAACAGGGTGGGGAAGGGGGGGGGGGTGCCGCTATCTTAACTCACCCTGTATATTTTTCAGAAGAAATATTATCAGATTTTGCTTGTTAAATAAATATTTATGGGGTTATGGTCCAATTAATATGCGCCAGACATAACTTTTCCTTTTTATAATTTATTATTATAGTTGATATAATTATTAGATGTTGATTAATTGATAAAACGACACAGTATCAAATAAGCTTAATTGCCTCTTTTAAAATTATGAACATTAAATAAATTCTACTTCAGAAAAATAAAATTATGTTGAATATTTCTTTTGGTCCAATTCATATGCGACTGGGCTCGTATTAATGATTTACAACTATAATCGAGATTGCTTTTTATAATTTTTTGTATTATTTGTTTTCTTTATTAAATTTATTTATTAATGCGAATATAACTATAATGTGATGCTGCTCTATTTAAAATAATAAATTTACCATACTTATTTATATCCCTTTTGTAGATGCTAAGCGACTTCCTTGGATGTCATATTATCAACAGTTAAAAAGGAAGTTTTTAACATATTTGTTTTGTAACTTTTAATAGTGTCATTCATTAGGAAACAAATTCGCTGCATCAAAATTCGAAGAATTCCAAAAATTATCATTAAAGTGACATCAGGATTGAAATTTAATCAATACATTTTAGGTATACATTCACAATTCCGACGAAGTCCCTGGAATAGACATGCAACCCCAAATTATCTGGGACTTCAAGGTGGACAGAGTTTCTTTCTCTGTCAAGCAGACCTATACAACAGACGACACGCGCCAGCTCTCCATAAAACAGAGACGCTGCATTTTTGAGGACGAAGTAAAACTGAAAATTGATCACATGTACACGTACACGGCTTGCACTCGCCAGTGCAGGATGGAAACCGCTACAAGGTACTGCGGATGTGTTCCCTATTTTTATCCCGAAATAGGGAGCTTCCGACACTGCAAAATCAAGGAGCTCGCCTGCATTGCAGACCACATCGATGCCATAAAATCCGTAGAGAGGTGCTCGTGTCAGCTGGGGTGCTCTAATACAGTATATGAAGTTGAAAAATTAAATGAACACGGGTAAGGTTCTTATTTATCAGCAGTTTCGCTCATAAAATGTTGCTTTCCCGACAGCACGGACGATATCAACAGAGCTTTGGAAGCTGAGTTCGTATCATGGCCAATGGTTCGATACAAACGTGAAGTGCTTTTCGGATGGGTGGATTTGCTTGGTATGTTAGCTTTTGTGACATAGAAAAGCTATTGTTGTAGTTAACTCGTATTCTTAAGAATTCATAACATGATTTGTAATTTATCTCAAAGTTTCGTCGGGAAGGCGAAGAAAAATCGACTTAGGGCCGGTTCTACAATGCAAGTATATAGGTACCTAGAATAAGCTATTGGAGGTATAACTGCCATAGTTTCCTTTATTACAGTAATCGTTTCTAGGGTATTATTCCCCGGATAACTTCATCCTTGATTTGTAGAACCGACCCCTTAAAGAAATAAAATTTTGATTATTTAATTGGTTATCAGTTATGTATTTAGACTAGCTGGCCCGGCAAACGTTGTTCTGCCCAAAAATAATTATTCTCTTTTAATTTTGTCATGTTCACAGTCTTGGACTTAAAAATAAATGCCATTTTCACAATCAACGTCCCAGAAAACCTCAATAACGACACCCATATCGATTTTTAGACTTATTTACCCCATTTCACTCCCTGAGGGGTAGCGGACCCGACCTGCCCGAACGTTGGTTAGCCTGCTATTGGCGGGTTTAGCAAACGTTTTTTCGATATTAGAATTTCGATTTTTCTCATTTTAAAAAATATTGGGGGGTGGTGGAGGGGTGAAATTTTGAGGTTATATGTTCTGATATGCGAGAAATCTTTAAAAAACTAAAAAAGAGAAATTCGTCAAAAAATTTAAAAAAAAATCCTATAACCCGATTGCAGCGCCACCTACCGGGTCGAATTGTGAATCTAAACCATCCAGGGGGTCCACTCAAACACACACAAAATTTCATCAAAGTCGGTACAGCCGTTTAGGAGGAGTTCAGTCACATACACACACTATCGATATTGTAAAATATATTTGTTGCAAAGGCAAAAGATATAAGTCGCGATGTAAATGTGCCCCATAACTATTTGTTATAGTATGTATCATACATTTATGTAGTTTTACTGGTTACGCATTGTTTAAAGTACAAAACACTAAATTATGGTCGGAGAAAGTACAATGAATAACATTTATAAGCATTAAACCCAATAAAATTATATGACTGCTTGGCTCATTTATGATTTGTGATAGTGATAATGTAACTATTTGTCAGCAATAGTATTTAGTTGAGGAGCTTTTGTCTCCTTTCATGAACTATCTCATCAAAATAAATAAACAAAAACCAAACTCGTTAAATTATAATTTCAAATGACGCCTTTTTAAAATCAAATGTGGGTTCCCGGTGGGCAACTTAACTCGACAACGTCACATAAAATGGCTCGTCCTTTCGGACGGTTTTGTTAGAAAGGCAAAAATATCCGCATAAAAAATGACCTCTCCTGTAATTATTTGTGCATAATATTCATTTATTTGATAAAAATATTGCGTATGTATGGAAGTGTAGTTAAAGATGCAATTGTAAAGTCATAATCATTGATAATATGTCTAATATCATCTATTTTAGGCAGCAAGGAGCGTAGGAAGGAAATCATTATTTTCATTCATAGTTGTGTTAAAAGAATAGAGAAAAATATATAAAAAAATACTTGAATTCAACGACGATATGCGGTGTAGTATTTTTTAATTATTATATCAAGAGATCCAAAAAAAAATACTGTTCCTCAGCGGGCTGTGGAAATTCAACGTATCAATAATATGTTGGTGACACTGTACGTCAATGTCAAATTCGAGGTTAGCAGTTTAGGATTTGCGTCATTTTGTGTCATAACTGACGGAAAACCTAACCTGATAACCTCGAATTTGATATTGACGTACAGTGTCACCAACATATTATTCATACGTTGAATTTCCACAGCCCGCTGAGGAACAGTTTTTTTTATCTCTCGATATATTATACTTCAATTAATGAAGAAGAGATATTATTTGACATAATCTTATGAATTTGTTTCTGCAATTTGTAGTGGACCTTGATTGGTCCAACATTCTTTAGCATCTAGTGTTTTTGGGCCGCTTTTAGTAGCTGATATCTTGTGTGTGTTTAATCTTAGACCCTCGTCTCTTTTAGCTTCCCTTTCTTATTGTAGATATAATTATTTCTGCACAGTTCTACGCAGAAACTTTACAATGACGGGTCGATATTTTCCCTCAGTTTCTTTCAGGCTGTGGTAGACACCAATATCTTCTTTATTTAAGCTATTCTACGAAATTTTTATATACCTCGTTCACTCTATTTGTGATTCTGGTGTAAGGTGTAGGGCACAGTTGGTAACAAAATAATTACCAAAGTTAAAGCAAAATTATACAGTTCATCATGTTTTACTACCTTTTGCAATAAACGAAGTATTGGATTCGAAATAGAGTTTTCAACAGATCTTCACGTTTTAGAGTCCCCTGGCATGTTTTTGTTCATTGGTCTGTCTGTCGGCTGTGTGTCTAAATGTGTGTCTGTGTGTGAACAGAATATCTCAAAGACGAAAAGAGGTATGGCGTTGAAACTTCATATATAAGTTTTGTGTACTATCTAGATGCGACAGCAAGCGTTTGAAGAAAATCGCATAACCGGAAGTTTTTTTCGATGTTTTCAAAAACGGCTCTAACGATTTTTTTTAACTTTAAACTTTTATTAAACTTTTAATGTGTAATGATGCCTATTTTAAATAGAACACCCGATATATTATTACATTTTTGAATGCAGCTTAAAGTTTTAGAGAAAATTTGTCTTTTCAACTAACTCTCTATTTTGTACGGTTTTCTGTAGAATTTGTAATTTTTGAAAAAAATTTAAAAATTAAAAATTAAATTTTTGGCTAATTATAAGAACACTGTAAAAGGAAGTTGTGTGCGTGTATCACACCTGATTTTAATTCATCAAGTGAATTCAAGTTGTTGAAAATAACTGAGGTTTACTATAACTGAAGTACTTCTCAGAAGTTACAAAATGCCAATATAATTTTAACATTAGTAACTTTTTCTAACTAAATATTTGATACACTGATAAAAATATTCACATGTAAGGCCTGCTCAGAAACACAAATGGAGTTAACATGGCATACATACGTCTCAATGCTGCATATAGCTTGAACACACTTTTGCACTTTACACTAGATTAAAATTTTTCTATTGCGGGTTCTGACTTCAAATGCCACCTTAACAAAATTAGCTAATAGGAAAATCTACAACCACGATAATTAATCCAGACAAATGGTAGAAAATAGGGGAAAATTTTGGTGGAGTTTTGATATTTGGTTCCTATATGTTTTTTGGATCGCTGTACACGAATATCACGTTTGCTAACAAGAATTTTGACCGAAAATACGTTTTTTAAGCAAAAACATTGTAAAAAAATCGATTTTGTTTAGTTTTTATAAAATTACTCGAAAACTATCCAATTTCGTAAATATTGAACCTATATGAAATGAAAGAGGATAAAATTTTCCACATTTTATGGACCAGCGGTTTTTTCTCCGATCAATCGTTCAGCCGCGAGAGCTCCGCGAAGTTAGGTGTTAAAAGCAAAAAAAAAGGGAATTATCCCAGTTTATTTCAAAGTAACTCGAAAACTATCCGTTTTTCGTAAATCAAAAATGGTATATAAAATGAATCTTGATAAATGAATTGTTGGCAAACCTGATATTCGTGTACAGTGACCCAAAAAACATATAGGAACGAAATATCAAAGCTCCATCAACACTTTCCCCTATTTTCTACCATTTGACTGGACTATAACTTCGCGGCTGAACGATTGGGAGAAAAAACCTCAAATACATAAAATTTAGGGAATTTGATCTTCTTTCGTTTCATATAGGTTTAACATTTACGAAAAACGAATAGCTTTCAGGTAATTTTAGAATTTTTAAACAGTTTTTGCTTAAAAAACGTGTTACCGGTCAAAAGTTTTGTTAGAAAACCCTATATTCGTGTACACTGACCCAAGAAACATATAGAAACCAAATATCAAAACTCCACAAAAACTTTATCCTATTCGCCCTTTTTGAGCACCATTTGACTGGACTAAATAATATTAACCCAATTAAAGCAAGAAAAAACTGTTAATCAAAGCAGTTTCTGTTACTGCATCGTAAACGATACACTCAAATAGTGTGTTTCCCATAGATAATTTTAGCTTGATAAATGATGTTATTGCTAATTTGAAAACATGAGGAACGTTCCAACCTCAGTATAACTATTATATTTTCCACACTGGTAATAGTAGTTGTATAAAACAGAATATTAAAATAATCACACGCCTTGAAAAGGAAAAAGCTATGTTTTATAAAGCCAAATTAAAACCGAAAAAAACATTTCTCAAAAATATTTGTTAAAAAATATAAGCACTACGACATTTTAAAAAAAAATATGATTATTTCTAACATATTATATTAAAATTCTGTTGCATAGATTAGTTTAGAAAAGTTTAAAATATTAAGAAAATAAAGCTTCCTAACTAAGTGATACATTTTATACATTCAAATATCAAATTAAAGACATACCAAGACACTTATATTAACGTATCAATTCTCAAATATATTCTATTACATTTTTTAAAACACACTGTATAACGGAAAACTCTGTACAACACAATAACATAACTTACTAGCAGATTATAATGTAACTTTATTTTCGATCCTTGTGTAATTGTTGTGTATTTTAGTGCTTATACCTAATTAAACACATTTCAGTGTCGTTTGGAGGCATAGCAGGTCTCTTCTTGGGCTTCAGTTTACTCTCCGGTGTGGAAATTATTTATTACTTCGCCATAAGAGCCTGCTGCATGGTTTACAGAGAGCCCAGAGAACTGGAAAGATTGCAGAGAGAAGCAATTGTGAAGCTGAAACCAAGTTATGACCTGAGCTTGGTTCCATATTTTATACGAGGTCCTGCACCTAGCAATGGAATATTCGTGGTTGCAAAAAATTACTTTGAAAACAATTTAAATGCATATACGAATAATGTAAGTCCAAATATACAGCATAATTCCCTTTCTTTTTTTAAATACGAAATGGAGATCTCCAAAATAAAATAATAATGAACCTCATTTTCAGCAAATTAAACCCATGAATATTACTAAGAAGAACAAGGATAAAAACTCAGACGATCTTATCTATCCACCTTTCGGCATTGAATTTTTGCCGTAGATATTTTCAAAATAAATTTATTTAAGGAAATTATAAGTACAACTGTAATACTTTAAAAGTGTAAATATACATAGGTACTACTAACGATATTATTTTGGTGTAATTTTACAATTTGCATTTCTAAGAAACTATACGAAAGTAATTATTATTTTAAAATAAATTTGTTAGGTTAGAAACAATACAAGAATAGTGATAACATAATGATTAATACAAATACTTATAGATATCTGTACTGGTGCTGAGGCTTTCTTTCTGTGTCTTTTTTATGGGATTATTTAATAAAACAAAAGTTTGAGCAGCACCAGTACCGAAATCAAGAAAATGATGGTATTGAAGGCTGTAGCAGCCCTTGGCGATCTTAAAACTATCCTAGAAATATGTGCCAGCTACGCAATTTAATAAGTCAAACACAGAACTTGAAGCTTAGTTTCTACAAGGTAGAAGGGTTACATGTTATGCCCTCCAGTTATTTTTGAGTTGTACTAGCTCTTCATAATTTAAACTCTAACTTTGACATTTATACTTCTGCAATTACATTTTAAAGCTACTTTTTCATAGAAACAAGTGAGTGACTAGCATATATTTTTGACTGAACTTATAGCCTGCGATTTTTCAGCTAGTTAGATGCAACTAGTTCAGCGGTAGCGTGTTTCTATCTAAATTAGGTACACATCAGAAAATACATTTTAGGTCTCTCAAACACTCGTCTATCAGCGCCATCAAATTCCAAAAGTTGAGGGCGACGTAACAAGAGTACCACTTCAACGCTCAAAGCTGCGATTAGACGTAACAACAACGGATGGTACATTTTTCGTGACTAATTCTGCACAACGATTTCTCTCCAAGTCAAGTTCTAATACTGAGCTGTTTACTGCGACCCTAAAGGGCGAAGCAACAACTTCACAAGGACGATTGTCACTTCCCAATTTTATTCTATCTCCGTCGTGATCCGAGAAAAGTTCCTTCTACTTATCCGTGGCATTAGGATTAGTGTAACTAAAGCCCTGGAACTGCGTCTGATCCATCGACTGCAGAATGTTCTTCTCGATGGGCGTCAGCTTGGCCTTCTCCACGGTGAAAGTTTTGTCGAAGTATTGAGTGTCTAGCGGGTGTTGCTGAAAAAGCGCTCGGTATTTGCATGTTGCGAGAAATAAATGAAATATTTACCAATTTTGGTTTGAAGGGTGGCTCTAGCAGCCGCGCTTCCATCCGATCCCAAGCAATTTGTTTGAAAAATGGCTGATCTTGGATGTCTCCTGCAGGGCACATCTTATTCCCTAGTCTCTTCCCGGCGTCCTTTTCTAAAAGCTGAAAAATTATGGTTTTGTTAATAAATGCTAGAATAAATAGAACATTTTTTTTTAATATTATGTAATTTGTAAATTTTTTAAGATTATTTGAGTTAATTACATTTTTCTTATAAAAAAGAACTATCTGTATGTAACTAACTCCTTCCAAGATTGGACCGTGTCTTTGCTGAGATAGAAGAGCATTTATAGGATTTTTGCGAAAGTAATTTATTAACAAGAGTAAATTACAGCTTTTAGAAGCTATTTAAATAGATATTAATTATCATAATATTTTCGTTAAAAAGCACCTTGAACCAAGAATGTAAAAATTATGAAAAGATGTTACTTTTCGGTAAGCAATAAAGATCTAAATGAATTATTAATGCACTGTAAACTTCATCCGGGACTTTGGCAGCTTCTGCGATCTTTCAACACCAGGAGAGATTAGCTCGAGTTTGAGCATCATCCTCGAAGAGCTACGTAAATGACGTTTGCTGGCATTCACTGCCTGCAGCCGCAGCTGCAAGCTACGTGGAGCCATTCGTTTTACATCTTGAAACCGCAGCTTTGAGATCGTTTCGGGCCATGAGTCATTACGTCAGGCATAAGCGTAAGGCTCTCAATTAAGTAGTGCAACCTAATAAGTTGTATTTAATGATATTCGCGGCATACAATCCCGGTAAAATAAATTATCTGTATTTCACATGTAATGGCACATTTTATTGGTTTCATATTTGTTTGTGTAGTTGTATCGTACTAATCACTGCTATGATAACATTAAATAGGGATGTCTCTGCACATGTTTTGTCATTCAGTGTCAATGATTTCGTTATTGCTACCTTCAGTAGTTTAGATGTTGTGTTATTGACTGCTGCGATTAATCTAAGTTTATAAGTTCTTCAACTATCTGGGTATATTTGTTGTAATTGAAAAACCTGTTGGCGCTCATGTTATTTGGTAATTACATCATTTAAAGAACCGCACGCAGTCTGCACTGATGGCTAGCTGGCGAGCCCTCAAATATACTCTTGTAGCGTTGCAATATTTGAAAATAATTAGGGAAACTATAGTGAACAACTCTGGGTGCTAACAATAAATGACAAATATTGAAGCACAACTCAGAGCAGGAGTTGTATTCGGAGGACAACTCGATGAAACAAGAATGTTTATTTTGAAAGAAAATTAATTTTCATTCAAATCAAATTCATTATCTTTTGATTTTTATTTGACCTTTATCTGACAAATATTGTCGGTATAATACTCTTCTGTCCTTCATTTGACGTAAATATTACCAAAACAAGAAATAATGAAAAGCGGCTATTGGCTGACTGCACAGGAATGCAAGAATTTGATTGGCCACTTGAAACATTCATTAGTTTCTGTACTAGATCGATGTAATACAATAATCGTCTACAAATTTTTCTCTACTTAGTTCTGGATCAATTTTCTGTTTAAATTTTAATATTTTAACTGTGCACTAGCGCAAATTTCTGTAACGCCAACCTTGTGTGGGAAAACACTGCAATCGTATAAACTTGAAACATAATAAAAAGAGGTGTGGTTGTGTGCTCGCGTTTTTATCTGGAATTCATTTTGCAACTAACATCATTTTTCTGGTAACTCCTAACAGTCCTATCTATTTTTATTTATTGTATTTATTATGTATTGGCAATGGTGTTTTATATACATAGCGGATAATGAAAAATGGTACAAAATTTAAATACTTGTATTTCCAATAATCATTAGCCAAGTCAACTATTTCTTCAAAAAACGAAATGCCTGCACTTTCAAGATTGAAAAAATCTTATTTGTAATAGTACAACGTTGCAAATCGATTTTATTTAACTTTAATTAAGACCATACTAAAACAGGAGTTAATAATGTTGTGTGGCGTTGCGTTGTGTCGCTATAATGTGAAATTAAATCTGTAACAAAATTAGTAGATAAGAACTGTTTCATTTGTTTGGCTACTTGGTCAACGTCACTTTATATACATCATTTTCGTTTTTGTTATGGATTAAATGAGGTTCTGAAGACAATGGTACGCATAATTGAATGTTGAAATCAGCTCCCTGCGATTGAGCAATGAAATGCCGAAAACGATTTAAGTGATTGTTGATAAAAACGATGAGAATATTAAACCACATTATTAAATAGCATATTTAATAATTATTTAGATATTTTTTAAATTATTTTTATATTTTCTAAAGTTATAAATAATATTTTTATCCAAAAATAGAATTTTTTGAATGTCTGAATTTAACGGCACACAACATTGAATAAGTACTAGAGTCGATCTCTCATATAGTGATGTTCAAACATCCCCACCAAAACATCACTATATAGAAACTTCACTATATAGAATTTATACTTCAAAAATTTTGAATGCATTTAAAAACTCCTAAGAAATCCTATAATTTGCTTAACAATTTATGCATTTAAATGGAGGAAATTCTTAGCAACATTAGTGAAATCTTGTACTGTAGAAACCTCTAAGAGATCCTATAATCCGCTTAACAATTTAGTAGTGGTAAAGGTAAAGACAGGTAAATAATTCTAAGAAAATCTGTTCAAAACCTTCTCTGCATTTCTAAGTATTTGGGTTATATTTTGTTAGAAAAACAATTTAGCCCGAAGATCAAAATCCTAATGAAATCATCACTAAATAAAAAAAAATCTTTAAGTAGGAGTTTACTGAATGGTGGTTCGACTGTATATCCTTGGAAGTAAAAGTGCTTCATTTTCATCTATAAAATTGAGCTTTATATATTCATAACTTACAAATATACGAGGCTACAAATGATCTATTATAACGTTTTTATAGTCCATTGTGTATATTATGGTGCCTACGCACAATTTACTACAGATAATGCATTTTACAAAAAAATGAAATATTTTCAAGATAAAACCAGTATCAAATTTTGCACTTAAAATTTGTCAAAGGTAAAGAATCCAATGTAAAACAAGAGCTGGAATTCGGGATTCGAAAATTTTGGCTAGAAAAGGGGATTTCTGTCTATTATATTTTTATCGAAAACCAATTAACCGTATTATATCAAATAACAAGTATTAGCTTATCTCGAAAACGTATACTATGTTTAACGAACAGATTCAGAACACAAATTGCTGGGACGACCTTAATTGTGCAAAACCAGTTTTACTTTTTACACCTTACAAATTAAACACATAATTTAAAAATTGTTTAATATCAAATAACAACCGGCTTACCAATAGCAATGCATCATTAAAATTTAGCGCTCATTTGTGGGAGGAGTTTCTACTGAATCTGTTGGTTAAACGTAGTATAGTTTAAATAGTCGAAATTGCATCAATTATAGCCCAATTTAATTGTCTGGTGTCTTTGTAACCTGGTAGATTTATCGAATTATTTAAACACTGCTCTCTCGTACGATATTGCTTGCAACGTCCTCTATAGATTGCTAAACTGTAAAACTTTGAACGTCGCTCGTTCCGTCATTCAATACAACTTATATGAGGCAGATTTAAATTTTCCACCTTTGCCAAATTCTAAAAACAACATAACCACACACATTTTTTTGAGGTACCTGTAGTGGTATTCCTGCTATACAAAAAAAGAATTTAGTCGGCAGCTTATAACTTTTTTATGTATCATTATTTTTACACTTTGAAAAAAGTGTTTTATTTCACATTTCAGAAGAAAAGCGGTTTTAGACATGTCAGGCTAATTTTTGTAATTTTTATATTAAGTTTAATATTGCTTTGAAACACCATGATCATTAGAGTGATCATATTTTTCTGAAATCATTTCTGGAAATGTCTGAAATATTCAGCGTCATCTCTTTGGACAAATTCAACTGCTACGCTTATGCATTTTAGAACAAACTGAAATCAAAGATTACATGTGTTCTTGTACTGCTTCAACATGAAACTTCGTGCAGTTTACGTTTATCGTGCGTTATATTGTACTAATCGAAAGCCATTTTAGCAGGATCTCTGCCAATATGTTAATTAAGTTGACGTAGTGAATCATGCGTTGTTGTCATATTTAAAGCATATCTGATTTTTTTTTCAATATTTTGTAAAAAGTAAAACACATTACCTTCGTTTATGAGCTAATTTATCTACTTTTCTATTATAGATTAACAGTATCAGGATTAGAGCTACCGTGAACAGCAAAGATCAACTTGTCGATATATTCCAAAATTTTGTTTTATTTCGAAACTAAGTTGATGTATTTAATTTTACATTTGATCAGTGACAATCTTTATCTATCTCCACTGCAAGCCTAGTATTTTGTGTTTAATACTTATTTTTGTTATAAGCGTGCAATAGTTTGTGTTCTATTTACGATAAATTACAACATGTTAAATATGATGACAAACTTTTAGCTCGAATTTTATGCACCATTGAAATTAATAATCACAGATTTAATATACTGCATTTGTAAGTGGTGGTAAGATGTATTACACAGAGCAAAACCAATAAATTGATAGCAGGAGCATCAACGCTGAAGAATTTAGAAATTGCAATTATCGTGGATAAAATTAACACAAATATAAATAAGTAATTTTCAAAAATTTCTAGATTTTTTTAGCAAACTCTTATTTTAAAATCCATATTTACGCTCTAATCGACATTTCATAAAACAATGCCCTGCGTTAAACCTTTTTTTAAAGCAAGAACTATCTAAATTTTGGTATTCAATGTTCCTAACACATTATTCTCATTAATTCCATGTACTGTCAAATATTGTTTATTGAATTGTAACTGCTGCGTTCACCTTTTTCAGGTCAAACGAAGAAAAATATAGAAATGTCATTAAAATACCTACGGTCCGATCTGATTTAGTAACATTAAGTTATATTGTCGTTTGTATCTTATAATTCTGTGTATTCTAAACATCACAAATAAAAATTGACATACCATAATTTGACTAAAATTTGCAATAGAAATGTGAGCCAAGTTTGACTTCAGCTGTGTTCTTTCATGATGTCACTAGACATTGATCATCAATGCATGTGAGATTTACATTAAATTTTTTCATTCTATTGTCTTCGCTTTCATACTATGGAATAGTATATTACGCTAGTTTAGAAAAGTAAAGTTTTACTGATTAAGTATCACTGGTTTGAGTACAAGCGTTAGCGGGTACTTAAACGGCGATACGAGTTGAGTAAAACCACTTTGTTAACGCGTTGCGTAATAGTTATTTACCTAACAAGTTCGGGAAGTTAATTTTCCCGAATGAGCACTTTGTTTGCAGCACGACCGAAGGGAGTGCTGCATGTAGTGCGAATTCGGGAAAATTCTTCCCGAAAGAGGTAGGTACAATGTTTTTTTGTAACGAATAACTCAAAATATTTAAAAAAGTTAAAAAAATATTATTTAGTGTTTTACAACTTTACTGAGTTGGCAGCACAAATTACTAAATTTTTATACGTATCCTAGCACCTGTTAGCTTTTGTTGACGTTTACAGCGCCCCTGGAACACACAATTGCCATAGTTTTTGTGGGAAAGTAAAAAACACCCCGGTGCGGGAAAAGTCATTTTCGGCGCATCGGGAATGACCGGGAAATATGAATTTTGAAATCATGAGTGCAAAAACTATTTTAGCTACTCCAGTGCGATAAGTAACGCATTACGTCACTCATTTGACACTATTTCAGTTAGGTAATGAGGCTCATTACACCACTCAGTTATGTAATGGTTTCATTACGCAACTGAGTTGTGTAATGACTTTATTACGTAACTGAAATAGTGTCAAATGAATGAAATAATGACATTTGCCTACTAAAATATTTTTGAAAATGACAGATCTGACATTTCTCTTAATGCACTTTTCTCAATTTTAGGCAGTCGTAGATAAAATTTTGTACAATACATGTGTGATAATACATCAGTAATATACTTGTGTGCTTACACACACGTATATTAATGATGCTGTTATCCCACTTGTATAGTAAATAACTACTTTAAGTAGTTTAGAATTTTTAATTTAAAAAAATAATGAGTTTCAAAATGTTAGTTTAAACATCCCATCATCAAACATGTTTAGCCCTGATTTCAAATATCTAAAAATATACAGGGTGTTCTTTTAAAAAAAAACAACGTCGTGTATCACTACGTAAAAATATGAGGCCATGGTTTAAATTTATTGACGCTAATTTGTAGACTGCATACTGACAAGGAGTGTTTTTCGATATCGCTATTATTAACAATGTTACCGACTGTCTAGCCATCTAAAAACACCCTGTATATGAGCCCATTCTTATTAAATTAAAAATGAGAAAAAAACACACTTTATAATTCTAATTCTAATTTACTAAATACTCGATCTTTGTTGATAAATTCTACCAATTTGTATATCAATTGGATTTAATAGTCAGTTTAAATAATAAATATTAGGGATGGTGTCCCAAAGGCATTACTAATGCTAAGTATAGTTTATTGCTTTTCAGTTACTTATCGTGCAGTTTTCACACTATTAAATGCTTGCGAATTTGAATCGTTATGTTACATTTTCAATCTTTTAGTAAACAGCAAGTTCGCTGAAATATCGTCTGCATAAAAAGTTATTACAACGCATTTATGCTTGTTGCAATGAGCACACTTTAGCAATCGAAATGATTTATTTACACAGTTCCTTTTAAAATTCACCATAATTTTCCTTTACTTAAGAGATTCACTATGCGTTTGAAATTTACTTAAATGCTAAAGAAAATATGATCCCATAAAATGTAGATATTATACCCTTTTCAAAAGCAAACAAAAGCCTCGCTGCTAACGAAAAACAAGTATTTTAAGCATGTTTAAATTTAGCTACTGTTTTCTTCGAACCAGTTGCTCGATTTTGTCTGAAAATGAAATCTGATAGTACGTCTAAAAGTAAAATTCAATAAACAGTAGGTAAGACAGATATTAACTATCAACTTTTAGGTATTTGTTATTTGAAGATCACTCTCTTCGCTTCTATTAAATATTATAATTTTTTGAAAAGCATGATGGATATCTATTTGAAATTTGCGAAAACCTGGTTAGAGTTTACTGTAACCTTGCCTTAGAAAACTCAAGGATGATCAGTAATTTAGAGGAATTGTACTCATGGATATATTCCAAATAAGACAATAAATAAACCTTCTTACTTAACAACACTTGCAATTGAAGATTTGTGGAGAATAGGTCAGAAAAGAGAGCGAACATAGTTTTGCGGGTGTATGACTACGTGGCTCCTCAGCTACAATTCAGAAAGTGTTCATTGAGATTCTTAATTATTCACCCTTACTACAGTCCAGACTTGTTTCGAATGATGAAGAAATAAAAATAGCTGTAAATTCGTGTTTCTAAGTACAAGAAGAAATATTTTTAAAGAGGGTGTAGCGCAATTCTAGAAATGTTAGAACTTGTGGAGCTCAATGGAGACTATGTTGAAAATCAGCAAATGCGATTTTGAAAGAACCAAAGATACTACGAAGTATCAAAATAATAATAACAATAACAATACAAACAGTCTGCAATAACTAAAATAATATTTTAGAAGATTGTTATTTACAGTCACTTTTCAAAGACACTCACCAAGCGGTTTAGCAAAAAGTTAAAAGTTTTCTATGACTGATGTTACTGCAAAACTCCAAGCTACGAGTTTGGAAAGGTGAGATGGCGTGCTAGTTTCTATTTGTAAGTGGCAAAAAAATTTAGATGTTTATAGATAACATAGAGATACTTAATACTTAATAGCCCATTCATTCCTCATAAGTGGAAAAGCCTCCCCCCTTTTTACTTCCCTTGTCTAAAAGACGAAGGAAGTATTGTAATCGCGAAAAAATCACCTTCCGAGGTTTCTTCAGACCTTTACATTTCAGGATCCCTACATGAAAAAACATGCCGTCGATGTGTCTGTCTGTCTGTTGTAGGTATAACTCAAAAACTATTTGTTGGAGGAAGACACATTATGTATCTACCTGGCATGAAACCGAGACAATTTTGAACAAGTACATGCGGGGTAAGCACCTCAAAAAATGTTTTTGCTTAGCTTTAACTGAGAAATAACTAAAAGTGACAATTTGCTTTACCCTTGATGAAAATGAGACTCAATGGATACATGGTAAATGTTGCAAAATAGAAAAACAGGGTCAAAAATAAATGCGTTGTAGTGAATGCAGCCGCATGTCACTGATGCGATGCGTCCTCGATGGCCGAGTGCAGCGAACAGGCGGTTTACTTGCGGGCTCGTTCGCAGGCGCTGAAGTGTGAATCCCACCGTCAGTAATGTTTTATTGTTTGAAAATTACCAAGTCTCTTGAGTTAATAAGATACACAATAGAAAAAAAAAACTAATAACGTAAAAAATATAAATCAAGACGAAAATGGAAGTAGTAGATAGTAGGGAAATTATAAACACCACAGAAAAATGTTATACAAAATTATATAACTTCAAAATTATAAACGAAGATGATAACACAACAAGAACTAGGAAAATAGTTAACGTAGTAGCCGAGGAAATTCCAGAAATCGAATTGGATGAACTTTGAATTACAACAAAATCGATTGAGAACAACCGAGCCCCTGGAATAGACGGGATAATATCTGAACTAATTAAATACGGTGGTGAAGCCTTGCTTAAAAAGATAAAAATATTGCTAGATAAGTGTATACACAATAAAAGAATACTAGATGACTGAAATAGTGCTGTTATGGTTTTATTATATAAAAATCTGTAAAAGGCTTTACCCAGAACTTCCCTCGTCGACATTGTGATACTAAATAATTTTAAAAATAAAATTAAGTTAGGAATAAAAATATCTTAACGTTTCTAATTAAATAAATCTTCAAATAAAAAACAACGTTACCGGTGGTCGAATTCGAAGGTCAGGCGGACCGCGTATGCAGTTCCAACGGTTTGTGGGATATTGCAAGGGAACGGGCTATTTCTACCTGAGCTACGGAGCACCAACCTTTCGAATTCCTGCGTTGCAGCTGTATTAAGTAGCGCATTAATTTGTTGCTTCTTTTTGTATCGTACAACATTTATTCTGTATCTATTCAGGCCAATTTTTGGTAAGAATAAAGCCTGCACTATGCACAAATTATTACTTGTATTTATTGCTAAGTTAAATCAAAAATAAGCAAAATTTTATTTTTTAATGTGCTGAAATTGTCTCGGTTTCATGCCAGGTATAATGTGTATGCAGACGGAATTAAGAAAATCTGTTTTTCGTCATCTAGGGACCGTGAAACGTGAAGATCTGAAGAACTCTCGAAAGATGATTTTTTCGCAATTACAATACTTCCTTCGTCCTTTAGACGAGGGAATTAAAAAGGGAATAAACCTAAATTAGAAAACTACCGACCAATAAGCCTACTGTGCCAGTTGTATAAACTACTAACGCAAGTTATAACAAACAGATTAGCAAACCAGAGCGAGCAGGCTTTAGAAAAGAATAAAGTACAAACGACTATCTACAATCAATTAGGGACGTTGTTGAAAAAAGCCTTGAATATCATGCACCACTGTATATGGCCTTTGTTAATTACAATAAGGCATTTGATTTGCCAGAAATATGGGCATTACTGAAATCGTTAAGGAATTGCCGAAGAGAGGATACATATATGGAACTAATAGAAAACATATACAAGGAAGCTACAAGTGTAATAATAATGCATGCCACAACAAAAGCTATAAAAATAAGTAGAGGGATAAGACAAGGCGATACAAGGCTAAACTGGTATGGACACGGTGTTAATATAAATGACAGTTAATCAATCTAAGATTTACGGATGTTTGGTAATAATGTTGAGTCGTTACCAAGAGTTAACAGGCATGCTGAAGGAACTAAAAGAAAGGTCTGAATAAATTGTTCAAGTATAAACATGAGCAAGATGAAAACTGGGAAGAAGATGACCAAACAATAATTAATGGGGAGATAGTACAGAAAGTAAATGCGTACATATACCTCGGGCCAACAATAAAAATATCGAAAGACATAGAAATAGCAGACGTAAACCGAAGAATTAAACTGGGTTGGACAGCGTTTGGAAAATTAAACTATATATTTAGGAATAAACACATCAATACAACAATAAAAGTCTAAGTTCTAAAACAATGTATTCTACCAGCATTACTGTACCGAGTCGAAACATGGAATTTCACTGACAAAAATTATAAATAAATTCAGAATTACACAAAAACATATGGAGCTAGCAACATATTAGGCATTAGGTGACGTGACCAAAAAACATTAGAGTGGATAAGACAGCGAACAAAAGTGAAAGATGTATTAGAAATGGCAATGGGCTGGTCATGTTACTCGAATGTCTAATGAAAGATGGGCCAGAAAAATAACAGGATGGAGACCATGGATAGGAAAGAAGAGTGATGGACGGCCTATAATAAGATGGTACGATGACATTCGAAAAACTGCGAGGAAAAATTGGATAAAGAAAGACATAAACAGAGAGGGATGGAAAAACATGGAGGCATATATCCAAAGATGGACGATAAATGCTTCATCAAGAAGAAGAAGCATTATCAAGTGTTTTCTTTTATTGTTTTGAGTATTATTACGAACGTGATATTTTTACCCCAATTTTCCTTTGATTTTTAAAATTGTTTAGTGTCACGACGTCCACTTGCCAGGAAAATTGCGAGTAAGGCTCTCCGTCCACTGGCCCGACGCGACTGCGATGCGATTACGACGCAACTACGACATACCTACGATGCGATCGCGACGGCAACTTGTGTTATGCACATCAGAGCAATTTATTTTCAGTCTGATGCAAAATATTTTTGAGTGATGATGATAATGACGTGGTTGTAGCTTACTGATACATACGAAATCAGGACAGGGAACCAAAAAGGAAGTCCACTTTCACCCCTATATCGAAAATAATAAAGAGGGCAATACCTTTATTTTATTGCAGCAAGGAAGCTCACCCAACATGAGCAAAATCATGTTACCGAATGTCAAAAGAGAACTTTAATGTATTAGTGGAAGAGTTCGAGTCGTCGGTTGAATGACGCGGCATTAATATAAGGGTATTTTTGTACTAATTTGCCAGTCCTTGCATTTTTACCCCGCAACTTCAACACAACTAATCGCTTCGCGATTGGCACTGACAGTCGCGAGCAATTATTTTGTGCAAGTTGCATCGCGATCGCATCGCAATCGCAGCAGTGTGCAGTGAAGTACATAAACCCATAAGACAATCGCCACGCGATTATCGCTTATGAGTTTCCTGTCAGTTGCGTCGTAATCGCGTCGTCTCAGTGAGCGGACGGCCTAAAGCTCTTTAAAGATTTTTTGGGCATCTTTTCCTGTTTCTGGCTTGTAGTTGCCATGTGAATACTACATCCTTCAGTTTGGTCCATCCAGCGCCTTTCTGGTTGGCTCGTTCTTCTTGTCGCGTCATTTGGACTCCAAATTGTGGTTGTTCGTACCCATTTTTTTTCTGGCAGCCATAAGACGTGCCCTATCCAGTTCTATTTCAGTTTCTTGCACCATTCCGGTTTCTTCTAATTCTGTTCTGCAATCTTATGTTTAATATTGATCTTTCCATTTCGTTTTGGGTCACTCGTAGTTTTCGATATTGTTACTTAGTCAGATTCCAAGTTTCGGTGCCGAATTTCAATTTTGACAATTGCCACTTTTAATATAGTGTTTGTTGCGCTACTTTTTAGTAGCCATGCTTGCTTTGTTCTATAGCTCCTTTTCCATAGCGGTTGTGTGCCCTAAGATATTGCGCTCGGTATATGTATACTCTATTTTCCCCTAGTATTGTAACCTGTTGTTTTCCGTTAGTTATTAATTTAGGTTTCTAGGTCCTAAGTACGGTTTGTCAACTTTTGATTACTAGGTACTCCAACATTTTCATTATTAAAGTTGTGCTTTCTTCAGACTATCAGACCATACGCAAACCGGATGCTTAATAGTCTTCTCCATGCAACTGGATTCTCAGTTGGATTTCCTAAAGATGTTTTCCAGAACACTAACTTGTGAACAAATTTGGTTATAGTTGAACCCTTTGCCTCACTTCGCTTTCGATCTCAAAGTGATCCCCGTCCTGATCCAAGCTTACTGATGCCGTACTGATTATATATCTCTCTTATAATTTTGATGTATTTTTGGTAGGACCTCTGTACTTGTAGCGTTTCTGGTATTCTTGCGTGTTCGAAACTGTCAAAAGCTTCTTGAGTGCTACCTGTACTGTTTCTTTGTATTTCTCGATAATTTGGTTGACTGTCAGCAGGCGATCCATAGTTGAGAATCCACTTCAAAAAGCCCGCTTGCTCCACTAGTTGGTTCCTATTTAACTGTTCTTTAATTCTGTTTTTTATCAAAGCAGATAATATTTTGTACATTGCTGGTAAGCGACTCATCGCTTGTATTTCCCTCTTTCTAAATTAGCACAATTGTCGATCTTTTCCACTAACCTTCTTTTTCTTCCTCTATTATTTTGTTGAAAAGAGTCTACATTAACGGAATTACTTCAACTGTCAGTATTTTTATTATTTCTTATTTCTTACCACTTTAATCTAACTACTACTACTTCAGTTTCGGTTAGTTACATTAGTTTAATTTTATGTTCTTCTGTTTCTCAGTTTAATTCTTGCGCTAGTCTTTTCTCCACTTTACTCACATGTACCTGCTTATAATATTTTGTCGCCTCTTTTACGATATCGTTTGTTTCCATGATTAAGATTCCATATTGGTTTTCTACATCCATTATATATGGTTTCCCCAAGCTTAGTTCTCTGTTTACTCTCTTTGTTGAACCCGTTTCCATAATTATTTCTTCTATTTCTTTTCTTTCGTGTTTTTCAGATCTCTTCTTATTTCTTTTGTTTGTGGTTTTCCTTAGCTTCCATTTTTCATTTCACCGTACCTGCTTTTTTGCTTCAGTAACTTCTCTTCTCTAACTCACTATACATTTCTTGAACTTCTAATTCCTGGTAAAACTCTTTAATTTGGGTCACCCTGTTTAAGATTTCTTCCTTGTATTTCGCCAAAGTAAGTGAGACGGTCTATTGTTTTGCTGCTCTTCAGCATTTTCAGCCTTTCACTAGGTACCAGTCTTTAATATTACTGTTACATTTATCAACCTATGATACGTTCTTAACTCGAATTGGTTGAGTACTTTTACGTTTGTTGCTATCTACCATTGATTGATTAATATAGAATCTATTTCATTTTTATAAAAGCCATTGTATGAACGCCATGCCCATTTTCTTTCAATTCTTACGTTGAAAAATGTCTTCATAATACACAGTCTGGGTTGTAGATCAAAATGTACCTGTGTATGTTCTCCGGCGTTTCTTACTCCCTTCCCATATTAATTATTCTGTGGTAGTAATGTCTCCTTTTTTTGTGTTTCCTTACTTTACTGTTAAAATCTCCCAGAATTATTATGTTTTTGTTTTAATTTCATTTCCTTTATTTCTTCCTCTAGCGTATTATAATAGTTTTTTTTCTTTCTAAAAGCTACGTTCTTCCTATTTCTGCCATTTGTATTATACTCGTATCGTAACTGGCTTGGGTTAGTGCTTTTTCTAACTCTGTAAATCTGTTACTTTTGATTATTGTTGCTTATCATGGTATTATTGATATATCCTTTCCTGGGGGGGGGGGGGGGGGTCGACGTTAATGAACATAGCTGTGGAGAGTGGAGAATAATTTTTTATTGGAACTTTTAACGTTGTATTACGTTGTAAGTGTTTACCACACATACGTTTGAAGACAAAAAGTTTTTTGGTGGAAAGCACAGCAAAGACGGCAAGCGTCATGATTAGCGCCAATATGTGTGGTACCGAAAAACTAAAACTGTTGGTCATCGGCAAGTTAATAAATAGAAATGTTATGTCCAAAAATATTATTGTTTGTAGATAGCTGACCGTAGCATCAAAATAGTAAGGCGCTTGATGCGATTTGTGTTGTTTTTCTCCCGTCAAACATGACTTCAAAGTTACAATCTATGGATCAGGGAATTATTAATCAGGTAAAACAATACTACAGAAAAAGAATCTTGAAAAAGGCTATAGCTGCCCTAGAAGGCAATAACCAAGCAATACAGAGTAGTCTACGGGATGCCATTCGTATGTATCTAGAGAAACGCAGTGGATAGTACTACCCTGTCAGAATTAAAGATCGTTTTTGACATTTCTTCTCAAAGTCGAGGATAATCTAGTGTCTCCTAAAAAATACTTGTATGTGAACGACAATGTGGTTGAAGCGGACTATCCAGCAGATGCTGGAATTTTGGAAAAAAATTGTAGAAAAATAAGAAACGAAGATTCACCATCTGACGATGACAAAACGCCGCCAGAAGTTCCAATTCCGTCATCAAACAAAGAAATACGGTATTTTTTAAGTAAGTTTAGCGACCATTTGTATTCTAAAGAGAATATTACCGATGAAGTGCATTAGCAACTGTAGAGAACTTTAATATTTAAATACACATGTCAAGTGTGTTAATTTCTTTTTGGTGTCTATATGTTACTGTGTCGATAAATGCCAGGAGACATTGCTTTAATTATATTGTGTATTTCTGTAACTCGAATTTTCTTGAATTTTTATTGTACAATGTAGGTTCGATTTAAGACAATTCGAGTGTATATAAAAATAAAAATACATTTCTAGTTGCTTTTTTTATTTATTAAGATTAGAGCGCATCGCCATCGCAGGCTATTAGCGCTGGTACGGTAATACAAAACATGTAATGAAAAATGAACTAAGACTATTTACTATATTGAAACAAACAGTTGGATGTCTTTCAGGAAGGTGATAATTTTTTCTCTTCGTAAGGGTCGTTACTTAGAGCTTCCGTTAAGTTGTCTCGAATATGGTGTGTGTTCCTGTATGTGGTGTATTTGGTACAACTCACGATGATGTGCTTTACTGTAGGAAATGTGTTGCAGGTTTCACACGTGGGTTTATCTTTTTTGTTAAAGATGTGGGCGTGTGTAAGTTTGGTGTGACCTATTCTTAAACGTGTTAACACTATGTTTGATCTTCTGTTCAGCGATTGAGACGAATGCCATGGATCTATGGTGGTCTTAATTTCTCTGAGTTTGTTGTTTGTTGTATTTGTCCATACTGTTTGTTGCATTTTTTGGAGTTTAACTTTCATGGAACTTTTGAAGTCACTATGCAACAAAAAATTGGTGTTTGTATAAGATGTGGTTGCTTCTCGCGCTGCTTTGTCAGCTGTGTCATTGCCAATGATGCCAAATGTGATGGTACCCACATAATAACGAGGTTTTGATTAGAGTTAGCGATATCTAAATGTAATTCCTTTATGCGTTGCAGTATTGGGTTGTTTGTGTATGTGGTATTAAGTGACTGTAGTGTACTAAAGGAGTCGGTACATATGATGAAATCGGTGTTTTCGGAACTTCGAACATATTTCAGTACTTGTTTAATAGCGTACGCTTCCCCGGCGTAGACACTGCAGTCGGGGTGAAGTTTAAAGGTTTGTTGTCCTGTTGGAATAATTAAAGCAGCTCCTACGCCAGTGCTAGTTTTTGAGGCGTCAGTATATAGTTGGATGTGAGTTGAGTAGTTTTCGACAATGGAGTTGAAAAGATTGATTATAAGTTGTTGATTTACTTCTTGCTTATTAAACTGTGTCAGTTCGGTATTTACTACTATTGTGGGGTATGTCCAGGGGGGATTTTTATCATAACGGGTTGTTTGGATATGTGGGAAAGGAATGTTTGTTTGGCTCAGTATAAGATAACACTCTTTCTGGTCAGAACCTGGACGGGAGTTCCAGGGCTGCATCTCTCGGCGCCTCGTGATGCGGCTGTCAGGGAAATAGTTGGTCCCGGCGGTCATAACAACATCATGACAGTCGTTAATGGGTTGGAAGTCCCCATAAATACACAGCAACGCCTATAATTGGCCTAACGGCTGTTGGCTGAGTGCGATATATAAATAAAGAAATAAATAAGCGACAGTGAAAGGGAAATTTGTTTTTTGGTTTTTTGTGGTAACTATGATGGAATTGTGAGCTCGTTATTTTATTTTGAAGAGGGTTTTTCGAATCTGCTAACAGATTTGCGGCGTAAGGTAGTATTAGTTGTCGTCTTCTATATTCCAATGAAGGTTCGCCGGATTAACAAAGTAAGCTTTCCGTTGGACTGGTTTTGAAAGCGCCTGAAGCAAGCTATATCGCTGTGTGATGAATACAATTTAGCATTCTCAAAATGGTTTTTTTAGCTGAAGAATATACTATAGCACCATAGTCTAGTTTGGATCTAATGAGAGATTTGTAAATTGTTATGAAGCTTTCTTTTTGTGCTCCCCAATTTTGATGTGATAACGCTTTGATTATATTTAATCTGGTCTGACATTTCTTATTGAGCTGTTTTAGGTAGGTATCCATGTTAACCTTTGGTCAAATAACAGTCCGAGTAAGTTTATATTATCCACGTATTCTAAATCTTTGTTATTGAGTTTCCAAATAGGACTTGGCTTAACATGTCTTTTGTTGCTGAAGTGTATACATTTGGTTTTAGATTTGGAAAACTTGAAACCGGAAGTGTTGGTCCATTTGCATATTTTATTTTTAGATTTCTACAGATGGATTCGAGTAGAGTTGTGTTCTTTCTTTTGCAAAGAACGATTAAATCGTCGGCGTATTGTACGACATTGGCTGGTGATTCCATTTATGGCAATTAAAAACGAAGTAGTGCTTAAAACAGAACCTTGTGGGACGCCATTTTCTAGTATTCTCGATGTTGAGGGGGTGCTCTTTATTTACACTTTAAATGATCTGTTTTTAAGAAAATTTTGAATATATTGGCAGATGTTTCCTCCTATTTTCCAATTGTAGAGTTGTTGCATTATTCTACGTTGCCACTCCATATCGTATGCTTTTTCAATATCGAAACTGCTATAAGATCTTGTCCATTGGTAAAAGCGTCACATATTTCACCTGCTAGGAAAACTAAGTAGTCTATCGTCGAACGGTTTCGCCGTAAACCAAACCGGTGAGTACTTAAAAAATTCTTGTCTTCGAGCAACCACACTAATCTATTGTTAACAATTTTTTCTAGCAATTTGCACATAGTGCACGTTAAGGAGATTGGTCTGTAACTTTCAACTTTTTAATTCACTGTTACTGGTTTAAGTAATGGTATGGTTATAGCCTCATTCCATTTATTCGGAAAAACTTGTTCAGTCCATATTTTATTGTATATTTGAAACAAATATTTTTGACCAGCAGGCGGTAGGTTTTGAAGAAAGTAGAAATGAATATCGTCAGGCCCAGGGCTTGTATTTTTGCATGTTTTTAAAGCATAACTAAGTTCGGCGGCGTTTCTAGGTATGTTAAGTGGACTGTATTCACCATCGTGTACCTGGACACTTTGCTTTTCTATTTATTTCTTTTTCTGTTTAAAATTTGTATCGTAGTTAGAGTTACTAGAGTTGTTGTAAAAGTAGTTGTCAAATAGTTCAGCAATATCGGCTGCAGTAGATATTATGGATATGTTGTGCATTAAAGTAGTTACTGCGTGGGTACTGTTGGTTCCTTTTATGCATCTTATTTTTTCCCACATTTCGGGTATCGGAGTAGAGGCGTTTATTTTTGATGTGAAATCTTCCCAACTTTTTTTCTTACTTTCGCTCGGCACTTTGTGAAATTCAAAAAATTATCTAAGGTGGTTTGTCTTTTATATTTTAGTAGAGCTTTATTCTTATTTTTAATTGGTTCTTGGCATGCTTTATTCCGCCATTGTACGGGGGAGTGGTTTTTTTGGTTTTTTGGTCTTAGGAATAGTCTGCTGCTGCTTTTAACATATTTTGAAAATTTTCTACCAGTATATTGATATCACGGTGTTCTTCGAGTTTGTCAATTGATTTTGTGATATAATTTGAGTACGCATCCCAGTCTGCAATATGTCAATATGAGAAAATTTGCCAGTATTAAGGCTGAGGTATGTAGGCATTCCTCTATTTAGTAGAACGTGCTCAGAATCAAAAATTAATTTTTCTATTATTTTCCCTCTATAGTCCGTGTGCTGGGAACCTCATTGTTGAGCGTGGCTATTGAAGTCTCCTAGCAATATGTAGGGCTTAGGTAGTTGTTTTATCAATTCCAGGATATCGCCGTCATGAAGTTTATAGCTGTTAGGTATGTATATGTTACAGATAGTGACTTTTGCAGGTAGAAATACTGTAAGCTGCGTGTTTAGTTTAACTTTGTTGCAAACGTATGTATTTTTAATGTAAATTGCTACCCCTCCGCTGGCGATTTGTTGGTTGGTTCTGTTTTTGTGGAAGGTTGTATGTATATCCTCGAATGTTGGCAGCTGAATCTTCTTTAAAATAGGTTTCTTGTATGCATATGGCTACAGGGGATAACTTGGCAATAATTAACTTTATTTGTTCTAAGCGACTGTAGTAACCGTTAACATTCCATTGTAGAATTGGTGAATCCATTTAATATGTTGAAAGGGGAAGGGAGTCTGTATCTGATGAGGCTATACTGAGTATACTGGAGACTGATGCGGCATCGTCTATTTCTGAACGTAAAAGCTCCTTTAGTACCTATTGTTTGAATACAACTGCATCTGATTTTATGCTTCTTTCAGTAAGGTGAGGGCAGATGCCCTTTATCGTTGAGATAAGCTCATCTATCTTAGATGTGTATGATTTGGCTATACTTAGAGGATCTGGGGAACCATAAGCGTTTCCTACGAAGTCTTTAAATTGCTGATATGATAGTACGAATTTTTCTGAGTTTTCTTGAATCAAGTTGTAAGCTAGTTTCAGTTGTTCAGTAATAGTTTCGCTTAATTCCGTTTGTGAATTGTTCTTATTAGTTTTTTTCTTTGGTGGTTTAGATGTTTTGGGGGGGGGGGGGGTCTACAAAAAGTCTACATCTGTGGCTTTCGTATCTTGGGCTGCTGATGCTAATACTTTAGGGCCAGTAAAGTCAGAGGAGATGGTGTCGTTATTGGAAATTTGCCGTTTTAAAGTAATGACATTTTGCTAATTTTCCTTATTAGGTTGATCTGCAGTAGTTTCGTATTCCGTTGGCTGGTTTTTTGTGGAACACTTACTTGCCATGTGTCCCTGTTGTTTACATAGAAAACATGAAAATTTGTCAGTCGAGATGAATATCCCATAAGAAGTATCTTCGAAACTGATAAGGATGGACTCAGGTATTTTTCTGGTAGAATCTGATACATAAACTTGTCGGCGGAAACTCATAATATGTGGATATCCAGCATTTGCAATCCCAGCTCTTAGAAAAGTTATTGGTGAAATCATTTTTAATTCGTATTCTTTAAGGTACTTTCTAGTATATTATGCGGTATGGTAGGGGATACGTACAACTCTTTGAGCAGGAGTGATTAGTCTACGAATTTGTAATTCAACATTGTTGATTATTACAGTGTCGTGTTCAGCTATAATTGTGTCGACGATACTTTTACTGGAAAAATATATACACAGGCGATTATTCGATATTTTCGAAACAAAGCGGATATTTCTGAGATCGGTGATATTTCCTATTGCTTTAACATATTCAACTTGTTTAAGACCGTCTATGGTATTTATAACAATTGCTTGGTCTTTTTGGGGAAAAATGTTATGGTTTACTGCATCGGAATAGGTGGATGTATCGAGTGGATTGAAAAAATCAGTGGAGGAAAAGGAACTCCTGTACACAGAAGTTTTACCAGTTGGCATCATTTTGGCTGAGGTGGGCAGATAAGGTGTGACCCATCTGACCAGCGCAGGGCAATCGGTTCGAACACTCGTACACTAGATCACTTGCTATGCAAAACGCTCGCACAAACATCCGTTCACGGTCACTGTCCGGACGGAACTCCTCTAGTTGCTTGTTATTAAAGTTAGGTAAAAACTATATTGATGCAACACCTTATGAGTGTCACCTGAAAGGGTGGGTAATATAATAGTTAGATTGTTATTTATTTATGAATGATTCAGATTCTAGAGCCATGTTTTAGATTAGAAATTTACAATAAACACCAGAAAACTACAAACAAAAATTAAATGAACGCAATGTCATGTTCATCTACTCTTCTGAATAATATTGTATGTTCGTATTACTTCTTCATTAATGTGGGTAACAGTAAGAGTAATTATAAAAATACTGGGAATATTCTCAATCGAGAAATAATATTTTGACGAATTGGGTTCACATGGATTCGTGTGATGAATGTAATAACTAAAGGTTAAGAGATATATTTAAAAAAAACCTTTATGATCGATATTTTCCTCCATTATTTTATATACTTTACTTGCAGTATAAGGGCAAAAAAACGTAATTAAAAATGCTTACCAATAGTAGAATAGAATTTGCTTCAGCGCTCAAATACCTAGGGATAAGTGGTTTTTCATTACAAATTGACCAGAATAGCTCGTCTTCATCGCATCCACTAAATGGAGATTGTCCTATTAACATCTCGTATAGCAGCACACCATAAGACCACCAATCCACACACTGATTGTAGTGGAGACCTTTGATTATCTGCAAAATAGTTAATAATATTCAATATAAGATTTGTTGCTATTTGAATGGTTGATAAGGAAATAAGGTTTAGTAACACACAAGTAGTTAACAAAGATACTTATTTTGTAATGTCAGTAAACTTTTTCTAGTTTAAAATGTCACATCTGATGACAATTTGAAAATTATCTACAGAAACGTATTTATATTTTATTAGAGAGAAAAATTATATCTTTGATTGCCAATTTTATAGTTTGAAATTTCATTAAATTCAGTTTATAATTCCCAGCTAGTCTTAAAATTCTAATTTACATTAAAAAAATCTTACAACTTTTCTATTAACTTCGTTAGGTAAATGTTTGCATCCAATTCCCTTTCATTAAAAAGCCTGTAAAAGAGTAATGGGAAAAGTACTTACTTCTGGAGCCATATAATCTGGAGTTCCACAAAACGTGTCTGCCATTCTGTCTAAAAATATCTGTAATTTACACATCCCGAAATCTGCTATTCTTACGTGTCCGTCAAAATCGAGCAATATGTTGTCCAGTTTCAGGTCCCTGCAAAGATTGCAAAATTTGAGTTTTAGACCAATTGTTTTAGATCTACTACAGCTAAAAATTATTTTTCTGTCGGGAAAAAAGGGCAATTTGTCATTCGGAATTAGCATTTCCTGCTGGCAAGTGCAATCACCTTTCTCAACAACAAAAACACCATAAATGAGCCACCCACGAACTGTTTGGCAGCGATAAAATTCCAATAGCAGTTGAATTACACATTGCTGAATCCCGCCTTTCCGACAAGCAGCAATGTTGAATGTCACAACAAAAATAAGATCAAAAGAAAAGTGGTACAATGACCGTAGTGACCTGCCCAGGCACTACATGAAAATATCAACGATTAGAAAATAAACGAGTTCAAAGCTTCCATAGCAAAAATAGCTGGAAATATTGCATTACGAAAAATTTGACGTTCAGGTAATTTTCAGCCGTCCGAAGCGTGCCGGAGGTAGGTGGAGCTGCTATTCTGAAACTTTTCGGGGTCGACTCGTCTATGACAAGTCGTTTATTAGCGTCTCGAAGTTTTTCTTTGTAAGAAATTTTAAAAATTACCTGTAAACGATGCCCTTGCTGTGCAGGAATTTCAGTCCAGAAGCAATTTCGGCGGCGTAGAAGCGGGCCCGGGGCTCAGCAAACCTTCCGGATTGTTGAATATGAAACATGAGATCGCCTCCATTCAGGTACTCCATAACGAAGAACAGATGTGACTGAAATAAACAGATCGCTCAACTTCCATTACTTCAGCGTTCAGCTGACTAAGTTACATGAAATGTTGCCTTTTGATGTCAGTTTGTTTATGGCGCCACTCATTTTTGAAAGATGTTAACCGCCATTTAACACGGTGTTTGTTTGTTAAGGCTTCTTACAAGAATCGCGCAATGCACTTTTCTCTTAGATAAATATACAAGACGCGAAGCGAATATTGCGAATTTGCTAGTATCTGTTAAACAGGAATTGGTTTGAATATTCTTCAACGTTTTCAAAGAACTCTAATAATTCGTCTCTTCTCTTGAATGGAAACGCTTTATGAAGCAGTTCTTCCACAAAATAGTGTTCTAATGCTAATTATGTTTCAAAAGTTTTCCTAATAACTGATACAACAAAATATCAAACCATATTTGAAATAATTAAATATCATCTACAGATCAAATCATCAAGACCTAATTTGTGTCTTGGAACAGTTATAGCAAAATGTTCCACAACAAATAATATTATAGCTGTACCATACATAGGAAACCATGTGATTAAGCAAATTCCAGCCACTCGACCAAAAGTTAGAACCAAGATTATATAGGCGGCAGTGTTTAACATTCTGTGTAGATAACTGGTGTTATGCACAAAAAATATACTATTTCAGAAATCATGTTGGGATTAAAGTAATGTTTTACTTAAATATAATTTTTATATTTTTTTTATTTATAAAAGAATACCAAAATAAGAAATAAATATGGGACTATTTTTTATAATACTGAAAATTAGCAGTCCTGAAACCCTTTTTGCTAAAGAAGAAAAATCAACGTCTAAAAGGATAGCACGTTTTTAGTCTGCCCACTAAGTCACTTTTACCCATGATTTATACGATTTTTTGTTCCCTGCTAATCTGCTCGTTTCCCGCAATGATTTTCTTCGCAACTACGTCTTTTAAACGCTTCTCTTATGTTGGTCTCGTTCTACCCGTCTGTCGTCTTCCTTTTGCTTTCATTTCAGTTATTATTTCAGGTATTCTGTTTATCCCCATTCTACTGATGTGTTCAAGCCACACAACTTTACTATTGGATCCACTTTCAAAATTTGTTTTATAGTGCTGTTATTAATTATGCCCCTACTGATGCTCTTCTTAGGAACTCCATATCTGTTGCCGCCAGTAAGTAGATGAGGTTACAAATTGTATTTTTGTCTTATTGCTTGTTTCCTTTTTTCCAATTATTGTAAAGGTTAAAGGGTGTTCAAAAACTAGTACGTTTGGAGTTGGCTAATGATTGAGAAAACAAGAAATACAGTATGTATTTATTTATTACTTATATATGAACAAAAAGCATAGCAAAGTAAATTGAGGTTATAAACTAAATTTTTTATTTATATTTTACACTTAAAATGCAATTCATTATAACCAACAGATGATTAAACAGATAACCGATTATTAAAAAGTCCACCACTGGCTTCAATACGTTTTAAAACTCTTTTCCCGACTCCATTAACTGCATCTTCTAAAAACTAAGACATATTCGTTCTCTTAATTTTTCCAAATTATTAAACAGGAGTTCTAAATATTTAATTTTTGATGAAAATCCATAAACAGAAATCACACGGTATCAAGTCACAATATCGTGCAGGCCAAGGAACTTCCATATTTCTGTTAATAAGTCTATTATAAAAGAACAGTCTAATTAACTGTATAGTTTCATCTGTACAATATGGTCTCGCTCCATCCTGCAGGAAATAGCCCTTACGTAACTTGTCATAGCGGAGTTCGTCGAAAAATGGTTGTAAAATTTCCTGTTTATATCTTTCTTCACTTCGAATTTAAACAAATTGATCCAATTAAACGTCTGATGCCCAGACACCAATCTTTTCAGCATGCAGAGGTGCTTCAACAATTAATATACAAGACGCTTTATGAAGAAGTTCGTCCACAAAATACTGTTCTAATGCTAATTATGTTTCTAACGTCTTCCTAATAACTGATGCAACAAAATATGAAACCATATTTGAAATAATTAACTACAATCTACAGATCAAATGATAAAGACTTAACTTTTGTCTTGGAACAATTATAGCAAAATGTTCCACAACAAAATTTGTAGAGTTTACAAAGCAAATAATATTCTACTGTACCATTCGTAGGAAACCATATGATTAAGCAAATTCCAGCCACTCCCAGAAATCAGAACCAAGATTATATACCAAACAGTGTTTAACATTCTGTATAGATAACTGGTTTCTTATGCATTAGACACATACTGTTTCAGATATAATGTTAAAATTAAAGTAATGTTTTACTTAAATATAATTTTAGAATCTTTTTATTTATAAAAGAATGCCAAAATATAAAATAAATCTAGTAACCATTTTTTACAATACTGAAAATTAGAAGTCCTGAAACTCTTTTTGCTGAAGAGGAAAAATCAATGCCTAGAAGGATATTAGGTTAAGGCTTCTGCTTGGTGCAAATCCTCTGCTTCTTCTTCTTTTTTAACGCCCACGAGGGCGTCGGGTTTTTAGTCTGCCCACTAAGTGACTTCTACCCATGATTTGCATGATTTTTTGTTCCCTGCCAATCTTCTCATTTCTGGCAATGTTTTTCTTCGCAGCCACGTCGTTTATTTATTTTATTTATTTTATTTTCATGGAAAACTTACAGCTAGTATACATAAATAAATATAATCAGTAATAACTATTAGCCAGTTTACAGTTTTCGCTTATAGTTAATGATGTAACAATTTTCGGCAACACAATTTGCAAAAAAATAGAAAAATGAAAAAAGAGATATCAAACTTAAATTGTTAGTTACTCTATAAGACATACTAGATTAAGATTAAGAGCCAAAGAACTGTGATGATATTTGCCTTTTTACCGTAGCAGAATTCGTAAAGAACAAATCAAAATAAAATGTTTATTTTGTTAAATTTATCGCTAGCTCTGTGGATGAAAGAGTTTTTCCTATAGCTTGTTCGTACACTGGGCGTATACAGAAGTATTGGATTCCTTGTTAGGAACACTGGAGTCTTCTAAACACTACTCCCATGTTGGTCTCGGTCTACCCCTCTGTCTTCTTCCTTTTACTTTCATTTCAGTTACTATTTCAGGTATTCTGTTTATCCCCATTCTACAGATGTGTCCAAGCCACCTCAATTGTTTTAAATTTCGAACTTCTTTACTATTGGATCCACTTCCAAAATCTGTTTTATAGTGCTGATATTAATTATGTCCCTGCTGATGCTCTTCTTAGGAACTCTATGTCTGTTGCCGTTACTCATGGTTTTAACTTATCTGTTAATGCCCAGTAAGCAGATTAGGTTACAAATTTGTACTTTTGTTTTGATACTTGTTTCCTTTTTCCCAATTATTGTAAACGGTGTTCAAAAACTAGTACGTTTGGAGTTGGCTATGGCTTGAGAAAACAAGAAACACAGTATGTATTTACTTATTACTACACATTAACAAAAAACACAGCAAAGTAAACTGAGGTTTTAAACTATAAATATTATTTACATTTTACACCTAAAATTCAATTCATTGTATCAGATGATTAAAATGCCCACAACCGGATTCTATACATTTTAAAACTCTATTCCTAATTGCGCTCATTGCATTTTCTAAAAAATGAGGTATATTATTTATTTCTTCAAACTTCTCAATGATTCGTCCTTTTAATTCTTCCAAATTATTAACAAAAGTTCCAAATATTAAATTTTTGATGAAAGGCCATAAACAAATCACACGGTGTCAAGTCACAAGATCGTGCAGAGCAAGGAACTTCCATGTTTCTGCTAATAAGTCTATTATTAAAGAACTGTAAAGTTTCAGCTGTTCAATGTGATCTCGCTCCATCCTGCAGGAAATAGCCCCCACGTAACTCGTCATCGTGATCCAAAAATTGTTGTAATATTTCCTCTCTATATCTTTCTGCATTAATGTTCTCATTAAAAAAATGGTCCAATTAAATGTCTTGCACTAATAGCTGCCCAGACACCAACCTTTTCACCATGTAGACTGCAGAGGTGCTTCAATAAATTCGAGGATTCTCAGCGGATCATGTTCGATAATTTTGAGAATTAACAAATTCTTGCTTATAAAATCAAGCTTCGTCTGTAAAAAAACGTGTTCCTGACTACACCTTGATTGTTGCTAAACACGCGTAAAACCATTGACAGAAACGTAGCCTGTCAGAAATGTCATGTGGTAATAGTTCACAAAATGCACCCTTTATTTCTTAACATACCTATAGTATGTATATTGCTTTGTTTATTCTGCCGGTTGTCTCTTCTTCTATTTTACCGTTTCTGGTGATAATGTGCCCAAATTTGGGTATCTTCTCCTTCTACAATCGTGCTGTTCTCTACTCTTACTTCTTCTATTTGGTTACGATTCGTACTTATCTTCATTATTTTACTTCTGTCCACGTTTATCTTTAGGTTTACGATTTCTAGTTTTTTCTTTCGCACATCAATAGCTAGTTGTATCTCTCCGTCATTTTTTTTGTTATTAGCACTATATCATCCAAATAAAGTAAGTGTAGTAGGTATACCGGTTCTAAGTACCTGATTTCATTTTTTGTTTTATTTATTTTGTTGGTGCATCGGTTTACAACCTCCTTCCTAACAATAACGAATAGTAATGGGCTTTAAGTTTCCTATACATTTTGAAACCCTTGGACACTTCCTGATGTATCCTCACATATTCATTTACGTTGATCTATATGGTTTTTCTCAATAGATTTGGATCAATCCCAGAACTTTCTAATAATTCCTACAATACTTTTCCTAATATATTGTCAATCGCTGCTATTACGTTCAAGAACGCTAACCTTAGTTATTTGCCTTCATTTAATCTCCTCTCTATGATTATTCTTAAGCTATTAATATGTTGCTGAGTTTGCCGTTCAGCCCTGTAAGCTGCCTGTTCTTTTCTTAATCTTTCACCGATTTCTATCCTTAGTCTTCTTTTCAGTATTTTCGTGTACATTTTGTATGGTACTGATGATAATCTACATAAAGCTTGAAAATTGTCGCAGTTACTAGTACGATCTGTATACTAACCTCGTCTAAAAGACAAAGGAAGCATTATAGTCGTGAAATAATCATCTTAAGAGATATCTTCATATCTTTACGTTTCAGGGTCCCTAGATGACGAAAAACAGGTTTTCTCAATTCCGTCTGTCTGTCTGTCTGTTGGCGGTATAACTCAAAAACTATTAGTTCAAAGAAGACGATATTTTGCATGCAGATTATATGTCTATCTGGCATGAAACTGAGAAAATGTAGGACAAATATATACAGGGTAAGCAGTGAGCAACTTAAAAAACAAAATTTTATTTATTTTTTGCGTTAACTAAGAAATAGATAAAATTAATCATTTGCACATAAGTCAGGCTTTACACTTGGCCAAAATGGTACTCAACAGGTACAGGGTAATATTGTAAAAGAGTCAAAAAGTTTCAACAATAAGTCCCTCCTGTTAAATACAGCCGCGCATTACAAAGCCGAGATAAGTTCTCGATGGTCCCGCGGATGAAACGGCCAGATATAAATTTGCGTTCATAGGCGTTGTAGTTCGAATTCGACGCCGGTAACAACTTTTTTATTTGAAAATTGATGTAATTTGCATATGCAAGTGTTTCCTTCGTTTGCTTCAATATGATTAGAAACATGAAGATATTTTTACCCCTAGTTTTATTTGATGTTTAACACAACTTGCGAAGGAAGTTCTGAGCAAAGCCGTTCCTAGATTTTTTGTGTAGAAATCATATTATGATGTTCTCCTTATATTTGGTATTTTACCTTGCACTCATGCCATATTAAGTATAGAGGTTAACCATTCATATGCTTTCTTTCGTGTTCACTTTACCATTTCCGGTTATATATCATCTTCCCACGTAGTCTTTCCACATCGTAAAGTTTTCATGGTCTGTTCAACTTCTTCTGTTCTGTGGTCTAAAATTTTTGCGTCGCATTCAATAGTTTGGTATTGTTGGTTTTCATCTTCTATCCTTTCGAAGTTCTTTTCATAATATTTCCTCTATGTTTTTATTATCTTATAATGGTTAAACATAATATTGCTTTCATTGTCTTTTATATTTCCTACCTTTCTGAATTGTTACTTTGTGTCTCTTGGCCGTATTCCAGAAGAACATCATGGTTGAAAAACCTGAGGCAATGGTTTGGACAGACAACAGGGTCGCTTTTTAGAGCAGCAGTCGACAAAGTGATCATAGCCAACATGATTGCCAACATTCGTTAACGGATATGGCACCTTAAGAAGAAGAAGGCCGTATTCCAAAATGTCTTCTTATTATCGTTATCATGTTCTTACAATTCACTTCCAAATTCTTTTATCTGATTTTACTGCTTTCTTTGCTTTATCCCTACTATTTATGTATTGTGTATTTATGTAACATTGTCTGTCTTCCATACATTGTGGTACTTATATACTTTTTTACTCTTTACTTTATTCTTTATTTAATCGTTCCGCCATCTTGTTCTTTTATGATTAGTTTATTATTTTAATTCCACACACTTGCTTCTCCGTTTCCCGCATTTTATTGCTGTGTCTTCCATTTTCTGTCTACAATTCTACTACTGTGGATTGCTCCTTTCGCTTAGTATTTCATTACATTTCAGTTTGTTTTCTTCTTTCTGTAGCTTTTGCTTTTGATTTTGCGATCTGCTAGGAATTTGGCTCTAGCTGTTGCTCCTGGATATAAAAAACTTATTTAGCAACACGTTCTGAAAATGTATTGATACAGAGTGATTCAAAATTCTGTTGAACAGCGTGTTGATCAGTTCCGGTAAACACACATTTATCCAAGAAAACGCCGACACTTCCTAAAAGACGAGAAATCTAAGGCGTTTAATAGATTTTACTTAATGAGAAATACCGAAATTCTTCTACTAATGTTATGTTAAAATTGCCCTAATTACTGATGATTTCTGTTCTTCGTTGAAGAGTGCTTTTTAATAGATTGATTTCACAATAGTTTGTTGGGTTGCTTTCGCCTCTTTGTTTAAACGTTAAGATTTTTCTAGACGCAGTCACTAGAATCTTAGGAATACAGCAACTCAATAGAATTGGAAATAAAAAGTCAACCAACTAGCGCTATAGTAGTTCATACAGATATAAAATAAGATTTCCTAAGCCATCTTCTATTGAACTTAATAAATGGATAAAATGGTTAAAAAAGGTAAATTCTACGTATGATAAGCACACGATTCTTTACTAATAGCCCAAAACGAGGTTACAATAAGATACACGTTGGATGTAGGGGAACAGATAATCCAACAAATGATGGAATTCAAATATCTGGGAGATATTCTATCTAGCTATGGCAATTAGAAAAAAAGAGTCGAAGAACAAGTCACAAAGGCAAACCAATTCGTAGAATGCTTAAACAACATTATCTGGAGCCATACAGACAAAATAAAACCCAACAGAGACTCGAAGATAATATAAACCACGCAAATGATAAATGATGAAACATGATCATAAACAAGAAAATAAGACGCACAAACAATGATGAAAACATCAACCACTTAAAAAAGGGGGAGTCGAATTTAGACAATTTGGATCTATCATATTTTCCCCTTTTTTCATACATAACACTCCACGTTAGTAACTTCATAACCTACTTATTTTTCCTTCACTGCCACCTTGATACGTAGGTTCGTGCTGAACCGTCTTCGTATCGTAAACAATAAGATACTAAACGGTCAACAAGCACAATTTCTATTTATTTACTTTATGCAAACTATACATCATGTAGTTGATTTCTACTACCACTTTGCATGGTTCATCCTAATTCTTCATTAACTTCGCAGCAAAACCTTTGTTCTGTCTAAGGTTATATAACGATACTAGCTCTTATAGTTTAAAACTTCATGCATTTCTTTTTAAATAGTTTCTCAGCTTCTTTTTCCAGGATGCCTTCTGAATTCTGCATCTTTCTAATTTATGAATAAATTCCAATTTATTTTGTACTTTTTGCCCAAATTCTTCCTTTACTGCTACTGAATTGGGTGGGATACCAAATAGTAGATCACAAGGTAAACGCATTGCCTTAACAATCATCATTTTTTCTGTTGAAATTGCGATAGTGGTATGCACCGAACCTCTGTATGCCATCGGAAAATAGATTAATTAATATCTCAATCTCATTGATGGTTGTCTACGACCTTTGCTAGTATTCTTCTATGGTTCTCAATCGTTTAATCATTTCATCGGATGGGGGATTTAGAGGGGTCGTTCTCGTTTTCTTTATTTCTAGTGATGAACAAAATTCCTGAACCAGCAAAGGTAAAATTCATATCTCGATTCGTATGGATCTCTAATGGTATTCCACATCTTCTTATTCAGTTATTTAACCAACCGATTATTATTGTGGTCTCTTGGTTAGGCAGAGCTAACAGTTTAGGCCATTGAGTAAAAAAATCTATAATCACTAATATGTGCTTGTTACTTCCTGCAGTTATGAGACATTGTCGTTTGATTTCTGTATCTATTCGCTGTCAAATATTCCTGTATCAACCCACCAGTTCTTTGATTGGCCCTTTTTTGAAGCAGATGTTATACAAGATATACACAATCCTGCAACATCGTCTCTCTTGTATATCCAGTAAAAACTCTCCTTAACTTTTCCAAGGTGTTCTCTGCTCCAAAATGTGCTCCTGATTTTACCTCATGCACTTTTTTTAAAACTTTCTTTGGCTCAAATTATTTGAAATATGATAATTTTTCCATTTACTACACAAAATTTCATCTTTCACGTCGATAGATTTCCATTGTGACCAAGACGCGTTCAGAACTTTTAATTAAAATATTTTGCAATAATGGTCGACAGCCTCCCCTTTCTCTCGAAAGATGTTTCCCATTTCTAGACTCGATAATTATTATTCTCTCAATGCATCTTCTCACCTAGAAGAACAAGGGATCAAAGAACAGCTTACAGCTACAATCAACGAAGATCTCAGAATATCAAGGGAGCCCCAACTGATGATATTAACAAAAAGTGGGAAACCCGAAAAAACACCTTAATGCTTACAAGCAGCGAAGTATTTAAAAAAGTAAAAACTCAAAGGAAACAAGGCCTGGATGACTGACGGGATACTAAAGTAAATGGAAAAGAGACGATGCTGTAAAAACAAAGATAACAATCTATATAAAAACATACACACAAAAAATAAAGAAAGATTCGATAGAAAAAAGACAAATGTTATGAAGATAGATGCAAAGAGAGAACTCGTCGCAAAAAAACGACAGATTTAATTTTCACAAAAAAATAAAGAGCTGGTTGGTACAAATAAAACCAAAAAAGGAAGTATATTTCTGGAAAAAAACGGCAAAATTATCCCTGACACCAAAGGAAAGCTCGACAGATGGTGAGAATACATCCACGAATTATTCGCAGATGAAAGGCAAGACGATCTAATAAGTGAAGGTACAGACGAAGAAAGTGGCCCAGACATAGCAAAAGAAAAAGTATTACATGCCATAACTAGCAAAAACCAACAAAACATCTGGTCTCGATCAAATACTAACGGAAATACTAAAACTCATCATGAAGAACAAATAGGAATATTAGTAGTAAAATTATATAACTCGGTTTACAACACTGGAGTCATTCCTAGAGACTGGCTGCAGTCTATATTTGTCCCAATTCCAAAAAAGGCCAACGCGAAAGAATATGAAGATCATCCCACAATCAGTCTAATAAGTCACACTTTTAAAATATTTTTAAAGATTATACATCGAAGAATATTTAAGAACTTAGAATAAGACATTAGCAAAACACAATTCGGGTTTAGGAATGCTTTAGGAATAAGAGAAGCTCTATTCGCTCTTAATGATAATACAGAGATGCATGGATGTTGATCAACCTATCAACCAATATACATTTGCTTTCTGGACTACAATAAGGCCTTCGATAAAGTCCATCACAGCGGCCTCATACAATTACTCAGAGAGGGGAACTTAAATACAAAAGACATTAGAATTATTAGCCGCTTTTATTACAATCAGACTGCGATTATAAAAGAAGGGAATGAGCTCTCGTAAGAGATAGAAATACGACGAGACGTGAGACAGGGATGTGTGCTTTTCTCAACTCTCTTCAATTTGAATTCGGAGGAAATAATCCAAGAAGCACTGGCAGAAGAAACGGCAGGTATTAAAGTCAATGGAAAACCAGTTAACAACCTATGACCAGATAACATAATATTAATAGCACAGTCTTTAGAAGATCTACAACGACTGATAGACCAAGTAGTGGAAGTCAGTGAGGAAAATGGATCATCGCTAAACGATAAAAAAACCAAATTCATGGTAATTTCTAAAACGCAACATCATGAAGATGTAATGATTCATACTAAGTAATAAAAAAAGTCCAAAAATATAAGTATCTGGGAACAATTATCAGCGAGCTTAAGTCAAAAATAGGACCAGCAAGAAGTTTATTTAGAAGATGAGAAACATATTATACAGCAGAGAATTTAATTTTAATTTAAAAAAGACTCTTGAGGGGCTACGTATGTGCAATACTATTCTACTAAATGGAATCCTGGACTCCTGGAATCCTGGACTTTAAAGAAACTCATCACTGACAGATCGGAAGCGTTGGAACTATGGACATACAGAAGAATCTTAAAGATAAGTTGGGCGGAACGAGTTACGAACGACAGTGTAATGAGAAGGATGCGAAAAGACAAGGAAGTTGTCAATACTACCAAAACCCGAAAACTACAATATTTAGGACATGTGATGTGAGGGCAAAAGTCTAACTTACTACAGTTAATTATCCAAAGGAGAGATAGAAGAAGTCAAAGTAGAAGACGGATATCTTGGTTGAACAACTTGAGAACATGGATCAATTGGAGCTCGCCAATATATTTAGAACTGCAACATCAAAGGTTCGAATCGCCGTGATGATTGCCAAACTTCTTAGAGGAGACGGTACATGAAGAAGCAGACAATGATTCTTCTTTAGAGTAACGTTCTCATTTCAAAGAAAACGGAAGTCTCGATGAAACTCGGATGACTTGGAAAAGGATCACACACTATTTTCCTAAGAGTAACTGAAATAGAAAATGCAATAATTACTTTGGTAGCTTGGAAACAATTAGCTATTGTACCTACTTGTTGCCTAGCTACGAAAGTCATTATTGCATTTTCCATTTCGGTTACCCTTGCGGCAATAGTTATTTACCTAACAAGTTCGGGAAGGTAATTTTCCCGAATGAGCACTTTGTTTGCAGCATTACCGAAGGGAGTGCTGCATGTAGCGCGAATTCGGAAAAATTCTTTCCGAAAGAGATAGGTACAATATTTTTTTTTACGAATAATTGAAAATATTCTAAAGAATTTAAAAATAATTATTATTAATGTTTTACTACTTTACTGAGTTGACAGCACAAATCAGTAAACTTTTATACATACCTTACGCACACGTTAACTTTTGTCGTAGATCGACACCCTAAAGTGTAAGGTACCGCCATTAGTGATTTTTTTTATATCTATCCTTGTCGCACAATTGCCCTAGTTTTTGTTGGAAAGTAAAAAGCACCGCAGTGCGGGAAAGGTAACTTTCGGCGCATCGGGAATGACCGGGAAATATGAATTTTGAAGTCATGAGTACAAAATAGTATATTACACAACGAGAGCTGTAGGAAGCATATTACACGCGAGTTGGAAAAGTTACGCACAAGCCGCGTAGCGGCGCGTGTGTAATTCCACGAGCGTGTAATTGCTCTATAGCTCGAGTTGCGTACTATACTTTTTCTACGATCACACTCATTTCGTTAAACGAAAAAGAAATATTTTATTAACTGTCAAATCATCTGTCACACCATCTTAAAAATTAGGCGGCTGCAGTCACATCCCTACACCGCTTCGTACAAACAACAGAAACTAACTGTAACGTAATAAAAAAAATTACGTGTTAGTCATTACGTAACACTGTTTGTAACAACGAATTTACTAATCAAGTAAACAGTGCTTAATGAGCAATTTACTAATAAAGGAGTAGAAAAATAGTATTTGATCCTTTGCCAACTCATAGAATTGGCATGTCCCGTACAATTTTAGTGAACCTGTATATAAAATTGTTTGATTTCCATGGTTAGCAACATTAATCATTAGATATACGTGTTTCGGTTAAACTAGCCTCGTACAATTTTGTTTTTCACGATAATCAGAAGTAATACAATAAGTACTTCGATATTATCGGGTTATATGTCGATAACTTGTTGCACAATAATAAAAGAGTGTCAGTTTGACAGGTTAAATAATCCGACGGCGTCAGCGAAGTACGCATTGTATTCGATTTGATTATTTTTTGAGTAAATTTTAATATTAAGAACAAATAAATATTTTATTGAGAGCTCGATTTGTTTGTATTAACCTAGCTGAAAATCATCTCCATGAAAACAATATCAAGTTGATAAAAGTTATGTATTGCGTTGCCTAGTGAAGTTACTATATTATAATCGATTTTGTATAATCGAAATTATACAAGATAACTTAACTAAATCGAGCCTTCTGATTGGTTGAAATCTCTACGAAAAAAATAATCAGTGTAATTTTATTTCAAACTATTATCGAATAGATTGTATGAAAATTGAGAGATAAATAAAAAAATCGTGGTATAACGAAATCCGTTATACAGTGTGTCCCATAAAGTTTTCTACATATGGAGAACTTTTTTATTATCTATTTATCAAAAAAAGTATTTTTCATAAAAAGTTCTACATTACCCAAAAAACAAAATAAGCTCATTAAATTTCAAAACTATCCGATATTATACAGGATGGAATCAAAAATTATAATTAGGCTGAAAAGTAAAGTAGCCTTATTTCTAAAGATAACAGACATTTTACATAGAAGTGTTATTCAGAATAAAATGTTATACATAATTATGAAAAGCCGGCTTCCTGCAATTAACTTCTTTTTCAGACAAATTCAATTCAGAGGATCAATTTATATAAATTACATTAAGAGAAGCAACAGCTCGTTGGAAAATTACTTAAACCACTTAATAGACAAACTATAATGCCTTTTCTAACTACCGTTTTTTGTTATCTTCAGAAATAAGGGCACTTTACTGTGTCCTCGAATTATTATCTTTTATCTATCCTGTATAATTTCAGGTAGTTTAGGAATTATATGAGCGCATTTTGGTTTTTGGGCAATGCCGAATATTGAAGAATACTTTTTTTGATAAATGGATAATTAAAAAAGTTTGTTATATGTAGAGAACTTTATCGGACACACTATATGTGCTGCAATTAAACGGGGTGAGTCACGTAACTCGGTCATCATCAACATCCAAAACCAAGCTAAGGTAATCTTCATTTGCAACGTAGATGGGTAGCATTTTTTTTTAATTTGTAGCTGATAAGGATATGTATGTATAATATTGTATACTGCACAACCACGTTATCCATGTACGTCCACTTTGGGTTGTCTATTTGGAATGTTCAAGGGGACCGAGTTATGTGGCCACCCCCAATATACATTAGTTTAAATACAACTCTTACTAAGTTTTGATAAAAGCAAAAACGAGTATACTGCTATGTGCAACAAATGATGTTATTCCACATTTTAATCACCACAGGTATTTTACGTCAGTCCAGTTTGTTTTCCAAGTCGTATAAAATCCCTAAGCCACGTGATGACCTACGCAATATCAAGTCACTAAGACGTGCTTAAACAAATGTAGGTTTGTAGAGACTTGCAGCGAAACTAGTCCAAACTATTCTGAAAATGAGCCAAAAAACGTCAAGACAACAGTTGGTAGCCGTCCACATGCCATAACTTTCCACCGACTGACGATTAAGTGCAGTAATTTCAACTAGCATTGAGTTTGAAATTTGCCGAAAGATTCACTATCATTTTCATAATTGAATTTTTTAGTAATACGGGAAATATGTCTTATGTAATTACCTAAACTAAGTAGCAAAGAAATGCAACTAAAGTGTGTCAAAAAAAAGTTATCGAGAGGCCTTTGAACTCAATTTTGTTTTGCTGCTGCATGTCGGTGATTATTACATCGCTCTACCTAGAGTCCCTGTATATAATTATATACAGGGACTCTAGCTCTACCTAGAGTTCCTATATGTACTAAGAGTTGAGCCATTGGATCCACAAATCAAGGACCATGTGATGTAGCAAAAATATGCTTCATTTATTTTAGTTGAAAGAAGTATGCATAAAGTTTAAAATCGGCAAAAATCAGGTACTTCATGGTTTGTGGATCCAAAACAAGTAACCCTACATGTCCCAACTCTTTTATATACAGGGACTCTAGCTCTACCCTGAATTCAGCGCCCTCGCACCCTCGAGTCAGTTGTCAACTGTCAAATAGCGTTTACTTTTCAGAAGCATTTGTTTTTATATTTTTCGTGTGTACTATTGCTACAAAAAAAACTAGAGCAAGTTTTGAATCTAGAAGCCATGAGAAAGCAAAAGTAGTTTTGATAATTCTGTGTTATGTGAATATGCCACTGAGCAGAACATATTCTTTTTTATCTTGGCCCATCTATCGTTGGCATTAACCTTCCCAGGGCAATAGTAGGCTTCTTAGTTTTTTATGCTGCTTTTCCTCTGTGTGTATTCATTTTGCATTTTTTGGAACATAACTTCCTGGTACCTGAGGTTTTGTCGACTTTCGATAATTTCGTCATCTAGATTGATTTCGGTCTCTTATGTGTGTCCCCTTCGTATAGAATTATCACATTGGTTTTTTGAAGTTGCTATGTGTAACTGTTTTCCTCCTTTAGTTTTTAACTTTTATTACTGGCAAGTCAGCTTTTATTTTGAAGAGTTTCTTCGATTCTGCAGCAACTACTATGACATTGTCATCTGCACACCAAAGTATCTGAGTTTCTTCTGGCATGTTGATACGTGCTATGCTATCAAAACAAAAGTTCCACACTAGTGGTCCCAGTATTGACCCTTATGGCAGTCCACAGCTTACCAGGTATTCTTCATGATCTCCCGTTTGTCAAATCCTTAAGGTCACTAAATTGGGTAATCACTGCCATCTTGCGGAGTTAAACGAGTATTTTATATTCAGCGTTATATTATTAGTAAGCGCCAACCCTTATTTTTTTAGGGCTTTTCATTTAGCCCCTCCGCTCTGTCCATCATAATTTTCATCGAATCTATGGTTAATTTTGCTTTTGTGGGGCCACAGAGGTTAAGTGATATTCTTCCCTTTTATGCTATTTTTCAGCTACTCTTTTACTTATTAATTATTGGAAGATTTTCACCATTGCGTCGATTAGGTGTATAGGTTTATATTTACGTTTTCCGCCTACTTTATTTTTCCACCTCTCCGGAAAAGTACTTTTTATCAATAATTCATTCAGAATTGCAAACGCCTTGTGTTTATTTGGGCTCCGTTTTCATTCTCCGGATTCTTTTCGCTGGAATTCGATTCGCTGGAATCCATCACACCGGAATTTAATTCGCCGGAAGTCTTTTGGCCGGAATGCATTTCGCCAGTGTTGAATTCAGACTGTTTACTCCGGGGGAGAAATGAAATGTTTGAGGGGGAGGGGGGTATTTTTATCTAATCCCGCGCGATCCACCCATTTTTTTATAGATGCAAAAAAACATGAACATGAAGTGGTAATATTTCCGGCGGGGGGGGGGGGGGAATTTTGTACTGCCCGGGGGGAATTTCCCTCCCGGTCACTCCCCTGGATTTAACACTGCATTTCGCCACTATGCTGATTGTGGGGACAACACCGGCCGTGGTAGTGAAAAAAAAAATCTTTTCCGAATTTCATTATAGGACACTCACCCTACAATCCGGCGAATAGCTTTCCGGTGAAATAATTATCCGGCGAGTCAAAATTCGGCGAAAACAATCCGGCGAATGGGAAGGCCCCGTTTATTTGCGGTGATTGTTATTTTTATAATTTTATATATCAGTCCGTCAAGTTGTGAAGCTTTCTTGTTTTCAGGCCTTTGATTACTTCTCTTAACCTTTCCATTTCAAAGTTTCTAAGATCCTCTAGATCAGGGATGAGCAACCGGCGGCCCGCGGGCCGCATGCGGCCCGGCTCACTTTCTCGTGCAACCCTTCAAAGAGTTTACATTTTAACTTTTAAAAATTCCTACAATGCCCCGCAGCCTCACTGTAATCTAGGCGTGTTAATTTAATTTTGAAAATAATGCCGACATCATAGATAGGCACGGATGCTATCATTTCCAAAAATTAAGCATCTGCATTTCTTGGTATGAAATGTTACGCCGGGCGGCTTCGTTTGACGCTACGCATACGTGCCGCAAACGCTGCATCGGCAAGCGTCGTAATGTCAAAGCCAAAGGGTATTTCAACTCCTTCAGAAACCCGAAAGTATGCCCAGCATTTACAAAAATTAATAACGGAATTTGAATCGCGATTTAAAATATTTAGATCAGAAAAAACCGTTCTTAGTTTCAACATTTTTTCTTCACCATTTAATATAGAAGTAGAAACAGTTTCGGATGAGTTACAAATGGAATTAATAGATTTACAAAACGACACAGATTTAAGAAATAAATTTTAAAATGTTGACATACGTAATTTATTTCAAAATTACATGAATTTAGAAAAATACCCACGATTAAGATCACACACAAAGCAAATAATAACACTTTTTGGAAGCACCTATGCTTGCGAACAATTATTTTCGGCAATGAAATTAATTAAAAGCGAGCACCGATCGAGATTAAATGATGTACGGTTAGAAAGCTGCGTGCGAGTTGGTGTATCGTCTATATCTGCAAATATAGACCAATTGATGGCAAAGAAGCAATGTCAAATTTTTCATTGAATAATCTTTTTCCATATACAGTGTGTCCAAGATAAGGAGGGCCAGTATGGGGATCTCGGTAATGGTAAGAGATACAAATTTGGTTAAATGGGAAGAAAGTTGCGCAATTAAAGGACTAAAAAAATGACGTCTAGAAATCCTTGATATGATTTTTACTTCCTTTTACTACTATAAAGGAAGTATTGGATTCACCCCAAAAATTCGAAATTGAGTTTTCAACAGATCTTCACGTTTTAGAGTCCCCTGATCCCAAAAAACATTTTTTTCATTGGTCTGTCTGTCTGTCTGTCTGTGTGTCTGTGTGTCTGTGAACAGAATATCTCAAAAACGAAAAGAGGTATGGCATTGAAACTTCATATATAAGTTTTGTGTACTATGTAGATGAGACAGCAAGCTTTTGAAGAAAATCGCATAACCGGAAGTAGGTGTTTACTCTTGTAATTTTTCAGTTTTTTTCGATTTTTTCAAAAACGGCTCTAACGATTTTTTTTAAATTTTACATTTTTCTTACATTTTTAATGTGTATTGATGTGAAATACGTGATTTTCGAGTTGAATACTTCTAAAGTGGGTTTCTTTTGTTTTTTTTTCTATTTTTTTTATTAACTCCTATTTTAAATAAAACACCCGGTATATTATTACATTTTTGAATTCACCTTAAAATTCTAGAGAAAATTTGTCTCTTCAACTAACACTCGATTTTGTACCGTTTTTGTAGAATTTGTAATTTTTGAAAATTTTTAACAAATGGTTAAAAATTAAAAATGAAATTTTTGACTAATTATAAGATCACTGTAAAAGGAAGTTGTGTGAGTGTATCACACCAGATTTTTCGTTTTTGAATTATCTCAAAAAAACCGAATTTTTGTATTTTCTTTTTTATTTTTTTCTGGCGTTAATATTAAAGTTAGAGCGAAACTGATTAAATTTCTTTATAGCAACTTTTAGTGGAATTAATCATTACGTTATCAATTTTTTTATCCGACGTTTCGTCGTCGAGAAACCATCATCAACTTCATTTTTTTAAATACGGTCCTGGTTTTTTGATGCCAAATTTGCAAAGCCCTTGTTACTCTCAATTCAACAATGTACCACATATTATGATTTAATTATGTTTCGAGCTTTTTTCTGATCATCATCAGAAAATTTTTTAGATACGGACCTGCATTTCTCATAATTTTGTAAAAATAAGTTCATACAGTAAGATAGGCGTTTTTACATGCCGTTAAAATATTAAAATGCACATCATAATGTCATAATTCTGATACATTAATTTAATAAGCAACCAATAACTATTAACAATAAACAAAAAAGAAATGAACAAAAGATAGACAGAAAGAATAACAAAACGAACATCGAAACCATTTAATAGGTATTAAATTTACAGAAGGTATTCAAAAAGGTTGCCATCATTCTCCATGCATAAATAACATCTAACTGTAGAATCTAAAACATTATTCAGCAATACTGGCGTTATACTTTGAAAGGCTTCAAGAACCAATCTTCTAAGTTCTTCTTCTATTTCAAAACGTTAAATACCTATTACATTGTTTCAAGGCTCGTTTTCTCATTCTTTCTGCCTATCTTTTGTTCATTTATTTGTTGTTTATTGTTAATAGTTATTGGTTGCTTATTAAATTAATGTATCAGAATTATGACATTATGATGTGCATTTTAATATTTTAACGGCATCTAAAAACGCCTATCTTACTGTATGAACTTATTTTGCCAAATTATGAGAAATGCAGGTCCGTATCTAAAACATTTTCTGATGATCAGAAAAAAGCTCGAAACGTAATTAAATCATAATATGTGGTACATTGTTGAATTCAGAGTAACAAGGGCTTTGCAAATTTGGCATCAAAAAACCAGGACCGTATTTAAAAAAATGAAGTTGATAATGGTTTCTCGAAGACGAAAGGTCGGATAAAAAAATTGATAACGTAATCATTAAGTCCACTAAAAGTTGCTATAAAGAAGTTTAATCAGTTTCGCTCTAACTTTAATATTAACGCCAGAAAAAAATACAAAAGAAAATCCAAAAATTCGGTTTTTTTGAGATAATTCAAAAACGGAAAATCATATCAAGGATTTCTAGACGTCATTTTTTTAGTCCTTTAATTGCGCAACTTTCTTCCTATTTAACCAAATTTGTATCTCTTACCATTACCGAGATCCCCATACTGGCCCTCCTTATCTTGGACACACTGTATATTTTTCGCCGTTTTTTAATAGTATTTCTATTAATTAGTGTTTTATTTATGTAATTTTTTATACTGGGTTTATTTTGTTAATAAAGAGATAATTTGGGTTCATCATTCAGTGTTTGTATTATCATAAGTTTCTTACACGCGGCCGCACAACATTTTTAAATTTGTAGCTGGCCCGTTGTAAAAAAAAGTTGCTCATCCCTGCTCTAGATCTACATCGTTGGTATGTTGTATAGTATCTTGGCACATAGGTAATAAATCATCAATTATGTTTTCTATGTCCTGTTTGCTTAAGGTTATATGTTGTGTTAGTTTAAGTTTCTTTGTTGAATTTTTGCATCCATTTTTCTATGGATTCTCATCAATATTTTTGATTAGTTCTTTCCATTCGTTTGGGTTTGTTTATTGTCCGTTTATAGTTTTTTCCTGCATTGGAGTATTCCTTTTTATGCGTAGTTATATCTTTCATGATATCTCTGCTTTCCACCACTAAACACGGTTTTTTGTTCGGCTAGCATATCTATTTTTTGAAGTGTTTATTACAGTTTTTTTATTATTTCGATATAGTCTGCTGATGCTAATTCCTCTTTTAGCTTTTTAAATTTTTTATGCTATAATCCTTTAAAACTTTTCGTTTTTCTTCTTTTATTTTCCACTCCCATTTCACTTCTTCAGTTCTTGTACTTCATCTACTATATTTATGATGATGTTCTTATGAAGACTTTCTATTTTACAAACTGCGCTTCTTGTATATTCCGGGTGCAATATTTTTCTACTCTCTTTTTTATATCATCCAGTATATGTATAATTTTAGTCTTCTTTTTTACAGATTTGTAATATTATATTGCTGCAGCAGGGATGTATTGTATGTAATTATTTCTTCTTTAATTTTGATTTTGATATCATTTCTCTTGTGAGGATCTTTGTTTAAGGTTCTGGTAGAGATTCAGAATTTTTGTACCAACTACTAAATAATGGTTTGAGCTGCAATTCACGTCTCTTAGTATTCTCACGTCAAACCAATAAAAGTGCCTATATCAGACTATTAAAATTACATATATTAGGATCAATTCACAAACGATATGACAGCGGGTTGTCAGTATGTTAATAACAAAGAAATTGAGAAATAACGATATACGTTGGAAAAAGAAGCTTTTGATTATGTATTTGCAATGAAAAAAATAGTTATAGTCTACGAAAACTATTCTGTATTGCAAACGTACCACTGACAACATACACTGGTACAAAAAAAAATAAAATTAAAAATTATATTATAACTTAAAAACAATAAATAATATCAAAGATATCTAGGAGTCATTTTTTTTAGTCCTTTTTTTCATTTAACCAAATTTGTACCTTTACTATTAATTAGACTCCCATATTGGCCTTCCCTATCTTGGACATGCTGTATATAGACTTGTATTGTCACAGTTATAGAATATTAAAGCATCCTTAATAGTATATTACATACCGAGGTGGGAAGTGTTTCATTACTGTAGAGAGATTAGGTAGTTTACCGAGACGCGTAGCGTCGAGGTTAACTTTATCTCGAGACAGGGATGCAACTTTCCACCGTGGTATGTATACTATTTTATTTGCAATCATCTAATTTTAAAAATAACTATAATTGAATTCTGAATAATAGATATCTTGATGTTGCTAATATTTTTGTTACCATGAAAACAACCCACTCCATGTTTTGTTACCATGGAAACACCCCACTCTTCAGGTATGTAATATTTTTCGGGGTATGTAATAATTTCCTGGCTAGTTTCAAGTAATCATCTAGTTCCCAGCTGTTGTCATGTCATGAAATTGACACATTACAATGTGATTGTGAATAAAACATGTTTTGTCTATTCTAAATATTTCAGGAAAATTATACGCTTCCAAATTCGTTAAAAATTTTAATCTACAAACAGGAATCTTTAAAGAAAATCAATATCTTGATAACGTCCAGTTATTTTGAAATATTCGTAATCTATTCAATTAGCATGGATACAAATGCACTACCCTTTTGGTTTCCATGTATTATGGCTTTTAGGACATTTCGATATAGTATGCCTTAACTTCAGTTTGAAATAGGTCTCAGATATTCACGGCAAACTTTCAACGTTCATGTAATGTTGATTCAAACGACGCCTTTTCGTAAAACATTCAGAGATATAGACAATGTTTTAAAATTCTCTTGTTTTACATTTGATTCCATATTGTTACTAGTAACTGCGTTTTTGTGATTGCACAACGCCTGTAATAAGCAGTGTAATAATAAACACATAAATAACAATCTGTAAATGGGATTACACCGAATTGCCCTCGCGCGAATCAGATCAATTTGCAAATTTAAAAAAAACCTCATCGAAAAGTCGAACTGCACCATCGAGCCTAATTGAAATGAGTGCGGCGCGCACTTCTTCTGTTGAGTTCTATTTTCGGCAAGTGTAAAGCCTGACCTATGTGAAAATTATTACTTCCTTCTCTTTCAAAATTAACGCAAAAATAAACATAATTTTATTTTTTAAGGTGCTCACACTGTATATATTTGCCTGAAATTGTACCGGACAGACAGACAGACAGACAGACAGACAGACGGAATTGAGAAAACCTGTTTTTTGTCATCTAGGGACCCTGAAACGTGAAGAACTGAAGAAATCTGGGAAAGTGATTTTTTCGTGATTACAATACGTACTTCCTTCGTCTTTCAGACGAGGAAAGTAAAAATATTATATCTTCTACTGAGTACCTATAATGAGCTCGAATAACTAAATAACCCAGTTGCTTGTTTTTATAAATACATTTCTATATATCTCTCCCTGCACATAAAGTAGATAACAGGTTAAACATAACTGATTTAACAGCACGAGATCACTGTAAATTTTTTTCTTTCTGCTAAAAATACCATCCAGGTAGTTGGAAATGTAAAACAGCTGAAGCAGCAATTAATGGTATAAAGTGGGTGGCAAACGTTAATTCGCGTTCAGCTTATAACTAATATTTACTTGGTGGTTTAATTTTCGTTTGATTTAAACTAAAGTGATTTATTCCATGTTGTAGGTATTTATGGATTTAATGGCCAAGGTTCTTTATCTCTATATTTTTATATTTCTGCAAATTTCCTATTAAATTAATTGTTTAGAAAATATTATTGCAACGCTACTGATATCCTTCAAAATATAAAACTATTTTCACTAAGGTTTTTGGGTGATAGGAGTATATTTAGAAATGGTGCCACATGTCAACTACAAATTCTGGGTGTCACGCGTACTACCTGTGCTGTCTCCAATTTTTAATTTAAAACTTCTGCGATTTGTGGAAATGAGGTTACAATCTTGCCATGCCGGATAAAAAATACATTTGTTTAGTTGTATAGAATTTTCTGCGTTATAAACAAAGTCGAAATATAACCTACATTAATTTTATTGTAAATTATTTGAATGTTGTGTTGCCTGACAGTAATTAGATTTATCACATTATTATTGATATTGATACATCTCCCTGGATCAATTATTTACTTACATGTTAGATATTAAATGTTCTTTTTCATGTAAACTACACACAATTATTTAGTACTGCCATAAAATGCAGCTAGCATGTAGTTTGGCTTCACATTTCTTTAATTTTAGCAGTTAGTAGTAACCATACCGATTGAAAACCGCAGTGTTGCAACAAATCAGTCGAATATATTGATATCCAAAATTACGGAAAAAAGAAAATGAAAGTGAAAGTCATTTTGCTTAAATTGTAAGGTGTATACAGGGTATATCTAAAACGAAGGTCACAGTTCTGCAAGGGTGTAGTGCGTGCAAAAATAAGGCAAGAAACTCTTTGTTCAACTCTGAATCGATTTCCTTTGAGAAGGGTGGGGGAAAGGTAATGAAATTGTAACACACAGTAAGTATCAAGTAAGATTACGCACCTTTGACTATTACCCTTATTTCAATATGATATTCCAGTGGTGTAGAAACCGAACAAGGTGCTCCTTTTTCAAGAATATTTGATACGCACCTGCCATATTTCCTAGTTCTAATGAATGAAATTTCAACACCCTGTATCTCGATAATCGTTTGGTTAAGAACATATGTTTATCTACTCCTACTGTACAATGACCATTAATTATGATTCATAATTCACAGTTTGCAGCCAATCATAAAATTCTATTTTCATTATTCAATAGTTTGCAAGTTGCAACCAATCAGAAAATTCTATTTTCATTATTCAATAAGTTGTAGCCAATCACAGAATTCATTCTTATTATTCAATGACTTGAAGTTAACAGCTGTCACAAATGTCAAAATTCGGAAATATGAACACAAGTCTCCTATTGCATAGGAGTAGATAAAATAGCGTATTATATTCGCGATTATGGCCATTATTCACTCAGATGACTTGCGCCACGCGCCTTCGGCTTGTGGCGCAAATGTCATCTTCGTGAATAATGGCTGTCATAATCGCTCATATAATAATATACTATTATCTAGACTTTTTGTCTTATTTGTATACGTACTACACGCACACGAAACCGTGAGCTACCTGTTGGATACATCATGTATGAGCAGCAACTTTACGTAATTCATGGAATATCAATACATTAACTCTATGCATCATAAAATATCTGGATTTTTAATAATAAATTAATTTGAAAAAGTTTAATAACTACTATCTTCATCGGTGTTGTTATAGACTCTTAACCAAATAATTTTAGTATCGTTAAGAGCTTCATTGCCGCACCCTTTTTCTATAAAAAAAATACATTGAATCAGAATTTATTGATGAAGATAAAATATTGAACAATACAAGTTTGCATAACGAGACTCGTTTCGCTAAGATGCTCGTAATAAAACTTCGTTAATATCTATTACCTATTCTTTTCGTAGTCCTACCATAATAAGTGATTTAGGTTGTCAATGTAAAATAAAATTTTAGCACCATCTAAATAATAAATGATTAGGGACGTTACTCATTACTATAATAATATAATATGTGTACAGTTTATATTTGAAACCATGCCTATTAACATTAAAATATATAATGTACAGTATAAATCAAAACATGTTGACACTAAGTTATTGCCATCTATTTTATATAAAACGCTCCTTTATGTTTTTAATTTAAAAATAAAAATATCATTTTTGACGACGAGATTTATTGTCTCCGAATAATGAAATACATTTTATAATAAAATTTTTTGTGGATCTCCCTTTTCACCTTAATGTTCTTCCTATATTTAGTTATATTTTTGGCTAGGTTACTATCGTTTTTATACTATTCGAATCGATGTCATGTCTTCTAATTATTTCGCATTTTGAGGGTAGTATTATAGCAACTGTTCTTATTGCTAAGAGTATGTATTTTCTATTTCCATGTTCCTGCTAGTCGAAAACTTGATTAATATATTACCGTTGATTGTCTTCTATATACCGTGTGTTCAAAAAGAAATTGCGTAAGGGTTGGCCATGGAAACTAAAGGTACTTAAAGTAAACAGCAAGCTTTAGAATTCATTAACTGTCATTGTTGTTGTTGGTTGTTGTCATCAATTTATATTATTTTCTGCTATGGAAATTCTAAAGTTTGCTTTCTCTAAAGCTTGCAGTTGACATAAATTTTGCTTTCCATGGCCAACGCTTATGAAATTTCTTTTTGAACACATGGTATTATGAGAACTGTGTTATACATTATTCAAATGTTACCTTACAATCTCGTACTGTCAGTTTGATCTTATAACTGTATAGCATTTACTGAACATATATCATTTTATTACCTAAAATTTTTCTTTTATATATTATTTATCTATTTATTTGCATATTGATGATTTGCAATTGTTCGTCTATTGTAGATTCTCAGACAATAAATCGTTGCGATATTGGTACAAAACTGCGTATGAAGAAAAACCTGTGCTGTTTATTTTGTTATGTATTTTACTATAAAAATAAATTATCTATTTTGTTTTGTCTTATATTAGTACAGTAGTTTTTATGTATTTCATTCCCTAAACGATTTTTCCGGCTTCCGTTTTGTTAATATTCCTCCTAACATTCCAAATTGATTAGGAATTTTGCTTTGATTTTTAGTTACGTATCTTGCAGTTTCTAATTTTGTTAGTTCTTTTTTGAGCACATATTGAAATTATCACCTTTATCTGATTGCTTTGCCCTGTCGTATCTTTTGCTTTTGTTCTTCTTGTTAAACACATAAATCGCTGCTTATAGATGAACTTTCTAAGTGTGTGGTTTGTATCGGTGTGTATTCCAATGTCTACTATGTTGTACGTTCTACAATTTCTTTAACTCTCGTTTTCCATTCCGTTACTAATGAGTAACTTTTGATTCTTCTCCAGTTGTTTTCCCTGGTCAGTGTTTACATCTCTTTGTCGAAAATAAATATATTTTAGACTATTTTACACATAAAATCAATTAGCAGGCCGTATCAGATACGGATTCGTTTATTTTTATATGGTTAAATAATCTTATATTTACATTGAATTATACAGGAAAATCAAAAAGCATTTGATAAACAAGCCTTCCATTGGTAGAAAATATATCTGCCAATTTGCATATTAATATCCCACTCTTTCCCTCTCTAATATTGATGATTGAATCTATGTTTATCCGACTTGTTTATTTTGATATCCTGGACGTAGTATCCAAGTATTGGGGTTTCCTCCCTAATCGCTCTTTATACAGGGTTAACTTTAGTTTTTGAGTGGTGTTAGAAAAACAATAAACATAAACACACTTAAAATAAGATGACTGGAATTATAATAGTCCATTTCATATACGTATTTAGGTTATTTACTTGGTTTGAAATATTTCTACAGCATTAAAAAATGGGTTAAATATTTAGGTACCATATTTACTTACAAAATGGAATCTAGAAACCTATTTGCTGGAAGACCCCACAAAAATTATACATTTTGATTTAAATATATGTAATTATTAATACCGAAGCTGTGCTCGTGGGGTGGATACAATTCCTAAATTTTAAAAGTAATATTCAGTATATATTTTCTTATTATACGAGTTATGTAAACTGCGTTATTTGTACTTAACGAGTATATCAAAATGTGCCAATTTTGTAGTAATAAATATGTGGTGATTGAGAAAACCATTAACCAGAGAGGCACGGTGAAAGAAGATAACTTACAATGTACCTCGAATGTGTAAAGAATTTTTGGAAGGCATTTATAGTTTTGACTAATGCCTTCACAACTGTTAGTTTAAAAGAAAAGTTTTTGGTAATGTAGTTTTATCGAAGAAGAACCACAATGGCTTCAATTACACGCACAACTTTGTACTGACATTACAATTAAATTTAGAAATCCAATCCAAAAGTTAACAATCAGTTTTGGTTGATACTTGTTCAACATTTTTTAATTTAAATAATTGTAAGATTTGCGAAATAAACCGTTGAATATTGACACACGTTTACAGGTACCTCTTCGATTTGAAATAACAATAAGAACACCTGGTAAAGCTATAGGTAATTTCTTAGCTTGTCTCAGACACATCCTGTGTAATGGATATTATGTATTAAATAACTAAGAGCTTACCTCTGTTTGGAACGTGCATAGTAAGTGACACAAGTAAGGGTGCTTGGTTCCCAGTGCTAATACTTTTCTTTCAATCAGCGTACATTCCACATCATCGTCTTCCAAGACGACGTCCTTCTTCAAGCACTTGACCGCATAGTAATACTCAGTATTCTTCAACTCCGCCAAAAGAACCTGAAATCCGCAACAAATCAAGATGACATATGCAACAATAAGTTCCGACCTACCTTGCCAAAACTGCCCTTCCCCAACACTTTCAAAAACTGAAAGTCGTCGATATTGTACTTCCTGAATCGCGGTATCGTCGTGGCCGGGGGCGTTATCCTGCCGCTCTTCTGGTAGCCTACGAAAGTGCTGGATTGCAAGATTTCATCGCTCATGGCATCTCCAGTGTCCAACGCAAAGGCAGGATTGTGTGCCGGATTGGCCGTCGGGGAGTCCCGGTTCTCGGAGGAACCTAATGAAATTTATGTTTTAGTGGTTGCAGAGATAAATTATTTTGGGGGTCGCAGCCCTACACGCTTTTCGACAGTTCGCAGTTTTCTACGAATTTATGTCTCACTACTTGGTCCGAATAAATACCATTCTGTAGAATGTTCGGGACAATCATTGCTCTACGCATGCGTTACGTAAACTACATGAGCCATTTTGTGCGTAAATTTTCATAATTTAATAATTCCTTTCTACAAGTAGGGCAAGAGTCAACATTTTCGAAAACAAAGCTAAGGATTTGGAAAAATAGCGAATTAATGGCGTAGTTAATGACACTAAATTACAGTTGAAACCTTATTCAACGAATTTTTATTTAACCAACATTTGTTTGTTCTGTGAAATTTCTGTCATCAATATTAGAAAACTATTTATATAACGAAATCACTGCTCACTTTATACACGTTTTGAGTTGACAAGAGTTGGAGGCATTTTTCGTAGTATAATTAAAGATAATATAGTTAAAACAAAAGACAGTAGTAAAACAGTTCGAAAACCAAGTAATCACTGTAGGCTGTTCACTAAAGAAAGATGGGAATTTTTAAAAGGCTCAGACAGAGATAAGAATGTACAAATGAAACTAATATCCAGATTGTAGAAATTATAAAAATTGTAACACCGCCACTGGCGGAAGCTTGGCTACAATAGGTGTAACTGCTACCGGTCCCAAGCACAGGCAAAGAGCATTGTGGTATTGAGTACCTCACAGAAAACCACAAATACAAATCCAAAAGAGACAGTCCCCGAGTGAAAATCCACACTTCGCATTGAGGAAAGAACCCATCGTATAAGGGGGGGAAGGTGGGATTCTGTTTTCGAAAGAAAGTACAAAAACCTTAAAGTATAACAAGTAAATAGTCCTTGTAGCACAAAAAACAAGAAAATATGGGAAAAGAAAGACGTAATCAAATTCAGCACGAGGAACGTACAAATCGGGACTAAGAAAATATAACTATACGAGAATCTTCTGAAAAATAATACCGTCCTTGTGGTCCTCACAGAAGCATAAAAGAAAAGATGGGGATACGCGGACTACGAAGATTTTGTAGAAGTATATTGCAAAGTAAATAAGGCAGGAAAAGCAATCCAAAAAATCTGCAAAAGCATTTACGCAGAACTTCCCTCGTCGGCATTGTGACACTAAATAATTTTAAAAATCAAATTAAGTTAGGAGTAAACATATCTTCACGTTTCTAATAAATTAAATACATTTTCAAATAAAAAAAAACGTTACCGGTGGTCGAATTCGAACAGCAGGCGGACCGCGCATTCAACCCCAACGTATTGTGGGATATCGTAAGGGACTGGGCTATTTCTACCTGCGCCACGTAGCACCGACCTTTCGAGTTCCTACGTCGCAGCTATATTTAGTAACGCGCTAATTAAGCCTCCTTTTTGTATCGTATTGGCTTCCATTTTTGGTAAGAATAAAGCCTGCACTATGTAACAATTATTACTTAATCTTGCATCTATTACTAAGTTAAATGAAAAATAAATAAAATTGTATTTTTTAAGGTGATCATCCTGTATATATTTGTTTGAAATTTTCTCTGTTTTATTCCAGGTAGATATATAATGTGTATGCAAAATATTGTCTTCCTCCGATAAATAGTTTTTGAGTTATATTACCAACAGACAGACAGACGGAATTGGGAAAACCTGTTTTTTATCTAGGGACCCTGAAACGTGAAGCTCTGGAGAAATCTCGACAGGTGATTTTTTCGAGATTACAATACTTCCTTCGTCTTTTAGACGAGGGCAGTAAAAAGTGGATACGATCAGTTAAAAACTGGAAGCAAATTAACGAGCGATTAATAACGATACAACTAACGATAGAAGAATAATATCTGACCCTGACACCAATGATAAAGGTATAAAACCAACCATACGGAGAAGACAAACAACAGCGGAGAAACATTTGCAAATATGTATGAACAATATTCGTTAAAGGTTCTAAACGATTATTATCAGCATATTCTATAAGAAGATTCACTTGGGAAGAAAGAAGTTTACGTTCCATAATAGACTACTGTAATGAACAGGTTACACAACTACAGATTTACGTCGTAACGGTGAAAAGAAAAAAATGCGGAATAAACCATTGCGCATTAGACACATCACTAAGATTTCCGCATATACTAAATCAAACTACAGATCATGTAGAAGATCTCATATAATTCACAAGGGAATAAAATTCAACAAGTTAATAATCGACATCTTGGGAGAAGAATCAACAAAAATCCTATACAGACAATACAGTAGAAAGTAGAACTATATCATGTGATCCAAAAAAACTCATTTAGGGCAGGCCTTGGAAAAAAACTTAACTGAAGTCTGTAGGTGAACGTCAGATTGCATTTTGTTTATGAAAACATTTGTCACTGTGACAGGCAAAAGTTTACACTGCATTAAGTTTACTCGTATCAAGCAATTAAGAAAATAATATGGCATTTACACAACAACAACGAGTGTATTAATCATAACAGTCAATACAAATTGTTTTTATTGAGTGTTTTGTAATTTTTTGGGAAAATAGTTCAAGATCAAGATGTGATTTAGTTCTATCTGACTTATGGTAGTTCATTTGATTCAATAGGTATGTATCAAGTTATGGCAAACTTCAATTTGATCATGGCCTGCTGCAAATGAGTTTTTTTTAATACACGATATAAATAGCTTAGAGAGAAGATACTAGAGGCAAGATATGAAGCACTGGAACAAAGAGAAAAAACTGAAAGACCATCGGATATAGCTAGTGGTGGAAGGATGAAATTAGTATAGGCCATTCAGTACACACAAAAACATTTAAATTTTTTCGAAGTAGGCATATTTATACAATTCTTGTACTAGGGATTCTGTATTTTGTTTTGCAAAGGTTTCCACACCTGCATAAAGGCGTGTATGAATTTAAAAATGACATTCAGTGACAATTAATATTTCTCATTATTTCAGTGTCAAAGTAGACATTTTTCTGGAAATTCTCGCTTGAACTTCTATAAAATGTAATAAAAATACATATTAATACGCGCTACGTCAATAGTATCTAACACAGTATTTGTATAATATCTTTAAAAGTAGTTAATCATAACATTATGACATATGCTAAGCAAATGTCAATGTTTTAGTAATTTTTTGTAAGTACATTCCTAGACAGAGATGAATTTTGAAAGTACACTCATGAAATTTTGGAAATCAAAGGCCACTTTGTGTTTTTATGTTTACTGAACAGACTATAGGTGCATTAATTACGAAACAAACAGTCAAACATATCATACAAGACTGTCCATTGAGAGCTTATGCAGATATTGTGTACGACTTCTTGAAAGCGATTCAAGAATGCCTCGATTACATTCACAATTTAGATGTTTATTTGGGACAAAAAATTATTATTACAACTGTGATATATTTGCTACCCTTTATTTTATTACCATTACCACTATTACTATCATAAAATAGATTTGGTAAACAGTATACTATGTACAAATAGCATTACAATAGTCAGCTTAAATATTCACACATAGAAAATGTGCATAGCTTATATTAATCAATCGTGTGATTTAGTATTTACAAAAAATACTATTTTTTGTACGAAACGGGATGAGACTAAACCTTGTGGACAACTCTAACATATCTATTTCCATTTTCTACCGAAGAAAATATTTCCAAATACAAAAGATACGCTAATTAATGCGATCGCTGCCATTTTGATGTAAAAACAGACCACACGTAACGCATGCGCAGAGTATCAGATTATGCCGCACATTCTAAGGAAGTGTGAATAAATTCAACTTCATCCCAAGACTAAGCGAGATTTATTGGCAGTTCTTATGTGTTGTCACGGTCCAAGGAATTGTGTATGTGTTTTTAAGCGCTTGTTTTCTCGGTATCACGGTATAAATATAAAGGACCTTTCCTCGCTACACGTGAAAATTGTTCGGACATTAGTTGGCAGTTGGCGATTTTTTTGCAGACGTGTAGGTTGCACTACAAACAAATGTGTCTGAATGGCTGGCTTCTGCTCGTGACAACAGTGTGACCAATTAGTCGCATTATTAACTTAAATGTCATACAAAGATTCCTTAAATATGCAATTGATGAGATTTTAAAGACGTGATGAAATTCGTTAATGACTAGAAAGCAATTCTGTTTAAACTCACACTTTATTGCATTTTTACAGGTTTTACAGCTCAGACTTTATAGCATTACAGCAGTTTGTGGTTTTAGAAGTTCATTTTCTAACTAAACCTCCCTCTTTAATCTTCCTAAATTTATCACATTTTGACAACAATAGAGTATTATGATACTAGTGTATATGTAGGCCTTTAAAGCACGTGCGACGAGTTTAAAAGCACGAAGCAAAGCGGAGTGCTTTTAACGTCGCTAGTGCTTTAATGGCGCTTATACACGTGTAACATAAGCTATTTTTTCTACGGTCGTAACAGAAATATAAAACTTATTTCGACGACACTTTTTCCGTCACATTGTGTTAGATATTTTAAGTTATGTTGACATTCAAATTTACGACAAAGGGTGTTTTAATATACTATTAAAAAATATTTTTACCATGATAACACTTCTTAATGGCAGCTAAGGCTTTAGTGTGACTATAGTTTGTGGTTTCCTAATAAGAACTTAACTTCAAATGCAAAAAATATGTTTTTTCAGGTAGTAAAACTTGTTAACGATGCGAAAAATAATCACTTATAATACCATGAGTAGTCAAAGTTATGTCGAATATTTTTGCTATGGTATCACGAATGTCCATTGCGCTTATGTTCGATTAGGACGAGTGCGCTAGCACGAGTCCTAATTCCAAGCGCAATGGACATGAGTGATACCACCGCAAAAATATTCTACTTAACTTTAACTAAGAATGGCATTCGAGGGACTATTCAATGAACCAAACTACTTTTTCAAATTAGTTTTCAGTAAATTTAGCAACAAACTACGCAATTTCTATAGTAACAGAGCACCAATATTGACTTTTTCTAATAAAAATCACTTTTGTTTAAAATATTCACTATACCACTAGTGAAAATTGTCGATTATTTTCACTAGTGAAAATTGTCAATATAGTTCATTTTTATTGGCTCAAAGACGTAAAATCTTGTATTTTATTGGACAGTTTTTGATAGATGACAAGTGAGTTGAATAGCCAATATTATTTGTTCTTGCTCATGTGATATGCATAAAAAAACAATACCTAAATTAAGGTTTGTTGTCATTCTCATTTTATTATTTTTCAAGCTTCCTGGCGCTACTATAGTGTGTAGTTTCAAAATTATGTAAATGAACTTGCTGACATTATTCTAAAAATTGTCCGAATATCAATACTAATCACGGAAGTGGAATTTTGTGAATACCGGCTTGACTTAATGGTAGTTGAGTTTTAAGAACATTTTTCATCTGAACAGAACATAAGTGCGAATAACCAGAAAAACGAAACCGTTTAATCATTCTTCTTTCATTTTTGATGTTTTGCTTTACTTCTTCCAGCAGTTCGATATTTTTAGTGCCTTGTAAATGTATCAAGCACAGATAGTCATTGAACTCATAAAGAAAGTATTCTCGTCATATGAAAGCTTATATGATACAGGTGTTGCTGGAATTTCTATTTATAACAATACTTCAACTGCGCAAATTCTTAGTTTCTGATGCTTCATTCCTGCATGCAATATATCTTTACAATTTGACTGAAGTGACAACTTAAACTCTATTATTTTGTTAATTAACTTATTTATGTTGCAACAATAATACCAGCATTAGATGAATTCAAGTTGTTCGAAATCCAACTCGTTATCCAGCTAAATAAAACCAAGCAATATTTTTTTAATCAAACTCTTAAGACATAAGGAAGCCAAAAAGGAAATCAATTTGACATTGAATTGGTTATTATCGTAGATAAATTCGTTAAAGGTCTAACTTAGAAATACTTCTAATATCAACTAAAATTTTAACGGTCTCTTTTCTGCAAATTCATCCAAAAACTAAGTTCATTTCGCAGGATCGTCAAACATACAGGCAAAACCTATTTCAATTCTAAACAGACGTTAACGAGAAAATGAAGCTTTGAAGCATTTATAGCCCAAACACATCATAAAATTAGCCGAATTTCCAGTTAACTATAAACCACTATTTTAAGCAAATTATTGCTGATATAAACAATTTTGCAGCTGTACTTCTTGGTAGGACTTGCAAAATTTTCTCAAATTCATGTCTCCTCCAATGTTAACTCTTTTTGAGATATTGAAAAATTGTAATATTTGTAAAAGAGCTAATAATAACGGCACACTTTTTGTCGCAACGGTCAAAATTTACCAGAAGGAAAGAAAGCCACATGTGTAAAATATTCTGTTATTTTGCTGAAAGCAATTGTGAATGATTTTACAATATTTCTAAAGCATATAAGAATCTCGAAAGAGTAGAAACGTTAAATCTTCGAATAGGAAATAAAAGAGAGACAATTAATATCTTAACATTTTAATGTCGACTCCATGGTCAATTCGTTCGCCGTGGGCAAGGTTGAGGCATGGGGAGTACCTACCAACTGCCAAAATCCTATTCGAATTTTGCTTAGAGTAAGGTGTACCTTTTCCTTTTATCTCATCCGAAAGATGACGTTCGTCAGGGGGATCTTAATAAAACACCGAGCGTTTGCATAAAGACACCAATAACAATTATTTGTCCGTTCGGTGGTGCAGTTTACTTTAAAACAGACGAGTGCGACATTTTTAATGTAATAAAATAATAAGACACAGAACAAAATTAAAAATTAAATAGAAAGTTTGGGTACGATACAACAAATTCCCTTCAAATTGAAAATTGGGAAAATTACAACTGGTAATATGACCAAGTTCAGCTATTTTATTGCAAAAATGGTAATGATGCCAAATGGAAGAGAAAGATAAGACTAAAAATATTGTATATCAAAGGGCTTGAAGGGGGCATAATTATTTACAAAATTATCCCTTTGAAAACGACCGATTGCTATGTTTGAAATATTACTCCAACCTAGAATCGAACTCGTGACCCTTGAATCAGCAGTCAGAATGCTTAACCAATGCGCTACTCGTGAAAGTTAACAGAATTTACAATTTTGATAAACAATCGATTTTCATAAAAGCATTTCAGTGTTTGATCCAAAGAAACTGAATTCGATAATCCTAAATGTACCAAAAAAAGAACATCCAGTTAGTTCCGTAGATTGAAAAACTTTTTAATTTTAAAATAATTTTGTAATTGCGATGAGACTTTAAATATTAGTGAAAGCTGAGATAAGATATCTTCCAAAAATTGAAAGTCATGTCTTGCCTTGCAAAACAAGACACGATTTTTTTTCAAGTCGTGGTCTTGCTCAACTTTTGCAAGGTAGTGACTTGTCTTTTCTTGCGAGAGCTTTGCACATTTCTTGTCTTGCAAAACGCAGCACTTTTTTTCCGAAATGCTATTATTTTCTTTCAATTTTGCTAAAATCTTGCCATACACTACAGCAAAAAAAGTTCTTTACAAAACTTTAATGGGACGTACTGCTCTATTTCTATCCACTCTTTTTTTCACAGCACACTGTTTTGTCAGCGCCGCCATTTTAAATTTTTTAAATGGCGTGGGTACTTTTTTCATCAATGAAGCTTTCCCACTCAAATGGACATTTTTAAATTTTTATTATATGAACTAAGTTGATTTGAAACAAAATTGAAAAACTAAACAAAACTAACCAAAACTTAAAGCCACTCTAAATTGTAACTTGTAATTGACCGAGACTTATGAGAGTCACACTGTCTTTAATCAAATGGCCTTACCTACATTTTTTTATAATTATCTGAAATTAATATTTATATTTTATTCTTCACTTGTAATTAACAGAAACAACATTTTTATTCAACATTCTCTTACCAATACATGTATTGTATCATTCCTATAATAAAACTAAAAAGAGTTTGAAATGCTGTAGCCATTGATTTTTATCATATAAGTATGTAAAAGTTAGTGAAGTTGTGTAATGTGTACGTCACGCTGCACCATCACAGGTTGGACTTACTTTGTCCCCGATCGAGCTTACTATCTTAAGCGCCATCTAAGGGCAATGACAAAACTTTACTAATATGGAATTATATCTGTAACTTTGGCCTTCCTGTTAGAAGTGACAAGAAGAAAAACTGAAAGTAATCAAGAACCCCTTGAAGTTGAACAGTTTAGGATGTCCATTCCCCTCCTGTTTATGACGGGCGTGTTAAGCTAGTTATTGTCTATTATTAAATATATCGTGTGTTCCAAAAAAAAATTCATTTAGGGTAGGCCTTGGAAAGAAAGATACAAAATATAGTCATGTCTTAACTTAAGTCCGTAGGTGGATGTGAGATTGCATTTTGTTTATGAAAACATCTGTCACTGTGACAGGTAAAAGTTTACACTGCATTAAGTGTAATTGCATCAAGCAAAAATTAAAATAAGATGGCATGTACACAACAACGAGTGTAATAATCAAACCGGTCAATAAAAATTGCTTTTGTTAAGTGTTTTCGATATTTTTAGGAAAATAGTTCAAGGCCAAGATATAATTTAGTTCTCTCTAACTTGGTAGTTCATTTGCATCAATGGGTATATCTCAAGTTACGGAAAACTTCAATTTGATCATAGCATGCTACGAATGAGTTTTTTTTTTTGAAAACACGATATGTTTCCGCTTTATTTTCTCTGTCCCTCTGTTCTGTATGAGGGCCAAGGAATAAAACCAAAACGTTTTAAAATATTCCAAAGACATAATTTTCACAAGTTCAGCAATTGGTTTAATTAACTTTTTTTAAATCTACCTGTTTCATAGTGGATTTAAAAACTCTTATTGCTCCAAATTTATATTTCTGTTTTAGTGTGGTAACACTCCTGTCATAAAAAAAACCTCGTCTTCTTCACCTTCTTATGTCTGTTATAGGCTATTGTCTGCTCGTTCCAGGAGCTACAATTAGTCATGCCATCACTTTCATGGTCTTTCAATACCTCTCTTAGGCCTCACTGATTTATCGCGTGTACTTCTTAGGATTCTACGTATTTTCGTTCATTTGTGTATATGTGAGTTCTACTCTTTCCTATTTTAGACCCAGTCGTTGGTTGGTTGCACCTTTAACTCATTCCTTATGTCTTAACTGGGAATATGATTTCGTGTTTTTTGCTATGTTGACATTTCGGCAGTTTTTAACACTTGCTTCATTTGAGAACCACTTTGAGTTTCTGCCGCATATGTTAATATTCCACTGTGCTTTTATAGATTATGTTATTTGCTAATGAAATTATTGTTCCACAGCATACAATTCAGAGCTTGCTCTGACTGTTTGTGTTCATCTTTTGTTAATCCCAGGTTGTTATCTTTGATAACTCCCTCTACTATCTCCAACTGCATTCTTGTTGGTATTTTGCTGATGGTCATATACTTTATTTTAGTATTGGAGGTTTTGTGATCTGTGCGGCGTTGTCAGCGTAACAGATCACTTTTATTTCATCGTGGTTAAACCTGTACACTTTCAACTTTTTTATGTCTTTAATGACTTCGAGCATGACTATGTTCAGTGGTAGCGTATAGCGTATAGCGTATACCGCATTCTATTAGTACAGGTCCTAAATGTTGTTCACTCACTTTAACTAATGTGTCATTACGTGTTCTCGAAAAAGATGTTTTTACTTTTTGGGCATAACCCGAAGACTTAGACTGCTAGGTTCGATTTATATTTTGAATATTATTTAGTACTAGAATATGCAACATTGCCCCACTTTCTCCGACCTTATATTTCGAAATTTTTGAAATCCCAATGGCAAATCTAGAAATTAAATAACTTCTGTATACGCTTGCTTATTGACTTCAATGGATTTCTTTATAAAATGTCTCATAATAAAAATTGCATCTATACAGAATCGTCTCAATCTAACTTAATCTTCTAGTGTTATTATGTCATTAATTTTATTGGTAGTTATTTCTGTTATCTTTTTTAAGGTTGAATCAGGTAGGGTTAAGCCAGGTATAAATTCAGATTTTCCATTCGTTAGGACTTTCTGTTGTTCCAGTATTTCTTAATCAATTTCGGTCATTGTGTGAGTAACCATTCCCCCATATGTTAGTACTACGTTGTGGATTTAATTTATTC
>OW679196.1:112896243-113219584 GCA_940337035.1 Agriotes lineatus | reverse complement strand
GTATAAATTCAGATTTTCCATTCGTTAAGACTTTCTGTTGTTCCAGTATTTCTTAATCAATTTCGGTCATTGTGTGAGTAACCATTCCCCCATATTTTAGTACTACGTTGTGGATTAAATTTATTCCTAGGGATTTCCTATTTATTTTTATTTAATTTAAAACGTGTGCCTAATATATTTTTCTATGTCTGTGTATTCCAGAATTGTAAGTACATTTTGATCATTTAAATACATTCTGAATGAAGGAGTTTATTCGATTCAGTATATTATTTTCGTTCAACTGTTTGATTGTTAAAACTCTCCATATTTGATTCTGCGAGTAATAACAATCAGTTTCAAGTTTTTTGGACCACGTTTTTCAGTAACTATATTTAATCTATTTTATACCTATATTTACTCTACTTCTGAATGCCTTGTATTCTTCGTAATTCCCGGGAGTGTTCTGCAATTTATATTTCGGGAATGCTTTTTTCCCTTCATGGTGAGTTCCCTGATTTCTGGGGTCAAAGATGTTTACCTCTATTTTTTACAGTTTTTCTTCCTAATCTTTCTGCTGTGCTACTTGGTATATTATACTTTGCCTTGTCCCATGATTCACTTAGTTTATCTTGGTCTAAGTGGGTTGTCGTTTATATATAGCTAGTCAATCTATTTGTGTCTACATTTTTACTAATTCACCCTCTATAGATTTTGTTTTTAATTTTTGCTCTGTGCCATGATTAGCGGAAGTGTAGAATACACATATTAATGATTTGTATAGACGTTACATTATTGTTACAGATGGTCTATCGTTGATTTGTAATTTATTGTGTTTTCAAATGTATATTTCTGCTATGGTTTAAGTCAAAATAGATATTACATATTCGAATTCTATGTTTAGCAAAGAACTGAAGTAATAGTCCTCCATTCTAATTTTCACTGAACCTTTCTTTAATGGCGGGAATATAGATATTTCCTACTCTTTTATAGTAAGAATGAGTATTCGTAGTTTAGCTAACTCATAGCGTAGAGCATTATACAATTAAGTTTCTTTTTGTGTGTAAACATCTTATAAATGCAGCTTCCCTTTTTGTTAGTAATGTTAACTAGCAATCTATGTATCGGATTCTGTAATCTTTTGTGGATAGGGACAACCTTTATCTTCAGTTTCCATTAGTTGAAATTGTTAAATCTAGATTTCCACTTTGTTGTTTCTTGAGTCTTCTCCTGGTTTCTTATGACAGTGGTAGTGCAAAATTTTAAAAGAAAGTCAAGAACTTCCAAGACGTTATAATATAATTTGTCTATATTAATTATTTAAGCAAGCAAAATATTTGCCTTCAATTGTTCTATAAGATAGTATAGATACCGTAAAACGGGGCAACTTCGTCAGGGTTTTTGTACATTTTCCGGGCTGTAACCATATAGGATTTTTGTAGGATAACAAAATGAAATGATACCGACCAGTTGGAGATAGACAATTATTATCCGTCCTTTGGTTTTTATAAATAACGTTTATACGTCCAATAAATCGCTAAACAATTCCTGACGAAGTTGTACAGATTTTTGGACAACTTCGTCACCTAACCCAAATTCGTCTATAAACGAAGTTGTACGTTTCTAGGGACAACTTCGTCATGGTAGCTAACTAATTTTGGTAACTTTATTATGGTACATAAATAATTGCATCATTTTAAAACAAATTTAAGGTTATATTAGGGCACAAAATGACTTTGGCTTAAATTGTTTCTCTCCACATGCGTTGACGAATGTTCAATTGTACATCTTTCTACAACTTTGATCATGTTTTTTGAAAATTAGTTCATAGTTTTTGGCACACGCTGCAATTGCCCCGAAAACAAACATAAACCGCGATCATAACACAGAATGATCACGAGTTCTTAATCAAAACTCCATCTTCTCTAACCACCTACCAAACCTAAGAGTTTGTAATAGACATTTTTCTTTATTTTTATAATATCTCTAGAGAGAGAATATCGATCTCTTCATTGAAAAAATAGTTTATTTTTATGTGTATGTTATTACAACGCCAGTTAATTCTGAACTAAGATGTATATATCTTTATAACCAAATGACTCTACTTATAATTGATGCTTGTGCTGATTAGAACGGAAAATATTTAGAGAACTATATTTACACAAAGTAGATCCATTAATCTTTTCCCACTGTTCTCGTGTTTACCGAAAACTTTTTCCGTAGTTTCACGGTGCACCACCTTTACGTTCCAGATAATGTACTGTTTTACTATACCATTCCAAACAATCGGTTCATTGGTTGTTGCAAACTCTAAAATTGGGACAGTAAAATTGTACTTTTGGACCTTTAAAGGCTTAATTCGTCAGCGGTGCCAACAGCAAGTGTTAGCCGAAGCTTTCGGCAGGTGCGCCAGACGCTTTTCTAAAAATTCCCGTTTGTCATTCCGCTATTTTTATGCATTTGGATCTACGGCAGCGTAACGTCGAAAGTATACGGCGCAATTCGTAATTTTAAAAGCTTCTCGTTGCGTTTGTAAACGAAATTATGATTTATTATTTTCGGTAGGGGCTTGAGCGTCAGACACAAAGCGAAGATACGATTACGTGAATCGGCCAGAAATAAGTCGAGAGCATGTGGTTTGCATTTGCTTACGTTCTCGCGCTAAACTGTTAAGCGAAATTGAAATTTCTAGTCAATAATTATGCTTCATTTTATTTTTAGGCGTTAGCTTCGTCATCAAACTACTAAAACTTGAAAGCTATAAAACAGTGCTTCTGAAACAATGGGGAATATTCCTTCATTCATCTTATGCAGCTACCGTACTAAAATAAACCAAATTTTCTACAATGGTTTTATGATGTAATGGAATCATTACTAAACGTTTATGTTTAACTGCAGTTACAAAATGCAATAATTCGTAAATAAAGTAAAATTCCACAAAAAGAAGAGTAACATACTATCTTATACAATTTCAAAAATTTACAAACTTGCTAACGTGACGTCACAAATTGAACAAAAAAGTTCATATATAAACATGTAGGGGGGGGGGGGGGATAAAATTAAGTTTTTGTCATTCTACTGATAACTGGAAGAGCCTTTTCAAAGGGCTGAAATTAGCAACTCATAATATATTTTATTTCTTGTACAAGAACTATTAATTTTAAGAAAAACCTAAAAATCTAAAATAGTTATTTATGCACTAAGGGCATTATAAAAATGTTATTGCCCTAGGGCATAAATATCATGTAACGCCCGTGGTGTATTTTCAGCATAGTTTTTCACTTATCAACCTTCAGTTGTGTTTGATTTAACAAATAATCCTTGTTGGCATAATTCATGTCAATAAATTATTCGAGTTGACAATGCCATTTTTTGATATTTATTTACTAATGAAAAAGATATTATTAATTATTACTAAACTCTAATTGCAATACAGACAAAATACAATGTTAAAAACTTAACCACCCTAAAAAAGCTACTGTATTCTTGCTGCTCAAGTTCTCATCGTAACACTTTTACTACTGTAAGTACTTTTCCTTTCAATTCTTTTCCAGACATTGCGTTTAACTTTTGCACAGTAAATTCTTAACCTAAATGTATCGCTTAGCAGCCTGTCATAGTGACAGCAAATAGAGTTCGACATTTTGTTAGCAACTGTAAAAAACAAATGATTAAAAACTGTGTAAAAATTATAGGTACTCTATGACATTGGATCCAATCAATAAAAAAAGGCATTGCGCATGTCCCAACTCTCATTTTAACTAACCTAACAATATTCTACAGGGACCCTATAATGCCCGCTCATAATTACCCAGTTGTTACGGACTTGTTTATATACTCCGTATCACAGATATAAACAACAAATAATGTACTAGTAAGATGTAATAGCTATTTATGATACAAGTGCTGAAAGTGACTGTTTTATATTATACCAGACATGAAAATTATTAAACGAAGCCATAAGCCAAGTGCAATAATAATTATATTCTAACACAATGTTTTTTCTACGACCTTAAATTTACTTTTATTAATCCCTAAATATCGATTTACATCGGTTTATATCGGTTTACATTTTTCGCAGTAGGGCTGTGGATAGATAGCCGCTACCGGTGACTATTTTTGCAACCGGTAGAAGTGAAAGTTAGTTGTCAAAAGTAAGTAAAAATTTTACTTTGTTCATTACACGATGTTTTAATTGTCTAAAACACGTTACCTGTAACGAAAGAAATAATTAGAATAACTTTATAACCTCACTTTCAGTTTAAAATTCGTAAATTCAAAATCAACGTTTTTTGTCAATTTTGACGTAAAATCCTCTATTCAAATGTGCCCAAGTATTTCAGTCAGACTCTGTATATAAAGACATATATTGCTATAAATTTAGCTATAATATATTAAACATTCTTTTTCTTCTTCTTCTAGTACTTCTATATAGGCAATTATGCCTGTTCTTTTGTAGGTTTACGTGGTCGGCCGACGCTTCTTCTTGCTAGTGGTGATTTGTCTCTGGCTATTTTAACTACTCTGTCATCTGACATTCTACCTATGTGGTTGTTCCATTCTTTTTTTCTGTTCAGCGTCCATTAATTTATTCCTTGCAGATAACATTTCCTTCTGGTTTCATCGCTTCTTATTCTCTCTCTTAATGCGTTTCTTGTGATTCCTCTTAATATTCATCTCTGTCGTTCCTAATAACCGTTGTGTTCTAGTTGTGTCTAGTCTTGTTTCTGATGTATATGTCTTTACTGGTCTTATAGTTGCTTTGTATATTCTTGATTTTGTTTTTATATTGATGTGTTTGTTTCTCCATATTGCACTCTTTAGACATGACTTTCTGTATCTGATCTTTGACCTCTTTCTGCACATCTTCGTACCTGTATAAATTGATGTTCAAGTATTTTATTTCCATTACTTCCTCTATGCTTACACCATCAATTTCTAGTTTGCGTTTAGTAGGTTCTTTGTTAATTACTATTGTTTTGGTTTTTTGTGTCGAGATGATCATATTAAATCTTTTTGCTGTTCTATTGAACTTGTGGACTAGTCTTTGTAGGTCATATTCATTTTGAGCTATTAACACTGCGTCATCTGCGTAGCAGAGTATTTTAATTTCTTTGTTTCCCATCCTATATCCCTTTCCTTCGTTGACTTTCTTAATTATCTCGGCCAGATTGAATAATAAGGGGCTCAACCCTTTAAAAACAAATGATCGCTGTCTTAATCCAGTGCCTATGTTTATTGGTTCCGTAAGTTGTCCGTTTATTCTAGCTTCTATTTTGTTGTTCCTATAAATGTCTTCAATTGTTTTGATGATATTTATGTAGATTTCTCTATTACACAGAAAATGAATTACGTTTTCAAGTCTTACTCTGTCCAAAGCTTTCTTTAGGTCGACCAAACATAAAAGCTGGTTTATTGTACTCAAGTGCTTTTTCAGTAATTTGTCCTATCACGAATATTGCATTTATGCATGATCTTCCATTAGGAAAGCCTTGTTGTTCGTTTGTTAAAGTTATCGTTTGATTTATTCGTTAAGACAGAATTTTAGTTATCAGTTTCAGTGGAGTATTTAACAGGCTGATTCTTCAAAGCCATAGTAGTATGCATATCTTCCTATCGTTGGGCATTTAATTGTATTTTAAAATGTTATTAATTAATGCTGTCAATTGTTTCGTCATTGTTGTTCCGCAGTGCTTTAACAGTTCGTCCGCTATCCCATGTTTTCCTGTAGCTTTCCTGTTTTTCAGTTTTTCCTCTACTTCCAATGTGTTTATCGTAATTTCTCCATTCTTTGTGATTTCTGGATTGTCTCGCGCCCGCTCTGTCGGTATTGGTTGTCCTACATATAATTTCGTTTAGTAATCATTCCATGTGTTCTTTTCTATGTGTTTTGAGCCTATTAATTCCTTCATCTCTGTTCTTTGTGCTCTTATGAAGCGCCACATTTCTTCTTGCAAGCCATAAAAGCCGTGTTCCAATCCTTTTGAGAAACGTTCCCAACATTCCTTTTTAATCCTTCTTACAAGTGTGTGTGTTGAATTTCTTATTTATTGATTTTGCACTCAACCAATAGCCGTTAGGCCAATTATAGGCGTCGCTGTGCATTTATGGGGACTTCCAACCCCACTAACGACTGTCATGATGTTTTTATGACCGCCGGGACCAACTATTTCCGTGACAGCCGTATCAGGAGGCGCCGAGAGATGCAGCCGTGGAACTCCCATCCAAGTTCTGACCAGAAAGAACGTTGCTTAACTCTGCTGATCGAACGTGGACGCTTGTTCAAGCTACACCACCCGGGACCTGTATAGTTATCGTATGTTTTCTGCGTTTTGATTGACATGTATTCCAAATATGCTTTTTTTCTTCGCCTTACATTTTTCCTTCACTTCCTCATAGCACCATGGTCTTTTTTGTCTTCGAGATTTTTTATTTTTGTTTATTTTCCTTTCACCTAGAGACCCTTCTGCTGCATTTAAAATGTTCGATTTCATTTTCATCAAACCCTCTTCTATTCCATCATTTTCTAATATTCGGTTCTTTCGCTTTTTTCGGTAGTCACTTTTGGTATAAGTATTTGCCTCATTACTAACTTACTAACTAGAATTTACTATCGCTTGTGGATTTTTTGTTAGCGAAAATAGACGTTTGGCTTCCGTGTTGGTTTCCAATGACAGCAGGAGGGAATATAATACATTGGCTTTTATTTCCATTATGTAGAGTCGGGAGGAAATGTGATTAATAACAAACCAACCAGCATCCCGTTTTTTATATTTTGATATTTCTGAATGCAGGCAGCTGAATACAAGAAAGAGTCTACCATAAAATGTCAAAATGTAAAAAAAACATATGTATAACTCTGGAGCAAAGAGTTATTCCCTCCCTTGGATGATTACTGATGATTAAAGTCATAGATTTTAGTTTATTGACATTTTTAAAAGAAATTGAAAACACTCATTAGTATACATTTCGTAAGTCAGAATTATTGGTCTTATAGTTGGTAATCCCTAATTGGACTTTGACCATATAACCAACAATCGGTATCTGGTACTCCGCATGTCTAGGCGTTGTCCATAACAAACAAAGTTAAAAAATAAGCATATAAAAATCAAGTAAGTAACTGCTGTAAAGGGTGTCCCAAAACATACCAGAAATATTTTAGGAATCAATTGGGCAACTCATTTGGAGTCAAAAAATCTAGATAAATATGTATCCTAAACTCAACCGTTTCCAAAAGTACAACTTTTGTTTTTGGGGAATTTATAAAATTTTAATTAGACAGCTGAAAAGAACACGTCTAACAATTACCTTGCTTGTATGATTTTTTTATCAAATATGTATAATGATTAAAGTACTTTGACAATATGCTCTAAAAGAATAATAATAGGGAATACAAAATAAAATAAATGAAAACAAACTGCTCTCCTCTTCATGGGTTGAGATTCTTGACTAGCAGTTTCCTTCGAGTTAAAACGTCTAATTTCATTTTTAGTTCGTTAATGACTCGTTTATAATAGCCAAAGGAAGCAGTTAAACTGTGTATTGCATTTTAAGATGCCTAATATTAGGTTCTATGCTGTAATTGCATTATTCACGAAACAACCATTAAAAATGAAAAACCTGCACTTTATGTGGATATTTGCTGCGGTATAACTATAATTTAGTGGTCACACTTGTTTACACAAGGCACATAATCAAAAGCAAATGATTAGAGAATTGGCAGGTCATGACGTGAAAAGTCATCGAATGGTCTTAAAAGTCAAGGTTCTCATTATGCAGGATGATCACATAAATTAAGAGAAATATTGCTAACACGTTTAATATGTTCAAAATAACTGCGTTCAAGCTTATGTAGGATTTTGTGATCGTACCTGCAGAATTGGTATAGAGAAATCTTATATACCGATGAGCCACAATTATACAGGGAATTTATTTTAATAGTTAACATAAGCGTTTCGTTTCTATGCCACCATTTAATCATACAGGTCATTTCCATAGTTACAAATAAGACCAATAGATTAGAGCGTGTATTTTACGAGTTAACATAAGACTTATACTTGTCAAAAAGACAATTAAAAGTTATCCTAATGTATATCACTGAAGAAAAGATACAACACACAAGTTGTTCCTACGTGTCTACTTTTTAGTTGCATATCTACATTCTGATAACAAAATTACAGTTTCTTATTAGCAAGTACCTAATTCAAATTCGTATGTTAACTCGTAAAATAAACGCTCTAATTTATTGATTTAATTGGTAACTATGGAAGTGATTTGTATGATTAAATGCTGGCATAGAAACGAAACTGCTATGTTAACCATTAAAATATATTCACTGTATATAACAGCAATAAGATAACATGAACAAGAAGATAACACGTACTGCTTGAGTAAGAAAGAGATAATTTAATAGTAGCAAATATTCAGAAGGCTTGACGCTTAATTTAATTATGACATTTGTCAACTAAACATGCCTACTAAAATAATTTTTTCTTATGGCCATCTCTTCTTACTCAAGCATTCTATTTTGTTAATCATGTTATCTCATTGCTGTTATATATTATTATGGCCCCATCCGTATATTATAAAATTCTATATAAAGAAAGAGAGCTAAATATTGTAAAAAGTGTATGAAAAAATGTAACCAGAGATAAAGCATTAGCTGGTGCCGGTTAGAACGTGTGTCTATGCCCAGCTATTGAATATATCGTGTGTTCCAAAAAAAGTCATCAGGGCAGGTCTTGGAAAGAAAGATAAACAATCTAGCCATGTCTTAACTTAAGTCTGTAGGTGAATGTCAGGTTGCATTTTGGTTATGAAAACATTTGTCACTGTGACAGGCAAAAGTTTACACTGCATTAAATTTACTTGTATCAAGCAAAGGGAAAATAAGAAGGCTTTTACACAACAACGAGTGTATTAATCATAACAATCAATAAAAATTGTTTTTATTAAGTATTTTGTATATTTTTAAAAAATAGTTCAAGAACAAGATGTAATTTAGTTCTCTCTGACTCTGAAAAAATCAACTCTCTGTTTAGTAAAAAAGAGTGCGCCATTACCGCACTGAGTGCTCCCAACGATACTAAAATTAGTTTGGTAAGTAGTCTATAACAACACTGATGAAGATAAAGTAATTAAAAATGCAAAAATTAGACATGTTAAATACCCTATGTATACTAATTTAACAGTCTTCACCATTTCTACTGGAGCTTCCAACACGATTATTATGAGTTTTTACAAGGGCCCCTATTTGAAAACTTCACTTGACGTTTTGGCGAAATGTCAGTCAAAGACTACTCACTAAATTGAAATCACTGAAATCAGTTAGGGTCGCGTAAAAACACTGCGACATTAGGTGTTTTCAAAGACAGTCAATTTTGATTGCCGTTTCTGACAAATTGAACAATTTTCATTGATTCGTTCATTATAGTGTTGAATAATCAGTAATAATACCACAAGACGACTGTGATTATCAAAAATACTTTTCCTTTCTCACGAAACGGGTTGCTTAGAAACAACACGAGCCGAAGGCGTGTGGTGTTTCTACTAAGCAATCCGTTGAGTTTGTAAGCAAAAGTATTTGATAATAAAGTCGTCGAGTGAGTATTCAATTGGATTATACCATGAATATCAATAAGGGTATTACACTAAAAATGTATTTAATGCGTATACTAAAAAACTTTTTGAAATGCATGACATTGACAGCTGACAGCTCAAAATTGAAAACACCAAAACGATAACACGACGGTGTTTTTACTTATTGATACGTGGCCTGAATAGGGATTTTGTGCATTTTGAACGGTATAATCAAATAAATGATTCCTCTACACTCGATACTTCATTACAGATGATTTCCAAATTTGTTTATTACAACCTTACGCCAGGGCATTTCTGATGACACTGATGACAATAGAAGCAAATGTAGCGATTTATCTGATAATGACGACTTTTTAAATAACGGTGACAAACAGCAAAGGACAGGGATTATGAAGAAACAACCACAACACTAACAACGAAGAAACTGATACATATTTTTCGATTCCGATGAAGACATGGATATACCATTTTCAAAACCGGCAGAAAATTATACTCTGGTACTCGGAGAAAAAGAAATCTCATAAGACGTGGAGAAGACAGAATTTCAGGAAAGAAGAAAATGCCCGATGGAATTCGAAGGATGACCACACCATGTAATTACTGTTTTATAAGTATCCGAAAAATCTTATACAGTTCATTACAGAACAATCATATATGTATTCTTTAAACCAGTCTATATCCATTTATATGAAATGGAACAGTTATCGCCACGATATTATATATGTGCCATTGCTACAAAAAAAAAACTAGGACACCGTTTTTATAGCTGTGTGAATCTGACTTTAAATGGGCAACTGAGATAGCAATAACTTTCAAATTATTTCAAAACGTCACTGTCAATCATGTTTAAAGTAAGTTCAATTTCAAAAGCTAGGATCAATTCTTTATTAGAAAACAGTGTAACTATTCCGCAAATTGCACATTTATTTACTTTTATCTACTTTGCGTTCGTACTGAGGCTATTACGATACGCAAACGCGTATCGTAATAGACACAAAGCGGTGCTATAATAAAAATTCTGAAAACAGAGTAATTTTTGTTTTAAAAAGTGGCAAAGTAGATAAAATACTGTATGATACCTCGTTTATAAGGCATTTTGTAGCACTTACTTCTTTAGGGCACTCCTCGCTTCGCTCGTCGTACCCTAAATCCGTGCGTGCTACAAAATGCTTCTTATAAAACTCGTATCATAATATACTATTATAATTGTTTAATATTGTAACTGTTGATATTAAAATTTCATATAAAATGCAAATAATTTCAACCTATCATATGCCATTTAATCATTTAATCAATGTCTAATGGATTTAGAAGTTGTCGTAGTTTTTTGTGGTACCAATACTACATTGTGCAATTGCTACAAACCAGAGTTTACTGGTCTGCATCAATAGGATATCCTGCAATATCTACAATAATGTCATGCAGTAGATGGGAAGAATCAAAGCATTTTCGTGAGAATGATCATCAAATCCCAAAATGGACAACCCGGTCATAAATTATTTAAAATTAGATTTTTTCTGCAAATATTTCGGGAACTTCTACTGTTATCATAGTATAAAACCATATAATCCAAAGAAACCATGTAAGTGGGATTTCAAAATTACGTTTTAAACGGTATTTTAAGATTAGTTGTGATTTTGAGATATTTGCAGGTGATACAGTATCTTCTGGTGATCCAATTTAGGTACAGTAGTAATACTCTAATGAGATTATCTGAAAGTTCCAAGATACATTAGCAGCAAGCAATTGATTTCAGTAGCAAATTACTGATGATATACTTCGATAAAGAGGGGATACTTCAGTTAGGAACAATCAAAGTAAATAGAATACGTGAATGTAACATGTTAAAAGAGAATAAATTGAAAAATCAAAGAAAGGGAGGTCTGAAAGGAAAAGTAACTACAATAAATAACGGAAAACTGAGCGTGGTATCATGACTTAATGACAAAGTGGTCACCACCTTATTTATTTATATGGGAAGTGAACCATTAGAAGATAAGAAGCGATACTTCAGAAGCGAAAAGGATTCCTTATCCACGCATAGTTTTTGAATACAACAGGTACATAGGTGGTGTGTTCTTCTTGGTTCTATATTAGACTTCTACAAAATGAAAATTCAAAAAATGGCAGGTATTTACAAATTTTCTTTCATTTTATAGACATATATACCTACTGTAGATGTTTGTAGCTTTGAAAGCGGTAAAATCATGATTTTTATATGCACCTTATTTGATTTCAAGATTGTCTGATAAGGCTGGAAAACCAACAGCCAAACAAGAGAAAGACCAAGTAACGACCTCCAGCAACAATATGAAATAAAATGGAAAAGAGAACCTCCTGCAGAATTTGTCAAAAGAAATAAGAAAAGATGAAATTCACTACCTTCCAAATTCAAAATTCACGAGAAACTTGCTCAACAGATGTGAATTTTCCTGGTTCTAGTTGCAAGTCCTACATATACTGTTACAAGTATGATAAAAGGATATGAATAAGGATAAAAACTTTTTTTTAGATTTAATTCTGTATGAAATCGATGTTACTCATGATAGTAGTTTTTGCATATTGTGCCATATACGTCACATTCTAAAATTTTTTAAAAATATGTAACTCTTTTAAATTTTTTTTCTACTTTTGTCGCATCACTTAAAAATGATGCAATAAATGGTTAAATTCTGTATTATGCTCTTGAAATGTTTCTTAGTTTAGTCGAGATTCTCCATTCAGATTCACTCAATACCATAAGCAACGTGGCGATTAGTAAAAATGCAATATTCTAGACAATTGGTAACGTTAGACATCGAAATGTTTAGCTCAGTATACGACTATTATCTAGAGTTACCTCTTCATTGCTCTTTATTTTTTGATAATCCGATATTGCAAAATTATATACGAATACCGATGACAAAATGCTTAATCTATTAAAATTAAAAAACTGAAATTTAAAAAAACTAAAGTTCTATATTACAAACAAGCCTAAAGGCTAGGGCCAAAACGGCAGTGAAAATAAAACAATTTCAATGTCAAACGCCCTCCGCTGTGACGGCGTGAGCCAAAAATAAGTTGCAAAAGTGCCAACTAATACACGACGCCGGCACTACACAATACAAATAATACCCCAAGAATGCACCTGACCTATGCAGCTCGAATTGCAAAGAGGTAAACAAGTAATCGCGGAAGCTGCGCTTAAATGTTAATCTGCTCAGTTGCTCAATTCGAGATTGTAGTTCTGGAAGTTTCTTGGTAAATCTTCAAGTTGCCTAGTTGACTCCTACCTTTTCTCACAGACGCAATCGCTTCGACGATTAATTTCTGGTTAACTCCGCACAGGTTGGCCGTGAGCTTTTCGCATTTTTTATGGCAGTTTACGTCGCAGTCTACGAAAAAACACACATCTTAATTATTTATACCACCACTCATTTTGCCAATGTTTTGCCAGATACGTTGCTTTTCTTTATTACAGTGCCCACATAACGACTAGGACAAAACCTCTAAATCCTTATATCAATCAAACCGAGCTAAATAAAACTATGAATTGATTCGGCGCCACCTGAAATACAATGAAAATTCTTAAGTCGAGTAGACATGTTAAATAAATTCTTAAAAAGTTTATTTTTGCCAAGATAACCTCATTTAAAAAGCGCACGAAGTGCTTGAAAACCTTGCAAGTAGAGGTCGCTCAGTTACAATGAAAATTGAAAAACGCTGAGGACGACTTTGACGTCAGCAATCGTCATAACTTCCTTGAAAATCAAGGAAACTCGCGAAAAAGTAAAATAATGTTTTTTTAAATAAATTCAGTAGTTGCATCGTTTAAACTAGAGAAAAAGAAAGATCTTCTGAATGCTAAATGCTTGAATTAGATGTAGTGGCTCTTGTACTAAATAGTGTCGCTTTACGTTACCAGATATTCATTATGACACGATATTAAATATAATAGATGCTCTTCATTGTTGGTTCTTTAACAATTCCAAACGCACTATACCCAAGTGTTTTTTTCGTAAAAATACAAATAATGAACATGTCAAAATCTCTCATTCCATTGAACTTCCTTGACAAGAAAAGTTCAGGTTTCCGTCTTTAAAAGATAATATAGGATCATGAATAGAACATATCAGGCAATTGAATTAATTTCCATTCTATGGTAACAAAAGTAATGTAAAACTCAACAATTAGTTGGCATTTCTAACAATGGACAGTTGAAGAAGTTAAAAGAAGAGACCAGCTATTTGTTGAAGAAGGTGGTGACCATCTTCAACATTTAGTACGAATCTGATATCTAATTTTGGAATAGCTATTTGTGCAACAAGTGCTAAAAGTGGACGTTTATGCACGAGACATGAAAATTATGAACGAAGCCGAAGGCTGAATTTCATAACATGTCTCGTGCATAAACACCTTTAGCACGAGTTTGCACACAATATTTTTTCTACGGCCTTAAATTTACTGTTATTAATCCATAAATGTCGATTTAAAAAATGTTTGCATTTATGACAGTTATAATTTATGTCATAGTAAAGAGGCAGGTGACTGTTTCTGCAGCTAGTAGCTGTCAAAGTTAGTCATCAAAGGTAATTATAAATGTACACCTTTTACTTTATTCATTACATAATGCTTTAATTATTAAAAAAACACTTTACCTCTTACGAAAGAAGTAACTAGAATAACTTTACAACCGCACTTCAGTTCGAAATTCTAAATCCAATACCAGCTGTTTACTTTTAGCACATGGGTTAAAAGTAAACATCTGATTTCACTTTTAGCAAGCTAAATTATAAAACGTTATTTTTAGTGAAAAATCTAGCGCTAAAAGTCTACTTTTAGTAGTGGTCGTAGAAAATCACCATTAAGTGACACAAAAAGTAAATTCTTATATGCCCAGCGTGAAAAATCTATTGAATCGCTAATAAAACCTATAATTACTGTAATAAATAATGTTCTTAAAGCAAAAAGCTTTCTATTTTTAAACTATTCGCCCAAGAGCTCCAATAAGGATATGTAAGGATTTGTTGTTCTATTTTAAGACCATCCTGTATGTGCGATTTTTTTAAATTATTGTCAACAGTAAGCGATACACATGATTATTAGTACTAGTATGAAACCATTACTATTAAACGTAAGTCAGTGGCAAATTTTTAACAGAAATTGTGAATAAACGTTTATTTTTACAAGTTATTTGTCACGTTTAAAGAAATTCTGAGTAATCAGAGTGGAAATAACAATATGACTTTAAAGTACCTTTCTGCTAGCTTAGTTGCAGCTTAAATGTTATTTCTTAGCTAGTAAGGAGATTCGTCGAATCCACCAAAAAAGTATTTGCATTTTTGTTTAAATAGTAAGGAATTCAGAATAAGAGATTATCCTAAGTTGTAATTTAATGATCTAGGAAACGTTCACAAGCCCTCCCCGTTTTTAGCCCTAAGATGGCCGCCGCTGAAGAAAATTCGAGGATGAACCCCCCAAAAGAAAATCCTGGCTACGCTGTTGATAACTCACTGGACGACTGATGAAGGTGAACCTGAATCAGCCCAATAGCATTTTTCCTGTGTCATAGACGGTGTTGAACAGTTCTAAATGCGTATCAATTTAATTTTTTCTCCCTTGAAGTTAATACTCATAATTCCCGTTGTTATACTATACGGTTCAAGCGATTTTCCATTCTTTACGTATTTCTTCGTTGGACGCTGAATTAAACATGTATTTTTAAATAATTTACAAACACAATTATTTGTTAATTCTATACGTCCTGAACATTTCTCAGCCATGTTAAAAACAACTAGTTGTTTTAGAATCCGTCCCCCTCTGTAATAAATTACAGACGAGCGAGAATGTTATTAAAAACTTTATATGCCTCAATTTTATTTTAAGAAGGCCTCTTTAAGGTTAGCGTTTGGTTTATGGAGAAAGAATATGCACACATTTCTACATAGAAAACACTTATTATCAAGTTGCACGTATCGTACGGACTTAAACAAAACTTCATTTTAAATACAAATGTATGCTGGTTATCGTAAGCTATTTTTTAAATGGTTAAACAGTCACTTGCGTTGTAGAATTGTATTTAAAATATCCACGACTTTGTAGCTAAACACCATTTGTATTTCGGCCATTCAACAGCAAAATTTACATGTGCGAAATACAAAACAGAAACTGTAAGCCAGAAGACAGACAGATACGATTATTGATGTTTCATTTAAGACCTGATTGAACTGTTTCTAATGTTACTTTTGCGAATAAGGTTTCATAGAAAATGTCAAGCGGTTGTCATTTAAGGTGAAATTTCCAATGGCAAACGTCGGAGATTAGAACTGGTTTTGTAGACACTCGATACAATTTCACAAATTGCGCACATATAGTTCAGGCATTGTAAGATAATTGTCAGGTTGTGAACATGGCTAGCTTTGAATAACATGCAATGGGCACGAATGGCGAAAAAATTAAACTTTGCAGTGCAGAGGTAATCTGAAATGTACAATATGAACCTTGTTCAACCTAACCCCGTTTTACAAGCATCCACATTTAACGGTTCATGGTAGTCGATTAGTTTCATTAATTTTAAAAAAATTCGATGATAACTAGATGGGGAACATAATTTTTGACTATTTTCCTCATATCAAATAGTCGAATCATTTGATATCCCATTTTCAATTTTCGATCGACTACGTTAAGAAGTAAAGTGGCAAAAACAAGAAAAAGCCCCTTTGGATTATTTCACTCATAAGTTTTTACATGTATTACAGACCAATATAATTTGATTATTCTCGATCACGTGAGTCAGATTGACAAATCATATCACACTCAAAGATTTTCAATCACCATGAAAATTACTTAATTAAAATTCAGTAGTATCCCCTGACAAGTAAATAATCTTTCCGAATTCACCGCGGCCGGTGATAAATCCTTATACTTTTGACAAATAATATCCCTTAAGGGCGTTGCCTCTAAGAAATATTATTATTTCTAGAAACGCACTTTCGACTTGTTGTTTGTCAAAATTATTGCGGGTAATTATCACTGCACTTGGTAAATTATAGCTGACAATACGAATGCATTTTCATAGTTACCATTGGAAAAAAAATTGTTTGACAGTTTACATTTTTACTTCCCTCGTCTAAAAGATGAAGGAACTATTGTAATCGGGAAAAAATCACCTTCCGAGATTTCTCCAGATCTTCACGTTTCAGGGTCCCTAGATCACGAAAAACAAGTTTTCTCAATTCCGTCACTCTGTCTATCTGTCTGTCTGTCTGTCTGTTGGCGGTATAACTCAAAAACTATTTGTTGCATACACATTATATATCTACCTGACATGAAACCGAGAAAATTTCAAACAAATATATACAGAATGAGCACCTTAAAAAATAAAATTTTGTTTATTTTTGATTTAACTTAGCATTAGATAAAAGTAATAATTGGTGCAGAATACAGAATAAATGTTGTACGATACAAAAAGGAGCAACGAATGAGCGCGTTACTAAATACAGCTGCAACGCAGGAATTCGAGCGGTCGATGCTCCGTAGCTCAAGCAGATATAGCCCGTTCCCTTGCAATATTCCACAAAACGTTGGGATTGCATGCCCTTCGAATTCGACCACGGGTAACGTTTTTTTTATTTGAACATTTATTTAATGTATTAGTATAAGATATTTTTACTCCTAACTTAATTTTATTTTAAATATTATTTAGTGTCACAATGCCCGTTAGGGAAGTTGTGGGTAAAGCCTTTTACAGATTATTTTAAAGTGTCAAAAAACGAGTTGTTTTATTTTCCGTATCATTTCATGTGGGAAATAGTCGAATATATCTCGGTCTCACTATTTTGCAGGTAAAAATTTTAAACCAAGATTTTTGCTTATAGGTAACCTTCCTGGGCAAATGTAATGACAAAATCTCCCGCTATTGCTTGAGATTTTGATCATGCCATTTGCCTCGGAAGTTTACCAAAACAACAATCTTTCGCCCAAAAAATTTTCACATATAATCTCATAAGAGCATTAATTCTTTCCGGAAATTTTTTGAGTGCGTTCCAACAACGTCATATTAATTTGCCCGAGCGGGACGCGAGGGAAAATTAGGACGTTGTTGGAATGCACGAAAAATAATTTCCGGATATGAATTAATGCTCGAATGCAGATTCGGTAAGAAAATCGTAACGACACAAACCCTAAAAAGAAGTAATGTCTACCTACAAAAAATTTCCAAGAAATTTTGTTGTTGTCTTGGTTATGGCTCGTAAACTAAATTTTCTATTGGTCATTAATGAGTGTCGTACGATTTTCCGGCAAAATAATGATTCCTTGATATATTATAACTGAAAATTTAATTGTAGTTTAAATTAAATTAAGATGTCCAAGTATTTTCAATTAAGCACAATTTTATGATATTCGTCAAGTGTCTACTAGGTTTTTGTTCAGAAAACTTATAATTTTCAGGCAACTGTGAATTTACCTTAACGAAAGCTGAATTTACCTTAACTAAAGCTGTAAACTTTTCATTTTCATTAATGAAATATTTGTAACAGCATTTGCAACATCTGAAATGGCTAGGATGGGTACCTGGCACTTGATCGGATTTACATATGTAATCAGATTTATACAACTTTTCAAGTTCTGTAATGTTTTATATTTGCACCTGCCCACCTGCCAAAACATCTGCATGCATTCGACTTACATGGCACCTGCTCAGCAGAGAAACATACCCTAAGTTAAGTTGTATATCTGAGGTAGAAATTTTTACATTGGAAAACTCTAGTTTGTCCATACTTTTGTAGATAGCAGTACCCTGCAGCACAATAACTAAAAAGAACAATTGTGGGTTGTTTTTTACTGCAATCCCAGCCTTAAGAAATTAAAAATATGAACATTTCCGCTAACAATTAAAATAGTTGGAAATGAAAAAGAAACGTAGCTTCTACAAAAGTACTTCACAATCTCTTCACTTTATCTTCCATGGTTGCAATAAAAAAATAGAAAAGCTACGATTAGAAAATATAATGTTCTGCAAGGAATCGTCGATCCCAGATGGCGGATATTTTCGTGTAAGTACTCACACTGCGTACAAACACATTATTTTTTTAAAAATAGCGTACTTAGACTTCAAACCGTATTTTTGTAAAAATCCCAATTTTTCTGTTTAACTCGCTTTCTATTATGCTAATTATGTAATTACGATTTGTTGTTAATTCCAGAAATTACATGTAATCCATCTATTTGTTTAATAAATAAATCAATTAGACATTCAACTTTAGAAGCTTGTGTCGCACGTCTTAGATTTTATGGGTAATTAACAATCTGTTTTCTTATAATTTACCGCTGTTTACACCTAGGATACCACATAGCTATCCCATAAGTGCTTTTACACTTCACTAACAAGCAATTAAAGCCCCCGTTTTGTCCTGTAACCAGCTGTCTTACGCCAAATTTACCGTTATGCAAACCAATATGAATCACACCGATTATATTCGGCGAGCAATAAACGTGTTCTAAGCCCGACCAGAGCCAGTACTTCATGCTATTTATTGTATCAACACTGCGTTTTCTGCAATTTCATACACTTTATAATGTAATCGAATTGGAGAAAATATCTTAAAAACGTCCTTAATTAGCCCACTATAAATTGCACTGTTTGCGAATTTTTCCAAACGGTGGCAGCGAGCTGATGTCTCGAATTTTCAGGATAGAAATATTTGTTTTGTATATTTAAAATTGTGACTCAAGCGCATGTGATAGTCTAATATTTAATCCATTTGCAACTTGAATGTAATAAAACTGATATTTGGTGTGTAATTTTAGCGCAATAGTCACGCAGTCTAACAACTTAAATTTAGAAATATAAAAAAAGCAATAAACACAGATAGTGAAATTGTTTTGGTTTCCAAATTGCTGCAATTTGGCCACGTTGCCAAATCCGAACGATTACATATAATTCAATAGTTTTATTGGCAAGGGATAAAGTAGGCTATTTGTTAGGTGACACCCAATTAAAATGAGATCAAAGTATATCATTTTTTAATAAAAGATTAATCAAATGACTCTAGTTTGTTTTGTGTATGAGCCTGATTAAAAGCAATACCTGGAAATTCCTCTAATATTATTAACGTTTGATACTGCAGCAGTCTAAAAAAATATACCAATGGAAGAAATAGAGGGATGTGGCTATCGATGGCACCATTGAAAAAATGGTATATTTATATTTACTTACATAACTTGCAAATATTATTACAGATATATAAAATGAAAAGCAATCAATCAAAACTGTTGTAGTTTACTAATATAAATGATGAAAATCATTTTCTATATGTACAATTTCAAATGGTCATTAGCCAAAACAACACATAATTGGACTATGACCATGTAAATAAGTGGACGCCTACTACATCTTTGTTTCTAAAGAGCAGTTATTTATATATTTATGAATTTTAATAAGAAAGCTTTCAAATCAAAAGCTCAGAAGCTTGCGAATACTTAACATGGAATTTTAGATTTTATAATTGCTATGAACTTCACAAGTCACGGTAGCTATCAAAGCTAATTAAAAGCTTTCTCAAGGAACAACCTATAAATGACTGCATGCCAAGTACGTAGAAATATTCATCCAAGCAAAGAATATGGAGAAAATAACAATGAAATCCTAGCGCATTGTTTTCCCTAGAAAAAGATCACCTCGAAGAATGTTGTTTTCAAGCTCAACCGACTATTTTCCAACTAATAACTTGAATTTCATTTGTCACCGGTAGTTAGCGCAATTTCTAAACAAACAATCAGAAATGCCACATAAACAGCGTTAAAATTAAAAGTTACGCAAGAAGCCGCTGGTGCTGTGCGTTATTTTAGCACCTTCCTTATGATCATGATTAATTCCATTAAGTTAGTTCCTGAATTTTCGAAATCTGACGTGCACCTTTACTTCAATTAAAAACTCTAGGATGACAAATAGTCACTCAAAAATAGCAGCGCAATTATTTTTAGCTCCCCGACTTGGACTGCCACGCACACTCGAAAAAAGACAGATAATTTATTAACCTCCTTGAAAATTTTGTAGTCTTCTTGACCTTTACTTAAAAATTTTGCAAAAACTCTAAGGTGCTGCTGAATAATTTATAGCGGATACTAAAGAACCGTTTCAGGAAGCAGCCTACTTCTAGGTTGCTAAAACTGCTTGGGAGATTAATTTGCGATGTGGTTCAAGTAGACTACGTAAATTTTACGATGTTCTATTTTTTCTCGTGACTTAGTTGCTCATACTTTCTTAGGTTGATATGTTACATACAATTATTACGATTAATTGAAATGAAAACATATTTTTTATGTTTAAAAAAAATCAAAATATACGAGTTGAGGAACGTGCAAATGTCATTTCGATATTCAAGAAACGTACCACACTACCCGAGTAGCCGAGAGAATTCTATGCAACCCATCGGCCTCCACAACATGTCACCGAACTATGTTAGGAATGGTTTCGTAATATGGTCGTAGGTACAGCTAACGTTACTTCCGCGCGTGCTGATGTCGTCAACCATGTTCTAAATTCTCTCAGCTGCTCGTGCTTAAAAAATAACATGTCTAACCCTTATCGTGTCTGCGGTTTGATGGGCTTCCAGGAGCCGAGGAATCAAACCCAGAATCATTGGAAGACGTACTTGTTCCAGCTTTTGAAGTCACAGTGGTCTCGTCCTCCGAACTGTCACTTTCGTCCGAAGAGTCTTCTTCACTTTCACTGCTCTCCGACTCACTTTCGTCTGTTTCGTCTTTGGGAGGAGGTGGAGGGATGGGATGTCTAGGTCTTGGGATATGTCTGTATCGGATAACCTTAGGGGTCGCGTAAATCTCCAGGGGACACACTTCAAGCTGCGATGGCTTCTTGAAAGGGTGCATAAACCCAGATATACGGTTTGATTGGAGAGGAACAAACTCATCGTCTTCTTTTTCCTCTTCTTCCGGCTCCGGATTTGGTTCTTCCGGTACTGTAAAAACTTGTAAATCAGGATCATCAGCGTCTGCTTTGTTCACTAAGGAACGTTTCGATATTATTTTACCTCTTGGCTGGATTTCAGCAACTTCTTGCTGCTGTGCAAGTTGTTCTTCCTTTATTTCTGCCCGGCTACTTAAACTTTGATCTTGGCTCTCTTGAATTTTTTCCGTTCTAATGTTTTGATTTAATTGCTCTTGCCCTTCCTTTGGTGCGTCTTTATCATGTATAATCAATTCTTTTGATTTTTCTACACTCTTCCTCTGCTCTACCTTTGATTCGGTCTTGTCTACAATTGTTTCTAGTTGTTTCGGAATTTCTTCCATCTTTTGCTTTTCTTGCTTTAAACTCAATTTACTACTTACGTCTAACTCCTTAACTTTTTCTTCCGTTTTTTGCCCCAAACCGCTACACTCTTGTAGTTGCGTAGCCTTCTCATGATTTTTCTTTGCTTCGCTACGTAAAACTGTCGTATTGACATCTGTCTCCTTAAACTTTTCTTCTTGCACTGGTAATTTATTAGTTAGGTTCAATTCTTTCACTTTGTCATCCATTTTTTGCTCCAACCCGCTATACTGAAGTGGTTGCGTAGATTTCTCTTCATGGTTCTTTGCTTCCTTATTTAAATCTGTTTTATTGAGATCCGTTTCATTGAGTTTTTCTTCTTGTACTGGCAACTCACTGAGCAAATCCAACTTATTTGAAATTTCTTCGATTATCTCTTTTTGGTCTTTCAATTCCACCTGTTTTTCTTCCACTTGTTTTGTCTCACTAAGTCGGTCTAATATTTTAGGCTTTTCTTCGCTATTTTGTCTTGAAGTAGTTGTAAGAAAGATTGGTTTGGAATCTTTTTCTGGAGTCTCTGGTATACTTTCCACACTTTTCTGTGCCGTGTACAATTCAGAAGGCATTTTATTTTCTACCTTAGCGTTTAAACTTATTGGGCTAATATTTCCTCCGTTAAGCTGCTTTTCATCAACTTGTTTCTTCTCATTACTTTGATCTAATAATTTAGGCTTTTCTTCGCTATTTTGTCTTGAAGCAGTTGTGGGAAAGATCGGTTTGGTAACATTTTCGGGAGTTTCTGATTTCTGTTTCTTCTCACTACTTTTATCTAATAATTTAAGCTTTTCTTCGCTATTTTGTCTTGAAGCAGTTGTGGGAAAGATCGGTTTGGCAACCTTTTCGGGAGTTTCTGATTTCTGTTTCTTCTCACTACTTTGATCTAATAATTTAAGCTTTTCTTCGCTATTTTGTCTTGAGGCAGTTGTGGGAAAGATCGGACTGACAACCTTTTCGGGAGTTCCTGGTATGCTTTCTACACTTTTTTGTGCCATGTTCAAGTCAAAATGTGCTTTCTTAGCTTTTCTTCTATTAGCAAAATTTGTACTTTCCCTCGTTCCTAAAATATCCCAGAAGTTTACTGACTCATTATCACTTCCTTTAGATTCTAGTGGTAGAGTACTGGGAATGTTGGCTTCGGTTTTTGATTTGCGCAAGGAAAAATCTGGTTTGGCAGTAAATGCAGATTTTAATTTATTTGATTTTTCTTCAACTGGGGTGCTTTGTTGTGGCTTTACCTCTTCTTTCACATCTTTCGATTTTTGTTTTTCCAAATCTTCTTCTTTAATATCATCTAACAGATGGATCATCTGAATAGTGGGTTTTTTCTTTATTACTTTTGAAACAATTGGTTGAGTTGGTTTTGCATGTTGCATTTGTTCGTTTTGATAAATGTCTTCTTTTGAAGTTAATTTATTTAACCCCAAATGCTCAACTTTATCTGTTTCTTCTTCCGGTGTAGGAAGTTCTTCAGTATTTGAATCCCATTGATGACCCCGTTGAACTAAATCTGGTGTGGATGGACTTTTTTCAATTTCCGGCGTCAATGATCTTTTATTTTTTTCAGAATCTGGAGTAGTTGGTCTTTGAGTTTTTTCTGCATCAGGAGTAAACGGTTTTTTAATTGTTTCTGCATCTGACGTCGATGGCATTTTGCTCGTTTCCGTAGTGAATGGTCTTTTCATTTTTTCTGTATCTGGTGTCTCGATATCTTTTTCTATATTCGGAGTGGTTGGTTTCTTACCATCTCGAATGCTTCGTCTTTTTTCTTCAATATCCTGCACTGTAAAATTTAATTTAAATTTGGGGCCTGAAGGTTTAACTTTTGGCTTTTCCTCAATTTCAACTTCATCGACTACCATTTTCAAATTGGGCTTCGAAGTTTCAAAATCCACAGTGGATGTAATTACCTGTTTAGGCTTACGTTTAATTTCTTCAACTTCAACTTGAGATATGTCTCGAATAGCGTATTGAAAAGCGTCTTCTATCAAATGATCAACTGGTGTGGGTTCACTTTGCAAACTACTATCGGTAGAAGTTCTTCTAAGTTTCTTTAAGGTAGGTCGCCGTTGTAACGTATTTTTTGCTGACGAATCTTCACTATCACTTGTTATAATCTCGTTGCTTTTTTTCTTGGTGATCCATTTCTTCCGTTTTATACTGCTTCTGCTGTTAGCTTGTGATTGTTCGGTTTGATTTGGCACATCTTCAGTTAACACCTTCTCGTTGTCTTTTTTCTGTGGTTTTTGTCGTTTATCTAAGTTCGCTTCTGAAATTAGCTGGTCTAGTAATATCACATTTTCTTGCAAAATTTCCGCCGAGTCTCGCCGTATCTTCTTAAGCTCGTCATCTTTGGAAAATGTCCTGCTTTGTCTTTTCTTTATGTGCTCCGGTTGCCCAGGATTTAAGTCGTCGTTTATCGTGTCAGAAGAAATGCTTTTACAGATATCGTGAAAACTAGGCGATTTCTCCAAGCTTTCTTCTTTTTTCGCGGGTTTTGGTTTTGAGTAAATTTTTAAGTTTTCTTCCCTCTGTCTCTTTTCCTCTGCAATCAGTCTCAGTCTCTCTTCTTCAGCCTTGTCTTTTATAAGATGCTTTTCCAACAACCTTTCAGCAGGGCTTCTCTCTACCCTCTTCTGCCTTTTCTCCGATGTCCTCGGTTTCTCGTCTAATTCGTAGTTTTCCCTCCACTTGCGGGTTGGCGGAGACGTCTGTTCCTTCGGCTTATCTAAACCGGCAGGATCTTTCTTCTTTGAACGCTTGTGGATGGTGTGTATACGAACAACAGCTCGGTCACGCCTTAGGGGAGACTTCGCTGTAGCATCGTCCCCGTTTTCAGCTGCCTTTGCAGGCGGGGGTGTGGGTGTTGGAGATCGCGAGGGTGAAGGGCGAGCAATTTTCTTTTCCTCGCTTTCTTCGGGTTTCTGAGATCCGTTAACTTCCGGCGAGCGTGACGATCGCCAGGACTTACTGTACTTATTGGCCGATACATCAATGTCTGCGGTATTTATCGAAATGGGCCTTGGCATTTTGAATTTTGGCGACGAATGCAATACCAACTTAGGCGATGTTATTCTAGACAAAGGTCGTGAACCAGCATGTGTTTCGTTAATTGTTGCCAGAAGAGGGGTGAAACCTATTCTAATTCGGGGTAAAGGTTTGGTGTACGAGCTGGGGGGCCTGGTAAAATTAGCAGCGATTATCGACGAATGGTTTGCGTAGGGCCCCTGCAGGTAAGGAGCGGAATAAGAGGAAAAGGACGAGGGTCCATAGTAGCCCAGCGGCATTTTGAGGGATTTGGAGGTTTTTTTCTGGGCAAGTCTTACCGGTTCGGCTTATCACTAACACGTGTTGAATGCCAAATGTTGGTATTCTGAGCACTCTTATTTTTAGTTCTTACGCCCGAACTAATTATTATTTACGTTTCGAATTTCTCGTTTAAAAAATACTTCGTTTTGTAATTGGTTCGCAAAATTAATTTGCGCGCAACTACAGCTACCGTATAAAAATTAAAATTGAAGAAACGCACTCGGTTGCGTTTACTTCGTCCACTTCGTTAAATACAAAATAGTCGTAAAAAATCGTTATGCGTCTTGTACAAAATTTATTTATTTTTTCAATCTTATAAATTGAACTCCCGCACTTCGTACAGCTCTGGATAGTAACTGGCAGGTTTCAGGATGATTGTGCCAAACAATCCTATTTTTACCAGGAGTAGCGTGACGTTATAACGATGTTCCGATTGGGATTTTCTTGGCTCAACACACCTGTATGTCCAATGCGACCGTTCCATGTAACCGAACTAATCGCTTATAGTGTAATGGCTGGCTATTTTGGACCGATTTTTACACACCCGCATACTAATGCAGCACAGCTGGTACTGCGTCAGCAAATATGATAGTTTTTAATTTCTGATACAGCACAAAAATCTTTTCTTTACTGTTATTTATGCAATTATCTATGCACAAGAGAGGAACAGCTTCAAAATATATATAAAACCCTCTCAAAAACCCTTGCTTTCCTAAAAAGGTTCAAAACACTCGTACTTGTGGTACCTAGCTACCTACCTACTTACATCAATTTCAGGTATTATTTTGATGCGGCATTGTAATCATACCATACGCTTGATCAATTAAATGAAGGTAGCATTCGTAAACTTACGGATCCAATTATGGAGCTAAATAAATACAATCGTATTTCTAACACAGAGAGGTGCTAAAACGCACTGGGGATTTCAAAACCAATCAAAATGCTTCTATGAACATTTATCCTACAAACCCTTCTTATCTTATTAATTACATTCTTTCAAACTAAGCAGTAAATTTATGATTTTTTGGTTGCAATAATTGCCACACCACTGTTTCGACTAACATCTTTTTTGATGCCTAGTTGTCCCGGAAAATTTTAATATACTTTAAAAAATATCTTTCATTTACATGTGAGAAAAGTTAGGGTGGAATACCGTCATGACAAAAAACACGTCCGATTTTTGTCTAGAACTATTGGCCACTTAAGCGTAATTTTATATGTTAAAATAATTATTATTCTTAATAAATTAAAGCTGTTGCAATTGATAAAACTATAAGAAGAAATAGATAAGAACACAGTTATAACTATAACACTATAGCGTAATATCTAAATCTAATAATTTGTAACGCCAATTTCATTATGTTAAAGCTGGTCATCAGCATTAGAGCCAAACTACTGCAATTCACGTTAAAGGATATAAATCTGTCAGCATGGCACATCATTCATTCAAAATCTTGCCGATGTGCACTGAAACGTACTGCCTTACAGTTGAAGAATGACATTTCTAACTTGTTTACAGTTTTAAGAGTTAATCGTTTGGCTAATATAAAATAGTGTGTCATTTCCATATTATATAAAAAAACCGCATTTTTTCTCACTGGCCAAGTTTATTACAATTAAACAATTATAATTCTTTAAGCTAACTTGATTACCAGATTTAAAATTACATTTATGTTCTGGCATTTTCGGTTATGAGCAGTGGTCGGAATGTACCGGAACGGACCGGAACGGACCGGAACGGCGTTCCGGTTCGTGAAATATTATCAAGAGTCGTTCCGTCTCGTGAAATTTCACCAAAATCCGTTCCGTTTCGTGAAAAAATTTTCCAAAAAGAGATGGAAAAGAAAGAAGCAAATATAGCGGCGTTCACAAAATGATTGCATCGGTACAATTTGTCAGCAACCTTAGCGCAATAGTCTGATGCTCTCGATGAATTGAGCGAAATGTATTATCTGTTATGTTACCTTACAATATTTAGAGTTTTGAATTTTGAAGAATTATTTTGATTTTATTGCCTATTATTGAGTTATTCTAGATGGAAATGAATAAACTTTATTTTGTTGTATTTATACCGTTCTACTTTTTTTTAATTAGGGTCGTTTTACTTTGAAATAAAATATTAAATTAAACTGGTTTGTGTCGACTATTGACGGAAAAATACTTATTATTATCAACATTATTATTATTTTCCGCAAATATTTTCGCGGGGAACATACCCCCCGGTCCCCCCCGACGGTTTGCAGAAAGTTCGTTCCCCACATTTCGTACCCCACATTTCGTTCCCGGGATATTTCATCTCCCCACATCTTGCACCCGCAAAACTTCGTTCCCGAACTAGCTCAATTTGTCTCCTAGATCACAGGGTGTTGAAAAACGAGTGCAGCAATCGGATGCAGTTAGAAAAATTAAATATATTTTAAATTCTTTATGTATTATAATAAACTTATAAGAACTATATACAGTATGTCCCCGGTTCGTCAAAGTTTACATTCCGACCACTGGTTATGAGGGTTATCCACCTTGAGGTATCCTGGTTACAATTTAAGACATTTCTAAAATATTCTAATATATTTCATTTTGGAACCGTAATCTGGTTTAATAGCCCTCGATAGCGGGCGTAATGTGGCTTTTATAGCCCGAGGGCCTATAAAGTTGCTAAACAGTATTACAAACACCAACAATGTAGTACACCAACAATCTGCAGGGAAACCATAACACACCAAAAATTTCCAACACAACGATGACGTCAAGACACTGAATCCTTGTTTTTTTCCATTTTGAGAACCAAAATAAAATAACACGTTGTATGTACCACGTGCATAATCACAATTACAGCCCATAGGAAATTGAAAGCTCTCGGCTTCGAGTCGCACTTTAAACATGCTATCGTGACATAATCTATTGATAATGCCCTTTATGCATAAACAACAAAAGTATTTCTTAAGAGTAAGGCTACACATTCTGGTAGAGCCGACTGTCAACTATCAATAAAAAACTTTTATTTCAATGTTTGCACGTGGTTCGATACTAGGGTTTGAAGGAAAATTTTGACTTTTACTCTTAATAACATAATATACTATTATTTTAGATTAAGAATTAAAATTACATTTATTTTCCAGCCACATATCGATGTAATTAGATATAAATTAAATTTTTTATTTAATGTAAATACTCATAACTTTTTGTTTTTACTTGATATATTTTTTATAAAATAATAACAGCACAACAACTGAAACCACAGAAACTTGATACTAAGCTTCAGCAATTTTATATATTAAATGTTCTCATTTGGATAACATTCTCGTGTTTATTTGCAGTTGCATATTACAAATTTAGTAATATAATTGAAATATGCCATATTAAAAACAGCTATACCGTCCAAGCTTGCAACTTGAAACAACCAATTAATATTCTCCTATTACTTCAATCTTATTGGTAATGTGTAATTCAAAATATAAAGCACATCTCACATGTTTTCCAACATATCCCTTTAATCCGTCATAAATAATTAGTTCGGTATATTCTTAGTTACTTCCTATTTAAATTAGTATGAAAATGTGTAAGTGACATATTCAATATAAGCAATTCGAAGTGACATCTGGTGTACTAAGATATTGCCAAAAGTTAAGCTTCTAAATTAATATTTAGGTAAAATTCTAAATTCTATATAGTTTAAAATAAACACTTCCCTACATAATTATACGAGTAGCAATCTAGAAGCCAGAATATTAAATTACTTTCCGGCACAAAAATTATTACTTCACCATATCACACATTCTTAATTTTTTTTGGCAACCAAGTAAAACAGCGAGTATTTCCATAGTGCCAATATTTCCGCGACGTATCCTTGCCTGCAACTTCTGCAAAATTAATTTTTAGTGGAACATTCAGAATGGTATATAAAACTAATCTGTAACGGGCTTTACTCAGAACATCCCTAGCAACTGGACGCTGTGACACTAAACAACTCTAAAATTCAAAGAAAACTAGCGGTAAAAATATCTTAGCTTAGTTCTTAATACTACTGGAAAATAAATGAAAACATTTGGTAATGCGAATTACATCATTTTCAAATTTTAAGAAACATTACCGGTGGTGGGTTTCGAACGCCTACGAATGTGATTTCAACGCTCGTTTGTTTCACGCGGCCACTTGGGACCGCCTCGCATTTGTCGTCGTGGTTGGAGTATATAGTAGAAGCTTCTTGTTGCCCTTTTCACAACATTTGCCCTGTATTTGTTTGGTCGCGTTTCTCGATTAAAGCAAAAATAGACAACATTAATTATTTTAAGTTATTTACCCTGTATATGTTGAGTCCCAAATATGCCCTTTTAAGTCAAGGGTAAAACCCTGAGCTATGTGCAAAATATTACTTTCCGTTAAGTAATAGTTCTTGAGTTAAAGCAATAATAGGCTGAATTTTATTTGTTATGGTGTTCACCCTGTATATACTATACCGAAATTTTCTTCGTTTCATGCCAGGAAAGAATATAATCAGCATGCAAAATATTGTCTTCCCGCAACAAATAGCTTTTGAGTTATACCGTCAACAGACAGACAGAGAGACAGACAGACGGGATTGAAAAAAACCTGTTTTTCGTCATCTAGAGACCCGAAACGTGAACCCCTGAAGAAATCTCCGAAGGTAAGTTTTTTCGCGATAACAATACTTCCTGCGTCTTTTAGACGAGAGAAGTAAAAATGGCAATTGGCCGCTTGAGTGGTTGTATGGGTAACGGCCTACCGTAGCAATCAGATAAGCATATGTTCAAATCTGGCCGTGTCCGACTCTTTTCTGGGAGTGATAATCTATGTAAAATCATTAGTTAAGTTAGATTAATATGTATTTAATATGCTCTGTGTTTGAATAAGAGGGAGCATAATGGAAGTCACATGCGGTCTATTACCTCAATTACATTTTTGCGCGGTATGAATGGTCTTCGACAACGAAAGATAAAAGACGCTAAGGAATTATACAGTGAGGTCGTAAAGTTTGGAATAAATTCGATAAAACATTTTAGAAGGGTTTTCACAGAAAATCCTCGGACACGGCAACCTTATTTTTTAAAATGCCATTTTTTTACGTCGATTGCATATTTTGATCGTGTTTTGTTTTGGAGCTGTAACGTCATCAGCATTTTTTAATTGCAACCCTTATTTTTATTCACGAATTTAGATATAACACATTTTTCTGAGTACGCAGATGTCAAAAAAGTATGACCTTAAAGAGGAAAACTTTTGAGATAATCAGTCCCAAAGTTTCGAAAATGTATGTTAAAGTTATTAGAGTGGGCCAATCATCTATCAAGGAAGCGCTGAAAACAAAAGACGGTTTTGACAGTTATTAAAATTTATTCGAATCAACGACTTCGTCTTTTGTTTTCAGCGCTTCCTTGATAGATGATTGGCCCACTCTAATAACTTTAACATACATTTTCTAAACTTTGGTATTGATTATCTCAAAAGTTTTCCTCTTTAAGGTCATACTTTTTTGACATATGCGTACTCAGAAAAATGTGTTCTATCCAAATTCGTGAAGAAAAATAAGGGTTGCAATTTAAAAAAATGCCGATGACGTCACAGCTCCAAAACAAAACACGATCAAAATATGCCATTGGCGTAAAAAAATTACATTTTAAAAAATAAGGTTGACGTGTCCTAGGATTTTCTGTAAAAACCCTTCTAAAATGTTTTATAGAATTTATTCCAAACTTTACGACCTCACTGTAGTAATTGCTAATGCGACAGAAATTTCCAACTTTAAATAACTTGTTCTATTTAAAGCAAATTACCTTTGCTTACTACTTATAGCGTTCTTGGCTATACAGACATTGTTTTATAGTGGTAGAACATTTTTCAAAATGTATTTCTCTTATTAAGATTATACCAAAGAAGATTTTACATCTATATTTGGATTATGAGCTTAAAAATACGTAACATATTGCTATGAACACATTTTAAGCCTTTATGATTATAATAGCAATTAATAACATTGCAAGCATATCAAATATTATTTTATAAAATGTTCCAGAAACTTGGTAGTTTAATTTTTGTAAATTGTATAAAACAGCATAGACCTTGTAAATAGTAGATTATGCAATGAGCTAGAAAAATTGCACTGAAGCAAAATAGCATTCTCTCCGAGTTGCATATACTATTTTTTTCACGTTGCAGGAAGATTTAAAACGAAAAACCTCATTTATGACATTTTAGTTACAATTATTTTAAAATTAGTAGCCTATGTAAAGTTGGTGGCACTGTAAGTCAACAGTTATGTCAAATTCGAGGTTATCAGGTTAGGTTTTTCGTCAGTTTGTGTCAAAACTGACGCGTCAGTTTGTGCCAAAACTGACGCAAAACCTAACCTGATAACCTCGAATTTGGCATAATTGTTGTGTCAGTCATAATGGAAAGTCCCTAGAGAAATTTTTGTCTTATTTAGTCTCTAGGGAGTAAATGTTTTACTTCTGTCACAATTTTGATGCTATAGAAACAGACTTCTACTCCCGATCGTGGAAAAACGGTATTAAAAATAGCTTTAGCGTTGATTTGAACAACAAAATGTAATCAGATCAGTCTTGGAAATAATGTATAACAATGTAAGACCGAAGAAAAACACACAATTGGGGGGGGGGGGGGGGAGCGCAGCCGAAAAGTTGTGTTAATTTTGGCTTCCCTAATAAATAATGATTAATACGTGAATTCAGTATGTTTGAAATTAATTCTATATATTTTGGATAGGTAGTAGTAGGTTGCATCAATTCGTAGAACCTCTGCACCGGTATATAGAGAGTGTTTAATTTCTCTCTCAAGTAGTAGATGGTTTTCCGAGGCTGTGTACGAGGTTCACGCAGTCCTGTGAGATAGAGGTCGGCAGCGACCTTCGTGGGAAGCAATTGGAACCCTACGTGTGGGGCAACGGCTGAATTGGAGGCGATTTCGGAGCGGTCAAGCTACAGGAGTCGTTCTGCAAGGCATGAGCGGCTTGTATCTGCATGCCAACGGAGAAAGAGGGGCCCAGGCATTGTGGGACTTGCTGGGGCTCGAGTTAAACCCTATTTTCCCTTAAAAAAGTAGCAGAACGGTCAGGAAAGTGTATCCTAAAAGATTGAATTTAGTGATTTGCAAGTGGCGTCGGTTTCTTGTGCATTTCCGTCAAACGCGTTATCTGAGTGCTTTTTGTTTGTGACGTTTATTTACTTATTGTTATAACTTAGACAACGTTATAATTACATAATCATTGATAATTTGTCGAAAAATAGCTAACTTGTTTTGCGAAATTGTGAGGTTAGATCGCCGTATTTGATTGTCCAGTATTGTAGCGGTCCCAGAGGTTGAATGAGCATTGTTCAAAGCGTTCACAAGTAAATTATAAAAAAGATACCACGATGTTCAAGTTGATAGCAATGCATTTCCAATAATTTATATTAAATCAAGATAATACTTGCTAGGATGTAGAAACCCAACCCCTATGCTAACATAAACTCTTTTATTTAAACAAATATAACGACATCAATGTACATTTTGCGGGTGTAAATAATGCTTCAGATTTTGTTAGCGATATTAATATAATTATTGTTAAAAATATTAAATTTTATATAAATATAAACGAACGCATCAAAAGACCAATAATAGTAAGAATAATAAAAGCTCATTACCTCACTTTATATGTATTTAGAAAACTATAACAACGCACAAAACAATATTATTTCTAAGTAAAGTTGTATTTTGGCTTGGTGACAACAAACAAGAACTAAACAAGTGGGAAACATCGAGGCCAAACAAACAATACAACATAAATGCCACGAGACACAACCCAGAATACGAAGTGTTTTTAAATTGAAAACAAATTTATAGAGATATAATCGAGTCGTTGGATATTAATGAATAATTGGCATTTAAAAGTTGCACTTACATAAACCATGCAAACGTTCTCATTTTGGCTCGGTTGTATACAATATTGGAAGGTACTTAAGAGAGATATGTGTGTCTAATGTAACCTACTAGGCTACTCAAACTCAAGGATGAAATAAGAACGGTGGTTGCACAATTAGACGGACAGATAACAACAATGAAAATCGATTGAACCACGCTTCTGAACGATTTTCAGCAATGAATAAATGTATTCAGTAAAATATATAACCACTGCATATGGTATGTGAATAGGACTACTATGTATGAGTTGATTCACCAGTTTCGTATTATTTAAACAGTAGGTTTGCACTCTCTTGTATACCAGGTGACAATAAGACCAGTAAATTTACGACTGAAATTACATACAACAGCGTGGCCAAATTTGCTTACGTGTGTACATATATTTTTTCTTTTTCATGTACATATTATATTAATAAAGGCATTTATTATTATTATTAGTATTATTATTATTGTTATTACTCAAAAATATTTTTAAAAATTATTAATTAATTATTTTTCAGTTTTAGATAAAAATAAATTAGTACAATGCATATCATTAGATTGTAATTAAATTTTTTATTTAATGTCAAGGTGGCCCTTAGTAGATGCCACTTAAAAAAGTGACTTTCTTAAAAATCATGTTTAGCAAATTTTATTGGTTCAGTAAGGGTTTGGTATTGATCTAATTGATAGAATAGCTATTATTATGAGTTGCTAGAGTCACTTAGAATACATTTACCCCAGTCAGGGCCTTTTATGGTAAAAAATAAAATTTGAAGAAAATATTTTTTATTAAAAAACTAAAAATTTTGCAAGACTTTTCTATGTAATTTGATGCATAGATTCCAAAAACATAAAATAAACCGGGTGATCTATTTAAAAAATCAAAGTTGGTGTAATTTCCGATAAAAACCGACAGTGGGCCATTTTAACTATATCTATCGGGCAGTCATCAACTATATCTAGTATCTTCATATCAAATTTTATCTAAAGCGATTCGTAAATAAAGAAGATAGAAGCATGGCCCTGGTCTCATTGTCACCAGGTATATACCAGATTTATACAGTCAACCGCCAACGGCCTCTATTTTAATCATCTTCTCCATATGATGGGGGCCAGTACATCTATTTTTGTAAGCTACCTTATTATGATAAAGTTCTTTAATTCGTTCTCCTAACAACAATAACATTTAAATTCTTCATAACTCCCCCCAAAGTTGACATCAAAGTACCAAGTCGAGTAAAGTATAAATGGGTTTTATTTCTTCTAGAAATTCAAAAACGCAGGTCTATAGATAAATTAATAATATGCAGGAAATAAGTTTTCTAAATACCGCCCACAAAGAAGTTAAGAAAGCGTATTGAAAAATTAACGTACAACCCTAATTGATTCGGAAGCCTGCCTGGTTTCCGGTGGAGGAGAAGGATGCAGCAGAGGCGCAAAGGGGTAGAGATAAGAGATCAAATAAATGTATAACCAGAGTCGCCTGTGATTCGTGTTATATGATTGGCAGTACTAAAATATATTGTTGGTGGCACTGTCAATCTATGTCGAATTCGAGATTAGCAGTTTAAGTTCTCTTTGTTATTAGACCCAGACTGGCACAAAACCTAATCTGCTAACTTCGAATTTGACATAGACTCGCAGTGCCACCAACAATACAATTCAGAACTATCAAACATATAACACGAGACTAATATTATACACGTAGTTGATCTCTCGGTATTTCTATTTCTTACGATCCTTGGGATACACAACTACGACCATATAAAAAGCGCTAGACAAGACTATGACACAAAAAGCTAAAGAAAAATCTCCACCTCTGGAGGCTTAGCATTTCTACCTTACATTAAAGGCTCGACTTATAATGTAGGAGTTGTCCTGAAACGATGCAACATCAAAACTGTGTTTTTAAGCTTAGTAAAACGTGGACTCCTGTGATACACGATCTAAAGCAGTAAAACCACTGTGCGTCATACGGATACGCTCCACGGATTACGCTGCACTTTAACGACTAATCAGCGTTACGTCGCTCCGAGCGGCTGGCACAGAGGACTATATATAGCTCCACAACGACCTTCAGTTCCTAGTGCGACTTTCACTCTGACGAAGCAAACTGCAAGGTCTTGCGAAACGTTAGTCAATATGGGTGCACAAACAGCAACAAGGCCAAATCTGCCTAAGTATTCTCGTTTTCAAGATATTCAAACAACGCGAGTCACCAAAGAGCATGACCATCGCGTGGATCCTTGCTAGAGTTCACAAGGCAGAGAATGCTGCTTGTTTATCCACAGATTACGCGATGTAATCCAAAATTCTATGTTAACAAGAATGACATGTTCCTTGTCATTTAAAGATGTTATTTGGCCAAAGAAATATTTGCTCTTATTCTATTTCACATCCAATTTAACTATATCCAGTCTCCAAATTCTATCTCGGTCACTCGCGTTGATCGCCTATAAAATTATCGTTACTGTTTACTTCTTCTTCTATCATACTTTAAAAATCTTCATTATCTGTAGATACAGTGCTATAGTGATCGTATTCATTTGAGGTTTCTGGCTCCTCAATTACGACTTTTTTTTCTTTTGTTCTTTACTTATTTCTGTTTTGCCTCTTTAGTTTTCTCCTCTTCTGCAGAAATCAATCTGTTTATTACTTCTTCTCCGGTTATAATTTTCGCACCGTCACACACTTTCTTTCGTTTCTGCTTTACTTCCGTCCTCTGTTTATAGAAGCCAACATAAACTGTTCAAACTAAACTCCGTTCTCCAGACTATTGTTTCTGGTTGATGGACCTGGTGTACCATCAAACAATACAGAACTAGTTGGACTCGGTGTAGCATCTGTTGCTAGTCCTGCTATACCATCTGTTACTAGACTGCTGCACCATGCAGCATCTCAATTCAGAAGTTGTTGATGGAATATTTGGTGTTCTATGTTGATCACCAGGAAACTGGAAGGATTTTTTTATATTTCCTTCCATCTGATTAAACTGTTGCATCAAACATATCTTTTGGAATAATAGAGGGGTCGAATGGGAAAATTCCAGGTTTTTTAAATCCATTCTTAATAATTTCCTCACTCGAGTCTTTCCAGTTTTCTTTTTAGAGAAATATAAATGACATGATATTGAGTAATACACTATAAATCAACACGTAAGACAACTGTGTTCTCCAAAATCGTCTCTGAAGAATAGGACAGGTAATAAATAATTGATTTTTCTTATTCGCTAATAGAAAGTTGACTTTTTTAAAACACCTAGAGGCTTAGAAATTGTTGCATTTCATTTACGTAAGAATCGTTGCTATGAAAATGCTGTTGCAAAAACTTTCTGTGCGTTGATTCGAATCGAGACACAGAAAGTAAAACACTTTCTGTTCGTTCTTAAACGCTTTTTCAAACTGACAGTTAATAATTCTTGGCAAAACAAGCTTATTCATGGCACTTAGATTGCGCGTTACTCCCTACTGTCGGGTTGCAAACGAGGCACTCGGTGTCGAAAATTCTACTTTCTGTACTTATTATATTTCCTTGTAGAGTTTTGCCTCTGGCGTAGTTAACACGTTGAGTTACCGTGCTCTTTTGATTTTTCCTCCTGATGAAGCCCCTTACGAAAATGGGCGAAACTTTGAGTTCTTCAATCTCAATCATGACACGGTCCAATCCCGAAAGTCGTTTGTTACTTAATGTAGTACATTACCAAATGAAATGCGATAAAACTTATTTCTTTTTAAAATTGTTTGAATGGAACGTCTACTCGTATTGTGGTTTAAGGCAAGTTGCTGTACAGACGTTTGAGGTTTCTCAACCAAATCTAGTACCACCTCAAGGGAATTCTATTCATTTGTGGCAGATCTTGGTCTACCAGATTTAGGACGATCTTTTACGCTTCCAGTTTCAATAAATCTTTCTAAAGCTCTACTCACTGTAGATCTACTAATTGGATTCCAATCGGGATGTGCCGTATTAAATAAATGACGTACCTCGTTATGTGTTCGTTTTCTGTCACCATAACCAATCATCATGAGAATATAATCTATTCCATCTTTAAAAAAACGATGGTTGGCCATGACAATCTGACAGATATCACTCTGTATATGAACTGACAAAACTGCGGTAAAGTTAGGTTAGGAATTTTGAAGGTTCAGAATGCCCGATGTTGCCATAATGTGCTACATTATTTTTAGTAATTATAGAATAGATAACAGATCTTTTTACCTATAAATAAATGATGCACTTTTAAGAACATTCTTTTATGGGATACGAATTCGGTGTACTCACGTTGAAAATGTCCCATCAATCTATTAATAATTTGATCATTGCTTAGATCGGGTTTATATCGTCTGAAATGTGTGTAGCACTTCAACACACTGCGTTTCGTCTCCGAAGACACAACTTTGGGCATGTGGTTTATTAATTTTTTCACAATAATCACTTACACTATCACTTTATTTTTCAGAGATTAGGAAAGTGTCATAATGACATTTATTGACATATTTTTTTGACTTTTTGGTTAGGTAGCATTGGCAACACGGCATTTCAAATTTAGTTAGAAAAAGTTTGCCACCATAAAGAAATCAAATATAACTACTGCTTTGCTTAGTACTGCCAATTTAGGAAAAGAAAAGCATGGCAACCTATCGTTTTTTTAATGATGGAATAGATTATATCTATCCATTCTTCTGATAAACGATCCATATTGCAGAATTCTAAAGATTATTTGCCAGACAATACAACTACAAAAAGAATTAACAATGTGTGATGTTTCTTTTGTCACCTATTAAGCACTTACTACTTGTTTTTGTTTGTGTTTTGTTTATTTATGACGTTTTGTTAATGCAATGGTTAGTAGATTTCACTGAATGTGCAGCGACGAATTAAGAATGCCTCAATTTTTTTATTTATCTGCGTTATTTTCTTATGCACCTCTGTACCTGTGTAATATTTCTGAAAAGAGAAAAAGATAAGCTTTCTATTGATGTATTACACAGCCTAGGTTGCTATTTAAAAATTCCATATGCGACCGCACTTAAAAACTATATGAAAAAACATTTTTTTTACTTCAGAATATGCAAAATAACCTTAAATTAACATATACCAAATATGAAACGCATATCTCAAACCGCTTGGCCAATATAGCTTTGGTCCATACATAATAGCGGCCCTGTATTTAGTATTACTACGAGGGGACTAACAGAAGTTCGCTAAGTTGACGCTGATCAACTAGTTTTTGAATATATGAGATTATCTGTCAATTCGCTATAGTTTTCCAATCGTTCATAACAAATTTCAAGAAAATCGAGAGGAATGGAGACGAGAAAACGAAAAATTGGTGATGAAATATCGGTTGATATTCCGCAGTCCGCAGCCTACGCAAAAAGACATTCGCTATGCAATTCTCTTTGGATTTCGACGTCATCTTAAAACAGTGGAAATTTTCCAAAAATTCCGAATTGCATATGAGGTGAATGCGCCATCCCTTGTGACTGTTTCCAAGTGGTTTCAAAGATTTAAAACTGGAAAATGTTCTGTTGAGGATGAACTTCGTGAAGGTCTTCCAAATTCTTCGACTGATGAAAGAAATATTGCCCTTGTGAAGGCAAAAATTGACGAAAATTCCAAGATGACCCGTTTTGCTCACTATTTCGTTTAAAAATTAGACAACTGAAGATCCAGCACGTTCAGTAAAATTGTAACAGGTGACGAATATTGATTCTACAAATACGACCCAGGAACTAAACAGCAGTCCATGGTATGGAGCCGAAAAAGTTCAAATACACCAGTTAAAGCAATGCAACAAAAATCAGCAACAAAATTAATGATGTCTGTTTACTTCACTAGATCAAAAATAATAGCGCTTATTCCACTGGAACGTGGTCAAACGGTAACTGCTAAGTGGTATACAGAAATTTGTTTTCCTACATTTTTTTTTAATTTATCAGAAAACCAGAAAAAAAGAACTTCGTCGCTACGTTGTGCACCATGACAACGCTAGCGCTCACACTGTCGAAATCACCAGTAACACTCTTGGGCTCTCAGGAATTAATGAAATTCGTCCAGCGCCATATTTTCCGGAACTTGCGCCTTATGACTTTTGGTTGTTTCCAAAAACTAAGAAAGAATTAAAAGGAAAGACCTTTGTTCGAAAGAGGACATTATTAATGCGGTCACCACTCCATAATACGATTTTGAGGACTGTTTTGAAAAATGGCTGTTCCGTCTTTAAAAATGTATCGAAATAAATTGAAATTACGTAAGATAAGTCACGAATAAATTGGAAGTATAACAAATAAATCAATTTTCTTTTGTTTCTTTTTTAACCCAAGTTAGCGAATTTTTCTTAGTCCTCTCGTATATGGTGTAGAAACGTGGATGATGAAAAACACAGAGAAAAGAGCATTTGTGCTATAAATATTTAGAAAAATACGACACGTATTATGAACTAAACACATCACAAATGAAGACGTCTTAGAAGTATGGGTAGCGACAGAAAGCTTACAAGTGCAGATAAGACAGAAATCTCTGCCTACCTTGCGCATGTGTACCACAACACGAAATAGAAGAAGAAATGGGCATTGGGAGAAGAAAATGTTTATGGCTAAAAACCATATGAAATTGGACTGGCATGAACTCTGCTTCAATAATATAAACAGAAAAAAAGCTCTGAAGACTTTTCCACAATCTCTGACAATTTCAATGATGAAGATACTTCTTCGAGAAGATAAAGGTCTACTGTTAATAATAATCGCTATTGAACCATTCAGTAAGATCGGACAGCTGAACATAGTTTGAGCAAGTATGAACAAGTATGTTTGTAAATACATTTCTAATTATTTAATTGAGGCTAATTTTGTTGGCCAGGAATATATTTCTAAATTTTAAGATTAAGACGTTTCTGCCATTAATTTGGTGATGCTATCTTTACGATTTAACCATAAATTACCGAAATATGATTTACTTGACGTCAAAATTCCAAAGGCTAAGTGCTCGAGCATGTAATTTATCCACAGCTATTAATGCTCAAAATAAGCCGTGTTCTTGGAAGACGTATTAATATTTACCGGCAAAATTCAGAACATAAAAAATTGCACGGAGCAGGCGGCAGGTGGCGTCCGTTTATTAGACGGTTTATTAGATAACGTTCAGTTGAACAAGCGGCGTCAAAATTGAAAATTTCATAAATTGTAAATATGGACGTCAGTCTATAATGGGTTTTCAAGGTCGGACAAACGAAATAAAGCCAACAATTTTTATTTCTGGCCCTATCTGCAAACAGTGGGCGTGCAGATAAGTCCCAAAGCGTCAACACCGAGTCCGAAGAAATGCAACTTGGCTGGTGGAAACTATTTCACCTGACCATTAAAAATTTGGCATTCGCTTACCCTTAAAATTAACCGTAGCCGAGTTTTAATGTAACAACGCCCTCTTTGTCTATTTCCGAGGTAAACATTTTCCATAACTTTTGCTCGGGTGGCGAAATCTCACATAAGGCCGAGATGGAGCAATGGGGTAAAATATCTCCAACAGGAGAATACTAACCTATCAAACTTGTAATCGTCTGGGATAGGACAACAAAAGATACGTAAGTGTTAAAATAGCAGGTGTTATACTATTCTGGACGTGTGTTATAGCGGAGAGTCTAAGTTTATCGTTAGGAATTCAGTTAACCCTAGCAAACTTCAACAGCTGCAAAGCGTGGGGACTATTACCGTCTTTGTTGAAAAGATGTAAGGTCTAATATTTTGCAACGAACTGCTAATGTAGTCAATTTATTAAGGCACTAAATTTAAACTTTTTACTAAATGCAGTTCTATTTTCAGCTAATGCATGATAAATGCTTTGAACACTTGCTTAAGTCAATCTTTCTCTATATTTTGGTCCGAACTTTCATTGCCAATATCAGATAAATAAAGTGAAGCTTGTTCTTCAAAACCATGCCCAAACCATCGCAGTTACTGGTGCTTTATCAAATCGTTATTCTACTGACGCCTTGAAACCGACGTCCAAAGTACGTAGAAACAGATTCTTGTGCAGACAATGATCACATCCTTCCAGAAGAAATCCCACGTGACACATTTCCCTATGGCTTGCCATCTCTCTACGTGACAATTGCTGGAAGCAATTAACCTGCTGCCCGACGCTGAAGCGTTAAATGATTTAAAGCAAACATTTAGCACATTTCCACGTGCTACACGCTAAAATAAGAGCCTGACGAGCTCGGACGAAAATGTTCAGACGTATCTACGTTACGTTTCGTAAGGTCTATTGTTTTCATACGTGGCCTTTCTACGTACAACCTGGTTTAAAATAAAAATTGTCTGCTAAAATGACTCAGAGGTGGACACTACCCTGAGACCTGAACGAATGATGAATTTAAAAGTAATATGATCGTTTTCAAACAATATACCAACCGTCGACTAATGTCAGTTTTTAAATTCACAGTACACTATTGTTCAATTATCAAAGGTTGGGCTATTTAACGAAAGATTGTAAGATGTGTTGTCTATTTATAAACCTTTAGGGGGCAAATGATAAAATGGGTGCCCTGTATATATCAACATTCTAGACTATATTGACCTAAGTTACAATTACTTATATCATTTCTTTTCTTCCCGTTATCCCGTTCTTAAATTTCTATATTGACTTAAAGTAATCAAAAAGACTAAGTAAAAAAAAATAATCTCAATCTTTATAATATGGTCTAATTTAGAGGCTGCATTGACGAAAAGGAATATCATTCTGACATATAAAAATTATACACTATTATCTACAGACTTCACATACACACCCTAACCGGTTGTCTGGAATAATTCATTGAGATCAAGAAACCGTTTTCAAGAATTGTACTATCTATTTAATAATTATCGTAATGCAAATTGTGAGGTAATCAGTTCTACATAAAATAAAAATAATTCAGTACAGAAGAACGCAATGTTATCAATCTGTGAAGCAAAACCAAATCTTCAGATAAGGACGTCACTAAATACCAAAAAGGTTGTGAAATGGATACTTAAGCCATGAATTCCTGTTAAAGTACACGATTTATCTTATATTAGGAAAATCGACAGCACTGGTCGACATGTTTCCAAAGTCATGTAATTTTTTTACCATATTATAAGAAGTCCATTAATTTAAAAGATCTTATCAAAATGACACAGCGGTATAAACAATATTTTCTTGTTTTAGTTCCTACACTGCAACCAACCCAAAACCGAAGCTCTTCCTGTCTGTTTAACTTCAGGGGACCTAAACCATAGTTTTTGCAGATGTGTAGATATATAATTGATTGCATAAACTCTTGAAGAAATGGGCAAGTAAAAGCTAATATGTGTTGTGTCAACGCTGAGCGCTCCAATACGCAATAGTAGTAAAAAAAATAATGATAATCTTACAACACTTGAATATAAGCCGGATAGCGAGCTATAAATATCCAAAACAGTCTTTTAACAAATGACGTTCAACAGTGCATCTAAGCCACTCCGGAGGAGGAAGTGGGTTAACACTAAAATAAATAACCAAATACGGGCGCCACCAATTTGTTTGTTCAGCAACTCGCGAATCTAAGTTGAAAGATTCCCTGGTGATATGGTAATCGCAAATTACATTGAAGAGGTATTATAGAAAGAATTAAAGTGATTTTAAATATTAAATCATTGATATTTAAATGGAAATAAATGGAAAATCCAATATTAAATTCGCGACGTGATTACGTAATGTTCGCAGAGTAATGTTAATAATATTTGTTTAACACACATATACACTGAGTTAAAACTACGTAGAAATACACAACCGAAATAGAAAACGTCGACGAATATGTGTACCTGGGTCACAAGCTGAAAGATGGCAAGGACAATCAAAGTGCCGAAATACCCCATAGAGGACGTATGACTTGGGCAGCAGTGGGAAAGCTCTAATACATATTAAAGAACGCCAGTGTTCTCATAAACCTTAAAACAAAAATCTTCAATACATGTATACTTCCAGTAATGGTTAACGGAATGGAAACAACAACACTTACTGTTAAGTCAGCAAATAGATTAAGGACAACGCAAAAAGTGATAGAAAGATTAATGTTGGGTAGAAACTTTAAAAACTATATCCGAATGAAAAAATAAGAAAAAGGACCAAAGTAACGGATGTCGTAGAAAAAATTGCTCAATCTAAGTGGAGTTGGGTAGGCCATATATCCAGACAGAATGACACAAGATGGACTAAACGGGTCATGAAATGGAGGCCAAGGCTACATAAGAGGCGCGTGGGAAGACCACAGACTGGTTGGATAGACGACATCAAATCGAAAATTGGGACAAATTGCCACCAAGTGGCACAGAACAATGTACAAGGAACAAGGGAAGGCATATGTCCAGAAATGGATGAAAAGGGGCTGCTAATGAGGAGAAGAAAAAGATAAAAACACATAAATTAATAATACAACATATCGTACGGTCTCAAAAAAATTTACGTCAATGCACTTTGAAATACGGCAAATATTTTATTTAAATGAGAGCAAGATTGTGGCTATCTTTAGAATTTATCCTGCTACGGTAGTAAAGCTTTCATCTAATAGTCTTATATTGAAATCCAAATCTAGAAGGCCAAATCCATCACCCCCATATATAAGTCCATTTATGAGAATGCACTAAAATCCGTCAAGTTTAAATACCAAAATCTTAACATCAAAAGTCCATATATACGAAAACGCTAAAATTTCATCAGTAACGACACATTAAAAGCATCGTAACAGTAGAGCGCAATTAGCTTCAAGGCACGGAGTTCACTCAGAGCACTTACTTTAGTTGTGAATCGGCTTAATAATCAGACACGCCAAAAGCTACAATTTCCATATAAATCTACTAACACGGTGTTTTTCTAGATCTCACCGCTAACCAACGATATTTGGGAAAACTAAATGAGACCAGCAACCATCACATCTTCAAAATCCCTTTTTAAAGACAAGACGCTAGTCTATGAAGATTGCAAAATGATTGGTTTTTAGCTAGTCCCGCTTTCTTTGGTTACCAAAACAAAACCGATCAGCCGTACGGAAATTACTAAACGGTAATACCAACACTCGCGGTAACCAAATGCACAACTTTCTTGAAGCAAGACGATGCAACACGTCGAAACCCCACAGAACACGTCTGAAAAGTCAAGACTATACGAGATATTATGCGCAAACCCTACTGGATACGCCATACAATGCATTAGTGGAAATGAACTGTAAAGCCGTGTTTCCCTTATAGGACAATACACACCGCCTAGTGCGACCTGCCAACCTTGCTAGATAAACCAAAAATTTGTAGCAGCATTACCCTCCAAAATATCAAGAAAAACGCAATCCTGCATATAAATATTGAACTGCCAAATGTAATTAGTCAACATATGCTTTGCTTATCAAGCAGGTGAGTATGTAAATTATTAGTGCTAATTATTCGGAATATCTCTTTCAAAGGGCTAACAAACCCATGAGACCCCACAATAATTCTAGCTAGAAGAGCTGTGGCAGAATCCAGGACAACCGCGTACCCCCCCCCCCCCCCCCCATCTGAATCCAACATTAAAGGTGGATGATAAGATATCTAAATTCGTTTTAAATTCGCCTAGAAATTAAGTACTAGCTAAAGCTAAGGTGAGGCAGAGCATTACAGCTAACGTTAGTAAATAAAGCAACGATATATGCTTATGTCAAAATAAACGTAACAGTGGATGAAATCATTTATAAATCTAAATAATTGTTTATTTCTGGTAGATCTAACTACCTTAGCAAAGCAATAAAACCTCAACTATTTCTACAGATACATTTTATATTCATTAATAGTGTCTTAGTATGTTTCTAGTATAGGGGAGGTAAGTAAGATTAACATTAGCGAAAACTGAGGTTTTCCAATTAATAAAATAAATTACTAAATTGATTTTAAATTACTTACTTCCTTAAATATGACATGGCAACCGCAAGTCAACCGACCTCCCTTAAATGACACAAGATGTAGGTAGGTAGGTTTGAAGCTTTAGGACTCGACCTAAGGGTTGTAAATCTATTGAAGGAAAAACGGCGAAAATAAAATGAAATTTACCTGACTTTCGATACATAATGGATTTTTTTATTCCCCTATGGAATAAAGTATCATATAGATAGATAGATATTAAGTTGATAATTATTAAAAAAAAATTCAATTAAAAGTCAAAAAATTTTGATTTAAGGTTGGGGAAAAATTGTCGATACACCTATGGAGTAAACTTCACTATTCCCTCGACTGAAAATAACTGACAATCTCACGATTAAAATCGTAGTTTACTTCCTTGGTGTATAAATAACTATCTTTTAGTTACACTGGTCTAGTAATAAGCAATATTCTGTTTCGTAGTGCTTTTCCTGCAATTATTCTGAGAGTTTTCATTTCCGCGGTGTACAAAATTCGCTTCGTCTGTGTTGTATCTGCTCTCATCTCAACAGCATAGTTCATAACTGGTGTTACGCAACTCTTGTTCTGTAAAGTTACTCCAAGTTTGTTATTTACAAGAGATTTCTAATAAAAATTAATTTTAATCTATGCTCTTTGAGCAATTTTAAGTTATGAAATTTCAGGCTTCTGAACAAATCTGCTCATCAACTTCTTTCATTAAACATTCTAACAGCCGTGATTGAAATATTTAAGTTAATAAAACGTTTACATAGAATTCTTAATAATCTCGCTCAATTAATATACTCATCAAATGAATATATTTTGGAGACAATATTGACCAATTAAATTGAGCGTTTCTAACACTGGCCATGAATATACGACGACTGCAAACCCAAGGAGATTAATTAGAACTTCTTGGACGCTTTCTCAGCCCTTGGCCGTCACAGTTTTAATGATCAGAACAGGTTGTTTTGGTAGACGTAAAGAAAAGTTGACTGCGCAGCACAGAGTGAAGTATTTTTAGATTGACCCTTTGGAAATATTAAAACTGTAACAATTGGCCCACCAGGAAGTCCTTACAATTTTTTTCTTGTCTAGCGTTATACCTGATAGTTAACTGACTTTGTTTGTTTTAGAAAAATTAATTATTAAGTTGTTCGCTGAATGTCATTGGCAGTGGTCTATTGTGATATGTTTTATCGGAGTTTTTCCACTGTCTAGGGTGTATATCACACAACGTTTCGGGAGTTTTGATCTACTTGCGTCTTCAGGTGTTCCTGGTTAGTCCTGAGAAGGACTGATATTGTACGTTTTTCTACGTAAACTCATGCCTTCCCCGGGGTTTGAACCCGGGACTAACCCGGAACTCCTGAAGACGGGAGTAGATCAAAACTCTCGAAAAGTTGTGTGATATACACCCTAGACAGTGGAAAAAGTCCGATAAAAGATATCATTAATTATTAAAGTAGCAATTAATAGATCTATTCGTAATGTCCATATAACTCCATCATTTTCCTTATATTTAACAAAATTTTAAATTAATTTCATTCTTTATTTTTTCCTCGAAGCAATGTAGCCCGAACTCAGTAACATGAAAAATGGTGTGGATACTTAGCATCAACCCCTTCTCAACATAGCATCAAACATACATTAATTCGTAGAGACGTAATCCGATTTTTTAATAGTTGGAGTGGCACTTATAGAAGAACCATAATTCGCTCTTTAATAATTAACAAGTACGTAAGATGGCTTGTGGATAAGTTTGATGGTAGAGCCAATCATCGAACATAAAAAGCATTTTACAACCCCTCACAGACAAAGACAGATTTAGATATTTCGCATATGGACCGGCAAAAGTTAGCATCCGGAAAGCAATCTTTCCAAAATTTACAGGCTAATGTATGATAATCCTACATATATAATAAATATTACTTTAGGATGTGCGACAATTTTCCAGTAAATTTTTAGTATAATAAAAGAGACGGTACGGTAATTATTTTGAGAAAATATCAACGTGCGACGTTTCCTCTGTCGGAAGCTCGACTAAGTGAACATACGTGCTAACTCGACAACGCTCACTTTCGCAGGGGTTAGGCCAAGCTGAGGCTAGTTGAGGCTTGAACCTTCGCTTTGATGGTTCCCATTAAATCATAAAATATCATTATCTTTTAATCCATTTCTTGCCGCTCTGCACCCACTGTCGAAAAGCTGAGAAGCCCCTTCGATCTGGCATCAATACACCAATGAAAGCAAGTTGCACTTATCATACAGCCAGTTTCTATTGTCAAAATAAAAATTACTAGTGCCTCGTTAAAGCTTTAAAATGAGAAAAAATATGAAAAATAAGTACAAAACATTTTCTGTCGGATTTAAATATTCTTGAATGGCTGGTTATGGCGCGTCCTTGGCTCCTATAGACAGCCTCCACTGGTTTCAGGTATAGAACCTCACATTATTTTTCGGCTTAGTTTCCTTGAAGATGAAGACAGTTATTTCATCAATGTTTAAGCATAGCTGTGGTATTCTTGAAAAACTCATAGTTTTGATAACAGAAGGATTTCTGAACTGTTGCTATAACAGCGTCGTTGCTCCTAAATTTTGGTCCCCGAAGACTCTCGTGCAGCATTAGAAGTAAGTAAAAATCGCTAAGAAGTAGATTAAGGGAATAATGTGGATGGTCTATAAAACTTGAAATAAAATATCACGAATTGCGTTCAGAGAAATAAGACTCTTATGAACCGGAGCATTATTGCAATGAAGGAAAATTCCTTGGGACAACTTCTCTTTTTCTTTTTCTTTAATACAATAACGAATTTTGTATCTAATATTGCATAATATTGACCAGTATTGCCAACATACGATATTCGCTCACTATGCCATTCACCCGATCAATGTTTTCTTAAGTACTCGAGGAATGCGGCTTTTGCATATTTGCAACTTCTGTCACTATTGAACTCTAGAGACCAACTCTTTACTACTTGATAGGATGAAGCAGAATCCGTAAGCACGGCAACCATATCTGCATTAATTTATTATGGTGTCAAACCTTTCCTTGGTAGGTATTTAGTGAGGGATTAAAGCTTACTTGTTCCCATTTCGCAAATACTTCGCGCAACTACTACTTCTAACGAAAATTGTTGTTACTATTATTGTTTTATTTTATTTTTCATAAATTGCAAAAAAATACTTTAAATTAACATGAGTTTTACGAATGTTTTATACTTCATCTTCTAGCTCCTTCTTTATTTTTAGCATAAATTTTCCATGTGTTACACTCGCCATAGGCAGTCCACTAAAACGGTTTTCTGACATTGTTGATAGTGACCAGGTTTTCACGCTACGCAATGTACTAAAAGATCTTTCTGTTGCACACAGTTCAGCCAAGAGGATGCGAAAGACATATTTTAATCAGGAGAGAAAGTCTTAGCTCTTTTCCCCACTGGTGCTCGTTTCAGCTATTTCAGTTTTTTTTTTTTAGTTTTTATGCTTCCATGGATTGTACCGCAGAATTCAGAAAGCTTCAGATATTCTATAAAGTTTTCGAATATCATGCCGTGTTCTCAAACTCTTCCGTCTCGAAACAGAATGCATACATACGCTCGTTCGGCATTTGTCCTGACTTTACGTCTACACTATATTATGCCAGAAACGTTTGTTAAGGGACAAATCTAATGTGAGTGAATATTTTCGCTATTGCACCATAAATATTATGGTGTAAGCGCATTACATACTTACCCATTAATTGTCACTCCTTAATTTTGTTTTTCAAAATAAAAATACTTTTATTTGTAATTTTTCCATTATTTGCGAACAACCTTTTTACTGTGGCAGTTTTCTTCATAATAAAATATCAAAATTGCAGTTGCTAAAGGCAACATATTCCAAAGCCATATATGATAGGGGTAATAAATATTGTACAACCATCGTACATAAAATAACAAGGCCACATTAAGACAACCAAGAAAGTGGAGAACAAAATTACTGTAGTAATTGTAGGAACATCAATTGTGCATGCTTCACATAGTTCTTGACTCTGACAAGGTAGTAAGTTCCAACTTTACACTCGAACATTGGTTACATTTACATCGTGCGCTCTCCGGCCACCATGCCAACACCTTTGGTGGTCGTGATCCCTGTGAAAGGGTAATCAACATTACTGTTCGATTACTTTCTCATGTTTTACATAGTAATAATAATTCGCAATTTATGTAGATGATAAGTTATACAATTATAAATTTAAATACAGAAACCCTATATTATTATTTTTCAGTGATGTATCACCTCACATAGCTGATAGTGCTATTAGCAGATAGGTAAACGTCTTTTTTCAATTATAAATGTTTTAGAAGAACTTTGGTTTTCTACATTTGTCAACTCCGCATATTTTTGAAACTGCTACATTAATCCGTCTCTACCGATCAAAACTGTTTAATTTACTAAATCAATAGAAAACATCCTCGTCCTTTTCTTCTGGTTTGTTATAGAGGTTGAATATACCTCACACACAAAATATTATTTGATGGAACATCATTTATTAATGTTTATTTACTAGAAAAAAGTTTCCTCAATAAAATAATTTTACATCTGGGGTAGTTGATAGATTGAGCCACTGTGCTTCTTTTACTGCTACCCTTGCACTTCTAATTCAGTACTTAACAAAAGTGCTAAAACATTAAGTTCGGCAACAATACAATGTTACTCCAGTTGTTTTTTCAGCAACAACATATACTGGTATCTCATCTGATTATTAGAAACGTCAGCTCGAATTTTGATGAACTGTGGTAGTAAGCAACTGGCCACAGTCGTTCAAAAGCCTTTATAGATTTTAACGATATTAGTTTGATTATGAGCATCTTAACGAAACGAGTTTGATTGGTAGAACGAGCCGGTGAAACGAGTTCTGAGGCAATTATACGAGTTTCGTTAAGTGCCATAGGCAAACGTGTATTGCTCAATATTTTATCTTCATCAATAAATTCAGGTTGAATGTATTTTTTGTTGTATAAAAAAGAGTGCGGTAATATTTATTACCACGCTGATATTCCCGCACTGAGTGCAGTAATGAAGCATCTTAATTTAGTAAATAGTCTATAACAACACCGATGACGATCAATATACGAACAGGTCTAAAAATATTTAAGTCAAAAGTATCTTCAGGAAAATATATTGACAAATTTATAAACACGGAGAGAAGGCGAGAAGGTATATTAATGATGAGATATACTTTGGGCTTACAGAAAGTAGCATGATAAAGAAAGCCGGTAAATAACACTATAACCACTATACCATAAAACCATGAATGTTATTTTCTTATTCAGCAAGCAGCTAGAAGCATTAAATCTTAATATTTTAACTAGATATGGTGATCACCTGCAAACTAATTTAAGAAAAGTTCACTTTCATTTCTAATAAGTGGAGTTGTTGTTAAACAGAATCAATGAATAAAATGTCAAAAACCATAGTTAATGATTAGAGTGCCAGAAAGTTAGAATTCGTAGAGATTAATAAATGCCAAATAAAGAGGTTATCACTATTTGATTTCCAAAAATTCGGTAATATTTCACACATATTGGAAATATTTGTTGCAAGCTTAATATAAAATAAAACATCAATTTAAAAATACATTGAAGGATATAGCATATAACACACATAAAAAAGAAACAATCAATAATTAAGCGAAGTTAAAAACACTTCAAAAATTCTGCGAGTGTAAAATAATATCAGAGTGGGAAACCAAAATAGTGAAAATAGTATATTAAAATTACTGCAAGTGTAAAGACATAAAATTTCCATTTATACGACTACTACGTCAGTGCAGAACATTTCTAAATAAATTGTCGAAAATATAATAAATGCCGAAAGTATTTTAAAAAAAGTGTAATAAAAATTATAAGGAGGAATATTTAGGCTAACAGGAAGTTTGAATGTTCTGTTGTCTAGCCCGAGTAAAAATAAAATAAATTCTAAACGGAAAGAAACTTATGAAGGAGTTACTAAGTTGGTGACATAATTCTATAAAAATAGTAAACAACGACTTGATAGATAACCTGAGTCAAGTCAAACTACTCTTGAAACTTGCAATTTTAAAATACGTTTGAGCAGTTACAATTAGTGAAATAGTAGAACTAAAGAAACAGTATAAAATTAAATAATTAGATAAATTATTCGTTACACTACATTTAACAAACATATTCAGTAGAAGTTCATCCCACAAATGAGCGTACTCATAGCTATTGGTAAGTCGGTTGAACGCAGTTTAATTTTATTTCAAATTAAGAATTTTTTGAATTATCTCGAGCTCTTAATTTCTAATGTGTAAAACTGGTTTTGCGGAAGCAAGACCGTGCCATTAATTTTATGTCTAAATTTGTTGATTAAACGTATTATAGTACTAATGGATAGATATGATGAAAGTTTATAACAACGAAAATAACTGAAAGCAAACACTAAATATGAAAAACAAAACTAAAAATGAAACTGATTTTATATTCGAAATGGGAACACCGAGACCAAGTTAACAGTAATGGTTACAAAAGTAAATAAAAAGGGGTTTAGGAATTTATTATTACGTATGCGAGAGAATCTACGTAAGAAAAAGAAGTGTGCAAATTAAACAAGGTTAGTTTAAAATCAGCAGATGCAACCAAAGCCAAAACAGTACAGGGATAGATCTTAGGGTAGAAATACATTCTTGGCACAGATGGAAATAATAATAGTTGATACAATAAAAATCAAAACGTTTTATAGGCATAAATAAAAACTCACAGCTGTCAAACTGATAAAAGACAAAAACAATGTTTTTGAGTTACTAAACTTGCAGATAACAAATCTAAATCAACTATATAAATTATAGTTTTAACATAGTATGGAAAACGTTAGTTAAATGACAGTGCCTTATAATCTCGAATTAATAAAGCGAAGATTGTAATATTAACCCCCACTTGAGGTGTTGAATTACTTCTTTATATGATAAATTAAAATAATAACATACCTCACAAATGTCAATATTTGACATACAAAGATTGTCATGGTATATCTTTCTAATTATTTTAAATATTGCTCCGGCTAGTCAGCACAACTAAATGAATACTCTTTATCCTCAGCTGAATGGTGCTTCGTAATAACAAGTATAGCTGATTGTTTAAATATTTGATTACTATAAAGTAATTGTATCGTTACTTTCAGGTCTTTTACTGATATTCTAAATATCTTAATGACATTCAGATATATTTATTGACTTTTCAATGACGTAAGGATAGCCTAGTTTGTTTTGGATAACTTTTAATCAATATTTAAAACCCAAAATCCCTAATTTACATTTCCCAATCTTAGCTTAAATGCAAAAGGTATAATCTCTAAATATAATTGCCTAAAATCGCCGAGTACTCAGAACACTATTAAAATTTAGATAATTAATAGTAATTCTTAGTTCTAAATACAAGTTCACTAATATTAAATACACAATTTAAATATTCTTGAAGTATTCCAAAAGTTGTTCGTAAAAGTTATTAAACAAACACTGGCCTTAGCGTCGCTTTAGAGTAACCTGATCAGCAACCTATAGAAGCCCCTCTGCAAATGAAGCAGGACAGCTAACAGTAACTGGCTGGTTGAAATCTCCAATCCCCTCAAAAAGCTCTTTGGATGTGTTGCTATCTTCCAGATAGCACTTCTCAATTGAATGCACAACACACACGTAAACACTGAATCTACGTTAATTATATTGTAAGTTATTTACTTGGTAATATAACTTCAATATGAAATTGAAAACACTTCAATTATGCCGACTTGATAGACGGTTTGATTTGCTGAATTTACTTTGTATCATTACCAGATACTTTCTGTGTAATGATCATTTAATTAAATTCAATTGAAAATACCAATTGGTTGGGATCGAACCACCATCGGTTTTAATATGACCGCCTCAAGTCGAGTTTCAAATTGAACTTTTTTTATCATTCTGTTTATTATTTCTCTTTGGTTACCCGTAACCATTCACAACCTAACGACTGTACACAAACTTTTTTAAATTAACTATCTGGATATCTTTTATATAAATACATGTGACATGCAGACTGGATGTAACATTACAAGATACATTCAGAAATAAGTAACAGCATGTTATGCATTTGGTAACACATCAGAAAAAACGTTTTCAGAATTTTATAAAAACGTGTTCGAATCGAATGATACTACTTAATTGGTGAAGATACTTAACTTTAAGTGCTGCCAAAGTACTTTCTCTACAGCGTGTATAATTCAAAGTCAATAGAACTATTTATTTACGATAAATCCACAGTTTGTAACTGTACAAGACAATAAAACTGTTGGCAACACTTACTACACTTTATATCTTTATAATTTATACCAACATCTGTGTGTGAAATATTTATTATTATATTTATTAGTAACTACAGGTACTGTAATTAAATGTAAAAATATATACAGTATTCCAGAAATGTAGTGAATTAGTAACTTGTTAATAATGTTAAAAAACTGGTAGAATTATTGTTTATGGAGTTGTCGAAACGATTAAATCAGATGCGTACATACATACTCACTAATTATTATTATAAGAATGTCATTGAGGCTGTCTACTATTGTAAATATTTATTAGAAACCCAATTTCGTCATTACATACGCAACCTTACTGCTTAGAAATTTAAAAGAAATCATTTTTCTTCCGTTGTATTTTGACAGATTATATTCTGAAAGGTTCTTCCCTACTGACCTCTTTAAAAGAGTTTTGAAGAAAAAAATAGACTGCGTTTTTGAAAGTGAAATGATGCATATAAAATATGAACACATCTGATATTTAGAAATCTTGTTAATATTGTTTTATATTTCTAGTTGATAATAACATTAATAACTACATAACTGTAAATAAAAGATTCAGCAATACTATCCCAAAGGCGGAAAAAATTATCTTGGAGCAGAGATTTACTTCGACCACAATCTCTTATTGAGCATAGTAAGACTGCGGTTAAGGAAACCTGTCAAAGGAGTACAACGCTACAAAATGTACCAGCACATATCAGGAACGAAATTGATTCTCAGATACTCCATATGAAGACAACAAACAATGTGCAAGAAACCTCGAAGATATTAAAAACCATTTTGAATAACGCTTCCAAATCAAAACTCCCAAAGAACATAAGCTAGACGACAGAAGAAATGCCGAAGCTGCTGGGTAAAATAAAGATTGAGGAAGCAATATAAATCTGGTATCAAGAAAGATGCTCGCAAAGAAATCAATGGAACAAGACATGACTATTACATTCGTTATGAGAAGATTAACTAAGTAGCAAGGAAAATTAAAGAGAGAGGTGCTAAAGTAATATCAACGAACAATGCAATATCGATACATGAACCAGACGCCACAATAAAACAATTGAGGTGTTATATGATATATCCTTTTCCAAATTTCTGGACTAAAGACGTAGTGCGTTACATATCACAAATGAATAGCAATAAAGCCCTGATAAAATCCACTCAAACTCCTAAATGAAGAACTTAGAAACAGCATTGTCCAACATTTTAATAAAATCTGCGACACTGCCGAATTACCAGAGGCCGATCCTGTGCGAGTATCTTCCAAAAAGTCCGACACAGAATAATAAGCATGATGAGTCACATACTCAAATTATTTTTGCATATAATGCATCTACGCATATACTCAAAAATAGAAACACGCTTAGGAGAGACTCAAGTCGGATTTAGAAACGGCCTAAGTGCAGGGCAAGCTTCATTCACTATGCAAGTTTTACCTCAAGAACACATGATGTCGTTTGCGAAATATTTAATATTTTATCGATCTTAAGAACGCATCGACAGGGTCCAACAGGAAAAGTTAATTCAAATCCTACTAAATACAGGTATAGATCATTATTCATTACCATCCCATAATGAAAACAATCCGCATAAGCCAGGGTGGAGAATTAAAAAACTGAGATATATAAGAGAGGTAACTATCATGTGTCCATTATCGTAAAATAATACCAACTGTACTATTTCAAGAAGTTCTAAACGAAATGGGAGAAATAGCAGACTGGAACGAATCCTCTGAAGATGAATTCGATGTATTGATCAAAATCATCAAATAGTATTCGAATCACGCATACTAGTTTCGGGTCCTCTATATAAAAATATATTTGAATCATAGGATTCGAAACCTTTTCCGAATGTGAATACTCGGTTTAACTTTAGAATTAGTTTTACAATTATATTATTATTTTATTATTATGGTGATTTCAACTAGTGTTTGGATTATATAAGGCGAGTCAATATGCACTCCCCAGTCCTCGGATATCTGTTCTACAATTAAAATAAGACAAAAAAATGAAGAATACTAAAATCCGAAAGCGCAGCCGTTTTCAAGTAAAATTGAAATAATAGTAGATTATGTTATTAGGAGTAAAAGTGATACTTTATGTGGCGAAGCTGAATTTTATTTAGCCGAACGTTAGTGAGACAAATAATTCAGCTGAGCCACATAAAGTCACTTTTACTCCAAATAACATATAGTATTTTATCCGAAAACGTATTCAGGTAAATTTCATTAATATAAATTTAAAAAAAAAGATGCATCGGCCGGGAATCGAACCCAGGCCACCCGCTTGACAGGCGAGCACTGTACCCCCGCGCCAACATCTGTTGTTCAAATAACGGGCTACTGTAATAATATATAAACATACTGAATCACCCGAGCTAATAGCACACGGCCACAGCAGCTGTCACACCATAACCCACGGCGACAGATGCTCCGATCCGCTGCTTAAAGGTTTATTTAAATTAAAACTTTTTCGTACTCTTTTGAAAATAAAAACCGGCCTACGATCTAAGTCTAAAAATTAGCAAAATTTTAAGCCATCATACAATTTAATCGGTCCAGTATCGTCGGAGGAGATAGCGAACAAACATAGAAAGAAAGAAAGAGAGCAACGATTTTGTGTGCTTAGGCAGATAAAGTACGCAAAAGTCGCTATTTTATCTGCTGAAACAGATAAAGTGACACTTTTACCTTGTCAATAAAAACACATAAGTTGTCACTTTTGTGACGTTTGCGGATAAACATTTTTTTAAAGTTTAGTTTAATCTCAATAAATTCAAATACAAGAGAAAACTTAAAATATTAAAAATAAAACTATCTGGGTCGAGATAAACATCAGCAAAACATCTAATTCCTTAAGGAACCCTCAAAATGTTACAATTTTCGTTAATACATGTATGTAACCTATGATGAAAGTTCCTAGCAACTGAATTGAAATTATCATCATTTATTTGCTATTGCGGCAATAAAGTCATCCACTCCGGTAGGCACAGTAAAATAACCCTTTTCTTTTATGTTTCCCCACAGCCAAAAATCTATTGGAGTGAAGTCGGGAGACCGGGGTGGTCACGCTATTGGTCCACTCCGCCCAATCCATTTATTAGGAAAACGGCGCACTTGTAATGTAGCATGTGCAGGCGCTCCATCGTGTTGAAAAAATATCGTTACAGGTTGTAAATGAGTATCTTGTATATGAAATCATTGAGATTAAACTAAACTTTCAATTTTAGTTGAAACGGCTTCGCTTTCGGAATTTTAGTATTCTTCATTTTTATCTTATTTTTAATTGTAGAACACATATACGAGGACAGGGGAGTGAATATTGACTCACCCTGTATATTCAATAATTTTAACAAATTAATAAATTGCACTGTATTGTAAAACTATGGTCTACCATATACGTAAAGCTAAAGAAATAAAAACGATGCTAATAGTAGTCAGATAAAAGATGTTTTTTCTAGTTAGCTCTTGGCAAGATCAAAACTTCGGTTCTCGGGCAAATCTTGGTTCCCTTCACCTTCGCATTCCCTAGTCTTAACAATATAAAAACAACCACAATGCCTGCAAAAAGTATCCGAACCACAAAAAAGGATTCGAATTACCGTAATTTACTCGAATCCTTTAGGATTCGAACTCAAAAAGTGAGCATTGGGATACGAATATTTTTTAATTTGCTTCACGAATGCGGATCGCGAATCCTTTTGTGCTAAAGTATTTTAATACCTCTTACAAAAGATTGCTGCAAACATCATACACTGAAAAGTAGAAACGAACAGAGGTCCTATTTAGTTGAAAATGAATATTATGGTTTAAAAACCTTCGACAATGGATAGGAATGACACCAATCCAGCTGTTTAGAACAACAACGAATAAGATTAGTCAACTTGATCACCAATGTTTATTGAGGATGTCGTACTCAAAGAAGAAAAATATACGCCATCATAACACAGTTAAAGGAGTAGTTCAAATTCTAGTAATTTGATGAATCAATTTCGCACCTGACATAAGAATAAACTGTAACAAACGAGAAAACCTAAAAATAATTATAAGTATAATAGTACATTACGAAACTAACTAAGTAAATGCAAAGTAAATAAGTATTGCTGGTTTTAGTACACTCGTTAGCGAGACTAGTGTCAAAACTGATGCAAAACCTAACCTGTTAACCTCGAACTTGACATGGACTAACAGTGCCACCAACAATACACTGCAGCACGCGAAATTTGTTGCTATGCTGTAACGGTTGCTATGATATAAAGTACCACTTTACTCAACAACTTTACATGTAGAATTGTAGTGCATTACCATACGAAATGCGATAATAGTATATTGTACAACAAGTTGAAAAAAGTGTAATATTTCTATTCAAGACGCACAAGAACGAAAAAATCCTTTTCTCACGTGTTACAAATGCTATTATTTCACGTACTGGAGGGGTATGCTAAAAACGTTGATATAAAAAATTAAAATATTAAAAATTGTGCATTTAAAAAGTAAACTGTGCGTTGCTATGCAGAAAAATATTGCTATGCAGAAATGAACTACTTTCTAAACGATTTGCAGTTGCTATGCGGAGATGTTCCACTTTTCTAAAATATTTTGTATACAAATACGAAATACAGCAGATTTCCTTATACTACGTAAAAATAGCTATTTGTATTACTAGGGAGGAAAGTGTATCATTCCCTCCAACGAATGTAGTTCTGAGCGATAGGGGGTAGTATTCATCCATGTTAGAATGACACTTTACTCCAAAGTTACATGATTTTTTCTTGTAATGGATAAGGTCTCGGCATGATTTGAGTGACACTTTTACATTTCATTATCAGATTTTATCTTTTGAATTCCGCTGCATTCAAGAATATGTAAATAAGTTGGTTTGTTATTAATCACATTACCTCCCGTATCTAATGGCAACGGAAGCCAATCTATTATATTGCCTCCCGCCGCCATTGGAAGCCAACAAGGGAATCAAACGTCTATTTTCGCTAACAGAAAATCCCCCAGCAAACGAAAACAATTCCAATTTTTTTTTAATCGTATTTTATAACTTTCTATTTTATCGTATACCTCTATGATATACGGTATAGTTCCAGAAATGTGCTACAAATGGAAATTTATGTAATTAATACCTTTATAAATGCATTATTATGATTAGAACTTGATAGGATATACATAGAAAGGACAAAAAATGCGCTCAGCATAAATGTCGAATCAGCACCATATATCTACCTAAATAGTAATTTACGATACAAGTACGTTAAGCCTTTTTCATTCCGATCGTTCGAAGAGTTTCGACTCTGGCGTGGTTTACAAGTTGAGTTACCGTGCTCTTCTATATCTTCCCTTGCAAAAGAGTTTCACCTCTGGCGTGATTTACACGTGGAATTACCGTGCTATATTGCTTTTCCTCTTGATGAAGCCCCATACGAAAGTGGGTGAAACGTTGAGTTCTTTGACCTCAATAATGACACTGTCCAATCCCGGAAGTCATTTGTTACTTAACGTAAAGCTAGTCTTTAATCAGGGGTGTGACAGAATTAAAACGCGAGTGAGCAAGCGTTTTAAGCCTAAAGATGCTTTACGCATATGTATCGTAGAATATTTTATCTACGATAGAATCTAGAAAACACGATAAATATAAAAAAATGTTTAAATGTAAATTAAGATTAGTAGCAAGCGGTCGTCATTTTGTGTGGTTAGAAATTTAAAAACACGTTGCTACTGACGGCGTGCCTAAAGAAATATTTAAAACACGTTGCTATTGACGACGTAAACTAAGAAAAGTACGTTATTAAACAGTCGTTTTACAAACTTAAAACTGCCAACTAAAAGTCAATTTTACACACTGTCGTAGATAAAGAATGTTTGATTGAAATTTAATAGACTAATATTTTAAACAGTCATTTAGAGATTGAAATATAAACATGTAATGTAAAAGACAACCATTTACCGGTCGTTTTGTAGACTCGCATTGAGTGGGCTACCAGACTTGGAACCTCTTATTCTTGAAACTGCAACCCAACGTGCACATATCATGGCAACACAGATATACAACACAAATGTCGGCTTTTTTCTATTCTTAATAACAACACTTAAATGTTATTGTTCAAGTCACTCCTCTTACTGGTATTTTAACTTAAGCTGTTAGAATCAACTGTCAATTGCTTTAATGTCATAAAGGCGGGTCAGATCTGACCAATATTAAGTAGCTCTGTCGCCATGAAATGTGTACGTTGGGTTGCACTCCCAAATAATAAGGGGATCCAAGTTTCGTAACACACACCGTGTATACCAGAACCAGTTCATAACTGCTACAAATGTTAATAAATTAGCTGTAATATTTTAAGAAAAGAATTTATTTTACTTATTTGCCGGAAAGTATATTGCTAAAAATTGTGGCAAATATGAGCTATTAGCAAAATTTCAAACAATTTTTTTCCGTCTTTCAGACGAGGGAAGTATTGTAATCACGAAAAAATCACCCTTCAAGATTTTTTCAGATCTTCACGTTTCAAGGTCCCTAGACGACGAAAAAGAGGTTTTCTCAATTCCGTCAGTCTGTCTGTCTGTCTGTCTGTCTGTTGGCAGTATAGCTCAAAAAGTATTTGTCGGAGGAAGACGATATTTTGCATACATGTCATATTATATATCTACCTCTCATGAAACCGGTACAATTCCATACAAATATATAGAGGGTGAGCACCTTAAAAAACTAAAATTTTGTTTATTTGTATGTTAATTTTGAAATTAAAAAAAAAAATTCACATAGGTCAGGCTTTACATTTGCCGAAAATAAAACTCAACCGATAAAGGATAATGTCACAAAAGAGTAAAAATGTTTCAACCATTACACCGTGCTCTTCAAGAGACGCGCACGCCTTACTTTTCCCGAGGAGACGCGGTAGCGCAGATGGAATTTCGCCGTACTTATATCCCCTGCTGAGATTTGGTTAGGCTCGAGCATTCTGCAGAGCTGCAGATGCGGCGGGTTCAAACCCCAGCGGGATACATTTTTTAAAATTTGAAAATGTATTTAATTTATTAAAAACGTGAAGATATTTGTACTCCAACTTAATTTGATTTTTAAAATTATTTAGTGCCACAATGTTGGCGAGGGAAGTTCTGGGTAAAGAATTATACAGATTTTTTACTATGTATTATTTTAGCTTCTCTCCATTGTAATATTATTTCACTAAAGCTAATAGAAAGCTCATTTCTTACAGATTTTATGGAGTACACCTTATATGTGTGCGACTTGTACATATGTAGGTAAATATTATTTACATAAAAAAATACTAATGCATGTGATTGAACTTCATGTACAATTGTTAATACTATTAAAACATCTGATTACACCCTGGCACATATTTGTGAATTATAAACCACAAAAGCTACACTGTAAGGCATATTTTAATCTGCCCACTAAATAGGTAGGCAACCAGTATTACTACAATTAAAATTCTTGTGGGAAACCTAAACGTCTTGGCAAAACATTGGCGGTAAATTAATTTAATGTGCATTATGACACCAAAACCAAGCAACGAACTGATATTTTTGTAGTTCTATAACGAGGTAATTTGGACATTTCACCGCGCCAAATTGATGATTTATATTTGATATTTGATTTATCCCGAAAACCTCTTAAAAATGTTATCTTACTACATCACCACATATTTTTATATATCTAAATTACGTCCGATTTCTATCAAGTTTGTTGCTTGCGTGTCAGTTTCAAAATCAAGATTTATAATTTAGTCTTACCTTCGCATTTCAGGCCCTGTTTATAAATGCCATAAAGGAGAGACCCGCAGTGGTCGCAGAACGTCGGGGACATAAAAGTGTGAACTTTGAATCGATGAGGTAAGTCTATTTTGAAGCGCTCCCTTAAATACTGAAAAATAAAATTTACTTTATGAACATGCAAACTAAAATATACTCAGACTTCTCAATAAATTGTACTAGTTTAGTACTGGCAAAGTTACTGTAACAAATTTTCGAATCGGCCAATACCGGGTTTACAAAGTTGTGAATGTAATTGCCCTAGCTTCTGGCAATATTCACTATTTAAGTGTCATAAATTAAAATGATTAATGCCCATTCGTAAAAGATTAAAAACAATTTATTCTGTTTATCAAACTTTCTATTCTAACAACCGTTCATTTTTTATAAATTTCATCATCTCATTAAGTTTTTCATTAAAATCAGACCTTTAGTTTTCGTCAAAATTTTTATAGAGTTAATAAACAATTAAATTTGGTCACCACTAGAGAACGGGGTATATGCAGCCCATTATTACTAAAATATGTGTATATATTGTAATGGTATACTGCCCACAGCAATTCTGATTAACACAAGAATGAATAGATTAAAAAATGAGCACAGAATTAACTATTTTATTTATTGCAAGAAAGTCACTATTTTACATTAATAAATGCACTTGATATGAGCAGTAGCAATTATAATTTGAGTAGAAAGGTTGGTAGGATATGAAATAGATTTCAGAAGGGATACGTTCGGAGCTTCAGTCATAATTAATGTTTGGAATGGCAAATGTAGCTTGAATTGTATAGCTGATAAGGTTGAGTTAAATAACATCAAACAATGATATGAATTTTATAATAATACAGGATGTTTTGGGAAGTACAGGAATTGTATGAACATTATAACTATTAAATGTTTATAAGCCACAAACGGCAATGTAACGGAAAGGTCAAGCAAAGCAGTACGAGGAAGTAAAGATTGCAAAGATCAATGAGGCAACATATCGAAAGACACAGACAGTGATACAGTAGGTACTAAATAAAGATAAACTCATGCGATAAGTGCAACTAAAAACTAAGTTATAAAAACAGAGCAAAGTGCTACGGAACAATTTTAAAGATAAAGACATTTTAGTATTTATGCAAAAATATTTTATCAATACTATAGTTCATAAATAAACATGTAAATCAATCCTTTTTTCTTATAAACAAATATAAATCGTTATTGCTAGGAAACGAGAATGTCAATTGTTTAACAGGAGATTAAATAGAAGCTTGTATCAGTTAGGCTGTGTGCTAGTTGGGCTCCCAGTTTGTTCAAATTGATTAAATAATAGCTATTTATGCAACAAGTGCTAAAAGTCGACGTTTATGCACGAGACATGAAAATTATGAAAAGAAGCCGAAGGCTGAGTTTCATAACATGTCTCGTGCATAAACGACTTTTAGCACACGTTGCATACAATATTTTATCTACGACCTTAATTTTACCGTTATTAATCCATAAATATCGATTTAACAAATGTTTGCATCTGCGACACTTCTAATTTATGTCATAATAAATAGTAGGCCATGTGCGCGGGCGAATGTTTGCAAAGCCAGTGCTGTCAAGGTCAGTTACGAAATGTAATTATTAATACTCCACATCTGAGTGTATTCATTACATAACGCTTTAATTATTTCAAAAACACTTTACCTGTAAGGCAAGAAGCAACTAGAATAACTTTACAACTTCACTTCCAGTTCGAAATTGTAGTTTTATAACCTCACTTCACTTTTAGCACTAGAGCTAAAAGTAAACAGCTGATTTCTTTAACCACGGTAAACTATAAAACTTCACTTTTAGTGAAACAAGCTAGCGCTAAAAGGCCTACTTTTACTAGTGGTCGTAGATAAAGAAAGTTATGTGTTGAGCCTGAAAACTGTGTTTGATATTCACCCAATATATGCACTCTATTTTGTTAGAATACTTATGCAAAAAATATACAGAAAGTGAGAGAATTATGCAAGTGCATATGCTATTTTTTACTTTATACAGAATTTAAAAATGTTTTAATTAATGGTTGATTAATCATAAACCTATAATGAAATTTAAAAAAAAAAGAGAGAATACTTATTTAATGTTTTTTGTTACTCGTTTTAATAATTCTTACAATGATTTAAATCAGAATGAAGCGACTATTTCAATAAAAAAAAACATAGGCATTACAAACAAAATTCGTAAATAAACCTTCTTCTTCTTCTTATCCTTTTATATTACGCTTACGCCTGTTTTTCTTCACTCTTTTATCTTCTTCTTCAGACAATGAGGTAAGCCAGCTATCACTCTATCGTTTGAGGGGTCTCGCTGGGTTTGTTTTGTCAGGTAGCTTTGACTAGTAAACGATCTTAATTATTATGTTGTCTTCTGCTCGTTGGACATGATTCAGCTATTTTTTTTTTCGTATCCTTACAAACTTAATTATATCACATGTTCCACATTGATTTCGAATATCTGCATTTCTTATCTTGTCTCGACGCGTTTTGCCTGCAATAGCTCTGAGGGTGTTGATTTCAGTTGTTGTTAACAATCTTCTTGTACGTGTTGTATAGGGCCGTGTTTCAGCACCATAAGATATCACTGGACGAACTACAGTTTTGTAGACATTAGTTTTACTTTCAATGGTCATGTATGTTCATTAAAAAAGTCCAATGTGGAAATTCAAACGTATGAATAATATGTTGGTAGCACTGTAAGTCTATGTCAAATTCGAGGTTAGCAGGTTAGGTTTTGCGTCAGTTTGTGTCAAAACTCTTTATTCTACTATGTCACGTAAGTAACCAGACACTCTAACTCCTTTCCAAACCTGTTGTCTTACTTCTTCATATGAGTTTTTATCGCTTGTCAGATGTATTCCTAAGTAGTTAAATCGCATAACCTGTTTCATTATGTTTCCTTCAATCTCTAACTTTCAACGTGTTGGTTCCCTTGATACTGTCATTACTTTTGTTTTAGAAGTTGATACCTTTATGTGGTATTATTTGGCAGTGGTAAAAACAATGGAGAAGTCTTCGTCTTTTTCTGATCGTCCTATAAGAACTGCGTCATCAGCGTAACAAATTATGCCCACCTTTTTATTGCCCATTTGGTATTCTGGAAGTCCTCCAACGTTGTATACTATCTAGTCCATTATTAAGTCAAACCAAGCAGGAGTTAACGACTCATCGTATTCCAGTGCTGCATTATATTTCTTCTGTATATTGACCCTTTTCTACATCTTTTTTTGTTTTTGTATTTTTGTTCGCCCATAATTTTTAGTATATCTGAAGGTACATGCTTTTCTCTTAATATTGAAAGTAGATCTTGTAGTCTTGCGTACGTACTATAAATATTGTGTCAGTTACTGATCTATTTGTGTCAAATCCTTGTTGATTTGTAAATAGTGCTGCACCTCACTTAATATTATTTTAGATAATCATTTTTGTACAATATTCAGTAGTGTTATTCCACGGTAATTGTCTGGGTTACTTTTGCCACCCTTTTTATATATTAGTATAGTTAATTTTTATACTAATCTTCCATTCTTTCGATACAGTTCCTGTGTAGAGTACCTTACTGTACAGTTTTGCACTTCTTTTGTAACTGGAAAACCCCCATCTTTCAGATATTTATTTCGAATATCATCAGGACTAGGGGCTCGTTTTTGAGCGTTTTTACAGTTTCTTCATTTTTTTTGCTTTATAATGCTATGCTGCTCTTAGATAGTTAATAGTATTTCTTCTTGAAAGTCGTCTATGATATCACTATTTTTCTCTTCATATAGTCTTTCAAAGTATTGCTTCAACGGTTGCTTTTGGATATTTTTAATTTTAACTATTTTCCTTTTTTCGGCTTTTGTGTTTCTCAGCACTTCCCAGACTCGTTTTTGAGCACCGTATAAATCTCTCTCTATATTTTTTGTAAACCTTTCCCAGTATTCTTTCTTCAAACTTCTGATCTTCACATTTGCTAAATTGCTCTTCCTTTTACAATGTTCATAATCTTCAAGTTTCCTGCTATTTTTTGAAGCGAAAGAATGCTGTTTGTTTTTTTTAAGTTATATCTTTTACCTCTTGTGTGAACCAAGGTATTTTAGTTTGAGATTTTGAAGTGTTGTTTTTTCAGAAGGTTTCTTCTGCGGCACTTAAATATTAAATTTAATTTTCCTCCATGCCTCTTCTACGCCGTCACCTTTTCGAGTTGAATTATGTAATATTATTCTTATTTAGACAAATACAGTATATTTTTTGGTTGCTGATGGCCCGGATTGATTCCATGTTGTTTTTTAATTTTTGTTGTTGTCTCCCTCTTAGAAAATATTTAATTCAATCTTAACTTACGCAATAGTAGATCATGATCGCTAAATTAATCATCGTCATAAAAACATATTACAAGTAAATGCATTTCAAAATTTTCAAGTAGAAACTTATGTCTTCTGTCTGAAATCGAACTTGAAAATGATATTTCAATGTCTACAGATATAGAAGGAGCATTTACAAATTTTGCAATAACATTAGGAGCTACATCAACGCATCCTCAACAAATTCACCATTTGAAACGTGGCATATATTATTTAAGATAGTAAAACCACTTTTTCTTGATTACTGAACAAATCATTCTAAAATTTGAAAACTTACTTCTTGCTTTATTTTTTTACACTTTTGCTGGAATTCTCAAAATTGTTAATCAATGCCAAAGATTCATAAAGAGTCATCCTTTACCTTTTAAATTACGTTAGCGTAATCCTTGTCTAAAACAAAAGCTTGTCTTTTGTCGTACGTATGTAATTCAAATTTATTAGAGACGTTTTGGTCTCTTTTTCTAAAACAACAATTACTTACTTTTTTCGGCGATTGTCAGGATATACCACTTTTAAGATATTTTTTTAAATTCGGAATATCCAAAAGCGATTCTAGTAAATGTTTGCCAAAAATTAAAAATTTATGCAATAATATGCACACAACTGCTAAAATATGCAAGACATTCTTAAAAATGCAAAATATGAATTACTTAATTAATGTCAATTGATTGTAAAAGTTTCAATTCGTACACATTTTTTCGTATCCTAAGATACATAAATTAGTTCTCTAGTCATCGACTCATTCTATTGATGGAGAATGGAATATTTTATCTTTCTAAGCAACTTGAAAGTCTTGGCTACCTGTAATGAGAAAAGCAGCATCTACTTTTACGTTTTCAAGTGTTTTTTTGTGTATGTATCAAACTAAGAGAAAGAAAATAAGGAGCTTTTTGTTTATTTTCATTAATTGTTTAGAAGGAATTTATACGACAAAGTCAGACGGTGAACTAAACCAAATCGTGAGGTTTTTAATCATTTGAATAAAAATTGTATGTGCACATCGCCTGTTGGATCTTGTACCGCAGCAATCCTATTATCGATTAGATAATTTTTAATAGAAAAACAGATTTTCGTACTTCGACATTGACCTTGCGTTCCAGAACTAGGTTCCTAAGATAATGTTTATTAAATTTGATAAAATTAAAGAACAGCTAAAAGGAAATCGTTACACGACATCTACATATGTTGTCAAGGACCTTAAAAGACAATGTCTACATTCTCAAATGGTGTACCTTGAAGGAGATCAGTTCAGGATGATAATTAATTGAATGAAAAACATTTAAATTTTTACTGGTGGTTAGATGAAGAGCATATCTTCGGCATACTTTGTCGGTTTAGTTTGTCCCTTAAAGGCTACTAAATATGACAGCTTAGCTGTCGAAATACGTATTTAGTGGTTGTTAAATATTGGTGTGGTTAGGGGTTTTTAACGAACTGTATCGAGTAATTCGTAATACTTTTGAGACATACCTCTATTTAGATTTGGTTATTATTAGTCCAATTTCTTATTTTTTCTATTAGTTAATTGTGTTCGAACTGATTTTATCTCTTTTTTTATTATATTTTTTGTGATTAGTTACTTTTTTACTACAGGTGTCAATATGCTTAATGCTTTTTGCCGACGACGACTTCAAGCTCATATTTTGTACTGTTGATAGTTTTTCTCAATTCAGTTTTGATATTCATTCTTCTTAATTTCAGTTCAACAAACTTTCTTTTGTGTTAAGCTGATACTCTCAAACATTTTTTTATATGCCAGAGTAGTTCTGAGTAGTCGGTAGTCACTGCTAATACCAAAACAGTTTAAGATCCAGCGATCCTTGTTTGTTTTTCTACTACTTAAAGTATCATAGTCAATTTAATTTTAATAATTTAACTCTTATCATTAATATCACGTATTTTGAGGCGTTTTGGTCATTATGACAGCAGATAAACTTAGAGCAAACTTTGTATCTGATAATAAACCGCCTTGCTTGCATGAACTGATTTTTATTTTCAACTTGTATCATAGCAATGGTACTAATTTCAAAGTAAACAAACCAAAATTGTTAAATTATCTTTCCAAATTACGCTCGTGTCCATTTTTAAATCCAGATAGAGCCTTTTAATACTCAAATGTATCGCCAGCGTGGTCGAGCGGTTAGGGAGCTCGACTGCGTTGCTACGGTGAGGAGTTCAATTCCCACATCTGACAACTGGCGGGCGACCCACCTAGTCGATTTAAAAAATGGGTACCAAAACCAAATCATTCAGTACGCTGTTAACGGTGTGCCAGATGACTGGGTTTCGGAAAGAGCTATTTCGGCGACCCTGACTCGCCCAGTCTCATGCCATATTCCCAAGTGTGGAATAAAGCGCCCTGCACTTTACTAATACTTAAATGTGGATTACCTGTCAGCAACTTGACTCCACAAACCCTCAGATGAAATGACGAGTCGGACTCATCATTTTACGATTTGTATCGTCAAGTTTTGTACCAACCCAGTTTTCGCCAGAAAGGAACTATATCCGAATAGAAAATGACCTCTCGAGTAATTCCTTGTGAATATATTTATTGGGGCTCTTTCATATGCACTTCCTTTGTGAAGCTTTTATAACAAGATGTATCCGTATAATTGTATTTTCATTTTATATATAACTAGTAGAATTTCTCCGCTATGATTTCTTACTCCTAATCGAAAGACATCAATATAAACATGACTTCAGTTTATTTTTTTTCCAATTTTAGCGTTCAAGTCCTCAGTAACTTTTAAGAGCCTCATTTTCTCTAAATTGTTTGCTTTAGTAATATCTCTGTACAGTTTTTCTATCTTTCGAATTGCTAGGCAGTACATATAATATATGTGCATTTTTTAATGCTTTACTTTTGTTCAATGTTACCTTCATACATTTGACTCTCAGATCCTCCTTGCGACTAAATTATGCGATGCCTTATTTTCTTATTATTAAAGTTACACCTTCACCGTGGCGATTTCTTTTCCTTTCTTTTGTACAGCACATTACTTGATTTCAAAATTTTTCTCTCCTTGCAGTCTTTTTTCACACAGTTGTTACAGTTTAGTTCTTATTGTAGACTATCAAAATGTTCTTTTAAGCCCAAACTACATTGCTATAAATAATTTTTATTTATTTTGTATATTTTAATTCGTTGATTGAACTTAAGAGGTTATAAAGGACATCCAAAAGTAATGAGATATACGACTTGGCAGCGGAGAAAAGAATTCACAGTAGAAAATCTATACAAAATCAGGAGCGATAAAATAGACAGAAGAACCGATGGGATCCCAATCGAGCTAATGAATGTCAACAGAGCGCACCTGAAATATAGGAGCTAATTTTATTTATAGAAAAAAGAATGCTGCCCGAGAAATGTGGCACAGAAATTATATCTTCTACGAGTAACAGTCTCAAACGTTTTTTGCCAATTTCGCGATAAGTCCTTCATAAATTATTTTTTTAATAGATTGCATAGCACTTCTCTTATATATAATCAAAGAACATATAACATGGTATATGCTCTTTGATATAATATAGCAATGCTGTATCCTTGGAATTAGGTCACATTTAGAGCCTGCGTGTGAAGCAGGTTGCCTATCTGTTATTTGCTTATTTTGGCTATTTCGTTTATTTTAAATTCTTCTACGTTTAACTTCATAACATAGGGAATTTTCTGGTTATTTCTTGATAATGCCGAGTCTTTCTACCACTTTTAAGCCGTTATCATACTTCGTCGTAAATCAAGCATTTGTCTGGTACTTTATTCTCGCCCCTTGCTATTATGTACTGCTTATTGATTCGCCAGCACTATTTGAGGCCGAGAAACACCTAAAGGTATGATATAAAATCATTATATCACGTGGTTTGATGTCGGGGATTTCATTTGCAGGCCTTCTGCTTCTATGAGCGGTTTTGAACTCACTTTTTCTTAATAAAATTAATGTTGTCAAGCGACGCTCGAGAGATCCTGTAGTTGTTACGTAACGAACGACTTCCGAGATTGGCTATGTCGGTTTTGATCACATTTATAAGTTTCATCAGGGGAGAAGTAAACAAAGTAAAATAGGCGGGGTTTGGGAATGAGCCCCTTCCACGTGGAAGGAAGAGGGTAACCTTAGTCTCGATTGAGATTATCGGGGTGTTTGTATATCTCAATGTATTGGCGAATATTTCTGCTAAAGCAAAACGGGGCTTTATCGATGGCATACTGGCATAGCTTTTTAGAGTGCTTGATGAGACTTCTGCGACTATTAATCAGGGTTATCTTCACTTTACGGTTTCAGGCGTATAATTATTCACATTTTATGTTGGTTTCTTAATTCCCGCATACTATTTATTCCACGAATTTGTTGCAACATTTTAATAGTCTATATTCTAAATTTTTCTTCTATTATTATATGTATTAATAATCGTTTAATGGATCCTCTTTGAATTATATTGGTAATTTACATTTTGAGTTTTTGATTATAACGATCCTTGTGTAATTTTTACATGTTAGTAATTTTACTTACTGGGTTTACTTTGAATCTAATGAACCTCGCGTAGTTTTTATTTATTGGTAATTTAACTTGCAGGTGACTTTCAATATAACGAGCCTAGTGCTACTTGTATAATGTTAATTTTGATGTAATCTTTTTAGCTGTAGTTGTATTTAATTGCTTTGGATATGTTCTCCGTGTTTATTCATTGATATTTCAATTTTATAATAGGATCTTATACAAATACAAATACTTATTCGTGACTGACGGTTTACTGTTATTAAAGCATGCGGATGGAGATCTCGGAGTTGTTTGGACTGCTAGTTAAATTGAAGTTATCATTGCCATACGAGGGCAACTAGCGTCCATTTTGTTTTGTTTAGTAGTTATTACATTTATATATTTCCAAAATTAAGAATGCTATATTTCCTGAACATACGCTGAAAAAAAATGAAAATTTCTCAATTAATGGTACATACATAAGCATTGTAAAACCGCTATTTGAAAGGGTAGCTGAAGTGCACATGAGAATTATAGAGGCATTAGCTTTAGGGTTTCCAGTCCCGGGATCCGGTCCCGGGACAGTCCCGGGATTTTACCACAAAAACCGAGTCCCGGGACCACAGCCAGAACAGGCGAAGTCCCGGGACCATGTCAACATGCGTGCGTATACTCGATATCAGAGAATTAGGACGGGTATTCACCGGCGTCTGGCGTATTACTCATGCCTCTTGCACATCTGCATTATTTGCGTTTTTCGTAATCAGGAGAGGTATTATTTTCGGTAGGTTAGAATTAATCCTGTGCGTTGTTTCAGCCACATTTGCATATATCAATTTATGTATTTGTCTGTTTTTTTTGTTGGATTTAAATATGTGCGAAGAAGCTGAATAATTTATATTTTTTGGGTTTTAAGTGTGGTCGTTATTTGTCTGCTAAAGCGTTACAATTAGAATAAATTCCGATTCGCAACCTACCTTCATTCTATATTTAAAAAAAAAACGATTTGAAGTCAATATGGCAACAATTTTATATATTGAAGATGAAACAATTGGCGAAATGTAAAGTTGGTTCCTACAAAATTATCATAATCAGAGGCAGCTTGACGAAATGATTACACAAGCACTTTGCAGTTCAAACAAAAGCAAAAGATGAAGAGCCACATACATTTTTAGTACCAGAAGAAAGCAATGAATTTGTAGACGAGCCCCAAAGCAAATTATCAGCACAGAAATACTTTATTTAACTTAAAACACTAGTTTTTCTTTGGAAATTGCATTCGGAAATTTCACCTGAACACTATTTCCCTTTCGGGACCATTTTCGGGATTTTCGGGACTAGTCCCGGGACTTGAAATTTAGCTCGTAAGTCCCGAAAACACTTTTGGTCCCGGGACTTGGAAACCCTAATTAGCTTATTACCTAATAACCGGCTACAAAATATACTCCAAATAATAGAACAAACTAACCTTTCAGACACAATGATAGCAGAAAATCAAAATGGGTTTAGGAAAGGCAGATCCTAGCTGACAGTATATTCATATTAAAAATGTTAATACAAAAATAGAAGAAAATATAATTTAGAAACACATACAGCATTCTTGGATTACCAAAAAGCTTTCAGTCAGGTCAACAGGAAAAAACTATGGAATATAAACATCTCCTAGAAAAAATAAAAAACCTTAACAATGAAACAACAGTAAAAAGTTATACCAATGAAGCAGTTTATCACCATATCATCAACACTTTTTAATATCTACTTGGTTGAGATATTAAGTGAGTGGAAAGTAGAAGTTAATAACAGAATTCATGTCAACAGGGAGAAGTTTATCAACAATATTCTGTTCGTCAACGACCAGGCCATAATTGCTAAGTCCGAAGATCAATTACAACCCAGCGTACATGAACTAAATAAAATCTCTAAAACTCATAAACTCACAAGTAATATTCCTTATAAAATAAAAAATCATGGCGTTTAGACAAAATAACCAGTACATTCAAAAACCATAATCAATCATAAAGCACTAAAACCAATATAATATTTCAATTATCTGGGACGCAATATATCTTACGACTATGACAAAGAAATACAAAACAAAATGACAAAATTAGGGCAAAAACAAGAAAAGAAATCCCAATAAAATTGTATAAAACCGTGGTGGTACCGTCGCTACTATATGGAAGTGAAAACTGAAATGACCGAAATTAAATTCTTTATATCAGTGAAAGGATGCACACAACTAGAACACATTACATTCGCTTTTTGGATACAATAAACCGACTGTAGAGAACATCAGGAATGCAGACATAAGAAACGAATTATAAATATGGTAAATTAGTGAAAATATACACAAAAGAAAAGAAAATGGACTGAGTACAGACGATTAATGAAGACAGATTTTCTAAATTCGTATGAAAATATAAACCAAGGAGAAAAAGAGAACGCGAGAAACGAAGAAAAAGATGGCACTTTGAGCCGGAACAGACCAATGGGCCTATACCGTGAAGCAGATGATGATGATCTAATTCGACTCACGAGCATAATTGTGAATCGAGAATTATAAGTTAGTCTGGAGTGTGAGTCTATCCATTAAGTTGTAAAGGACCGGACAATCTTATGTGTGTGAAAACAAAATAGATACAAATATAATATATTTATGGGAACAAGATATTCACCAATATCCTTCGATAAAGAATAATAGTGTATGGTAATTATAGAACGGACAATACCAAAACTAAACTTTTAGAACACGGCCAATATTAAATAAAGCTGGGAAAATAACATCCCAATAGAGCATACAACAGCATAGAATGAAATACAAAGAAAAACTAGATACGTCTATCAAATTAAAGCATTTATAAAAATCACAATGGTAAAATACAAACCCATGGTGAACATACAAAATAAATTATCTCCGCGTTTGTAACCACCAAAGTACGTCATAATTAGCGCAAAGAACAAGAAGCAAAACATAGCTTTACTAATACTACAGGTTAAACGTTAAAAATAATAGTGTAGGTAGCCAATACTTATATCATAGTTAATTGATTCATAAAATAGAAACAGAAAAATTATTTAAAATTTCGTGTTGATTGCACTGTTAGATGTTCAAACGTTGTGATTGTCATTAAGAGAAACAGGCAGAACCAAACAAGGTCAAATGGACAATATAACAGAATACTCACAACAGCCACTGAAAATTCAGTAACTATCTAACAAAAAATAAGGTTGTGTGCCTACACTTCTACACGTCTGCAATTTTATTATAAGTAAAAAATTTGGTCCAAAACATATTTGAATGAAAACAATTAGGTAAATTAAGTTCAGTTATAACAAAATATGGGCATATTGAAACAGTTTAACTTTATTATAACGGGTTATCATTGGGCAAATAGGGGACATGCCAAATATTCCAATTTTATTGCAACACCATGTTGCAAATGCCTGCAAACGTATCAAAATGTTATCAGAAAAATGTAGCTCAAAGTTAACTAAATTAAAATATATGTAAAGTAAATATATAACAAACTAGCAATACTGAGGTTAGTACAGATGCAAATTATAAATCGTGCGCCTTTTTTATTAAAGTTAAAGCTTCATATTTGTAATTAAAAATTTCGTATGGTTATTATAAAGTTAAGAGTATACTTTAAATTCTCCTATACCTTTAACAAATTAAGCGGACAACAAAAGGCAAACGAAATCTAATTGCTAAATAATGGGCATTTATTGTATCTATGGAAAACAATAGTGTTGTAATGACAACTATTGACACAGGTCAGAACGAAATCATCTCAATTTAGAGAATTATTCTCAAAATAAAACTCACGTAAATATAAAATGTAAACGATTCAAAATTTAATAACATGAATTTTCAAACAAAAGTTGCTGTAGTTCACTGTTTTAAATAGACATTTTATAAATTTATGGCCACCAAGATCACCTGATCTTAACCCAACGGATTATTGACTGTGGTTAGCACACGACCAACAACTCTGCAAGAATTAACAGACAGTATTAGAAAGCAAATTGGTGCAATTTAACCAGAAATGTTACATGATGCTGTGTACAATTTGGAGCAAAAGTTTGTAATTTTGCACCAACAAAATTGGGATCATATTGAACATACAGCGTAACCAGTTTTGGACATAAAAAATCCCATTGTTTAAGAAACTACAATTGGTTTACTTCTTGTCATTAGCTTAATTTGTTAAAAATACACAATGAGTTAATCTGTATCCCTTACATTATAACTCGTTATATTTAAATCGAAAAATTAATTTCTTTTAAATTACATAAAACTGAAATCTTTTAAGACTAACATTTTATGTATAGAGGCTTTGTTTATAAATGTAAACAATTAAACCCCTAAACTTGTGGCAGTAACACAATCGCAATAGATTATCACTGGCCAACACAGATTGCCTTTCTCATACGCTCATGCTTATTATCTTACGTATTTTTTCATGCTATTTCTGAAAATAATTACAAAATTTTTCCATCACTTCAAGATTTTGAGAAATTTTCAGTAATCCGTTCTATTAAAATATGTTAGTTTTTGCTGTATTTAAGGATAATTGTTTTTTACTTTCCCATATCAATATACAATACTAAAGAACTGTTGCAGTGTCTGACATGTTTAAAGAAGCCTTGGACTGCTCACATTACTCTAAGAAGTTCGTTAAACGGTAAGAGCACTCCTGTGCCGTTTGCAGTTCCTATGATTTGGCGAAGGCAAACGGAACATATGACGGACTTCTACTTTTGCTGTACCGACATCTTCGGGTTTCCAACAAAAATAAGAAGACAATTACATGTCCTAATGGCATCTGCTAGTGGTAGTTCAATACTCATTTGAAACGCCTCTGAACGTCTCAAATGCAGAACAGGTTCCTACAGAAAAAGAGGAACCAGTTTCGGAGATGTCAATTACTCATGAAGAATATTTTGCATCCCAGGAAAACAAACCTCATCTAACAACTCCATCATTCATAAATAACATATTTTGCTGAATACTCCTTAAAAACTCGGGAAGATCTTGTTGGAAAAAATTGAGATACGTTTGTCCGTTTAAGCGATTTGGCAAAAAGTGAATAACCTAAAAATTAAAATGAGATGAATATGCATAATAACAGAATAGAAAGTTTGCACTGAAATGTTTTACCAGATGGTTACCCAACAATCCACCCCATTCATTTAAGATAAAACGTTGCTGGTGATTTCTTATTCTAACTGCACGAGGATTTGCATGATTCCATTGGTGTTCATTGTGTACGATAAAAACACCTTCGTCTGTCCAGAGAATCGAATCTTTCAAATAGTGATGAGCAAGGTGCCATTCACAAAACTCTATTCGAAGTGGATAATCGGTGTTTTGCAGATGTTGCACCTGCGTATAGTGGTAGGTATGTTGTTGATCACGGTCTAGAGCACACCACACGCAGGTGGAGTCAATTCCCAATTCCCTGGCCACAGATATAGTGCTTCATTCGAGATTATTGTTTATCAAATTAAGAACAGCATCATCATGAAGACGCTGGCAACCAGCACGTGGTGGCACAGCAACACTACCATTGAACAGAGTGCGATTCTCCAATCTTCTAAAAACGTTAATAATTGGTCGTCGCCGCAAAAGGATATCCCGAAATTTGAATTTTTCTCCAACAAATATATTGGGGTCGAGATAACAAGGATGAAAGTTCTTGGCTCCAAAGTCACGTATTTTTGTGTATCGCAATCGTCAGAAAGAATTATCGCCGTCTTTTTTTATCACAAAGGGTCTTTCGATTTGTAATAAGTAATAATGCTACTAATTTAATAAAAGTGTTTTTAAGCTATGTTTTGAACGAAGTCTGAAAGCTATCTGCTGCACACAGAAGCTCCTATTGTCACGAGGTTCAGATGAAAACATCCTGTGAAAATATTAAGAGTCTTTGAATAAAATTAATTGCAGAAGATATAAGTGATACATCAGCGCTGACCTTAAAGTTGTAGTACTTCTACTCGGTTTATAACTTGAATACACCAAATATTGTTGTTTCCTTTGTGAATGGGACAACCGAACTAAAAGTTAACATTACGTTTTTAAACAGTGGTAGAAAACAAAATAGCATAATTCATCAGATACTAGTTGAGCTCGCTAAAATAGTTTTACCCGCATTGCATGCAAAACTAAGACTGTTGAAAATTTTAATTAAAGCAATGAATAAAGAAAACCCAAGAATTTAGTATTGCAAACATTGGTTTCACTATACAGTGCTTTCGTAAACTAGTGGATAAATTCCTTAAAAATTCAAAGAATAACTTTTGGAAAAAATGCATTTTTTTCAAATATCTATACATACAAGGTCACTCGCCTAGAAGGTATGACGTCATCGATGTTTTTTTAATGGAAACCCCCTTTTTTATTACAAATAGTGAAAGAACGATTTTTTTTACTTGCGGTAAACTGATTTTCAAGTATAATGCAATTTGCAAAATACTAAATTTAATTTTAGGAAGTATGATTTTACGTTTTTATCAATGACAGCAATCAATAAAAAACATGTCAGTCGTCTTGATTACTGTCAGGCAGACAACGGTGCACAATTTGAACATTTAATTTAGTTGTTTTTAAAGTTATTGCAATCAAATTTAGTATTTTGCAATTTGATTTTTTTTTCTTAATTTTTGATCAGGTGACCTATACTCAAAAATTAGCTTAGCGTAAGTAAAAAAAATGCGTTTTTTTTTCCAATTCCGTAATAAAAAAGGGGGTTGTTATTTAAAAAAACCTCGATGACGTCATATCTCAGCGCGGGTGACCCTGTGTGCATATATTTTATTTGAAAAAATGCGCAAATAACAATAAAAATCGACGAGCCCCAAAAGTTATTACTTGAATTTTTAAGGAATTTATTCACTACTTTGCGAAAGCACTGTATAAAAGATGCAAAAATTAAAGAATGATTATTTCTAGAACACCAAATTAATCTGTTAGAGACATTAAACGACTTAGAACATGTAGCTTGAAATGCTTTTAAGGCAGTGATACAAAGCTTGCTATGAAATACACATCTGAAAACTATCAAGAAACTGTCACTTATTTCCCCCGAATCTTGGCGATGTTAATGATAAATCCGAAGAACGATTTCATCAAGACATTTCCACTATTGAAAAACGTTACCAAAGCAAGTGGAACAACGAAATGTGTGCTGATTATTGTTGGAAGTTGATATCGGACACTTCTCAAACCCAGTATAAGAAAATCGAGAAGATAGAAACATGTTAAACACACTACAGCAGGATATAAACATAAAAACTTTAATAAAAACAATTGTCAATCTCCTTTCCGCAAAACCTGACATATTAGGAACGATTTGTTTGTACTGTTATTAGAACTGAAAACAAAAGAAAATTGTAGATAGCTAATAAAAAGCAAATACAAAATAGAAAATGTGTTGACTTGACTTGTTGCATGAACCTAGCGTAAAAGTTTTTAATTAAAAATTCTGGTTACTTATATGAATATCACTCGGTATATTCAATTTTCAAACTAGAACATACGAATTTAACATTGCAACACTGTTTTTGCTAGTTCTTGCTCACCAATTTAACTCACACGAACAGAAATGGTATCAATGATATCAAATGATACCAATTACTATAATATTTACTGGTGTAGTATAGGAATACCGGCAAAATATTCGAATGCAAAATGTTAATTGCCTATGTTCGACTTTGAGATTGAAGACCTGGTATATATGTGTGTGTGACATTGAGCAAGTTAGTCGTAAAAAGGGATGTTTATTATTCTATGGTAACTTGCTCTTCTTAGTTTTGCCTTACGAGGGGTCTAAAGTTGGAAGCTAACCTTACATATAAAAGCTAATAATAAATATTTTTCTCTTCGTCTTCTTCATTTTAAGATATTTAATCTGTTTATTAAGGATTTTGAATATTTGTAGAGTCTGTGCTAGTATCGATATTCAGTTTTCTTGTCACCTCTTCAAAAGCGTTTGATTTCTTGAAAGTAGAATTAATATGTCAGGACATTCTCTATCAATGTGTGAATTCCATTCTTCAAGGCGATTTTTAATAAATTTATGAGTATCTAGTGTTCGACTCTAATTTCTAATATCCTGAGATCTTGACTCGATTTCTTTGTGACTTTACTACAATTGATATTAGAGTATTAATTTCCGTTATTCTAGTTATTATATATCTATAGGGTCCAGCAACTGGTATGACCTATTTTCCAAGACCTGTCCTAAGGATACAAAGTAATGGATTGAAAGAAATTTGAGATGAATATCAACTTTATTATGTGCAATTTTAGTTCCTAAGAATTACTTCATTTAAATGGCCTCCCTGAGCCTCGATGCAGTACTGCAATCTTTGTCTAACACTCTAACGTTTTGCATCACTCTTCTCAACCATTCTGGTCCAATACTCTCTATTTCTTCTGAAATACTCATTTTAAGGCCTTGTATTGTTTGAGGACGCTTCTCGTAGATTTTTGCTTCAGATATTCCCACAAAAAGAAATCAGGAGCCGTCAAATCGGGGAAATTGGACCACCATGTTGTGTTATCAAACCTCAAAATCCACTGTGTTCACAACTGATTGACTTCGTATATAGTATATTACAGCCCGAGTTGGGAAGTGTTTCATTACTGTCGAGAGATTAGTTAGCTGATTGAGACGCGAAGCGTCGAAATCAGCTATTATCTCGAGACTAAGGAAACTTCCTGTCGAGGTTTGTATACTATTTTATTCGCAACCACTTTATTCTAAACAATAATTGGAAAAATTATTATATTATGATACGACAGGTTGTGACGCGCATGAATGGATCAACGAGATTCCCAGTGTCCCTACCTACTCAGCGGTCGGGAATGCACTTCCCGCACTCACTTCCCGCACTTGAGCGGGAAGTAAGTGCTGGAAGTATCGGGCTGAAATGTACAACTTCCCCCACTCAAATGAGGTCAGGAATGTTAACATTACATATAAGGTTACGAATAAAAGCTTTTAACCACGTCTACGCGTTGGTTAATTGGAAAATGATCTATTAAACTGCAAACGCACACAAATCTGACAATAGAAATGCCAATAACAAAATACTGTTTTCGTAATAGCCTACTAAAAATAGGTCATACCAGTTGCTGGACCCTATATATCATGTTGTATATCTCAGTTTTGCTGTCCGTCGACAATTGATGTGTTTGTATTCTTCCAAGTGATATCGATGTATTTATGTGAGAAAATTCCTGCCACTATTTATTTTCACCAAAATGATTGAAAATTATTGCCCGTTGGGCCTCTATCTGTGTCTGCTCCAACTTTCATCGCAATGGATGGCAGTTGTCGTACGCTATCTCTTTTAAAGAAATCATATTGTATTGCTCTTCAGATACTGTGAACTAATGTAATAAAAGTTGCTATTCATCTCATCCTCTAATTCAGTAATTAGTGCGGCATTTCATTTTTCCATATTTTCTATATCCATAACACATTTAATAGTGTATGGCTCAGAGAGTCATCCGGTCGAATTTCTGTAGCCATCGGAACTTCTTCTGCCAAGTTATCGTTTATCTTTATTCTAGTTTGTGAATTGCCGTTTATCGGTATTATCAAACGTATCCGTTCCGGTGGTGTGCCCTTTTCATGCAATATATTCAATACTAGCTGTAGCCCGTGGCGTATGCCACATTTAAAATGTAGCACTGCTGCACAGTAAACCATTATCACAGAAACAATAAGAGTGTATTTAAAGGGAGCGTGTGGGAGACTCTGGCACTCTGGGTCCCATTCAGTAAAGCAGGAATAAACCCTCCTTATTATTAAATGATATGTTCTTGTGTTCATAGCTTCAAAAAACACAATCAATAGGTATAATAAGTAATTGATTTCTGTGATAATATCCCTATTAAAAGTAATGGGAAGTTTGTTTACAGAAACCGGAAAACAGTAAACCCGAAGAATGAAGCCTTGGAACTTTTTCAGGTTTCACACGGCATGTAGTGCTGTGCATTATTTAAAGGTATGATGATAATTTATCAATTACCTTAAAATAAATATTGTGTTAACTTAAGAGAGTTGTAAGTCCTACACATAAAATTCCAAAATATTATACTTAGAAGACATAATTAATCTCTATACATCAGATATAGCAATACAATAGAAAAATTTGGATATTTCTGGTAATTGAGTACCTACGTGATAATAAGAAACATATATTAAAACGATTTAAGAAAAATAAACAAAGTGTCAAAAGAAGCCTGCGGGAAGAGGAAACTAAATTTCACACAATTAAACGGAACCGAATGTCGTGGTTCACACAAGAAATAAAAGAAACCTACAAAGAGAAGGTAAAAGTATACAAAAATTATAAACACATAAAGAATAAAAAATACTACCAAAATAGAGTTATAAAAGTAAGAAAAGGATATTATGTACTGGAAAAATTTCATTCAATCAATGTAACATGCTTTTACTGAGTACAAAAACATGCATGCGGCATCTGCCGAAATAGAAAAGTTGAGACCAAGGAATCGTTAAAGACAACTAAAATTAATAACAAAGGATAGACGATATAGTGTCAGAAACTATACCAATCCTAAATGCAACCAATACCACAACAAGAAAATATGCTGCAACAAACAACGTACAATTAATGCTCCAATATGGAGCAGAATTATACTGTTTGAGGCTTACGCGGTTACTCAAATTATTTTTCTTAGCAAAGAATTTCGGTTCTAGGCAAATTGCTCGAATGCAATTGCTCGAAAACAAATTGCCCGAAATCAGTTGCTCGAAAGTCAATTGCTCGAATGTGGTTTTGCTCGAATTGCAAGTTTCTCGATTATCTGTAGCTCGAAAAAGATAAAGTTGTGAAATAGCCTTAACTAGAATCAGTTAATATCAAATATAAAAAAAACACAAATTACAACTTATAACCTTTACTAATAAAAAACCGTTTGACCGCGTTCAACATATGAAATTAATTGATACCCTACAACACATTGGCTTAGAGGAAAAGAACATCACATTGTTGAGAACTCTCTATTGGAACCAATCAGCAACAGTGAAAGTGGATACCTACAGCTGAAGAAACTGACGAAATCCCCATCAGAAGAGGTGTACGACAGGGGTGTGTTTTATCACCTTGCTTTTTTAATGTATACTCACAGGTCATTTTTAAAGAAGCGTTCCAAGAAGAAAAAGGAATAAGAATCGGGGGAGAAAGCATTAAAAATATAAGATACGCTGATGATACTGCCATATTGGCCGAAAGTATTGAGGACCTGCAGGGGATGGTGAACAAGGTAAACGAACATAGTATGCGAATGGGGTTAACCATAATTATAAAGAAAACCAAGCTATTAATAGCCAGCAAGATTGATATGGGCCCACAGATTTTACAAGTAAATGGGTCAAATATTGAACAAGTTAGCCACTTTAAATACCTTGGCTGTTGGCTCAATAAAACCTTGGATCCAGATGAAGAAATAAAATGCCGCATACAATTAGCAAGAAACGCTTTCATGAAGTACAGAACAATACTAAGTAATCATCATCTCCACTTATCCACAAGAGCCAAATTTGTAAAATGTTACGTCTGGTCTGTGTTGCTATATGGGTGCGAAACCTGGACGTTAAAAGTTGATACTATGAACCGCATTGAAGCGTTTGAAATGTGGTGTCACCGAAGAACTCTCAAAATTCCTTGGACAGCAAGAAAAACGAATGAACAAGTTTAAATTTAACAAATAAGGAAAGGGAACTACTAAATATAATAAAATGAAGAAAGCTAGAGTATCTTGGGCATGTGCTCCGGGGACAGAAGTATTAACTTCTACGACTAATATTAAATGGTAAAATTGAGGAAAAGAAGTGGATCGGCAGAAAGAAAATGTCGTGGTTGAGAAAAATGCGGCATTGGACTGGGTTAACAGCGGAACAACTATTCCACGCTGCACGAGATCGAAACCATTATCAAGAAATTATTGAATTGGTGATCGACAACGCCTGATAAAATGGGCAAGTCACGCAAAGAAGAAGAAGAATAAAAAATAGGTATAGGTATGTATTACTTTCCAATAATAATTACTTTCGTGTCCCAAGAAAAACCTATTTAACATTATTTGTAATAACAACAAACCCATTATCCTGATTATGAATACCCGTAATTACATTCACATGATAATCACTTTCCTGTTATAAGAAAAGAATACTGTCATTGACCACTTACTACAAAAGATTTTGAAGATTTTAGTATCGACGCATTATTTAATACCACATAAATTCGAGCAAAACTTTTTCGAGAAATTGCGGTTCGAGGAACTTGTACACGAGAAAAGTTACATTCGAGCAATTTGACTTTCGAGCAATTGATTTCGAGCAATTGCATTCGGGGAATTTGCCGGAGACGTAGAATTTCGGCTTAGACCGCGTAGTCTTGGTGGATAAACACCCAGCACTCTGGCTTAATGTACCTTGCACCTTGTGAACTCAAGCAAGGATCTACGCGATGGCCATCCTCTTTGGTTTCTCGTGTTGTCGTGGCAGATTTGGATTTGTTGCTGTTTGTGCACCCATAACGTTTCACAAGACCTTGAAGCTTGCATCATCAGAGGGAAAGCCGCACTAAGAACTAAATGTCGATGTGGAACTATTTATAGTCCTCTGTGCCAGCCGCTCGGAGCGATGTAACGCTGATTTGTCGTTCAAGTGCAGCGTAATCCGTGGGGCGTGGCCGTATGATGCACAGTGGTTGTAATTCTTTAGATCGTGTATCACAGGAGTCAACGTTTCACTACGCTTAAAACCATCTTCCCTGTTTATATTATTCGAATGTTTTTCTATTTCTATGGCTCCACGTATCACTCGTGGGAAGTATATGGGTGCACAAATAGCAACAAGGCCAAATCTGCTTAAGTGTCCTCGTTCTCTTCTTCTTCTTCTTCGTTTTCTTAATTTAGGATTTTGCCTCATTTGGTACTACTGGAAACTGCGTTTTCTGGGTGGATATCTTCATGTTAAATGTCGTTGCTGTCGTGTTTAGTTCAGCCATAAGAACGCATCATCCGCGTATCATATTATTTGTATTTTGTCATTCCCGATTGTTTGTTTCCTTTGCTTTGATTATTATATGGTCCATTGTTACATTAAACAGTGTTGGACTCAAGCTGTCTTCTTGTCTGATGCTTGTGGAAACGGGTACTTTTTCTGTTGTTGTATTTAGTGTTCTTATTTGTGTTCTGTTGTTACTGTTTAGTTATTTGACTATGCTAATAATGTCGTTGCTCATTCCTTTATCTGCTAGTAGATTTATTACATCCGTAAGTCAAACTCTGTCAAATGCAGATGTGAAATCAACAAAACAAAGAAACTGGTTTGTCGTATTCTATGGCCTTTTCCACCAGTTGTCTCATTATAAATATTGTATCTACAGTGGATCTATGCTCTCGAAAACCTTGTTGTTCCTCATTTGTTTTTATTTGTCGGGTATTTATTGTTGATAGTATCCTTGTAAGTAGCTGCGAAACGCAACTCAAGACTGATATTTCTTTATAGTTTGCGGGATCATGTTTAGCACTCTTCTTGAAGATTAGAATGGTAATGCTTGTACGCCACTCATCTGGTATCGTTCCAGATTGCATGAGTTTTTCAAACAGTGCGGTTAATTGATTTATCAGATCCTGGTCTCCATATTTTATCATTATCCTCGTTCTCAAGGTACTCAAACAACACGAGCCACCACAAGGTGCAAGGCACATTAAGCTAGCGAATGCTGGATATTTATCCACAAAGACTACGCGGTCTAAGCCGAAATTCTATGTTAACAAGAATCATTGGAGCAGAAGTCTTAATGTACTCGAAAACATAACAAAATTCCAATGAATTGATCAAATATGGACGAAACAACTTCAGAATCCCAAACTAAAATCTTTATACGTATAAAATATTAAGAATGAGAATGGAAATCAAGCATAGCCATATCGGTCTTCAAAAAGGAGATAAAAAATCCTGAAAACTATAGGGGCATTACTTTATTGAGTAATTTATACATAAAATTTACCATAATTTTTTCTTACAAAATTTGTGAATTAATTATAAAATAAACCTGGCAACATTATTATCTCTAAGCTTTAATGTTTTTAGATCAAGACACGTAGAAGTAAAGCACTATTCTATCAATTCCAAAGTAACGCCTGTTTGAATATTAATTTTATTATACACAAACCAGCATTTAGTAAATATAAATCTCGTTTTTCCTTTTGTTTTGTTGTTTCTATCTAGTTAACTATCTATTATTTATGAAGAAAACTCGTTATAAAAAATTACATGCATAAAATTTAAATTAAAGTGCAGTAGGTTTTTAGCGTTCAGTAGGAGTTTGAACCAAACGAAGAAATTATAACTTTTATAAGTAAAATATTAAGTAAGGGTCGGTCTGTGTATGTGGACCTAGCTCTCTTAAAATACCGCAGCCACACATTACACTAAACTGAACTAATGAGTGTAATAACATAGTATCGTCACAGCAGACGTGTTTATGTGCACGTACGCAGTTACCCTCTATTACTACCATGCGTTTTTAAATCATTTAATTCAATTTAAAATTTACGCGACTGAATTGCGTGTCTTAAATAATAATAGTCAGTCCAGTCTGTTATTGATCATTTTTGCCTAGTACAAAATTATTGTTAAAACGTTTTAGTACAGTATTTTAAAGCGATGAATCTAAATTTAAAAAGCTTAGAAAATAGTAAACAAATATTTCTCTTTACTACTCGTAGCTTAGATGCGTTTGTTACCTGCTCATGTAAATTATGAATGTTTTATCAGAATTATAAATATCTGTCACTATAAGACAGTAGACAGTATACCTGAATAGCCTGTCGTTAATAGTTATATAAATATTCACATAATTAAATTTTATAACTGTCCATAAAAACTGTGATAATATACACAAATAATAACACACGTGACTGTTTAGTTCTGTGTCTTTCATAATATCCAACTTGAATACCACTGCTGTAATAGGCATATCTAAGCTTTTATGTATGAAAACTAAATATTCAATTACATCCTAATTGAATATAACTCCCCTTCCAGCTTTAATTTGTATTTACTCTTAGATATAGTATATTATACATACTGTTTACGCTCTATGCAACGTTGTTTATACCATTTACTTACAATTGTACTTTCGGACTCCCTTCCTGAGCCTGGACATTTTCCTAACAACTTCTCATGGCATTTTTTATGAACGGCAGTTTGACAACCTAAAAATGCAAAGTTTATATACAATACATTTCACTAACAATACTTACATTGGCACTGATATCCTTGTTTACAAAATCCCCAAAGGAAATCCTTGCAAAACGCACAGAACGTTGGCTGTCTAAAAAATTTCGCTAGGAACTTGTGGCCTTTAACTTCGTGCACCCTAAAAAATACACTAACGTTAAATCAAATACAATGGCAAAATTATATGTTTTGTAAACTTTTGTAATACTATGGATCCTATAAATTAAGTTTAAAACTACACAGATTCGTTGTTCTGAATGCATCGTTTAAAAATTGGTAAATGGGTTTACACGGAACTTTCCTCGCTTAAATTAGGTACATCAAATTTACAAAAATTTTGTACGCTCGGATTCGAACTCCGCGCTCCCACGCGAATATTTCGAGTCCAGTTTCTAATCCGCCGCTCGGGTCTGTCGCTCGCAGCCGCGTGAATAACTGAGCCACGACTGTGGTGGAATTGTATGAGTTTCTGCTGAGTTGTAAAGACATCATACTATTCTGCCCATTTGTGATATTTACCCTGTATCTGTTAGGTCTCATTTTCGTCAATGATAGAACTTGAGCTATGTGCAAATTATTACTTTTATCTATTTCTTAGTTAAAGCAAAAAGATACAAAATTTAATTTTTTAAGGTGCTCAGCCTGTATATTTGCCCGTAATGTTCTAGGTTTCATGCCAGGTAGATATATAATCTGCATGCAAAATATCGTCTTTCTTTAACAAATAGCTTTTGAGTTATACCGTCAACAGACAGACGGAATTAAGAAAACCTGTTATTACTCATCTAGGGGCCCTGAAACGTGAAGATCTGAAGAAATCTCAGAAAGTGTTTTTGCGATTACAATACTTCCTTCGTCTGTTAGACGAGGGAAGTAAGAATGGCACATAATTTTGAATAAAATTCTTTCACAAAGAACGTTTTTCCTTAAATGACAAACAAACCTGCCTGATATTTAAAAGAAATGTCGGTTACCCTATGTATCACTTTAAATGCTTAATGCTTCCCTCGTTTTTCAATGCACAGGGTGGGCAAATTTGGATTTGCATAGAAAATTTCGATAACTATAGAGGTTATGGAAAAATAGCCCCCCCCCCTAACCCCGATCTCATTTTTCGAGAAATGCTTAAGGGTGGGAACCAAAATTGGTTAACATCGTATGTTTTCGAATTATAAATAATAATTCGATTTTTCGACATTTTGTTTTGTAGCTATATCTTGCTCATGTATAAAAATAAACAATAATAGTTTTTACTGTCTTCAGGCACTTTTTGATATCAATGCAGTGGCGTAGTCAGTTTTTCAAAAAAAAATGAAATCCGAGTTATACATACTATAAAAAATCTGTATTTTTTTATATAGAACCTATGATTGTCTGGGGCATCGTGAGAAAGGTGATTTTTTTCTCATGGCAGTGATATATCGGATGGGTGGTCATACCTCTGAACATAGGCAATTTACATGGCTTATCACTGTTGTGCATATTCCTGGTCACAATTTTTATTGAAAAAAATGGTAGTGGGACTAAATTAAAGAGAATAATTTTTCGCGTCGTTTAGTATTAAAAACTTATTGGATGGTAATTTTAGATAAAAATATTCATTTTTAAATTTAAATATTTCCCTCACTTATATTTGGAAATATCTACATTTTAAAATTAATATTTTTATGCACAATTAACATTATCCAATAAGTTTTCAATACTAAATGACGGGGAAAATTATTCTCTTTAATTTAGTACCACTACCATTTTTTTCCATAAAAATGGTGAGGAGGAATATGCATAACCGTGATAAGCCATGTAAACTGCCTATATTCAGAGGTATGATCAACCACCCGGTATATCATAATATATAATACAACATACAGTGTGCGTCACAAATTTCAACACATATAAACTTTTTCATTATCCATTTAACAGGAAATTGTATTCCTGAAAAGTTCGAGCATCTTCTTAAACTAAAAATGCTCTTACTAAAATTTAAATATCTGCTTTCGTATACGGGGTAGTTTCAAAGATAAGAAAATGTTTCAAGAATAAAGTACCCTTAGTTTTTAAAATAGTAAAAAATGTTATTTGAAGAAGTTGCTTACAATTGCAAATAAGTTTCAAATAAGAAGTCACAACCACTTCTCCTGAAGAACAATTTTTACTGATTTCTCCTGTTTGTTTCTTACCACCCTGTGTATTACCAAATGAGATACTTCACAGTTAACTTATCGACCAAAACGATAACGCTCTACTGTCAAACTTGAGTTTTCCTCACATATTAACCAAGTTATTACGAGATTCGAAATTAGTGCTATAAAATCTCATCGTTGTGTCAAAAAACAGGTACCTTCAACAAACGATTCAAACATCAATAACAATTCAAATCAATTATAATAATTTTTAATAGAAATTTTATAGCAAATACTTCCAAATAAGATTTTTGTGTATTTTAAAAAATAGGGGCACTTTATTCTTCAGCCATTTTTACGTTCTCGAACCTGCCCGGTATACAAACGAGGATATTTTAATTTTTACAAATGCATTTTTAATTTGAGAGGATGCAGAGACACTTGTCGAGAATAAAATTTTCTGCTAAATATAAGCGATATAAGTGATTAATTCTGTCAATAAAACAGTGGTATTGTAAAAATGCAAAGACGTATACTTTATTTAATCCCGTATAATCTAAATGGCACAAGTTTTCAACTAGAAATTGAAGAAATATTTAAAACTAGCGTTCTTCACCAAATTGAGCGCGAAATAATTCATTTAATGCAATTTGTACAAGAGTGATCCGTTTGTGTGTCGAGTTAATTTTGAGGTTAGCTATTCCATATAAAAAAAGTCACTTATAAAAATTTGAAAACCCTACTACTAGCTTACTTGCGTCGCCCTGAGTCGATTGACACCAAAATAACCAATTCGGCCCACGGGTTCGCTCTCAAAGTGGCGTCAAGCAAACAAGCAATGAAAATTATTATGTCGGATTACTTTGAAAATTGTGTAAGTAGTGAAAATGAATAAATCGATCCCATATAATATATAGGTATCACTGAAATGGGAATAAAAATCTCTTTCTCATAATGCCATAGCCAACTATGAGTTCAATATAAAAAATACGATTTTATGCTATACCCCAATTTGTTTTTAAAAAACTGACTACACCACTGAATTGTTATCAAAAAATCTGGGGTAATACACTCACACAACTTCATTTTACAGTAATCACATAATTAGCCAACAATTTGATTTTTGATTTTTAAGCGTTTGTCAAAAATTTATAAAATTACAAATTCTACAGAAACGGTACAAAATAGAGCGTTAGTTGAAGAGACAAATTTTCAATAGTAATATAACAAGGGCGAGACATACTTACCGATAATTTTGCACACGCCAAGGGTCGAGTGCTGGTTGCAATGAAAACTGTCCCGAGGGCTTGCCCGAGGGCAGTTTTCTAAGGACAACCAGCACGATGACTCTTGGTACGGGCAAAATTATATGTAAGTGTGTTGCCCGCGTTTATATTTTGGAGATTATTACGCGAAACCCGTATACGAATTATGATTTAAAAATGATCTAACAATGCCAAAAAACTCAAATTGCTTGTTTCTTGCATTTCTATTTCTAATTAAGACACCATCCACGCAGTCGATAATCATCCCTAGGGCGCTTATCGCTTGGTAAGCAGCCCACGGGCGCTTATCAGGTAATCAGTTCGGGATTGGTTGATTTTCAAAAAATGCATGATTTTCATTGGCTGATATCAGTCATGTGACAGTTGTGTGTAATAATCTCTAAAATTTTAAGCTGAATTCATTAATGTAATAATATACCGGGTGTTCTATTTAACATAGGAGTTAATAAAAAAAATACAAAAAAAAACAAAAGAAACCCATTTTAGAAGTATTCAACAGAAAAATCACCTATCTCACATCAATACACATTAAAAATGTAATAAAAATGAAAAGTTTGAAAAAATTCGTTAAAGCCGGCTGTCCCATCTACATAGTACTAAAAACTTATATATGAAGTTTTAACGTCATACCTCTTTTCGTTTTTGAGATATTCTGTTCACAGACAGACACACAGTACACACACACACATAAAGACACACCAATGAACAAAAACATGTTTTTGGGTTAGGGAAATCGAAAACGTGAAGATCTGTTGAAAACTCCATTTCGAATTTTTGGGGTGAATCCAATACTTTCTTTATCGTAAAAGGAAGTAAAAAGTGTCTAAAGAACGTAAAAATTACTTTTCTCTATTTACATAAGCGAGATATGACGACAAAACGAAAAGTCGAAAATCAAACCTTTGTTTATAACTCAAAAACAAAGAACGATAGCCAATTTTGGTTTTCATCATTAAGATTTCCTCGAACAAGGAGATTGAGGATTAGGGGGGGGGTCTTATAATTATCAAGATTTCCTATGAAAACATCGAAATGTGCCCAGCCTGTACTTAAACGTTTTACTGTTCTAACACACTTTTTCTTTCCTCGTCTAAAAAACGAAGGAGGTTTCTTCAGATCTTCACGTTTCAAGGTCCCTAGATGATGAAAAACAGGTTTTTCTCAATTCCGTCCCTCTATCTATCTGTCTGTCTGTTGGCGGTAACTCAAAAATTATTTATTGGAAGAAGACGATATTTTACATTCAGGTTATATGTCTACCTGGCATGAAACCAAGAAAGCTGCAAACAAATATATACTGGGTGAACACCTTAACAAATTAAGCTTCGTTTATTTTTGCGTTAACTGAGAAATAGCTAAAATTAATCATTTGCGCATAGGTCAAGATTTACCCAACAGATACATGATAATGTCGTAAAAGAGTCAAAAAGTTTAAGCAACAAGTCCGTTAAATAAAACAGTGCATCGCAAATTAGGTAGAAGTCTTCGATGAGCCCGTGGATCGTTCGCAGGCGTTCGAATAGTTTGAATCCCATGGCCGGTGATTTTTTATTTGAAATTGATTTAATTCACATTGCCAAGTGTTTCATGTTATTGTTTCAGTATTATTATGAATGTGAAGATATTTTTACCCCTATTTTCCTTTAATTATTAAAATTATTTAGTGTCGCAACGTCCACTTGCGAGGGAAGTTTTGAGTAAAGCCCTTCACAGATTTGTTCACATTGTAAGAGTTTTGCTAAAAGTAGGAAATAAGTCTAGTGGTTTTACACCATCTTGTAACCTTTGAATATGTGAAAAATTTAATGTATTACTTCTGTTACTTCAGATATTGCATCTTTGTCGAGTTGTGAGAACAATATACATAAATTAATATTAGAAATAAATTTTAACAAGAGACTAGTGCATATAGGGTGCTGCAAAAACGGCGGAATAGCTCTATGTTACCTTATTAAGCAAACTTTCCGATGATGAAAAATATAATAACAGAATTCTTTGTATTATATTTTTGGAAAATATGAGAGTCTAAAGTTTGATTATTAGTTTTTTTAATATTCAGTATTATGATGGAAAACGTTGCACATTTAAAACTAATTATACGAAAATAGACAAAAAGAAGCTCAAGAACTCTTCTTGTATAGAAATGATTTCATTAAATGTTACATCCATGGAAACAATGTAGCTGCGTCTATTTGTAATTAAATAATATTCCAGTTCAGCTAGTTTTGGGAACGGCTCTTAATAATGTAACATCAAGTTAATCCGGCATTTTTGCAACACCCTGTGTAATTAGCTATAAATATTATAGTTTTCAAACATTAAACGATTTTCAATTATTATAATCGTAGAGTTATATATTTAATGCTGCTTCTTTTACTAGCGTTACACTTGAGTGGTCCCAACAATGCTTAACATGCGAAATAGCTATTCTGGTAAACTTTCCGCTAAACTGCCATTTCCGTTGAAAACGGAAATCGTCCCCATAAAATGAAGAAATCCTTGCCGGTAGAGCTTGGTCGTCCAAAACTATAAACTATTTTTAGATTTATCTTAGGAATTGCTTTATGCTGAACCTACTAAGAATAATATGTATTGTATTTTAATATAATAAAGTTTAATGCGAAATTTAAACAAAAACATTTGTTTTTATATGCGACACATACAAAAACTTATAATGAATTATTATAACTCTTAACTCTTAGATAGGAATATTCCTAAAATCTAACGTTAGCTACTTTAATTACGGCCTATTTTTCTTCAATAAACCTATTGATTTCTTTATCAATGGCTATCTTTATGTTTATCCAGTAGACAAGATATTTGAACACTTTCAAGTTGTATTCCATCCAGGGTCAAATTGGTATTTTTGCCATGAATCTTGGGAACTACCATCCATTTTTTTCCTCAAATTTAGACTGTCACCATCTTAAGCTTAAGTACGTGTATTTTGTTCAAAAGATATTATAAATCCTTAATAGATTCAGCCAAAAGCAGTGTGTCCCTAGTGGGGCTAATGTTGCCACAAGACGATATTTTATACTCATTCTCGATCTCGAAAGTTCTTGTTCTCGGTCATCAATTTTTTTAATTTTTAATCATGATTTGAAATTGTGGTAGCTTATGCAAACTCTCAAAGATACTTGCGCTACCTATTTCGATTATTTCCACCTTGCATACCCGCCTACTATGATCAATTAAAAATGAAAATTTTTCGAAACTTACACCACTTATCAAGAAAGGCTGAATATGACTTCAAAACCACTTTTAGCACTTTAAAAACTTCCAGATAGAAATGTTTGTTGGAAAAAATTTAAAAGTAAAATTTGTTTAAAAAAAATAGCAATATGGTCAAAACTAAAGTTCCTTGGTGTCAATTTGACGTATTTGTCCTTTCCAAGGTACGGACATATCGTGACAACGGTTTGTCTGTACCCTGATCGTTGTCCCTTCTCACTCTAAAGTGCTTTAGAGTGAGAGGGGACAACCATCTGTCCGTACCTTGGAAAATACGTCAAATTGACATCAAGGCACCCTAGTCAAAAATGAAATGGCAGAAAACCAAAGTTTAATAGATTTTGGAGTAAAAACAAAAATTTTGAAGTGAACAAGACCTTAAACCAAACTTAACGTTTTATTTTTACGGTGAAATTAATTATTTTACTATTAGGATGTAAGTGATAATGATATCACGTTTTGTACCATTTTTCAAACAGAAATCGCCCAGTAAAAACACAAAATCGGATTTTATGTTTTAACCATATTTCGATTAGTGTTAGCTCTTAAGTGAAATTCTTCTGCTCTTTTTTTCAACAAAAATTCGTATCTGGGTGTTTCACAGGATGCTAAAAACGATTTTGAAATCAAATCCGGCCTACTCTGATAGCTAGGGTTAGTTTGGGTAAGTTGCATTTCTAATATTTAATAGGAGGTTGGTATGCAGATGTGCAAATAATCGAAATAGGTAGCTTAAGTCATCTTGGAGTCTGCACACATCACCAAAGTCATGGTTCTTAAGAATATAGAACATATTTAGGTATCTTCATATCAAGTGAAACACACTGTACACCGAGTGACAATGAGAACAAGGCCATGCTTATTTCTTCTTTATTTATGACTCGATTTAGATAAAATTTTATATGAAGATACTAGATATAATTTCTGATTCACCGATAAATATAGTAAAAATGGCCGACTTTCGGTTTAACCGGAAATGATACTAACTTTGATTTTTTAAATAGATCACCCTGTATATTTTATATTTTTGGGAATCTACAAGTGAAATTACATAAACCAGTCTCTCCAAATTTTCATTTTTTCAAACAAAAACATTTTTTTCCACTTTATTTTTTACGGTAGAAGGCTATGACTTGCAAAAATACGTTCTAATTGACTCTAGCAACTAATAATAGTAGCTATTTTATCAATGAAGTCAATAACAAACCCTCAATGAAAGAACAAAATTTGCTCAACACGTTTTTTAAGAAAAAGTCACTTATTTAATTACCAATTTAACGATATGCATCATGCACTACTTTTATCTTTATCTAAAATTGGAATTAATTTTCTTTTTAATATTTCTGTGTGTTATTTGAGTCGTAGATTTCGAATAACATAAAATATATAAGATGAACCATTTAAAAAATCAAAGTTAGTGTTATTTCCGGTGACACCGGAAGTCGGCGATTTTGATTATACTTTTATGTTAATCCGAAATTACGTCTAGTATCCTTGTATCAAATATCATTCAAATTCATTCATAAGTAACGGAGATAGAGGCATTGCCCTGGTTTCATTGTCACCCGGTATACCCCATTCACTTTTTAACGGTACTATAAGATGCTATTGGTAACAAAAAAATACCAAAGTCAAAGCTAAATTTGACAGCTCATGCCACGAATGGTTTTTTATAGCTAAAGTACCGTGAGATCATTTAAAAACGGGACAGAGAGTGCCATGGAATTTCTGTTTTAGATTCAAACTTTGGTTAACAGCCATTTGTGAAGTTATTAACTTAACCTCAAACAATACATAAGCTTTATTAAACGTCAAAAATTACAGTAAATGTTCAAAGAGAGTGAGTTGTAATTTCTGTCTTGGAACTTTTACTGTAATTTTGGACATTTAATAAAGCTTATGTATTGTTTGAGGTTAAGTTAATAACTTGACAAATGGCTGTTAATCAAAGTTCGAATCTAAAACGGAAAATCCATGGCACTCTCTGTCCCGTTTTTAAATGATCTCACGGTACTTTTCACAAGTTATAAAATATTAATGTCATTTTGAAATTAGTAACTTTTTGTAACTAAATGTTTGCTACACTGATAAAAATGTTCACATTCAAGGTCTTCTCAGAGCACAAATGGACTGAATAGGGTAAATGAATGTGCGTACCGAAATGAGGCAGTTGCTCCACGTAGTAACGTTCTGGGTTTCTCCTTATTACATTTATAAGACTGCAACTGAAAGGATAAAGCAATGAAAGTACAGAGAGGTCAAAAATGAATTTGATCGCAGCAGTCCATGAAATATATGACGACCCTCTACACCGCACTTTAGAAAACTATACTTGAACTACAATTAACTGTATTATTAGTGCATGTAACTTTAACAAGCTAATAAGCTGCACAAATATGCAAAACTATGTAATTGAAACCAAATGTATACATTAAATTAATAGGTAACATTAAAATAGCATGTGGATAAGTTAAACAAAACGTGAAAATAAATTTTACTTTAAAAAAAATTGACAGTTGTATGTCAACAAAAAGCATTCTATAGATCAGGCAAGTTTGATTGTTTTCAATGGCTCTCGCGATCAAGTTTATATTTGATCTCCCTGTAGTTTAGCCGCAAAGTCTCTGGTTCTGGATCAGCTTCGAACACACTGCGATGCTCCAATCAGGCTTTGTCGGTGCGGTTTTAATGCTTAAACCTTCACAAAGAAGAGACCCAGATTCTGTTTTTTGTTAGGATTTAATAAATACTGTTGAAAAACTATCGACATCTAAAAATCCATAATTTTGAAACAAGTATTTAGAATTTGCTTAATATCGTCTCGAATGTTCAATATCGAAAGATCTTCTCAATCTTAAATTTCGAGATTAGACGACACGAAATCGAGAATTATCTCGTATCAACGGTATCACTAGACGAAACAAATATTGTTGACGATTTCTCCCTCTATTCTTACTCCTCCTCCTCCTAATTCCATTATCCTTCGGAAGGATATGGTGGCATCATGTCAAGTCATTTGTTGCTGCAGCCCATGTTGCCCTGTCTTGGGCCTGGTGTGATGCCTCAGCGAATGAGTATCCTGTGTGTGTTTTTATCTGGCCAGTCCATCGTGAGGGAGATCGACCTCTGGATCTTCTGCCTTCGACATTTATGGATGTCAACAATCTTACTTTTATTTTTAGCTCTTGAAGAATAGAATCGTTTGTTCTGTGGGCCGTCCACGGTATTCGGAGCATCCTCCTATACACCCACATCACGAAGGCATTTATTTGATTTGCGTCTGCTTTTTTAATTGTCCACGTTTCTGAAGCGTAGGTTGCAATTGGAAAAATTAACGATTTTACTAGATGTAATTTTGTGTTTCTTGTTACGTCTGTGTCTTTCCATATTTTTATTAATTTTGTTGTAGCAGATCTAGCCATTGCAAGTCGTCTACGTATTTCACTTTCACAACCTCCCTCGTTTGTTATCATAGAGCCTAAATAGTTGAATTGACTGACCACTTCATATCCAGCTACTTGCCTTTCATCGGTTTTATTCTTCCTGGGTCTATCTATTATCATCACCTTCGTTTTCTTGGTATTCAATTTGAGCCCGTACTGTTCACTAGTAGCTTCAAGTTTGTTCATTATGGTTCCCAGTTCTTCTTTGGACGCGGCTATAATCAACGTGCCATCCGCATACCTGAGATTGTTAATCTTCCTTCCTCCAATTGTCACACCTCCATGCCATTCATGCAATACTTCGCGTATAATATTTATTCACTATAAGCATTGAAAAGTAGCGGTGACGATATACAACCTTGTCGCAGTCCTACAGCTGGTTTGAACTTTTCAGATTGGATGCTGCAGACTCTTACCGTAGCCGTATTTTCCTGATACAGATTTTTTAGCAACCATATTAAATGACTCGGCACTCCCATTCCTTTCAAAACCTTCCATAGTTTTACCCAATCGACAAAGCATAAGTAAGTCTCCAGATTGAATTCACGCGGTTTCTCTATTATCTGTCTTACGTTTAGGATTTGTTCTCGGGTTCCTTTTCCTGGGACAAAACCTGCCTGCTCCTCAGAAATCTGGGGTAAAAGGAAAGGTTTCAGTGGTTCGTTGAGAATTGTGAGAAGAATTTTACTGGAGTGGGAGATTAAGCAAAGTGTTCTATAATTTTCACATTCTGTTGGTGATCCTTTCTTATATATTGGTACGAATATCGAGGTACGCCAATCAGTTGGCCATATTCAGGTATTCCATATGTCTTCAACTAGTTTGTGTATTAATTCAATTCCCTCGTCTCCACTACTTTTAATTGTTTCAGCTGGTATCTTATCTTCCCCTACAGATTTTCCTATTTTTAATTTGTTTATGGCCGCTTCAACTTCAGATTTTAAGATGCGCGGCTCCTTCTCAAAAACGTCAATAGCATCCATTTCTTTGCTTTCTTCTGGTTTGTCTTCGGTATAAAGTCGTTCGCAGTAGTCTTTCCATACTTTTGTTATGCCCTCTCTGTCCGTTATTATTTTTCCTTGCTTGTCCCTAATAATTTGGGTTTGAGGCTTAAATTCTCTAGCTAAATATTTCACTTTAGCGAACAGTTCTCGAGACTCATGGCGATTAGCATGTCCTTCGATGTCGCAACAGATGTCACTTATATTCCTTTTTTTATCTCTTCTGCTTAAACGTTTTATTTCTTTACTGATGTAAGTTATTTTTCTCTCTCTGTCATACTCATCTCTAGTGTTAGCTTTGATTTTTCTTCTTTCTTCTACCAGATTAAGAGTTTCATCTGTCATCCAATGCTTTTGCTTTTTTGCTGTTACCTTAGGATTTGTTGATTCCAGAGCGTCTCCTCTTACATTACACCAAAATCTGAAGATATTAACGGAGCACAAGAGAAAGCAAACCACATTCTGCAGACATATCTCTTTTCATAGTGCGCCTCTCTTATTGTTGGCCCATAACATATTCACATTGTTATGGATTCCATTACGTTTTATTCGCTTAATAGCTTAACTAGGGTTATTAATTTAAAGTCACTTCATGTTTTTGCGCTGGTCGTCTTGACAAGTGGAACAGAAATAGAAAATAGCCATTCTGTTGGTAAATGTCCTGCGCTGCATATCATCTTCAAAAATTTAGCCAGAGCTAATATTCTTATCCACTTCATTGACACTCCATCCATAGTTTGCGTGTCGTATGATCTTCTGAATTTAAAATTGCATTAACATTCACCACTCACCGTATCTCTGGGTTGATATTCCTCTCTATTATATTTGCATAGTTTTCCTAGTCCTCCTTAAATCGCCAGTCACGCTCATCAGTTTTCCATCAAATACAAATAGATGTACCGGGTGGCCATAAATATCTGATATCACATTACCTTTGGAATCAACACCGCTTTATTAAAGTGATGAATCCTACTAAACTAAATGTCATTAATGTCATCACAACTGAAATTCCTATCTGTCAAAAATTATTACAGATTGCAATAAGTAATGGAATAAGAACAGGAGATTTTTATAATCGAGTCGTAGGCTAAACTGCAGAATCCGGGGCACATTCCCCTCCTCTTATTGCATTTTATTACATTACATAGGTATCAATACTTATTAAGTAGCTAATTCCATGGCTACCGGGATCTCTGATATTTATGGTCACTCGGTACAAATAGATTATTATATGTACCTGTTATTTCGCTAGTCGTTTTTGTGTTTCAAAGTCACTATGTTTCCCTGCACATCTTCCATTTCTTCACAGTTTCCGTGTAGTCATTGTTTGTTTCCTGTATTTATCGACGATAATACTTGTATGTATCTTTTTTTTTAATATTTATTTTAATTTTTGTTCTTGTGTGATATTTATTTCATTCGTTCTGATATGTCAGCGGACATTCAATGTTTATATAAGTCTTTGATTTATAAAATGCTGTTATAATACGATTTTTACAAATTCTATTCTTGTAAGTTTGGTTTTACTACTGGAACATTTGGGAAACTTAATTCTATTTTACTTTTTGCATTGCTAAAACTAAAATTTACTAAATATAATTTCTGAGAGTATTTTTTAAATTATTTCTTATTTTCGGCAGATGTTTTAGATAAAAATTCTATAATAGTTAGTTTTGTACCAAGGGCATTATGAAGATGTTTATGCCCGTTTGAGGGCGACAAGTTTACAAACCTGAGAGTTTGTAAGTCGCCCGAACCGTATAAACATGCATAGTGCATACAACGTTTTATTTTTCACTTTGGATGCCTCAATAAATTGGAAAGTCTAAACACAGTCCATAACGTCAATTTTAAAAAGGCATAATGAGCGGGCGTAATCATTACGCCCGCTTTTTATGTCCTTGGGTGTTATGGACTGCTTTATATACCTCGCATCACAGATATAAACAAAATAGTAGATAAGTGGAAAATATATCCATTTTATACGATTTAGTTTGACTTAATTCTATTCCATTAGATAGGAAAATAATAATTAATTAATCGAATGGAGTCAAATTCTGTACAAATTATTTTTATAAAAGTGAAGAAATTCGAATTTGCAAAGCAAAAATCAATTTGTTTCGATTTAATAGATAATCGTAGTTGGTAAGTCAAACTCTTGTGTCTGTCAGCAATCCTTGAAGTAATTTTTAATTGCATACGATGATTTTTTTTTAATCTAATCACTCACAGTAGTATGGAACTGTAAACTTTTCAATTATCGATTTGATTCAACTGCAATCGATCTTACTTATTCACGATTTAACTCGCTACATAACTTGATTCTGTTAATCCAGAAACATTGAGTTTTTCCACTTAATTTGTTTTCGAATCCTCCTGTGCCGATTCATTCTAGTCACAATAAAACCTAAGAATTTAAGAAAAAACAAACATTCAGTGAAAGTTTACCTAGTACTATGTAAGATGTTTATTATTCAGGTTCTTTTAACGGAGTCATATGCATCTTTGAAGTCTAAGACTTATACAACTGCTGGGATCCTGTACTCAGAGCACTTCTTTCATTGTGACGATTTGGTCAATTTCCGCTCTGTCCCTGATATTCTATCTGTGCTTCAATCCTCATTTTTATTAGCGTGGCCAATACCTTATATACCACATCTAAAAGATTAATTCCTCTGTAATTGCAATATTTTGTGGCATTTTCCCAGATTTTCTGCATACTGCAGATCTTCAGTATGAATTTGAATATTCTTTGCTATTTTTGAGCGTTCCTATGATTTTATCTAGTCTTGTCTTGTAGGTTCTGCAGCTGGGTCTCTTTCCTCCGATCCGAATTCCTGATCTTAATCTGTTTCTTCTTGTCATTTATGCAATATTTGGTAGAAATGTTTTTCTTATTTTGCACTGTTCGGCTATCAAATTTATATCCTTGTTCATGCCATATATTGTATTTTTATATATTTGTTTTCCCTTTTAACCTCTTTATAAAATTTTCGTATTTATTTTCTTCTATAGTGACTTTCTGCTTCTTCTACCTTCGGTCTATTTATCTTATTTGCTCACTTTCTTTGCCCTCTATGCTTTTTATCTTCTTCTAGTAGTGTTTGTTTTAATGCTTATTTCATTATTTGTCTGTTTTAAGCTGTATGCATTATGCAGCCCACCATTTTCTCTTTCTTAAGTATTCTTTCTTCAAAATAACGTTCTATGCTGCGTTTTGAATAATGTTATAAATTTTTTCCCATTCTTTTTTCTTGTATGTATTATAAGAATAAAACAAGTGACGGCGTTTTCCAAATTTTATCAGATTCTACGCTTTGTATGTTCTGATTTTAATAATAGTAACAAATATTATCTTTTATATATATACGTAAATACATTTTTTCGAAAACTGTCATCAAATGTTGACATTTTCGCTAAATTCTCAGTAAGCAAAGTGATTCTTTTTTGTCACTTAACAGCGAAATACTTTTATGTTCTAGAACGCAAAACTCTTTTGCGTTCTAGAACATAGAAGAAATGTCAAAAAATTTTTAATTTTTTAGGAACTTATTTGTGATTTTATTAATTAAGTAACCCACATTAGTTTTATATTAAGTAATTTAAAATTTCAATAGATACTAATAACTATTATAAACTATTATAAACATGACTAATTTATGTTGTACTACATGTAAATTGAAGGTGCAGATTTTGCAGTCAGTTAAATTTATACATCACTTTGACGTTTGTTAAACAATTCAGCAGGCAGTGGTTCAAAAATTAATTGTTTATGAAATATAAAATTGTCAATTAACGTTGACAGTTACCTTATTTAATTTTTTTTATTCTCATACTACTTAGTTTTATTGCAGTTTTCGAAAAATCATTGTTTGCATCTCGAATGCGAAATGCTTTTGCTTTCTCGAATGGATATTTTGCCTCGCTAAAGCTCGGCAAAATAACTTCCATTCTCGAACGCAAAAGTAGCATTTCGCATTCTAGATACAAAAATAGCCATTTTACCTAAAAAACGTTTATTAGAAAATGTTAAAACGACTTTGGAAGTAACTTTTAGTAGAGCATTAATTCTTTCCGGAATTTTTTTTTGAGTGTGTAATTTGCCCTGGCGTCCCGCTCGGGCAAATTAATACGACGTTGTTGGAATGCACTAATAGTAATTTACGTAACAAGTATAGAAAGTGGAGCTTTTCAGTACGAGTGAGATGTTTCCGGAAGAGGCCGTTAGGCCGAGTCCGGAATTTCGAGACGAGTATGGAAAAGCCACTTTCATACGAGTTTCGTACAATATTTTTTCGTACACTAGCATACAAAACGGAATACTAAATTTATCCTCGTATATAGCAAATAAGTAGAGTAATATTAATGTAATGTAATATTATATGTGTTGTAACTAAGGAAACGTACGGCAAAGTGCTACTTTGCCGTACGAATACCGCAAAATACTACTTTGCCGTACGAATACCGCAAAGTGCAACTTTCTGATTAATAAATTGTACGGCAAAGTAGCTCTTTCAATGCTAGTGTACGAAAAAAACAATTTCCGGATATGAATTAATGCTCGAATGCAGATTCGGTAAGAAAATTGTAACGACACAAACCCTAAAAAGAAGTAATCCACACCTACAAAACATTTCCAAGAAGTTTTGTTGTTGTCTTGATTACGGCTCGTGAACCAATTTTTCTATTGGTCATTAATGAGCGTCGTACGATTTTCTATTAAATTCTTCAAATATTAAGTGCAATAAACAACAACATTGAATACTTTGATACAGCAACAACAAATTTCAGTAATGAGGAAATTTAAAAAAATTACATTCTTGTTATGTTTAAAAAACGAACAATTTATTACCAATCTACTGTTTTTTATGATTTACTTAAGTTTCTAAATTTTAAAATAACGATACAATGTTTATACGAAGAAATAAAATATACATTAATGTAACCTGCATAAGGATCTGTTTCTACAATTTGCAAAACCCTAAAATCACCAAAACATGTGTCATGCCCACATTTTTTCGTAATTATTAATAAATAATAAATATCACCACTTCTCCACATTTATTCTTCGTAACAATTTAAAAAAATCATTTACTATGTAGACAGAGAAGCAAGTTTTATAAAAATATACCAACGACTAATGGCCATAAGCATTTAATTGTTTCTCGAATTAAAACGTTACGTTTATAGGCTACTCTTTTATTTCGTTATATTTTGTCTTTCGTATGGCAAATTACTTATTTTTAGAACTAGTGCAGAGTTAGAAACAGATTGAATACCCGCTCAACGCACAGAAATATCAAAAGATGCTTCTCTACAAATTTTAGAAATTCAGGAAATCACCAAATGTTACTGATCACGTGGCTTTCGACGTTTTGTTCTTCTAACCGACAGCCGATTTTTTTATTAGGATAAATAATACCATTTTTTTAGTAAATTTTATTTGAAGTTTAGAGTATCAACATTAGAAATTAGCGATACATCTGGTAATTGGAAAATAATTATTGATGTGGGCACTGACAGAAAACACAATGCAAACCCATAATTATTATATAATCCAATCTACTGACAAATGTTCTTACACAATCTATTTTTTTTACAAAATGTACTGTAAACTATTGAACAACTTTTATATGTTTTATTCTAAACAATAATTTTTGAAGTACTCTATGCCCAACTTATAACTTAATTTTCAAATATGATATTGTAAAAGTTATTTACTATACAAGTGGGTTACGAGCGTCATTAATATACCTGTGTGTAAGTTACAAACAATTGCGTAGCAATGGAAGTTTATTACAGCACTAGTGGTGTAATGAACTTCATTACCTAACGGAAATAGTGTCAAGTGAGTAATGTAATAAGTCATTATCCAAGCAGTTGTAGATAATAGAACATTACGCAATTGAGTATCAGCGTTAGCTTTGCCATAATGTAATGGTTACTAATGTGTAAAGTACGGTTTTACTCAACGATTCAAAATATAAAAATATACAGGGCATTCAGTAAACACAAAAAAATTAAATTTTTTTGAAATTGGTATATGCATACAACTTTTATACTAGGGATGTTGTATTTTCTTTTGCAAAGGTTTCCACACCTGTGTACAGGCAGATTTGAATTTAAAAATGACAATTAATATTTCTCATTGTTAGTGTGAAAGCAGATATTTTTCTAGAAATTCTCACTTGAAGTTTCATAAAGTGTAATAAAAGTACCTCTTAATAAACGCTACATCAATAGTATCCAACACAGTATTTGTATAATATCCTTAATAGTAGTTATTTACAACATTTATGACAGATGGGAAGTAAATGTCACACCCTTAATCTATTTGTTTTAGTAATTTTTTGGAAGTACATTCCTAGTCAAAGATGATTTTTGGAAGTAGATTCATGAAATTTTGGAAATCAAAGGCCATTTTGTGTTTTTATGTTTATTGAACAGACCTTAGGACATTATTATATGAAATACGATGAAATAATATTCTTTGCATAGTAATAAAAAAAATCTGGTGTGATACACTCACACAACTTCCTTTTACAGTGATCTTATAATTAGTCAAAAATTTCATTTTTAATTTTTAAAAATTTGTCAAACATTTTCAAAAATTACAAATTCTACAAAAACGGTACAAAATAGAGCGTTAGTTGAAGAGACAAATTTTCTCTAGAATTTTAAGGTGAATTCTAAAATGTAATAATATACCGGGTGTTTTATTTACAAATAGGAGTTAATAAAAAAATTTAAAAAAAAAACAAAAGAAACCCACTTTAGAAGTATTCAACTGGAAAATCACCTATGTCACATCAATACACATTAAAAATGTAATAAAAATGTAAAGTTTAAAAAAAATCGTTAGAGCCGTTTTTGAAAAAATCGAAAAAAACTGAAAAATCACAAGAGTAAACACCTACTTCCGGTTATGCGATTTTCTTCAAAAGCTTGCTGTCTCATTTACATAGCACACAAAACTTATATATGAAGTTTCAACGCCATACCTCTTTTGGTTTTTGAGATATTCTGTTCACAGACACACAGACAGACAGACAGACACACAGACAGACAGACAGACCAATGAAAAAAAATATGTTTTTTGGGTTCAGGGGACTCTAAAACGTGAAGATCTGTTGAAAACTCAATTTCGAATTTTTGGGGTGAATCCAATACTTCCTTTATCGTAAAAGGAAGTAAAAAGCAGTCTCTTTAACGAAAAATCGTAAAAAAACTGCCACTTTTTTAACGAAAAATCTAAAGAAGGTAGTACTTTTTCAACTATTTTATTGAAATTCTGAATTGCCAATTTGACAGTTGTAAATTCTGAAGTCCTTTTCGACCAAATTTTGACTTACTAGATATCACTATGCAAAAAAAAAGAACGAGTACAACACGTAGAAAAGCAACTTTTTACTTCCTTTTACTACTATAAAGGAAGTATTGGATTCACCCCAAAAATTCGAAATTGAGTTTTCAACAGATCTTCACGTTTTAGAGTCCTCTGATCCCAAAAAACATATTTTTTTTCATTGGTCTGTCTGTCTGTCTGTCTGTCTGTGTGTCTGTGGACAGAATATCTCAAAAACGAAAAGAGGTATGGCATTGAAACTTCATATATAAGTTTTGTGTACTATGTAGATGAGACAGCAAGCTTTTGAAGAAAATCGCATAACCGGAAGTAGGTGTTTACTCTTGTGATTTTTCAGTTTTTTTCGATTTTTTCAAAAACGGCTCCAACGATTTTTTTTAAATTTTACATTTTTCTTACATTTTTAATGTGTATTGATGTGAGATAGGTGATTTTCCAGTTGAATACTTCTAAAGTGGGTTTCTTTTGTTTTTTTTTCTATTTTTTTTATTAACTCCTATTTTAAATAAAACACCCGGTATATTATTACATTTTTGAATTCACCTTAAAATTCTAGAGAAAATTTGTCTCTTCAACTAACACTCGATTTTGTACCGTTTTTGTAGAATTTGTAATTTTTGAAAATTTTTAACAAATGGTTAAAAATTAAAAATGAAATTTTTGACTAATTATAAGATCACTGTAAAAGGAAGTTGTGTGAGTGTATCACACCAGATTTTTTAATCGTTTGATTTACCTTCAAACTCATAAAAAAGGGTAAAATCGTCACTAGTTGTACAAATAACTATTTAAAATGTAATTTATCATATGTGCTAATTTGTAAAGTAACTTTTTTTTATGAATTTTAATTAACAACAGCTAACAGCGTGCCTCTGTCAATACCGCGTGAAAATCATAATATTTAGAAATGGATTGAGAGCAAGCCGTAACAATTTCATCACACGAAAACTAAATTAACCTAGGAAGATTTTCATCTGCGTTTTAATTGGGCAGCTAGGCCGCAGTTTTTGCAACCTTCAAACACCTTGCAATTAACAACTTATGTGTATAAATAGCGGCTGTGGTCAAACAAACAGAACATCTGTCTGGATCTTTATAAATCACTAAATTCCTGCGCTAATAAAAAAATGTCTTGAAACCGCCAGATTCCTGAAACCACACTCAAATCTCCAATTCAAATTAAAAACTCCGTTCGACTCTCACGACTTATCTTAGTTTTCTCAAGTGGCAATTAATCAAAAACCAAGGCACTTGATACCTTTGATGCTTAATCGCCCCTCTTCTCCGGGTGATCTGTTTCCCTCGAGCTCTCTGGAATTCGTCACTGACATCTGTATTTTCGGAATCCACTGAAGAGTTGGTGAGTAAGGAAGTCGTGGAATTGGCGCCTAAACCTATGGAATCTCTATCCAGGTCGAACGATCTAGGGTGCTGGTATTGCCTGGGTGGCCTCGATCTCCCCTAAAACACAATTTTGGCTTTTAGTAATTTACTATACTATCTTCCTCGTTTCATTCTTATTATTTAAGCAGAAGTAATTCCGCGTGACATTGACAACTTAAATTAGTCACTTCAGATGATTGCCACTGCAATTTAAATGTGATATATGTATATAGACAATGAAAGGGTCCATAACAATAAAGCCACATCAAATGCTATGCCACGGTGCTTGGTAATGTTATACAAACGATGAACAAATACGAAGCAATAACATTCTTATTTACACATAGTATAGGAAAGAATTTTCAGAGAAAGCGTGCACGTTTTATTTAAATAGACTATTTTCATATTTCTTCTCCGCGGTTGCAGATGTAATAAGAAATATGATAAACAAATATCTATAATTAAACGCATTCTCTCCGAGTTGCATATACTTTTTTTCACGTTGCAGGAAGATTTAAAACGAAAAACCTGTATTTTTACTTCCTTTTACTAAATACTATAAAGGAAGTATTGGATTCACCCCAAAAATTCGAAATTGAGTTTTCAACAGATCTTCACGTTTTAGAGTCCCCTGATCCCAAAAAACATATTTTTTTTCATTGGTCTGTCTGTGTGTCTGTCTGTGTGTCTGTGAACAGAATATCTCAAAAACGAAAAGAGGTATGGCATTGAAACTTCATATATAAGTTTTGTGTACTATGTATATGAGACAGCAAGCTTTTGAAGAAAATCGCATAACCGGAAGTAGGTGTTTACTCTTGTGATTTTTCAGTTTTTTTCGATTTTTTCAAAAACGGCTGTAACGATTTTTTTAAATTTTACATTTTTCTTACATTTTTAATGTGTATTGATGTGAGATAGGTGATTTTCCAGTTGAATACTTCTAAAGTGGGGTTCTTTTGTTTTTTTTTCTATTTTTTTTTATTAACCCCTATTTTAAATAAAACACCCGGTATATTATTACATTTTTGAATTCACCTTAAAATTCTAGAGAAAATTTGTCTCTTCAACTAACACTCGATTTTACACCGTTTTTGTAGAATTTGTAATTTTTGAAAATTTTTAACAAATGGTTAAAAATTTAAAATGAAATTTTTTACTAAAATTATAAGATCACTGTAAAAGGAAGTTGTGTGAGTGTATCACACCAGATTTTTTAAACGTAATTTATTGACATTTTAGTTACAATTATTTTAAAATTAGTAGCCTATGGTAAATTTTAAAGTTGGTGGCACTGTAAGTCATTATGACAAGAGCTCACAAGTAGTTCAAATTCGAGGTTAGCAGGTTAGATTTTGCGTCAGTTTGTGTCAAAACTGACTGCTATTATTTTCGGTCTTACGACTACTTCAAATTGTTATTGATATGTAGTAGTAGTATTCGCCGATGCGAGATGCACATTTCAAAGAGATTTTTATGTTCACATACCGAAAATTTGTAACAACTAAATAGGAGAAATTGAGATAACTTCTTACTATGACAATTCCAGTGACGTACATCACGGACATCTAACTGTGTCCTGTCATCTGTCAAGCAAAAGGTTAAGTGAGCAACTATGGTATAGCCCACTCACTAAACACAAAAACATTAACTATTTCTTTAAGTTGGCGTATCCATACAATTTTTGTGTTAGGAATTCTGTATTTTGTTTTGCAAAGGTTTCCACACCTGCATAAAGTAGACTTTGAATTTAAAAATCTGGTGTGATACACGCACACAACTTCCTTTTACAGTGATCTTATAATTAACCAAAAAATTTATTTTAAATTTTGTCAAAAATTTTCAAAAATTACAAATTTTACAAAAACGGTACAAAATAGAGTGTTAGTTCAAGAGACAAATTTTTTCTAGAATTGTAAGCTACATTCAAAAATGTAATAATATACCGGGTGTTCTATATACAATAGGAGTTAATAAAAAAAATTGAAAAAAACAAAAAAAACCCATTTTAGAAGTATTCAACTGGAAAATCACTTATCTCACATCAATTCACATTAAAAATGTAATAAAAATGTAAAGTTAAAAAAAAATCGTTAGAGCCGTTTCTGAAAAAATCGAAAAAAACTGAAAAACCACAAAAGTAAACACCTACTTCCGCTTATGCGATTTTCTTCAAAAGTTTGCTGTCGCATCTACATAGTACACAAAACTTTTATATGAAGTTTCAACGCCATACGTCTTTCCTTTTTTGAGATTTTCTGTTCACAGACACACAGACAGACCAATGAAAAAAATCTGTTGTGATACACTCACACAACTTCCTTTTACAGTGATCTTATAATTAGTCAAAAATTACATTTTTAATTTTTTTTAATTTGTCAAAAATTTTCAAAAATTACGAATTCTACAAAAACGGTACAAAATAAAGCGTTAGTTGAAGAGACAAATTTTCTCTAGAATTTTAAGGTGAATTCGAAAATGTAATAATATACAGGGTGTTTTATTTAAAATAGGAGTTAATAAAAAAAATAGAAAAAAAATAAAATAAACCCACTTTAGAAGTATTCAACTGGAAAATCACCTATCTCACATCAATACACATTAAAAATGTAATAAAAATGTCAAATTTAAAAAAAATCGTTACAGCCGTTTTTGAAAAAATCGAAAAAAACTGAAAAATCACAAGAGTTAACACCTACTTCCGGTTATGCGATTTTCTTCAAAAGTTTGCTGTCTCATCTACATAGTACACAAAACTTATATATGAAGTTTCAATGACATACCTCTTTTCGTTTTTGAGATACTTTGTTCACAGACAGACACACACACAGACAGACACATACACAGACAGACAGACAGACAGACAGACCAATGAAAAAAAATATGTTTTTTGGGATCAGGGGACTCTAAAACGTGAAGATCTGTTGAAAACTCAATTTTGAATTTTTGGGGTGAATCCAATACTTCCTTTATTGTAAAAGGAAGTAAAAATGACAATCAATGACAATTAATAAATCTCATTATTTCAGTGTCAAAGTACATATTACTCTTGAAATTCTTGCCTAGACTTTTATCAAATGTAATAAAAATACATATTAATAAACGCTACATCAATAGTAGTCAACAGAGTATTTGTTTAACATCCTTAAAAGTAGTTAGTTATAACATTTATGACAGTTGATAAATAAGTGTCACACCCCTAATCTATTTGTTTCAGTAACTTTTTGTAAGTACATTCCTAGACAAAGATGAATTTTGGAAGTACACTCATGAAATTATAGAAATCAAAGGCCACTTTGTGTTTTTATGTTTATTGAACAGACTATAATTATGTACAGGATTTTCACAATTAGGTACAGTCGTGTTCAAAAATGTGTTGTACACAGGTAGTTGTAAGTTTATTGCTGGTTGTGTCATTACTCAACAAAGGTCCACACTGTATCATTAACTAGGTAGACCTAGAAATATACTCTCAAAATATTTGTATATGCAACACATTTTGAACTTGGTGTAGTTAATTAATATTCACAAAGCACAAATGCTGTACAACACTTTCATGAACATGACTGTACATTTCAAACTCTTAAATTCGTACAGGTACATTCAATTTTGGAGGATCTTACTGTTTAGTAACTTGACTTTGACAGTTTAAAGCCTGACATTATTGTATTATACATATTATAATAAAAATTGTTCCACTACTGAGTTTCTATTTCGTAACAACCAATCATAAGAGTTATTGTGTTTAATTTAGCGAAACCAAAACTGCGTTAAAAATTCCGCGAGACTGCAGGTCGAGTAGAATTGAGCAGTATTTGTTGAGAAAAATTTTGCAATAATTTGCATGTTAACGAAAAAAAATATCTTCAAAATTTTTGCCTGAGTGGTATTTGGAAAGAATATTCAACAATATGGGTAGATGACTTTTACCGTGTTCGACAGCACATTGTTTTTACGTTTTCCACCTTTAATTCAATACTGGAGCTTCCAACACGATTATTATGAATTTTTAGAACGACGATGATTTGCAAACTTCATTTTGACGTTTTGGTGAAATGTTAGTCAAATTCTACTCACTTAATTGAAATCATTGAAACTAATCGGGCTCGCGTGAAAACACTGCGACATTGGGTGTTTTCAAAGACAGTCAATTTTGTTTGGCCGTTTCTGAAAAATTGAACAATTTTCATTGGTTCGTTCATTATGGTGTTGAATAATCAAGGGTAATACCACAAGCAGTGGCAGAAATTATTGCAAATTTCACTCAACAAAATCACATTTAAATGTCACTCGCCTTCGGCTCGTGACATTTTTGATGTGAATTTGGATCGTGAAATTTAAACGCAATAATTTACATGGAAACGACAAAATATTTGTCAAAAATATATCCACTTCGAGTGGTATTTGGGACGACTATTTAACAATATTAATACATAACGATTAACTTTATTGAAAAATAATCCAACAATTAATATAATTATTCATTCCCAATTAAATTCAGTGGAATACTTCCAAAACACAGCATTTTAACATTTTTAAAACAAGCCACGCCGTTTGTTGGGGTTTAGTGTTACGTAACCTAGCGATATCACTAAGGACAGAACATCGTTGCTAAGCGATACTTCGTAACAAGGCTATTTATTTTTTTTAAAACGTACATTGTTTTGTGAATATTTTGCATGGTGCCCAATATTCAGTGATATACTGCTGTTATTGGTTGAAAAAAGCAAATGTCTGCAATGTGATTGGCTTATATGTTATAGTGTTGAATAGTCAATTGAATCTCTTCCATATTCTCGGTGTGAGAAAACTATATGCCCTACTATATAGTCTAGACATGACGCCCTATTTTATCTAAAATGTAATTTTATGAGATATAACGAGTGCTATCTAACATAGTAGTTACATCACTCAAACGATCGGGGAAAAAACGAAGAACAAGGTTGTCAAAAACAGATACTGAATGTGTGGACACGCAATCGTATTTGTTAAGTAAAATATACGCAGTTATAGAAGAAACTTGTCAGAAACTTCCAGAAAACGACGATCAGACGAAACATCTTTAAACAAAAGGAAACTGATAATACAATAAACTAAAATTCTACCTACAGAAAAAGGTAACGCCACTATAATACTTGACACACACACACACACACACACACACACACACACAAACATACAATGTACTTTTGAAACATCAGTATATCACATGAAAACCATCACTAATATTTACTTACATTTTAACTCCAACAATCACAAAAACATAAAGAGAGGTCTTGTAAAGCGTATTTACAATTGAACCTAAGTTGTTTGCTCTAATAATGAAATCTTCAAAAAAAAAGAAAGAATTTATTTTAAATATTTTTAAAAATAACGGTTGTTTCGGAACATTTTCGATACAAGAAACAATAACAGACATGTACAAAGAATTGCATATACAGGGTGTAGAAACGATTTACGCACTATGGGGGTTTCTTTGGTAATTTCTTTATATGAAAATATTTACTTCATTAATTATTCTAGACCAAACGTGTAAATACGGTTGTTGTAGAAAAAAATATTCTGCTTCTGCACCTATTCATGCCATCATTTGGTATTTTACTTTCGAAAAATTAAAGAAATTAAAATTACCATTTTCACAAAAATTATTGAGTCGAATTAGTTTGCTGTTTACTTGTTTGTATCTGTCAATCAAACTGATCTTTCAAAACTCCTGCCTTCACATTTTTGCTAAGTTTTACATGTAAAAAATGTATGGTGTCTATAAAAAAGTTTGTGAAACAGACACGTACAAAGAATTGCATATACAGGGTGTAGAAACGATTTACGCACTATGGGGGTTTCTTTGGTAATTCCTTTATATGAAAATATTTACTTCCCTAATTATTCTAGACCAAACGTGTAAATACGTTTTTTGTAGAAAAAAAGATTCTGCTTCTGCATCTATTTATACCATCATTTGTTAGGTATTTTACTTTCGAAAAATTAAAGAAATTAAAATTACTATTTTCACAAAAATTAGTGGTGCCTAGAAATTATTGAGACCAATTAGTTTGCTGTTTACTTGTTTGTATCTGTCAATCAAACTGATCTTTAAAAACTCCTGCCGTCACGTTTCTGTTAAGTTTTACATGTAAAAAATGTATGGTGTCTATAAAAAAGTTTGTGAAACAGACATCTACAGAGAATTGCATATACAGAGTGTAGAAACGATTTACGTAGTAGTGGGGTTTCTTTGGTAATTTCTTTATATGAAAATATTTATTTCCCTAATTATTCTAGACCAGTGATTCCCAAAGTGGGCGATATCGCCCCTTGGGGGGCGCTGGAACGATCCAGGGGGGCGATAGTAGCCCCGGATGCATTTGGGGGGGGGCACTGGAATGGTCCAGGGGGGCGATAGTAGCCCCGGATGCATTTGGGGGGCGCTGGAACGATCCAGGGGGGCGATAGTAGCCCCGGGGCGGTGAAAGCTTAAAGAAGGAAGAGAAGATAAGAAGATTTAGAAAAACCATTCGTACATATTTCAACTGCTGTGTGACATAGTGTAACATTATTTTCCAAATAAACACACAAAATGCAAGTTACAGATTTAAGTATTTATTCCATGAAGACTATTTACCATTATTAAATGTTCTTATTCTTCTTCATACCATTTATTACTATTCTCCGTTTCTTTAATTTTACTTTATCGCACCCTTTTATACAACATCCAGAAAGTAGAAATACCATTATAATAAAGGGCCTTTATTACTCAAATTTGCTTTTACTGAAAATACAGGTTACAAATTCAGAAAAGATGTGTTTATTTTAAAAATATCATTTTCTCTAGCAATAATAATTTATACAAAATTTCTATATGGTATATTGTATTATAACATTTCATAATTGACTTTTTCAGATAATCATTTGAGTTTGGCTTTCACTTTAGTTATTCCGATTGTCAGTTAATACCTACAAATTAAAATCTAAGCTCTGATGTTACAAACAACTATCCCATCTAAATCAACTTATATGCTCGAACCTTTTTAATAAACTATTCACAATTTAACAGTAAATGTTTCTAATGCATCACTCATTAAACAATTCTCAAATATTTATGTTGTACTTCTAATGTATAAATCCTTCCTTGTACTTTTTAATTGCTAATTAATTTATTCTTTCAAAATAATTTCCTACCTAGAAATACTCTTATAGATAATTATCAGTCTCAAGAAGCTACCACTACAATATCTTTCTGTTTGTTTGCTTAAAGAATGTAGATTTCCAGGGGTCGCTGAGTAATTTTTTTTCTGAAAAGGGGGAGGTAGGCCAAATAAGTTTGGGAACCACTGTTCTAGACCAAACGTGTAAATACGTTTTTTGTAGAAAAAAATATTCTGCTTCTGCACCTATTTATACCACCATTTGTTATTTTACTTTCGAAAAATTAAAGAAATTAAAATTACTATTTTCACAAAAATTAGTGGTGCCTAGAAATTATTGAGACCAATTAGTTTGCTGTTTACTTGTTTGTATCTGTCAATCAAACTGATCTTTAAAAACTCCTGCCGTCACGTTTCTGTTAAGTTTTGCATGTAAAAAATTTATGGTGTCTATAAAAAAGTTTGCGAAACAGACACCTACAGAGAATTGCATATACAGAGTGTAGAAACGATTTACGTAGTAGTGGGGTTTCTTTGGTAATTTCTTTATATGAAAATATTTACTTCCCTAATTATTCTAGACTAAACGTATAAATACGTTTTTTGTAGAAAAAAATATTCTGCTTCAGTATCTATTTATACCATCATTTGTTATTTTACTTTCGAAAATTAATATTACTATTTTCACAAAAATTAGTGGTGTCTAGAAATTATTGAGACCAATTAGTTTGCTGTTTACTTGTTTGTATCTGTCAATTAAACTGATCTTTAAAAACTCCTGCCTTCACGTTTTTGTTAAGTTTTACATGTAAAAAATGTATTGTGTCTATAAAAAAGTTTGTGAAACAGTGGATGCTGGAAGGAGTTGTCGTGAAACATGTGCAATGTTTCCTCCACATTTGGCAGATGCAAACAGATAAACAGCAAACTAATTTTCTTCGATAATAATTTCAAAACACCGCTGATTTTTATAAATAGAATAATTTTAATGTCTTTAATTATTCGATTGTTCGAAATGTAAAATGACAAATGATAGTATTAATAGATGCAGAATTTTGGTCTTTAAAAAAACTTATTTAGAAGTTTGATTTAAAATAATTAGGGAAGCAAAGAATTCATATGAAGAAATTACCATTTAAAACCCTATGGTACCGTAAAACATTCCTACGGCCTGCACAATAATCCATGTGAATGCGGAAAATACTATATTGATGAAACACCAAGGCCTTTAGAAGTTAGGGTGAAAGAACACAAACAAATTATTACAAAATACCAGATTGATTAATCTAAAATAGCAAAACATACTTGGAATAACAACCACAAAATACAATGGCATAAAACAAAGATTTTATCTAAAGGATCGATATAACTAGACGTAAAATTAAAGAAACTGGGTATATGTTACTTAACAAAGACGAATGCCTGTTCACACATTTAGTGGATTTAAATAATACTTGGCTATTCATTTTTAGATATATAATTAAGTAATCGGCTGTGAGTATCAAGCAATTTACTGGAAAACTTATTCCCACTCTGCCAAATTTTTAATTTAATTAGTAATTTTTGAAAACGGAAGTGGATTTGTCTTCCCACATGTCCATGCTCTAATATTTTTTGTAGTGTAGCGAAATATTCAAAGATATAGCATTATCAAAGCAAGAAACATAAAAATGCAAACACTTGTGATGGACAAATTTCGAAAGACGTTCTAAAAGTTCGTGACCATGAGTGTTATGCAGAAAAATACAGAGCAGCGATTTGTAGAGATTTAAATGTATTATAAGTAGCTACCTTTTAATCCAATGCTGTTTCATAATCTAACTTGCTATTATTGTCATTTGTTTATAAAAAATGTAGTGAACGACTCGCGGAACTTAAAAGTCCACAAACAAGCAACCGAGCTCCGTTAATTCCAGATAAAGATGAGAAACACGTATCTTCAATAGGGTTTTTAAAAATAAGTGGAAACGAATCTTTCTAGATTTTTAGCAAGTATTCTAGATACTAATATACCATCAAATCAATTGAAAGAAACAATTACATATTTCAATGATTTAAATGTTTAGAAAAAAGGTAATTATAAATATTACAATAAGGATTTGCTCAAAAAACTTGCCCTAATAGATTTATCAAAAGAACTGTAACGATACGGTAACAGTATAGAAACATTTTAAAATTCAAAATGTACGTATGTTATGTCTACATATATATAAAAACATGTTCTATTTAATGTATTTACATTTTCGAGGGATTTACGTTTAGACAGACGCTATAAATTGGATGTTGAATAGAATGGTATGCTAAACTATCATAAAATCTACAGCTTGTCTGACGGCATACGGACATAGGAAAACACAAATGGTAAATTTTGTTAAGGATCCACTTCGCATTTGCAGCGATGCTTTGTCCGATCTGGCTTTTTGCATACATCCATCTACAGCGCCCGCCTTAAGTTATTTATCGACGTAAATTAATCAATTTCGAATATATTACAACTTACGATTCTCTCTCTTTGAAAATGTCATTTTATTTTTATTTGTAATAAAAATTTTCGCATTTCCCTATATTTCGCATAACGTCAGTCTATACACATACGTATAAAAGCGAGGGAAGCTGCCTCTTAAGTAGTCACCCTCCTTTTCATAACACAATGATAAGCTTGTGTTGTACCAACATTGTAACCTACCTTAGAAGGCTCACATAACTTCGACTAGCTTAATATTCGGGTGCGATATGGTAAATGTGGGGATTTTTGTTTACTTCACTTTCGCATAAAGGTTTTAGGTTCACTAAGAAAGAAGTATACGGCGCCAACAACTTTATTTAAATTGTTCATTTTTCTTTATAATATTTATGTACATTCAATCATATAATTCATGGCTCATGTTAATGGTTAACTATGAGTTTAATATAATAACGGTTTATCTACTATGGCAGTTTCTCTATGATACTTTATGCGGAAATACCGAATTAGAGTTCGTGTTAGTTTGATTTACATTGATTAATCAATCATTCATGAGTTTTATAGAAATGTTTTCTTTCTTTTCGGAAATTGGACACCTTTAGGTAGGATAAATTTAAAGAGCTTTTCATACCCTCTTAACCTATTTCTATCTTTAATAAAGGCTGTTAAATGATTTATCGGCTAACTCAATTCACATCTCTAAGGTATAAGAAATGCCCAATATTTGACAGATACCTGCGGTATAACATTAAACCTCTTATTGACATTTACAAATGTAACGTGGTTTTTAGCCTCGTTACTGAAAAGGTAATTAAATCTTCTTATTACATTATTATGAAGTTATTAACGGTAAATTGCATTTCATGTGCACATTTTAAACTTGTAACTTGACAAATTTTGGGTTATGAATGAACTGAATAGTTTATATAATTTTACTGCGGTATAGGACTAACCCAACTAAAAATAAGGCAATCCTATGCTGCCAGGAACCCTTGCCGTGCCCATCGAGTTGAACTCTACTTAACAGAAAACGATCCCATCGCCAAACCAATGAAGCGGCTTTTCGTGTGAGAAGCTCTTAAACAAGAATTAATGATGGTCTAACATTGTCTTCCATTTCTGTTAGACCCTCCAAAAAGGTTTTATTGAGACTCCGGGTGACTCTGTCCCACTGAATCATGACGTCCAGTGCTTAAAGATAGTAAAGAATAACAGGGAAAGCAGAAGGCTAAACCAAAGATATTTTCTATTAGGATATGTACGGATCGCCTAATGTATTTACCTAACAGTTAATTCGTAACTGCTTTTTCTATTAAGAAACTGCGTAGTGAATTAATTCTATTTTCCTGAAAAATAATTACTTCTCAATATAATGTAGAATTAGATTAATTACAACCTTACAGATGAAAAGTTTCCTATTTTGTAACCTTTTAAGGTGGGAATTAGCTCCTAATTTATTTGCTGCTGGTCGCTATCAAGCACCAATTTGTTTTATTCAAAACAGGAAGTGGTTTCCTCTTTTATTATTAATTTGAAAATTCTCAAATTAGCCTTCTATTTCAAATCAAAAAGAACTCGATGAAGATTATGCAACCTGTATTTCTCCTAAGTACTTTAAGTTGTCTAACTGTCAGGTATTGTGATCATTCAGATTTATTATATTTTAGTAGTTTGACCTTTAACACAAAATGAGGACCCGCCCTATCATGCATAAATACTATATTATAAGCAACGTCTTCTAATAACTCGGAAAGATATTGTTGGAGAAAATTGAGATATGTTTGTCCGTTTAAGCGATTTGGCAAAAAGTGAATAAACTAAAAGGAAAAATTAGATAGATATGAGTAATAACCGAATAGGAAGTTTGTACTGAAATGCCTTACCAGATGGTTATCCAACAATCCACCCCATACATTTAAAGTAAACGTTGCTGGTGATTTTTTATTCTAACTGCACGAGGATTTGCATGATTCTATTGGTGTTCATTGTGCACGTTAAAAACACCATCACGTGTAAAAAGTCATTCGGCTGTCCAGAGAATTGAATCTTTCAAGTCAAGATACCATTCACAAAACTCTATTCGAAATGGATAATCGGTATTTTGCAGAAGTTGCACCTGTGTATAGTGGTATGGATGTTGTTGGTCACGGTCTGGAGTACGCCACATGCGGGTGGAGTTAATTCCCAATTTCCTGCCAACAGATGTAGTGCTTCGTTCGGGATTATTTTTTATCAAATTAAGAACAGCATCATCATGAAGACGCTGACGACCAGCATTTACACGTGGGAGTACAGTAACACTACCATTCAACAGAAGTCGATCCTCCAATCTTCTAAAAACGTTAATGATTGGTTATCACCGCAAAGGAAATCTCTCACCGTATAATCGGACTGCTTGCCCTGCTCGATTATTAGAAGATCCGAGAGCCATTAGCATGTCATAATATTCTCGATTACAAAAATTAGAAGCCATTTTTCGAAAAAAAAACGCACGAGAATATGAACACAACAAAGCTTCCGTCAACAAATTATTCTAAACAATCACTTATTTTTCGATATCTGACATTTATAAGGCCACTAAGTGTCTTAAAACTGGCCACAAAAAGGTTAGATAAACGAGAGCCGAAGGGCCAAGTTTTTCTATTTTTAATGCATATTCCAATAAGGCATCTAACGATTGAGTTTCGTATAACACTTTTTGCGCTACCAACTAACAAAAGTACTGTTTAATATGTATTACAAATAGTGTTTGCCTAAGTACAGTGAGTAATTGTTGTTTCTATAGTAACCAAATACAAAACAACTTTCTATTACGGTTCTAGTACCGTTATATTCATAACGGGCCTGTTGTTTTATTGTTGTCATGCCAAATAACAAGGATACGGAAAGTTGACCTTTTCATCACAGATAACCAAACCAAAAACAAGTAAAGAAATCTGGTGTCATACACTCACACAACTTCCTTTTACAGTGATCTTATAATTACTGAAAAATTTCATTTTTAATTTTTTTAAATTTGTCAAAAATTTTCAAAAATTACGAATTCTACAAAAACGGTACAAAATAGAGCGTTAGTTGAAGAGACAAATTTTTTTCTAGAATTTTAAGGTGAATTCGAAAATGTAATAATATACAGGGTGTTTTATTTAAAATAGGAGTTAATAAAAAAATAGAAAAAAAAACAAAAGAAACCCACTTTAGAAGTATTCAACTGGAAAATCACCTATCTCACATCAATACACATTAAAAATGTACAGTTTAAAAAAATCGTTAGAGCCGTTTTTGAAAAAATCGAAAAAAACTGAAAAATCACAAGAGTAAACACCTACTTCCGGTTATGCGATTTTCTTCAAAAGTTTGCTGTCTCATCTACATAGTACAGAAAACGTATATATGAAGTTTCACCGTCATACCTCTTTTCGTTTTTGAAATATTCTGTTCACAGACAGACAGACAGACACATACACAGACAGACAGAACAATGAACAAAAACATGTTTTTTGAGTTCAAGGGACTCTAAAACGTGAAGATCTGTTGAAAACTCCATTTCGAATTTTTGGAGTGAATCCAATACTTCCTTTATCGTACGTAAAAGGAAGTAATAAGTTGGTAACGCAAAAATGAATATAACGTACCTTATTTTTTGAGAAAAGGCTGATAATGCAATAGTACAATGTAGCAACAGATATCCACAAATAAAGCAGTCTAGCTCTCGGTATTAAAGAAATATTAAAATTGTCTATATTGATGCAAATAATTTTTTGTTGAGCTTTAATCCAAAAATCACCACAAAAATATTTCAAATGGTCAGTTTGACAATAACATCATTAACATTTTAAATTTAGAAGTTGATATAACGTTCGTACAAAAAGTTTTGGCAAAAATGTCTAAAGCGAGTAAGGTATAAATTTATTATTTAACTTTATTTACATGTACTATACATACTACTAAAATAATAAGGGGCCAAGGTGTAGCAACACTTTCATTTTTATACAAAATACTATTGTTCACCTGTTGTTTCTAGAAATCTCAGACAAATTAAACAAAAATAGGGTAACATAACAGCTTCTGCTTGATTGATAATAATAACTTACGATACAAGTGCGTAAAGTCTTTAGTCACGAGTGGGGTAGAGTTAAAACGCGAGTGAGCGAGTGTTTTAAGCCTCGAGAGTGACATAATACACATGTAATAAAGGTAATTTAGTCTGTAAGGAATAATACTAAATATTTAATTTCTTCCTAAAATTTTGCAGAAATATATTTACAGCATTAGCGCATAACTTAAAAAACGTAATGCCAAAATAACAAAAGCAAGCCGTTACAATGCTATTTCAAAATTAAAGCTTGTAAGTCTAATATTTAGAAAATGAAACATGCCATTCAAATGAACTAGAAATGTTCCGAGGCTACACGTGGAACCTCATAAATAAAATTATGCGTTTTGTTATAAAATGTAAGTTTATGAATCAGACGTCTAAAATTAATAACATCAACATTTCACCACTATAAACACTAGTCATGCCGCTGAAAGACAGAAATTTTATTATAATTCCAATCTCGAAGGTTAGCTTTTCAAAATGTTTAACAATGAATTTATGTGGTTAAACTTAGAAATTCCAATAAATTGGAAATATGAAGTTTTGACACTGGAAATATTTCAGTATAAGCGTGTGACAGGAATGAGCACGTGACGTTAAAAAATCGGGTCACGCTAGGTCACGGTGGAGTTCCTGTATATTGTTATGGTATTGGTACAGGGGTTTAAAAATCAGATTAATAAGATTAAGAGAATACAGTATTAAAAATTACAAAGATGAATTTAAATGTGAAATGGATATCAAAATTATTAAGATGTATTTAGAAAAAAAAAGGAAATATACTTTATAATTTAATTAAATGAAGCTAATTGAGAAACAGTAGGATTTTAACTTAATTTAATATCTGAAATGAAAATGGAAGTTATTGACAAATACTTTTTCGAAATATACTAATTAACATAGTTAGACATATAATAAAGCTTCAATAGTGTGTTGAACTGTAAAAAATAAGCTAGATCGCTAAGGAGATAGGTTGAATTAAACAAAATTGATAACAAAAATGATGTAATACAATTTGTAGCGTTTGAAATTAAGAAATACACCCCTTTATAAAAGTTTTTTAAAAGATATTTTGGTAAATAAAAGGGTTAACATTAGAAATAAAATTGGCGTGATGAAGAAGAATAAAAAGTAAAATTTTAAAAGAAGAAGATTAGCAGGCTAGATGGATGAAGCTTAGAATGTGGTGAGCAAACCAATCTAATACAGCTATAATCTACAAAGGCAAATAAAAGTAAGAGAATACGGAATTGGGTTTATTGTGGAATTACATTGCATCTACTGAATTGGATAACAAGGAATGGTTTACAAAGGAAATGGTTTACATCGACATCATTAGCAGAGTGAGCGTATTTGTGGGGCTTGTCAAGTGTCATCTTGTTGCTTGCATCTGGTCAAGGTTAGTGGTGCGGGGTTGTAGCAGGCTTCATACTTGTGATTTGGTTGAGCATCAGAGTAAACACATCTAGTGGCGAGTCGCAAAGCTGGATGGATTGGGTTTGGTAGAGGAGAGTGTTAAGTCCAGTGACAGATAACAGAATACAGGTATTTATAATAAAAACTGAAAGAAAATAAAGAGTGAAGTGAGTTAATTTTAATTAAGGGAGTACTTACCATTTGAGATTGTGGAATGACAAATGTAACGAGAAAGTATTTGTAATTGATTTTTCAAAACTAGTTTGGAGTGTCAGTTGACAGATGTATTAAGTTATCATATAAAATGAGAACATCAAATTTCAGAATATAAGCAATCTAGATTATAAAGAATCCGACCTGATTTTCAGTCACGTGTTCTACTGAGATTTTACTATTTCTTGTGTATTTCTCACCACTGTTCCTTCAGCATTTTTTATTTTGTAAATGTTTGCCTTTCCTTTAGCCAATTTTGATCTTAAAACCTTCATGTTTGTATTGTCTTCAATCACTGACTGAATCACTGTTGTATTATATGCTCTTAGGTCTTTGCGTATACGTTTGTTTATAGCCTTATTTAGTTGTTTATATTCTTCTGTTTGTCGGTTTAATTCCTTTCTGTGGCTCATCATTTGCAATGTTTATTATTATTATTATTAAAGAGATAAAATACAAGGCATCAACGACACTGGCTATTAGCCTCGGGAACTATAAATTTATATTATATTATTTGACATTTTAGTGACACTTAGGTAACGCATAAGTTTTTGCACATTTTGATAGTCATTATTTAGGATAACACTGACGTCATTGGACGTTATCTCAGCTGCTCTTCTTGCCTGGTTGTATTTTGTACACTCAACGAGTAAATGTCGAACGGTGATTTGCGTATTGCAGACTTCGCAAATTGGTGGGTCCTCATGACGAAGAAGGTGAACATGGGTGATCCGGGTATTAAAACCTTCATGTTTGTATTGTCTTCAATCACTGACTGAATCACTGTTGTATTATATGCTCTTAGGTCTTTGCGTATACGTTTGTTTATAGCCTTATTTAGTTGTTTATATTCTTCTGTTTGTCGGTTTAATTCCTTTCTGTGGCTCATCATTTGCAATGTTTCTTCGGTAAGTTTATTGGGGTTTCGCCCTTTTCGGGAGCATATCTTTTTTGCAGCCGTTTGAACAGTAGATGTAATTTTATTTGTTAATTCATTTATTCCCAAATTGTTGAGTTCAGGGGTGGGGCCCAATTTGTTTTCGATGAGTTTTGCGTATTCTTGTTGATGTTTATCTAGGTGTTGTGTTGTGGGAAATAGGTAGGATTTCTGGATTAGTTTTTTCCTTTCGGTTTTGATATCGATTTTGAGAGTTCCTCTCACCATCCTATGATCACTTCCAGTGTCAAACCTGTTCAAAATCGAAAGGTCGGTACAGATATCTTTGCGGTTTGCTAGTATGTAATCAATCTCATTCTTCGTATGGCCGTCCCCACTTCTCCAGGTCCACTTTCTCTGGGATGGTTTTTTGAAGAATGTATTAAGACAAAAAAGTTTTTCTTGCTGTAGAAAGTGTAGAAGCATCTCACCCCTTTCATTCCTGGATCCCAAGCCGAACTTCCCGATGTTTTGTTGGTTGTCATCATTTTTCCCTAATTTGGCATTGAAGTCGCCTAATACTGTTACATATTGTGCGTTTTCTTGATGGATTGCATTCGTGATGTCTTCATAAAATTGTTCAGCTTCGCTTTCTTCAAATGTACTGGTTGGTGCATATACCTGTATTATTTGTAGGGAGTATCTTTTACTAAGTTCAAGCGTTATATAGATAACACGGTCAGATATAGTTTGCATCTTTGTTATAAGGTGTTTTATACGTTTATTTATTAGAATCGCTACTCCCCCTATGTGTGATTGTTCTTCCTTATTATACTGATACAGCAAATGGCCTGTTTTAAGTGTAGTTGCTTTTTCACCTTTTAGTCTGGTTTCGCACAGACCAAGGATATCCCACTTGATGGCGTCTAGTTCATGTTCTAATCTGATTTGATGTTCTTCGAGTCTCATTGTGCGCATATTATATGTTGCTACTCGCAGTGTTTTGTTAAAGGTATTTCTTGTCGATTTTCTGCCTCCCCCAGAATCCGAAATGAGGCGGTCTGATACTTGATCAGAGTGGGAATGTGAGTTGCACACTCTACCCACCTGGGGTTTATATTTTTTGAATTTCGACATTTTGCATGGAGTATGAAGGTATTTGGCAGTTATAACGCCACGCTTGCCGAGCGGGTTGGCGAGTGGAGAGGATAATGGAAGGATGGATAGATATTGTGTAGATAGGATTTTAAGGTTAGGACATGATCTCCTCACAAGCGAAGTAGCTGGGAGAAGATCAAGGCTCGCGTGGGCAGGGTCGCTTCCCTGAGGTAGACCTGTCCTTTACCGGGATCGTAGAAGGGTGTCTACTCGCTACCCGCTACAAAAAAAAATGCTGAAGGAACAGTGGTGAGAAATACACAAGAAATAGTAAAATCTGTCGAAAATTTCTATAAATCTTTATACAACACCTATTCACAAGAAAACTACCAACAACGACATATCATGAATGTAGGATCGGAGGAAATGCCCGAAATTAACATAGAAGAACTTAAAGCAGCCTTGCGTCAAATGAAAAATAGGAAGTCACCAGGAGAAGACCGCATTACTACCGAAATGCTGAAAATGGGCGGAGAGGCTCTAATAGAATCAGTCCGCAGTCTGCTAAACAAATGTCTTGATGAAGCGAAGATCCCAAACTCTTGGCAATGCGCGGAGGTCATCCTGCTCTTTAAAAAAGGTGATAGCGGGGACTTGGAGAACTATCGCCCTATTAGTCTGCTGTCACATCTTTATAAATTGTTGACCAAGATCGTCACAAATCGCTTAACAGCTAAATTAGACTTCTATCAACCGGTAGAGCAGGCGGGCTTCCGAAGAAAATATGGCACTAATAACCATCTCCAAACACTTAGATCCCTTATTGAGAAAACTACTGAATATAACATGCCCATTTATTTTGCATTCATCGACTTCCATAAGGCATTCGATTCCATTGAAACCTTGGAAATTCTAAAGTCACTGGACAACGCCCGAATAGACACAAGATATTCAAACATGGAGAAAACTTGAAGAGGCCTTTATTCAACAGTGGATAGACCAAGGCTGATGATGATGATGATGATGATGTTCTACTGAGGCTAGCTGTAAATACTTTTGATTATCTATAATAAAAATAGGGCAAATAAATTAATTAAAATTCAATTTTAAAAAGAATTGATTGAGAATAAACTAAAGTAAACGTGTAAGTCTGTTATAGCATAACATAGGCGTTACAACGTGGAAGAGTCACCGTGACATAAGTTGTGCACAACATTTGGTCCGGGCCAACGAAAATTCGTTTTTAAAAAGTAATGCTACTACAGAAATCGCACATGGACTTTATTGCAAGCAGCGAGCGTACTAAAAGACAAGATACCTAGCTAAAACAGATATACTTATAATCTTTAAGTGCTGATATAGCGCGCCGACGTGCCTTATCTTACGGTAGCCAGCAGGTTGGTAACCGTAACTCCTCCGTTGTTTTAGCAAGAACTATGGTCTAAACCAAAGTTCGACGAAAAGTGGATATTCGGGACCTCCTGCAGTTGATTCGTTGACAACGATGTTGTTTCGCTTTGGGACCTGTTAAACTTATTTACACAAAAATATTCTTACAGCATATATACGGCCATCATTACTATTAAAATATACAATACGATAGTATAAACGCTAATTTTGTTATAATGAATCGAAAAATCGTCAATACTATTTAATTGATTTTTCTACTTATCCAATGAGTTATAAATTATATTAATTCCATCTAAATCGATAGTTTCTAACTGTTAAGGTTTAAAATTTAAAGTATCAGTTGGTATATTAGCTTCAACAGAGCGTAAATTTGGCAATTCAATATTATAAAATTCTAACTTAGTTCTGATAGGTTTTCGTGCCCTCTATTTGAACATCACATGCACTATTTAGTTCTAACACATAACTGCCTTTTAGCACCACATGATTTTACATTTTTTACAAACTTGTTTAGCCACTATACTTCTGGGTGTGGTGATGATCCACTTGGCCTTTTCTAATGGTTGAATTTTCCCTCCGGATATGTTGACTGGTACCTGAAGACATTTGGTTGTGTTTTCTGAATATTGGAGTAATTGGATCTCGCACGGAGCTTTCGTTTTGATTTCCGTGGTTCGAAGTTCATGGCATATGATTTTTTCGGGTCCTACCTCTTGACATTCGTGGTCGAAATATGCATAGCTTTGCTCGTTATACTATAGGAGGAATTTCCAAATAGGTATTATAGTTTTAAATATTTTGGCAGATGGGACTAGCAAGGAATATAGATGATATAGTAATCATAGCTTTCAGCTTTAACAATTTGAATTTCTAAAATATAGACGATTTGATTTCCTTTACTGTAACTTTTAATTTCTATAACTTTTTCTTATAACAAAATATTCTTCACAACTGGTTGGCAATGAAGGTTATGTGTTTCAATCTTAGTGTTAATACTTGACAGCTCCGAAAGTAAAGCTTCATGTTCAACTAAAGAGTTGTGGAATGTATTCAGTTTTGAAAAACTGATTGCTACTTTAACTCTCTCTAACATAAAACACTGCTGGAGCCTGTGGTTCGAAAATATCACAAATATCACACTTCCATTTGCGATTTGGTCGCGAACACGTCGCCTTTTCGCTGTGTAAGTTTTCTTAGCTACCGATGATGACAGCGTGGCTGTCGAAATACGTATTTAGCAGTTGTTAAATATTTTTGTGGTGAGGGGTTTTAACGAATTTGTGATATCTCTCTAACACATCGTAAATAATTTGGAAACTAATTGCAAATTGCGAGAATAAAGAATGTAAAAGAAAATAACTGTGCGTATCGATCGTTGGCAAATGTGTAGTTTTGATGACCTGCTCTAATTGTAAGATTCGAGATTGTAACATCATTTGATTATGAACAAGCCTTTCAGTACTATTTTTAAATTTTAAAATTGATTTTTGGAGTAAAGTACCTAATTTGCTCCTTAATTAAAGTTTTTATTTGTCTTTGATTATCGGAAAGTGTAGTTATGGCTTTATCGTATCTTTCTGCATCGGTATGATCTAAATTTCCTGTTATTGACTCTTGTATTGATCCCAATCCATCGATATGGCTGCGTTTAGATTTTTGCATAGCAAGTTGGTTAAGCTGATAAATTTGACATTTAATTTTACTTTCTAATAAAATTACAAGACTATATGAATTATAATATTCTCTTTCATAGCTAGACTTATGAGTTGCATTTTTAATTGTGCTTTTAATTTGAGAAAAAGACTTTTGAAGTACATTAAATTCCTCTATTATTTTAGAACAACTTTCTTTATTAAAATTTAAAGCACACCTTACGTCCTCCTTAAAAATATCACAACGCGCACAATAATTGTAAACCTTTTATATGATATGTATATTATGATTACTTATATTATACTTATTTTTTTTTCTTCTTTTCTTTAAATTACGTTTCGTACTTGCTAGTATATATGTGCAGGGTTTAGGTGTTACAGCAGAAAGTGGCCTTTGCCACTATTCTGAACCTCGCCCTGAGTTTGGCTGAAATTTTGTTTTGTTTTAACTGTTATATATTTAGTTTTGTATTTGTTTCAGTCAATAAAGTCACTATTATTATTATTATTATTATTATTATTATTATATACATATATAAAAGACCAATAATTAACTTTGTTCTGAGCGTTTCCCAATTTTAATGGAAGAAATCCAGGATTACTATTGAGGTTGTGGAATTTTGGAAGATCTAATTTCGCTGCGAAGATACAGATGGCAAATCTGTAACGATAGGTTTTCTAAGTTACTTTATATGAACTACTTCTTTTTTATTTTTATTGTGTTTATTAGTAATTTCTAAAATTTTTGTGATTTCGTATGGTCCTAAAAATTTGCGATTCCTTTTATTCCTACAACCGGGGTTTTGCTTATATATATTTCTCCCTAAAGAAAATTCATTATTTGGGTTTCCTTGTGAATTTAATTTAGAAACTACCTTCTCCTTATCTGCTTGTAACTGTTCCCTTACTTTTTGGTATGTTCCAATCTTTGTTTGGGATTTTCGGCGTATTCTATATAGAACGAAGTGGGTATAAAAATTTCATTTGGGTTTCCAGAGTATGTGTGTCCGAATATTTGTTTGAAAGGTGTGTAATTTTTTGCACTGTGTATTGAATTATTATAGCCAATAATTGCATAGTCCATTAGGTTATCAAATGTAAAATATCTATATGAACAATTTGAAATGGTTTAGTTGCTGTTTTTGTTAACATTAAGGGTACATGGGTTTCTTTCTAGCATATTTTGCAAGAGTTAATATAATTTGAAATGGTGAGTTTCATGTTTTTTCAATAATAATTTCGTTTTAAGTATTCTAACGTTTCATTAATACCTCTGTGGTTCGCTTTTCCTTCATGATGGTTCTTAACTAATAAAATTTGTTCTTTTTGATCTGTAACAGTGTTGACTCGTTTAAGACATCTAATTAATTTTGGTCCGAGTTCTGAGAACTGTTTCAAATAAACTTTACAAAAATTTCTATATAATGAGTATTTATGAAAATATAAACAGTCAACCTTTTTTGGGTCAGTATTTTCCTTTAAAAATTGAAAAATTACATTTTCATTACTAACTTCTAAAATTTTGATAGTTATTATTTTTTTAATGTCATACGTTTCGCGTTTAATTTCTAATTTATGATATACGTTTAGGAATACTAAAATTTGGTTTGTTTTATTATTAATTATTTCGTCATAAATTTTGATTCCATCATTTGTAGTTTCATTAAAACTTGAATGCTGTGTAAAGGTATCAGAATTATTGTCGATTCCGTCAGGCGGTTCTATTTGTATATCCGAGAATATTTTGATTTTTGGGTTTTCATGTATATTAGTCGAAGTTTGAGGTTCCTCATTTCATTCGTCATCTATCATATCTTGAGTATAATCTCGTAGAAATTCGGAAACATCTCTATTTAATATATCAGGTGTTAAATTTTGCATATAGTCCTCGAGAAAGTCTGAAATATCTTTATTTACTTCGCCAGGATTATTAACTAGGGATTCGTTTTCTAAAGCGTTAATATTAATTCGTGAAAGACAATCTGCAATTTTATTAAGTGTACCTTTTTTATAGTAAATTTCATACTCGTACTCTTTTAATTTAAGTCGCCATCCTACTAATTACGAATTTGATTCCTTCAAACTAAACAACCACTGCAATGGTATGTGGTTTGTATAAATTGTGAACTTTCGTCCGTACAAATATGGCCTAAAATGCTTACAAGCCCATACTATGGCAAAAAGTTCTTTTTCAATGGTTGAATATTTTATTTCAGATTCATTTAGCGTTCGGGAAGCATATGCTATTAGTTTGTGGTTCGGAATTTGTCCTTGAGAAAGAACTGCTCCAATTGCAAAATTACTTGCATCTGTGGTCAGAATGAAAGATTTAGAAAAATCTAGGTATTGCAAAATAGGGTCATTAATTAAACTTTTGGTACAACTCCTAAAGCATTCGACGAATTCTTTGTCGTGAATAATTTTACTGTTTTTCTTTACACATTTCGTCATTGGTTTCGTAATTTTGGAAAAGTTCTTAATAAAGCGTCTATAGTACCATAAAAGTCCAAGAAAGCTTTTTATTTCTTTCTGTGTTTTAGGAATAGGGAAATTTTTTATAGCTGCTATTTTGTCAGGGTTTGGTTTTACTTCTTTAGGGATTATGGTATGTCCTAAATACTGAACTGATTTTTGTAAAAATTCAGATTTATCAAGTTGAACTTTGAGATTACTTTTTCTTAGCCTATCAAATACCAATTTAAAGCGTTGTAAGGGTTCTTGAAGAGAGGTACTGAAAATAATAATGTCATCTAAATAAACAAGGCAACATGTGTCTTGCAACCCTCTTAATACATTGTCCATGACACGTTGAAAACTGGAGGGCGCGTTTTTCAAACCCATAGCCATTCAGCCATCAGTAGTAAATGCTGTTTTTTTAATATCATCCGGATCTACTTCAATTTGGTAATGACCACTGGCCAAATCAAGAGTAGTAAAATAATTAGCTCTGTCTAATTTATCGAGAATGTCCGTAATATTTGGAAGGGGGTATCTGTCGTATATGATCTTTTCGTTTAACTTCCTGTAATCAATGACAAGTCGCCATTTTTCTTACCCGAAGCATCTAACTTTTTTGAACAATCCAAATTGAACTGGACCATGGTGAAACACTGTCCTCAATTATTCCTTGATCTAACATTTTTTGAATTTGAGTCGTTACTTTGTTTTTGTGAATTTCTGGATAACAAGATTTTGTAAATATTGGAGTGTCGTCTTTCAACTTAATTTTGTGTTTAACTTCGTTAGTAAAACTTAAAGGTATTTCTTCGCTATGAAATATATCTCTATAATCAAAACAAAGTTTCCTAATCGCCTCTTGTTCTTCTCGGTTGCAGTGATCTAGTCTCAAGTGTTTTAGATTTCGTTTTAAAGCATTATCAAAGTTTTCATTTGGGGATCGATCAATTTACATTTTCTGTACAAAATTCACTTCTAGTAAATTTTGGGGTTCAATATCCAAGGGTTTCGAAATTTTAAATTTACTGGATTTTTGTTAGAAAGATGATTTATTTATTTATTTATTTATTTATTTATTTATTGCCCAACAGAAAAATTCCAATTATAGGACAATGCACAAGTACAGTAATATAATATTAAATAACATATAACATATACAAACGTAATAACTAACTAAATGTAAAGGCGACATATAGTATACTATATACATATAACGTATAAACAAATAGTGCATAAACAGCGTAAGCATGCGCTAATATTAATGCATATTAATTGTTCATGAGTGATTGTTTTAAAGATGTCTTTAAGGACCCTAGAGAACAGCAATTTATATCGCAGCTATTTAAAATTTTATTAAAATTCGAAGCCATAACATATAAAGGAGACTTAACAAGTAAATTAGTACGAGCCGTAGGAACATGAAAAGTTATAGCATTACGGATTGAAGAACGAGGTACATGGAAATCAATCATTGCTAGAAGTGAAGCACTATCGATTTTATTATGAAGCAGGTTATATAAAAATGTAACACTTATAATTATTCTTCTGTTCTCTAACGAAAGGATGTTAAATCTGGATAGTAATAATAACTGGTCTATACCAATTGCTGGATAGAAACCATCGATCTTAAAAGATAAAAATTTTAAAAATTTTCTTTGCACCATTTCCAAACATTCTTTATAACAATCATAATATGGATACCATACCAGTGCTCCATATTCTAACTTCGACCGAACAAATGCAGTAGTATGAGCGAAATTATTTGATACCGTTACTAAAGCTTGCGGCATTTCTGTTCCATTTCCGAATTTTGTGCGACTTAAAATACCTATACCGACTTTTTGCTTGACAGGGATTTTGACTCTTTGATTAACTCCTGGGGGTATATTAATTGAAAATTCTGCTAACTCACTTCGTGTTTAGATGTCTTAATTTCTATTTCATATACGATTGGAATTTTTGCACTAGGGGTTGCCAATTCTTTAGTCCTAACATTAATATTTGCTTTTAATTGTTCCAGTAAATCAATGTCTATAAGTCCATCATATTTTGAACTGAATTTAAAAAGAAATTTATGAGTTTCGTCTACATTAAAAATATCGAAAACTGGAATTTCCATTACTTCATCGTGATAACTAATATCATGAGCAGTTTGAATGTTAACTGGTTCTTTATAAATATAATTTGAATAAAATTTATATGCTAGTTCTGGGTTACTTAACTCCTTGTACTACCAGTGTCTATCAGGAAATTTGCGTTATGACTGGGAATATAAACGTATGGTAAATTTGCTTTAACTAAATTTAATTGTATCAAGTTGGGTTGGTTTGTAGGGCGTTGATTTTCGTATTAATTTGGTTCATCCACTAATATTCGGAATAATCACCAATATACTCATTAGCAAAGGTTCCAGGGTTTTCATAGTATTGTGATGCGTTGACATAATTTTGAAGTGTATTCGACATTTTGATTTTTGTTAATAGCTTGTTGATAAAGTTTCGTTGATGTAAATGTTAGCTTTGGTCTTAAACTTGAACTTCCAGAAGATGTGTCCATCGGTTCTGGTTTAAAATTATTACTTTGATTTTTTTGAAGGAATAGAAGATTGTACAGGATTACGACTAAATTGAACTGATTTTGACGTTGCTGAAAATGAGGATGACGTTGTGTGGGAAAATTATTATATGGGCGCCAATTGGGCTGAGTACCAAATGTTATCGATCTTTGAGGTAAATTGTTTTGTGAAAATACTGGACGTTGCGGTAAACTTTGAATGGGTTGTGTATTTGATTGAAATCTTGTCCAGGAATAATTTGTAAAATTATTTGGAGGCAATGGTCGCATGTAATTTTAATATATCCGTGAGGTTTAACCGGTGTAAGTTTTTGAGATGGTCTATATAAATTTTTATTGTTCAAAGAATTAGATTTTTGTGTGGCGTATAGAAAACTTTCTTCTTCTATTACTAAACTCATCGCTTTTTCAAGACTCTTTGGGTTTCTTAACCTAACGTTAGTTTGCAATTGTCCAGTCAGTCCTCTAATAAATGTTTTTAAAGCCGCCATGTTTAAACTGTTTAATTTTGAAATTAATAAACTTCGCGCGTCTTAACATCGCATTCCAAAATTATAGGGGGTTTCATTTTTATGGGGCGTTAATGCTAGTAAATCTTGAATCAAGCAATCAATATTTCGCTGATCATCAAAACTAAGAGTAAGAGCATTTTTTATCTCATTCCAGGATTTTAACTCCGTTCGCGATCATATTAACATTAAAACGCGTCCTGTAAGTTTTCCCAGGATGGCTTTTAATAAGAAATTGTTAATTGCGACGTTGGTATTCCTGGCAAAAGCAGAAATCAGGTTTTTCCAATTGTCTATAAATATACTCAATGTGAGAGGGTTTCCATCATAATGAACTATTGAATATAAATGTAATCGAAGTAATTGGTAATCTACACTTACTGCACCAGTATTAGCAATGTTAGTTGTAGTCATTGTGCTTTCTGGTTCTACTAAATTAAAATTGCTTAGTAAATTCGTCAAATCGTCTAGTTCTACGTCTGACATAAATTTTAAACGGTTACCTATACTTTAAATATTTTCCTCTCCGTTTATTATCAATCTAACTGAATGCGTTAAATATGAAATTGGAAAAAATAGGAACGAGCACTGACATTAGTGTAGTTTCATTTTGCGATCCTTGGTTTCTTAATCTACGGCAGGCGTTGGCGATACTGTCCTTTACCAGGTTGTTTTCTTAATCCTACAGCTGGTTTCGGCGATGTGGTTCTCCGCCAGATTTTCTTAACTAGGACTGGCGTTGGCGATGCTGTCCTCCACCAGGTTGCTTTTTGTGCGAATTCTGTCTTCGTTGCACTGAGCTTGCTGGACCTGAACAACACTTCCAATATACACTCGAATATTGTTCAACACCGAACTTTTATCCGATCAATCGTTAAAACGAAAACGATGCTGGATGCAGCGATTTCCGATATACTACCGACTGCGCAAATTTGGTCCGGGCCAACGAAAATTTGTTTTTAAAAAGTAAAACTACTACAGAAATCGGACATGGACTTTATTGCAAGCAGCAAGCGTACAAAAAGACAAGATACCTAGCTAAAACAGATGTATTTCTAATCTTTAAGTGCTGATATCGCGCGAACGTTCCTTATCTTACGGTAGTCAGCAGGTTGGTAACTTTAACTCACACAAAGTGGAGCTAATCACCTTGACAATATAGTTACCTAACTATATATATACAGGCACTCTAGGTCACGGCGGGTCCCGTCGTGAACGTGAGTAATATATGAAAATCGGGGCGTGAACATGAATGACCGTGTAAAAATTTTCAAGGTGTGATACCCATTTTCACGCTAAATTGTAACGTAGTAAATTTTTTCTTCAACTTAAAAATTACAAAATATTAAAAATGTTAAATGAAACATTTTTATGGAATGCTCTTTGTACAAATAAAAAAAGATTAAGTCATCTATGCTTTTGACATTTCCCATTTAAAAAGCATTTAGACAATATCCTTAAGTTCCTAAAAGAAGTAAAAGTATTTTGTCCTCCCTATTATTTTTACTTTTTTTTATTTTATTTTGTATAACGCTATAAGTAATAACTATGCCGATCCAATTGAATTACACCGGGTGTTCGGTGGTGAATGGGACAAAATAGGTTGGATAAAAATTAGTTGATTTAACTCAACTTACCTTAGTTCAAAAGTTAGTACTAACGGAGCCTGGGTGTCAAAGTTGAAAAAATAAGTCACATTTTTTTAATATCTTACGATCACTTCCCGCTAATTTCACGAAATTTTGTATCCGGGCGTTTTTTTGGCATGTATCTTGTAGAGGGTGCCACAAGCAACCATTAGGACACTGTTAAACCGCTGCAAATTTTTTGTGCCACGGTGTATGTCATTTTCGACTGGGAAAATCTTTTTCCCTATCTTTTCTGCTTTAAAAGGTATATCTTATTCAATTCGCTAGAAGCGACGATTTCCCAGAAATACGCATGTAAAACTGATCGTGCATGTAAATTATCCAAAAGCCCCAAAATGACTTATCTGACTATCGTACTGTGATATGTTTTATCGGACTTTTTCCACTGTTTAGGGTGTATATCACACGACTTTTCGGGAGTTTTTGATCTACTCCCGTCTTCAGGTGTTCCCAGTTAGTCCTGAGAAGGACTAATATTGTACATCTTTATACGTAAACTCGTGCCTACCCCGGGGTTTGAACCCTGGACCGCTGATCGCTGTCATTACTAGCCTGTCACCTTTACCACTAGGCCACCAGATCGGACGTACAATATCAGTCCTTCTCAGGACTAAATAGGAACACCTGAAGACGGCAGTAGATCAAAAACTCCCGAAATGTTGTGTGATATACACTCTAGACAGTTGAAAAAGTCCGATAAAACATATCATAATAGACCACTGCCTAAAAAATGACATTCGGAGAACAACTATCGTACTGTTTGAATTTTCTTCGGCCCATGTGTGACAATTTTTGTAGTTGAAAATTCCTCTTCTCGTAAATGTTGCCTCAGCAGTAAATAGACTTTTACTTACAAAAACTGAATCTTGTCTACTTTTATTTAAGACAAATTGACAAAAACCCCCTGTAAAAGAAAATGTGATTTATTTGTTCAACTTTGACATCCTGTATCTTTGTTGTTATCGACTTTGATATTAGGGTAAAATGGAGTAAATCAACTTATTATGGTCTAACTGTTACGCTGTTGCGGTATGGCCCATAATTTACTCAACTATCTGACTTTACTTTAGGATAATTTGATGAACCTGGTTCGGTCAAGTGTTCGCTGATTGAAGGAGCAAAATTTCATCATGTGTAATCACTCCTCCGTAATAGCAGTTGTCAATGGTTCCTGGATGTCATCTGTCTCTTCATCTGCATCTTCATCGCTGTCTTCCACTCGTTCGGGAATGTTATTGCAGGCACCGTTGCAATTTATGCAAAGTATTGAGCCTTTGAGGCCTGCATCCGCAAGCTTCGCCCTGATATTCTTTCGTGCATTTGCAAGAAATGCGCTTGGAGAGCATCTGGAGCAGAAGTCTAGAGTGTAGTAACGGAAATTAGTTCGTTCATTCTTGCTCCTCATCCATTCTCATTCTTCAAGATTCTTTTTAATTCCATACCATTGCTAGGTCTGGTGATACGTCCGGAACGTGCTGCTGCTTTAGTCCGTGGCAACGACGCAATATTGAATTTAATTTTATATGCTGACTATGAGGCATTGATATTTGTATTTGTTCAAAGGAATCGATTCCTTGCCATTGTGACCGTACATTTTGAGGAGGAAGCGTTCTCCAGCCTCAGCGATGATTTCTTGATCGGCATCTTTCTCCGTAAATACTTTCAATAATCGCTGAAATGTGCTTGGTAACAAGTGTAAAGGAACTTGGATACTCCCCGCAGTGGTTAATTTAGCGACCAATGGTTAATTAAACTCGTCTGCTATCGTAGACTTGAACGCAGCCAAAAACTAGTAACGTTACAATAACAATATAAAAAGAACCTAGAGAATCACAGATAATTCAATGGAACAAATGACAAGCAATGTTACGACAAAGCTTAAGTAACAATCTACATAAGTTATAATCCCAAGCGGTAAGTAATTCAATTGTATCGTTGAGATCCAGAAATTGCACGGTGTATTTAAAGTTCTTACAAAGAAGGGGTGCAATTAGCCAACGGTGCAGATCCAGAAGGCCGCCGAAGGAACGAGGAGTGTCTAGTAAAGATCTGCAAAAGAGCTGCAAGACTGCAAGAATGGTTAGCTCCACGAAAGTAGCGTAGGCTTTTCTCCAAGTGTGGAGTGTCGTCAAACGATGCTTGATGAGGATTAGGGGGGCTCAATAATCACTCATAATTTGACATATCTGTGATGGTAGAAAACCTCAGTTAAGTAGGATTTCTAAGTACTGTTAAATAATGTTAGATCCTGGCTAATCGGCCCGATTTTAGCAAATTACGAAATCAAACCATCACACAAATTCTGAAATCGATTATCGATGATTTTGAATGATAAAATTTCTTAAAGTGAATCCCCAAAATTTAGAGAGAAAATCGTTTCCTTTAGATATATTTACAATTTCCGAAAAGCAGATACCAAAAGTTACTAAGTTTCGAAAAGGGCCGAAATAGATACACCATATTTCCAAGACACGTAATACTCTCCAATAAAGAAAAAGAAGAAAACGCCTTAGCTTGATCAACACCTCGACTTGATATAAAAACAATCGTGTTAAACGAACTAGGCAAAACAGGTGTAATACCCTATGCTGTATCGACCGGGTGTCTTAAAAAAATTACATCTAGTATCCTTTGAATTTCCTATAATGCAATCCATAACTTTACTTAAAATTGCCAATTTCAAGTAAAATTTTAGATTGCATTATGGGAAATTCAAAGCATACAAGATGTAATTAATTTTAAGACACCCGGTATATACTACATGAAATCAAAGAAAAAAGAAGAATTATTTTTTATTAACAACGTAGACCTTATCAGAGGCTTTTTGCAAATTTACGAGTTTTTTAATTTATACTGGTTAAGGTTATGAAAATATTAGCACAACAATTTATAAATGATGTTTGAACGAATCATGAATTACAAGTAGTTGGGAGTTTATATGAGCAACAGCAGAGATTTATGAAGGAAGTTCAGCCAATAAGCAACGCTAATAACGTACATCTAAGAAATGCATTATAAAACAACCAATATAATTATGATTATCTACTCCCAAAACACAAAATACCTAATCACGCATCGCCATAAATAACATCTTAATTAACACAGCAGAGAATAAAGCTACTACTTGACGATATATGTTAAACATTTGGTGAGGCTTACAATTTATAATGACAACCCTACATTATCAGTTACTACTGGAGGCAAGTATAGCACAACTGTATAACTAGGAGCTATATCAGCAAAGTGTCGAAAATAATCAAAATACTTTGCCAACTAGCGTGATTTCCTGCTATAAGAATACCACAAGACCATTAATCAGGTATACCTTCTCAAATATGAAAAAGGTTCTATATTCAAAACATGAATTTAGATCTAAGAGTGCGTAGCTTGCTAGTTGGTACGTTCACTCAGTACAGCTGTATGAGGTCAAAACTAGACTCTTAGTAAAGCAACCTGTAAAAGATTAAACTCGTTTGAATTCTATCATTACAGTAGACTTTTGAAAATGTCCTAGACTTAAAGAACAAGCAACAATCAGGTACTTTTTCGATTGAATAAGAATAAATATTTTGGTCTAGATACAAATACAGTTACTGTGCAAGGTAAAACTGAAAAATGTTGAAGTGTGGGAACAGTGAAGACATCATGATTAAAGAAACCTAAAAGACTGGTATGGTAAAAATATTTCATTTTTACAGGGTTCAAAGTGCAACAATGGCATTCTTACTCGATTAGGAATAGCACTTCAAGAAGGAGAAGAAGACATGACTATACCATAAAACACAGGAATTAATTCAAAAATGTTTATGTGTTTTCTATTCTGAAGAAGTAAGCTAATTAGACCATAAACATACAAACGAGGTATAGGAAGACCGCCAATGAGATGGGTCGACTGGATCCCAAGAGTAAGTAATAGAAATAAATGGAAACGGGACTTGAAGAGGCATATGTACGAAGATGGATATCAAATGGACCTTAGCGTAGAGCAATACAATTTTACTGAATTATTTTCTGACGAAGTACAAAAAGCTGAAAATCTGAAGACTAAGTGATAGCGGGCAGTAGTGATGATCCATCAAACTACGTTATTAACTTTAAATTGTGCTCTTATTTATACATTTCTTCTCTTGTCATGTAGTGTGTAGCCTGTGATAATTCTAGAGTTTTCATCTTATCTGTTCTTAGTTATCTTTTGGACGTTGTCGTGTCAACTCTTGATTCTGTTGTCATTATGGGTCTAAGGAAGATCATGTAATCGCGTTATGGAGTGAATATTGATGTTCTTATCCCGCCATATTTTATGTATTATTACTAACTTGTTGTATTTTAATAGATATTAACAATATTATTATATTATAGTTAACCGAAGAAAAAAGGTCAACGCGTTACCGGCAAGACGGGCGCGTCACTTGTGAAGTTATAAATTGTTTTTAGCGAGTGAAATCGGAGTTAAAAATAAATGGAAAGTGTAGTGGCGAAAGGTGAAGGAAAGTGTAGAAATTAGCAATAAACAACGACGGGGAGAGCAGTGGTTTTAGCGTGAAATTATATTTCGAACAAGCGAACATTATAAATAGTAATAACAGGGTGAAGGTCTCATAATCGCACGCCGAGATAGCATAAACAGTCGTTTCGCGTTCTAACGTGCGGTTGGAAATTTTTGAAAGACGCGGCATTAGACCGACGCGCAATTCGTCAAATTAACGCAACGGGATTGGTGCATCTGAAGATCCAGTGGCGTAACATTCGAAAGGGTGACGAAAGCATTTCGCAAACACTAACAGCAAGGACGAAAAAATTGAGGATCTGTTAAAAGAAATTAAAACTAAATTAGATAAAATGGAAAGCAGAAGTGAAAGAATGGAACGGAAAATAGATAAATATCAATAAGGTATGGAAAAAATTACTATTATAAATACGCAACTCAGAACAGAAAATCGTAAACTACAAACAACAGTAGAGCACCAAGAAAAAAGGCTGGAGAAGTTAGAGAAGGAAATATGAAAGAGGAAAATGATAATCTATGGGATCCCAGATACAGAGGAACAGTAGGATCTAGAGCTGAGAGAAAGGATAAGGCAGATCCTGAAGGAGGTAGGGGTCACAATCAACATGGAAACGGAGGTACAGGAAGTAAGAAGATTAGGAGGCTATATTAAAGATAAAATGAGACCAACGTTATTAGAATTGGTAATGTGGAACAAAAAGACCGAAATAATAGCCAATTCCAAAAAGCTAAAAGGATCAAATATATGGTTTGCGGAAGACTTAACAACTAAGGAAAGGGAACATAAGAGAGAACTCTTAGAGTGCATAAAATAAATAAGAAAGCAAGGGCATTTAGTCTATCTAGTAGGAAATAAATTAAAAATAAACTGTGAAAAATACACACTAGAACAACTACGAGAGGAACCGAAGGATGATAATTTTGAAGACCAGGTAGAGGGTAGGAACAAGAAAAAAGGAAGAACTATTAGTCAACGCTCCCCACAAGAACTAACAGAAGAAAGAGAAGAGAAACAGTGGAGGAAGGAGGGACAACCAGGAAAGAAACAAGCGGAGGAAAGTGAGCTATTCACAGAAATAGAACAAAAACCGCAGAAATCAAGAGTCTGGACACAAAAAATCTTTCCAAGCCGAAGCATAGTAGACAAAGACGAAGAAAGTAAGATAATGGCTAAGGAGCGTAGCACACAGGGGGAACAGACAACGGCAAAAAACCAATAGCAACTAAATGGTCTGAAACAAGAAATATGACGAACAAGGCAAGGTACATGGATAACAAGAAATCAGAAGTATATAAGAAACAAAGAAAAAATAAGCAAACAAAGAACAAAAATCTTATAATATGATTTTGGAACGTACAAGGTTTGAACAAACAAGGAAATGTAAAACAATTAATAAAGGAAGCAGCGGAAAATAAAATAGATATATTAATGATACAAAAAACTCATATCAAAGGAATTTCAACCACAAAAATCGATAATTATTACTGGTTTAATGGAGGTGGCAAGCAAAGCAGTTTTGGTACAGGCTTCCTAATTAGAGAGAAATGATAACAGATTACAAGGTATTAAACGAAAGAATAAGTTATATAAGAATTAAAGGAGTTTTTAGGAAATACGTAATAGTAAATGTACACGCACCAACCAATGACAAAGACATCGATACAAAAGAAAAATTTTACGACGTGCTGGAACAACTACTAGATGATATGCCAAGTTTTGATACCTAGATAGTGGCAGGAGATCTGAATGCTGAGATCGGAAAAGAAGAAGAGAACTGGTTAATAACGGGTAGGAAAAGCCTCCATAATAAGACAAAAGAAAATGGGCAAATGTTAGTAAACATAGTAAATATTACAACATGGAATAAAAGAAAATACATACACAAAATGACTTGGGCTCACCCAGACAACGTAACAAAGAACCAAATTGACCACATGTTGATTACAAAAGTAACTATGAACTGTATAGGAAAAATAACAACGTACAGAGGGGCAGAAATAGGTTCCGATCATTATCTAGTAAAAGCAGTATTAAAACAACAAAAATCACAACTAAGGGAAAAAATTATAAGGAAAAACAAACGGGATCTAAGTACACTAGAAAAAGAGGTGGAAAGGCAGAAATACCAAGATAAATCGGAAGAATTAACTGAGTTAACAAAAAAGGTACAGACAGTAGAAGAGGAATGGAAGAGAATCAAAGAAGTATTAGAAAAAAGTGCAGAGGTTATACAAAAGCAAATACAAAACAGATTGGTTTGATAAAGAGTGTGAAAGAGCAATTAGGAAGAAAAAGGACGCCAAAAAGAGAATGCTGACAAACAATAACCAAGAGACAAGAAGAGTATACAAATAAGCTAGAAACAGGGTAAATATTAAAAAAAAATGGAAGAATTACAGCAAAACTTCCACTACAAGAGCACAAGAGAATTTTACAAAAGTATAAAAAAAGAAAAATCAGGTTACTCTACAAGAGTCACTTGTGGACTCAGAGATGCTCAATGCCAGCTACGTATGGGAGACGAAAAGATTATGCAAATCTGGGAAAGTTTTTACAATACACTATTAGTAATGCAAGAAGAGGGAGAAGAAGAAGAAGCAGAAAAGCTTGAAACAGAAGAGAGAGAGGAAGAAAGATTACCAACGTGGAGTAAATTTACATATGTAATTAAAAAAATAAAAAATAACAAAACCCCGGGGGAAGACGAGATAAATATAAAGTTAATAAAATACTCAGATGAAAAAGTGGCTACTAGAATTTTCGAGCTGGTCAGAGAAGTTTGGAGAAAAAAGAAAATACCAAGAGAATGGACTATGGGAATAATAAGCCCAATTCATAAAAAATGAGACTCAAAAATTACAGAAAACTACAGACCAATATCAGTTTTAAACACAATATACAAGATATACACAAGCCTAATCAATAAAAGATTACAAGAAGAGGCAAAAGAGGTAATCGGTGACTATCAATGTGGATTTAAAAAGGGTAAATCGGTGGTAGATCACATTTGGGTGATAAAACAAATTGAAGAAATGTATAACAGGAAAAATATAAAAGTACAAGCACTGTTCATAGACTTTAGGAAAGCTTACGACACAATCAAAAGAAAGAAAGTATAAAGAGCGCTAATAGAATTGAAGTTTTCAAACAAAATAATTGAATTCATACAAAAAAATAAAATTTCAAGGAAGAACATCAGAAATTTTCATTAGTAACGTAGGACTAAGGCAAGGGAATCCCCTATCAACATAGTATTAGAAGCGCTATTAAGAAGAAGCAATATCAATACAAACTACTTGATACCAAGACATGCCTATCAATGCCTCGCGGATGATGTATTTTTGTGCAGAACAAAGCAAGAACTAAAAAATGTAATAGAAAAATTGCAAGAAAAAGCAAAGGAAATTGAACTAAAAATAAATGACAGGAAAACAATATACATGATCATAGGCAACAACGGCAATACAGAAAATGAAATATTAACAGTTAAAGCGAATAATGGGGAAGTATATTTAAGAGCACAAAACGAGACAAAATACCTAGAGGTGCAAATTACAAAGCAGGGAGGGTATAAAGATGAAATAATAACAAGAATAGCTGCAGGATCAAAATTTTTAGGCGCATATAACAAACTCCTAGGAAATAAAAATGTATCCAGTAAAGTGAAAGAATGTGTGTACAAAACCATCATAAGGCCGACAGTAATATTTGCTGCAGAAACCTGGGCGACGGATGGAGAAATGGAAAAGAAGTTAGAAATATGGGAGAGGATAGTCTTAAGAAATATATATGGAGGTGTGAAAGAAGGAGAAAACTGGAGGAGAAGGACAAACCAGGAGCTACAGGAGTGCTACAAAGACAAGTCGATAACTCTATTAGTGAAACAGTGTAGAGCAAGGTGGCTAGCGCATATAGTGCGAATGAAAGGAGGTGATCTAGTGAAAAAAGTGTACAGTGCAAATTGGTATGGAAAAAACAGAAAAGGCAGACCAAGGAAAACGTGGCAGGACTGTGTAAACAAAGACATAGCACTCTTAAACGTAAACAACTGGAAGGAGGTAGCACAAAACAGAAAGCTATGGAAACAAAAAGTTAAAAACATTAGTCAAAGGCCTTCAGGCCTGTAGTGCTGTTATTATATACTAGTGAGTCACCCGAACTACGCTTCGGTTCGCTAATTTAAGAGAGATTCATTAATATAAATTTTAAAAAAATGGATCGGCTGGGAATCGAACCCGGGCCGCCCGCGTGGCAGGCGAGCACTCTACACCAAGACCAACCTGGGTTGTTTGAATAATGCGCCGCTATAATGATATATAAACATAGGTATTTACCCGAGCTAATAGCACACGGCGACAGCAGCTGTCACACCGTAGCCCACTGCGAAAGGCGCTCCGCTCCGCTGCTTAGAGGATGTAATTACATTAAAACTTTTACGTACTTTTTTTGAAAATAAAAACCGGCCTACGATCTAAGTCTAAAAATTAGCAAACTTTTAAGCCATCATACAACTTAATCGGTCCATTATCTTCGGAGGAGATAGAGAACAAACATAGAAAGATAGAAGGAAAGAAAGAAAGAGAGCAACGATTTTATGTTATAGGATATTAACAATACAAGTTTGATTATGAGTATCTTAACTAAACGAGTTTCATTGCCAGAACAAGGCGGTGAACCGAGTTCTGCGTCTGCGTCTATTGTTCAATATTTTATCTTCATTAATAAATTCTGGTTTAATTTATTCTTTGTTTTGTAAAAACTAATGCGGTAATGGATATTACCCAGTGCGGTAATATTATCTATAACCGGTAATATCCATTACCGCACTGAGTGGAGTAATAAAGCTCTTAACGATACTCAAATTGATTTGGTAAGTAGTCTATAACAACACCGATGACGATAAAATATATTTACGACAATACTACCATCCAGGTTAAAATTATGACAGACAAAATACATATGAAAAGAGGAGTGCAACAGGGAGATATAATTTCACCTAAGCTCTTTGCCCTCGCAAGAAACTGAACTGGAAAAAAGGCATTAACACCGATGAGGGGTATCTTAACCATCTCCGTTTCGCAGACGATAGTCTTCTAATCAACTACGACACAGAAGAATTCCAACGGATGTTGGTCAATCTGAAAACAACATCAGAAGAAAGAGGCGTTACTGTGAATATCGAGAAAATAAAGGTCTACGAATACATCTACTGAGGGCACACTATAAAACTGGACAGGGAAAATCAAACTGCAGAAATAGGAAAACGAATTCTATACTAAATTTCAAATAAGCATGTACTACTTGGAACTAAGTCGTAATCATAACTATGGCCGTAATTAGTCAAAACAAAGTAATCTTTACAACCAACCATCTGAAAATTAACTAGTTTTTCAAAATCGTCAATTTGACATTCGGTATGAATCCCAACACTGTAAAAGAAAATTCGATAAATAGTGGACAAAATAGACTGATCTACAATGGTTATTTGAAAAATATAGGGCAAAATTATTGTAAAACACGAACTTGTATTATCGTAGTGTAAAACCGAGTTTGAGTTTAGAGCGCCACCTTCAAGCGAAGGTGGATCGACGACGACCCAAAAAAGTAAGGAAAATATGGCAACAGGTAGATCAAAATTTTTTCAAAAATGTGTCGTCTACTTCGTCTTTAAGATCGCAGTATCTCAAAATTTTACTGTCTAAGTAATAGAAATACATGGCTTGTTTTACAAGGCTATCGTCGACTGTTATGTTACATTGTAATCATTCTTTGGATATAACCGTGCATTCAGTTTTGGTCATGTTGTATTTGTTGGCTTTATTCTTGAGCGTATATAGCAAGCGTTGTAAACCATCCACTTACTCTAATTAAGGCGGCCTAGAAATGATATTGACTCGATGATTTCCTAGTCCTAGATGATATACAATATCATTTTCTATACTTTATCCATTTTGGTATTAAAAAGGCGTATTTCTATGGTGGTTTTGTTTTTGTGAATTTGTTACTTGTTCTTATTTTTATGGAGCTGTTTCTGTTGAGATCTAAAATTATTCTTATGTAGCCTTTAGGCGTACCCTTTTCCTGCAGTGTTTGTTGTAGTCATTTAAGTATATTTGTTCGAACGCCTGGGTGAGCTCAACCAAACATTTGAAAGCTGGTCGGTTATTTTCCAATTATTTTCCGGTTATTTGACGTCTCCAGTCGATCTGTTTTTCCCAAAATCCTATTGTTCCTCGTTAATAGAGAAGGTGGAACTGATTTCATCTGCCACTATGCTAGTCATTAGCTTACAATTGAGCCTAAACTCAAGCGTGATTCCTCTATAATTGCAGGGATATCTTTTAAATATAATAGTGACGCTGCTCTTCTACACTGACATACACTTGACGAATAAAATTAAATAACCAAAACCCAGGCACAATGTTTTCACTATGTATTTTTTAAAATTCAGGATTTGTTTAAATGAGTATTAAGGAAAAAATCTGCTAACAAATTCGTTACTTTTGTTTAATAATTATTCGCAACCATATATGTAATAAGATCATTACTGACTTTTAAAAAGTTGGAAAATGCGCTATTCCCAACTTGTAACTTTCCAACTGGTCGGAAAAGTGATTTCCGGTTGGAAATGAATCCATTCCCGACCGCTGTGTAGGTAGGGACAATGGAAATCTCGTTGATCCATTCATGCGCGATCCATTCCCGACCGCTGAGTAGGTAGGGACACTGGGAATCTCGTTGATCCATTCATGCGCGTCACAACCTGTCGTATCATAATATAATAATTTTTCCAATTATTGTTTAGAATAAAGTGGTTGCAAATAAAATACTATACATACCACGGTGAAAAGTTTCATTCCTGTCTCGAGATAAAGTTCACCTCGACGCTACGCGTCTCGGTTAACTACTTAATCTCTCGACAGGAATGAAACACTTTCCACCTCGGTATGTAATATACTATTAATAGTGTAAATTAAGTTATTCAGTGTTTCAATTTTTTTTTATGAAACGTACAATTCAACAGATATAAAAATCCTGCTTAAGTTATTAATTACGTTATGACAGCTATATTTTTATTAGCAAAGATAATTAATTACTTGTGCATTTACATACGCAATATAAAATTTAAAACTAGAAGTACTCTCGTTCGATATAATAGCTTATGTTACACGTACGAAATTAAGGACTTTTTTGGACGAGTCGCAGTTTATAGCCAAGCGAGTTAAGTACATAAAACGGCAAGTCTAAAAGTCCACTTTCGTGCAAGTTACATTCATAATTTTTTATTCTACTGCTTTGGAAGCGTTTCTTTCTAATTATAAAGTGACTGTTTAATCGAGGAGCTCGACAAAAGTTCAGGGGGTCATGTTCATACCGCAAAACAGGAGTGTATATTTTAATTTCGACCAATGGAAATGGTTGGTAGTTTTTATTACTATGGTTATTACTGCCGAAAATAAAAACTTACTAGTATTAAAGTGGGAATTTTCGGCAGCTAAACGCTGCCGAAATTGCTAACTTTTCGATGCAGTAGAACAATTTTTTTTTTAATTGGCAGGAGGAACGCCACGCGGGGCGATAGGTAAACGTCAACCGACGTCAACATAACCTACAAAAGTGGGTTAAAATGTAATTTCACAATTTCTCGATTTCAAATAAAGCATAATTCCTCGGCACTGAAGTCTCTTTTTATCCCTCATGTGGTTTATTTGCCTTGGCCCTACGGGCTTCGGCAACTAAATCCACATTCGTGATAAAAAGTTAAACTTCAGCATACAAACTATTATTAGTTGATCTTAAAAATAATTTCGGCTATTAAAACACATGCAAGCCTACTCTAAATAGGCTAGAATATCGATTGTGTTTTAGTAAATTCATAATTATATTTTTATTTTTTATATATTATGGTGTTTAGCAAATTTGGCAAAGAAATTTTATACAAAACTGATCTCAGATTACATATTTACATTTACATGCTCTGTTTGATCATTTTATTGCAGTTGCCATGGTGGAAATTTTTATATTGTGAAATGTACTTCTGGTTATGCTTTTATAGCACACTTCTGAATATAAATTCTTATCATATCATATTATGTAAAGAGAACTACTTTACTGTAATAACAGTTTCGCAAATAACATAGTAATGCCTAGCTTTCTAGCTCAACGTCGGCCAAACTACGCTATTAAAACAAAATGTCCTTGAACGCATATCGTGTAAGGAAACATTTAACTTTTCTTAAATTGTGGGGTTTAACCAGCGGGTTTCTACATCTTTCTTCCGAACTTCAATAATTAATGACCGACAATCCATTCTACACCCGCCGACCTGATGGCACAGTTTTGAATAATCTTGGCAGATAACCTAATGAGGTTTTTTCACATAAAGATTGTTCTTCGATATACCAAAAAGCTATGACCGTGAATTGTCCTGCCTCTCGTATTAAAACTTTGCGAGGGAACAGTACAATCATAAACCTAGGCCTTTAACGTCTAAATTCGTTATAAAACTAACGAAGCTAGATTTCATCGCGTTACCATAAAGTTATTCCAAACCTGATGTTCTTTCCAGAAAATCTCTGAGTTTTAACAATCAAATAAAATAGTTATAATTTATAGGATAGGGATACTATCCGCTACCGAGTGTTCACGATCCACATAGCTATTTTAATTTTATCTTCCGTTTACTCTTCCTTGAAGTGGTTGCAGTAGTTTAAATCTCTGAGGATGCTTCATTATCTACCCAAAATACTTCAGTTTCCTGTTCTTAACAGTTTTGACAATTTTTAGTGTTCTCGATATTTCATCGTTACGTGGTCAGCCTAAGCAATTTTCAGTATACCCACATTTCAAACGCCTCCACTTTTTTTATCATACGTTAGGTTAATTTTTAATACTTGAATATTTGTTATAATTGGGAAATTCGTCGATTTCTCGGACTAAACCCGATCCTGTTCGTTTTTTATGCAAGGTTTAAAAACATAACGCCAGCATGTTGCAGGACTGTAACGTCCCGAGTTGCAAACTGCTAATTCAGCAAAATGTGCTTCACGCCGAAAGAATACTGATAGTGCATCGGGATATTTTTCTTTCTGCCGTTCCATCCCGCGCGAGAAAAGTAACGAAGCCGGTGAGCTGTAAATTTAGCGTTTCGATCTTCAGTCGAGTATTACCATTTCAGCAAACATGTAACGTACTCCACTCCTCAAGCTGCCGCGAGAGGTAGCTTGGTGATTTATGAAAGTTTAGTCGGAGGTGTTTCATTGTGTGAAGATAGAGATTGCCGCAGGTGGTAACGCTGTTGTGATTTGGTATTGTGGTATTTTTCAAGCATAACATTACCGGCTGCAAGGTAACTTGATTTAATTCGAATTTATTAAGTTGTGCTATACAAATAAAGTTTTTGGGTTCTGGACTTTCCTGCTGTATCACCTTACCGCTGTCGCGAAATGTCGACTTTATATCGGGTAACATACTACCCGTCTGAGAATGTTTCCATCGAGCTGGAAACGTTTACCGCCGATAGCAGCTTTCTGTTGCTTCTCCGCCCAGGCATCCTCTTGGAACGACGCTCTCTTCTTGATTAATCCACGTGTATCGTACATCTGGACCACCCCTATTTTCCGCTCCTCCTAGATGTCTGCATCTTGCCGTCGCCATAAGTGTGAGATTGTGCCATCAACCAGGATGTTCTGCAATAAGCCCAGGTAGAATTAGTAGTTGCGTCACGAAGTGCGTCCATATGCGAGCGTTTCTTCTATTTTAATTTAAGTATAACTCCTTTTATTGGGGTTTTTGTGCACTATCTTTTTACAAAATTATTAGCATCTTCAAGACGTTGCTCTTGCTTATCGTTTATTAATATTTACCAATGTGGCACTGGCTAGATATAACTATAGTTACATACGTAGTATGTAACTACGATGACGTCTTCTAGGATTTAAGGGCAATTTTAACGTTTACGTGTTACTTAGTTTTTGCATTATTCAATAAATAACTCGTAAAATTGGCATTTTGTTTTTCTGTGTACTTGATAGTATTTTATTGTAACAATGGCTGATAGCAGACACATTGAGAATCAATCTAAGTTCCCGTTGGCAATGACTGATTACATGTCATCTGCGAGAAGCATAGTTACGATTCCCGCCCCTACTTCAAGTTCTAAAGGGATTAATGCGGATTTATTTAAGAACTTATTGCGTTATAGTCAGATAACCCCTTGTATTTACGAAGATCGTTCAATAGAAACACGTTTGTAACATAAGTTTTATTTACTCAATTTAAAAATATATATCTATTAATATTAAGGCATGAGTCCTATTGCTATAGTAATATATAGATTTCCTGCTGGTAAAATTCTTGCAGCTATTAATCAAACAAATCTCTAACAGCAATCTGCACTTCAGCTTCCGAAGCGAGTCGCTGTCCCTTTAGCGACTGCTTTGGTGGACCAAAGACGTGAACTTTGTGATAAGAGTTCGAATAATGAAATTAACACTTTCTATATTGATGTTCATCATTTCAGGTAATTATCTGACATTACTGCCTCTACTTGCACCTAAATCAGTTTCTATAAGCCACATGTTTACATCTAAAGTTGCAACATGAACATTTTCTGGCTGAACCAAATTTTCCTTGTCGAAATGTTCTGCCTTACTAAACCACTGCAGTGTGAGAATATTTATAATGACCACCAAGTCACCATCAACAGCTCTCATTCTCTCAGGGATTTCTAGTGGATGACGTCGTTTTGGCGGCTAAAAATTAAATATTATCTTTGGAAGATTTTTTCATACTGAACGCCATTTCGTTGCTTCATAAAAATGCACAGAAAGAAATTTGGCAGACACCTCCCTAATACGCCAATAAACAGTTTCAACAACCGCATGAAATTGTCGTGATAACCAAGTAGCGCCTATGTGATCAAAACGTGTTTCTGTTAAACAATCCTCGTAATTAGCTACTCCCTGGGGTATCGCCGGGCCCCTCTGTCCCGACTGTAATCTAGCTGTGCACTCTTTGTTACATAACGCTGAGTTTGTGTAGCTTTTCGAGTAATAAAAACATCCGATCCCATCCCTAGCTTTCCTAAAGCGGCTGGTTTTGGTCATACTTACCGTTTAATTATGTAACACATACGATATGCCAGCGTCCATGCTTTTACATGGTATAACAAAACCTCACAAGTCTCTGTTTAGTACCAACATTTAAATGGTAATCTTGCATGACAAGGCCGATCTCAAAAAATAACGTTTAAAATCTAGTGGTCCCATTGCAACGTTACAGGACTATCTAGGTGAGTAGATTTCTCTACTTGTATACTTGTTTAATCACAACGTTAAGGGTGGCCTCTCTTCTGCGTGGTTCCGATGATTTGTCTTTTTAGCATTAATACGCAGACCTCTGACAGACTTACTTCCGATACCTTGTTGAATCATTGTTATAATCAATCTATAGAGTCTGAACATATAACGGTGTCGTTAGTGTGCCAGATGTTAACATTCTCGTTTTACAGAAACTTTCTAGTTCAGATTATACGATGCTTCTTGGAAATTGGTTTTTCAATAAAAATGTAATAGTAGAGAAGACACAATGTACCCCTGTCGTTCTTCGCTGATCTACAACTTTTTCCAAGTTTACTATTTCAATTCTCATATCAGCAGTATCGTTCCAGTACAAGTTCTTAATAATACGCGCATCTGTATCAATTAGTCTTATTTCTCGAAAGTTTCTAAGACTTTTCACTTTCACTTTTTCACTCCTGCTATAGACTTATCATTTCCGTAGGTACTGGCCTTAGGAATAGGAAGAAAAGTTGTCAGAGGCTTTTCCGGTGTCGTTGATGAGGTCGAAAAACTTAATGATGATACCAATGGCGTTGTTGTCCAGCAACTTGGGGAGAGAACGTCGTCAGGCCTGGGTACTATGCCATATTTTCAAAGTCTTGTTTCCTTGTTTATTTCTTTACTCGAATCGGGTACATAGCTTTAAAGATGGACTCAATGTAGTTCTTCCAAGTTACAACTCTCACGATGCCCTTAAGGGTGATGCCTTTGTTTCTATTCACTAATTTTCCTGGCGTTCTAGGGTGATACGATCTACTAGCCGTTCAAACTTTCCGAAAATGTTCTTCGGATTTTGACTTTAATCTTCTCCGTTGTTTTGTAGTTTTTCTGTTTATTTTTCTATCAATAACAGCATAAGCAATTTGGTTTACATGTTAAAATCTTCACACTCTTTGTCAAACTTTTTTTTTCTTTTTGTTGCTAGAGTAAATTTTTATATTCAACTTGTAGTATGGCTTTTTATTGATTACGACCACAAAGCAACCACGCGACTTCGGATTTTTATCCGTTGTGGTTTTTGTTTTCTCTAACTGCTTTTCCATTTTCTGGATAAATTGTACTTTGATTCGTCTTGCTTTACAGCATCCCAGTTCCACCCTTTCCATTCCGATGTAACTTCTTCTTAAAGTGTCTTATGCTTTTTATTTACATTTTTACATTGTTTCACATACTATGTTATTATATTATATAGTATATAGCGCCAGTAGAGCTCTAAACCTCCATTGGTTTGTCTTGGGGCTGCTACTCCATGGAAGGTGGCGCTAGTGGGAAATGTAAATATAGCACGTTGACGATTTCCACCCTTGGATGGGGAGGACTGCAGGACCTCTGCAACTCTTAAAGTTATTCCTACAGACTACATGTACTCGTATTTCTTCTATAAGCGCATGATCTATAACATTTATCTTCTTCCATCTGGACTCCGCCACGTAGATATCCTTATATTTTAAGTAGATAGATAGTACTTCCATTAATTTTTTCAACACCAAAATTAATTCGTGCTACTATTATTCGAAGTGTCATGTTTAGTGCATTTTCCAACCATTGGTTAATTCCTTTCTTCTTTTTCGAGTTTTGCGTTAAAGTCCCCCAGAACCACTTTTGTACCATATTTCGGTATCTTATCATACTGTTCATTTAATGTATCGTAATATTATTGTTTTAGTACTTCTTCTGCATCTTCTATAGTCTTAACTATCATAATCTATCATTTATAGCATTAGATCCTAGCAACACAACATCGACGACATTGACTATATGAATGGAAGCATCCTGAAAATTATTCTAAAAGTATTTGATAAATAGATCCACATACTGGGTGTATATGCTCCCGATCTCAACAATCCAAGAGAAAAAAGAAGGCAATTCTATAAAGATCTGCCAAGGCAATTGGACAGAATACCGCTGAACGATCACATGTTATTCATGCGCGATTTTAATGCAAGGGTGGGGAATGACCCTATCCCAGGAATTAAGCAGCGCTTCGATGACAATGCACAAAAAGATAATGAAGACTTGTTATTGGACTTCTGTAGTCAAAACTGCCTCAAAATAAATAATACCTTTTTCAATCATCAATGCCAATATAAATGTACTTGGAATAATAGCAGAGGACAAGAGTCAGCAATAGACTGTGCCATAACAAATAAACAATTTAAACTAAGTTAAATATTGGATGTCCCAACCTTAAATTCTGTCAACATTGAAAGCTATCATGATCTAGTAGTGTGTAAAATAAGAACGCAATACCTCATACACAAAATGAAACCAACAGCGAAAATAGAAAAACTAAGCATAGAATTAGTGGAACACGAAGCGGTAAAACATGTACACAGCAATCGCTTAACACAAAACATTAGATCGAATCCAATTAATAAAAATGTGGGCGCAGCATGGCAAACAATGAAAAACAACATTATTGGGGCAGCTAAAGAAGCAGTTGGCAAAAGCAAAATAAGTACGACGGCATCAAGGATAATAAAGTATGGCTCAAGGAAGAAGTTATAGAAATAATAAGAAGAAAAAAGTATACATAAAATACAAAACATCTAGAAGACCAGAAGAAAAATAAATATACAGGATGGTTTAAAAAGTATAGTTCAAACTTAAGGGTGTGATGTGGAATGCTACAAGAAGCAAAACATGTTAGTAAACCCACATTCTATTTCCAACCGTTAGTTACAGAGGATTTCTCTGTTTTTATCATTGTTGTGTTAAATAGTCATCTGGAAAATTAGTCAAACAAACGCTAATTTGTTATGACAGAAGGTGTTTCAAGCTTGAATTATTGTTGTTTTCTAAGTGTGGTAATGATGCAGCCTTTTTTGTATATGAATATGCAGAAATGCAAGTTGTGTATGGCTTTTGCAGCGGGAATGCACTTGTAGCTGTGGTAGAAGGCAAATGCTGATTTTTTTATAGTCAAGATGATGAATGTAATTCGGTTCTATTAAAGAAATAAGCTCAGACACGCCCTTTTTAAAAGATCTCCTGGTTTGGCCTACATAAAAAAGTCGCATAAAGCACAATTTGAAAGATAAATACCTGATCTGTCAAGGAGGGCGATATGATCTTTATTATGGCCTGGAATATGTTAAGGGAAAAAGGGGGTAGCAAAAGAAATGAGAATATTGAAACGTTTGACAATGTTTTTTAGAGATCTGACAAAGGGGGTAATGTAAGGAAGTGAACGAAAAGTTGTGAGCTCACTATTGGCTTTGTTGCCAGGTAAATTTGATGTTCGGATGAAGGATGTTAAACCAATGCAGATGGGTTAGGGCCAACTGGGTGTCCCTCAAAAAGCACCAGGATATCACCTACATATCTGCCCTAAAAGCTTTTTAAAGGTAAAAATTTTGAAAATTACGGATTTTAGATTTTCCATGGTCACTTTTGCGAGGAGAGGGCAAAGGTTAGAACCCATGGTTAGACCAGTTTTCTTTTAAATATAATTTAATTAAATACAAAAGACACGAATTTTGATCACTGGATAAGTCACTATTGACCAGTTGGTGAATGAGGGTAAAGCATTCATCAGATGGGATGCTAGAAAAAAGTTAACAATGTCGAAGGAAAGAAGAATAGTGTTGTCAGAGATGTAAAAGAATGACATTTTGAAAATAAGGTTTAAAGAATTATCAATAGTAATATAACAAGGGCGAGACATACTTACCGATAATTTTGCACACGTCAAGGGTCGAGTGCTGGTTGCAATGAAAAGTGTCCCGAGGGCTTGCCCGAGGGCAGTTTTCTAAGGGCAACCAGCACGATGACTCTTGGCACGGGCAAAATTATATGTAAGTGTGTTGCCCGCGTTTATATTTTGCAGATTATTACATAAAACCCGTATACGAACTATGATTTAAAATTGATCTATTAATGCCAAAAAATTCAAATTGCTTGTTTCTTGCATTTCTATTTCTAATTATGACACCATCCACGGGGTCGATAATCATCCCTAGGGAGCTTATCGCTTGGTAAGCAGCCCACGGGCGGTTATCAGCTAATCAGTTTGGGATTGGTCGATTTTCAATAAATGCATGATTCTCATTGGATGATATCAGCCATGTAACACTTGTGTGTAATAATCGACAAAATATTGAGGTTCAAAATGGAAGAAGAGGTGAAAAATTTAGTTTAACCATGAGGCAATTCTGGATACAAAAATGTTGTCGAAGGAAAAGAAAGGAAAGCGATAGTAAGACTCATAATAATATACGGAGTTATAACTCTCGCAACACCTTAAGAACAATCATCAGAAAAACAACTAAAGATCACATGCGTAACGAAGGTCTAAGAAAGTAATACAACGTAGGTGATATTGTGAAATTTATAAAACAGAGGCAAAATGAATGGAACAACCACGTCGAAAGAGCTGAAAACGATAGACTTATTTGAATGGCACGTGACTTAAAACCAGCAGGAAAACGTAATCCAGTGCGACCTCAGGAAAGATTGAGAGAAAGTTGAATATAAACGTCAGCAGAATAAACATAATCAGCGTGAAGAATCACAAGCTACAAATTCCTAATTAAAGACGAAGAAGAAGATCCTGGTAAGCTTCTTTTCATTCATTTTTTAACAAAACCCGCTTCCAAATTTATTCTGTATACCGCTACTCTTAAGAAAAACATACTCATCCATTTTTGTGATTTCTTTTAGTTTTATATTTGTTTCTTCCGCAACAATGAAGTTAATATTATATCTTTTTATTGTTCTTACTAAACGAACCGGTGTACCTTCAGTGTTTAAATGCCTTACATGCAAAGTAACCATACTTAATTTTTCCTTTTCTTTATTTTTCTTTCTTCAGTTCATGTCTATTTCCACGCAGTTTCATGTCCATCTTTAACCTTCGTTATTTACTCACTTCAAATTCCAAGTAAGCATTACCAAAATGTTTCTTTTTACTTATTCCTTGGTTGTCTCGATTTTGTTTTCGCTCGTAATCGTTGTCTGTATTAACACCTGAGTTCTAATTTATTTTCTGACCTATTCCACTGATATCCTCTATCATTAATCTTAAATTGCTGGTTTCCAATTTTCGTTCTATTCTCTTCTATAAATTAATCACGTTGCGAGGTTGTCGCCTTGCCTTTTTATCACATTCAGAATAACAGCGCCAGCGTGTACATTCATTCGCCACATTCTATCCAGCATCAGGCCAGCTCATCCCAAGTATGCTCCTAATTTCGATATTCGTCCGTTCCATTGTCCAATATATCGATTTCACATTCTATATTTTTATTAGTATTATAGTTTTATTCTGTACTTCCTCTGCTCTATTTGATACTCTCTACCCCCACTCAGAGTTTATACTATGTGACATACTCCGGAATCTAATGTACCTAATATTAAAGGTTGACCTATTTGAACTGCATCAGATATCTTGTCATGCAAGTGGTAAATTATGTAAAATAAAGCGTGTCCATAAACGAATGGAATTATTTCCGTAAGCTACAAAAGCTGACTACATGTATTGCTAAATTGTTTTTCTTTATTTTCTGAATACAGTAACTCAAAGAGTTTTTCTTACATACTACATTATTTAAATGTGATCACTGATAACGGCATGTAATAGCTCTAAACGATAATTGAGTAATTCTCAGACTTTTTCAAATATGTCTCTGGCAATGTTCTTTGTTAGTCGAATGCAGGCTTTCACGGTCGTTGTCCATAATGATAGGTTCTGCCGGGTTATGCCGTGGTCGTCGATTTGAACTTGACGTTTCGCTGCTCATGCTGTCAACTTCTTCAGAAGTTTTCTAAAGACTGATGTTGGTGCCTTTTGCTCTTGGGTATATACCGAGGAGCCGTTACGGTTGGCTGATCATGTAGATCTTGTATGTTATTCGGATTTGTCGTTTTTCCGCTTGGTTTCTCACGTGAAACTTGTTTATGGATGGATTGGTTTTGCAGAGCTACCTTCCATGTGTTACTAAGGCGATAGCCGTCTTCTCGATTGAAATTGTTTGGATTTTTAATAATTTCTAGGGATTCCCGAATAACACGAGGGAAGTATTTTTTAGTTTTGGCTAGTATGTTTACGGAGTCGTAATTTATTCTGTGGTCCCCTGGTCCTAATAAGTGTTCTGCGATGGCTAATTTTTGTATGTTTCCAAGTCGTGTGTGGCTCTGGTGTTCTTTTATTCGACATTGGATGCTTCTTCCCGTTTGTCCGATGTAAGATTTGCCACAGGTACATTGGAGCTGGTAAACGCCTTCTGTCTGTAGTCTGGGCAAAGAATCTTTGTTGGAGGGGATCAATTGTTCGACCTTTCTTATTGTACCAAAGCGGACTCCAATGTTGTTTTTATCTAATACCTTTCTTATTCTGTCGGTTACTCCGGCGATGAAAGGAAGGCAGGCGTAATTAATAGGTTTAGGTTCTTTCGGTTTCATGGTATATTGGCATGCTTTCTTGATGTCTCGTCGACTGTAGCCATTCCTGAGTAAGGCTTCTTCCACATGACTCAATTCCTGTGGTTTACTGTCCTTGTCACAGATAGCGTTGGCCCGATGAATAAGAGCCTTGATCAAAGATCGCTTTTGTCGAAAATCAGCCATCGCAGAACACTTATTAGGACCAGAAGACCACAGAATAAATTACGATTCCGTAAACATACTAGCCAGAACTAAAAAATACTTCCCTCGTGTTATTCGGGAATCCCTAGAAATTATTAAAAATCCAAACAATTTCAATCGAGAAGACGGCTATCGCCTTAGTAACACATGGAAGGTAGCTCTGCAAAACCAATCCATCCATAAACAAGTTTCACGTGAGCAACCAAGCGGAAAAACGACAAATCCGAATAACATACAAGATCTACATGAGCAGCCAACCGTAACGGCTTCTCGGTATATAACCAGGAGCAAAAGGCGCCAACATCAGTCTTTAGAAAACTTCTGAAGAAGCTGACAGCATGAGCAGCGAAACGTCAAGTTCAAATCGACGACCACGGCATAACCCGGAAGAACCTATCATTAATGTTGTTTGTTTCCCTCAGACTGTTTGCTCTAAGTCTTTCTAAAGTCTTCCGAAATTTCTTCCAAGTGGACTTCCTTGGACTACAAAAATGAAGTATTGGCACATTCAACAGTAGCATCACTTCTTGATGAACAAACATAATCTTTTCGATGTAGTAAGGTTCCAGTTTTTAAAATGTTGTATACCACCTTCTTATACAATTTTTCCAAGGGGAATTAGTGTTATAAACTATTGCCATATTTGCTGTTTGTTGAACATATTGACATTTGAGCTGAAAAGTAACAAGCATCGATCGGCAACGGAAAACGAAAGCATGTTGTGAAACTTTTGAAGTTGGCGTATTCAGTAAAAAAGGGGGCTTTTAAAATCTTTGCTACTTTTTATAGCTTACAAACATCGTTCCCTTCTTTTATGAACAGGCTTCCAAAATAATAACAAAAGCAGCAGTCTTTCTTAGAATGTCTGCTAAAAGGTTGGCGCATTAAAAGCTATACAATTCTCTTAAGTCAGTTTACTGAACACTATTTTTAAGATTAGGTATTTCGCATTAGTAGAATCTTGTTTGCAAAGGTAAGTAGAAATTTATTTATCAAAACCCATTCGTTCTATAAATAGCATCAAAGTATAAATGTGACGCATTTTATAATTCGTCTGGAGTGAAGATTATTGTGATGAAAGACAAATACATGAAACAACCACATATGTACAACATCAAATGTCTATCATGTGCTTAAATAAATTTGCATTCTGGGTTTACAATAGAAACAAAGGTCATATAGAAATAATGTCTTAAATTTTACTGTACTTTTTTAAATTAATAAAATAATATCCACAATCTTCATCTTTTATAATTAACAGAGAGACCGAGCTATGCGTTTAAAAAAGTTATGGCCATGTCAATCATCGATTATTATAATAAAGTTGTGGGAGATGGATAGCCAAAATGTTTACTGTAGTATAAAAAATACTTTGTTCCTTAAGGTCCAAACGTCATACATGTAAAAGTTGATAAAATATTTTACGTACGTTTCGCCACTTTAGATGGCTTCATCAGAAATTATTAACATGTGTTATAACTAAAATACAAGGGTTAGAAATTAGATTAAGTGAACACACAGAAAATTTGTCAAGGCTTACCAATATGGCTTCCATGAAAGTTTATAATAATTAATAACAAAATTTGCAAGTGACTAATTAAAGCCACATTGCAAGTATACGGCGTCAAAATGGATAAAAGTGAAATATTAAACAATCATTATTGATTGAGGTTAAACATTAACTATACAGTAGTTAATGTAATTAAACAATAAACTTTTAATTAAAAGTGAAAGACATCTTGTTTTGAAGAAACAAGCTGCCAGAATGAGGAAAAATGCAAGATGTCAATTGTATGCGTACGCATATTTAGCTTAAAGTCAGGTCCGTATTTCGGAAAAATTTTTGAAAAGACAAAATAATTAAATAATTTTAGGGGTAACTACAAAATTGGAAAGAAAAATTCGAACCGTTTTACTCAATTTAAAAAAATGTTGAAAAGTAATGAGGGAGTTATTTAAATAAGTTATGGTAAATAGTACTTAGATTTTCAATGTCAGTTTTATAATTGATAGCATTTGGGCTTTTTTTAATTTCGATTATTTCTAAGCACTTTCTTTTACGAATGTTAGCCTCTTTATGTAAAATTTTAGGTGTTGAAAAATTGAAGTTATGGAAAGTTTCTATAGTGTGGTCTGTGAGTGCATTTTTATTGGATGGTGAAATTAAGTTTTTTTTAATTGAGTATTTATGTTGGTATATTCGGTTTTTCAAAAGTTGTTTTGTTTCGCCTATGTAAGTAGAATTACAATTATTACAGTCAATTTGATAAACTAAATCAGATTGCATGTTGATAGGTGTTTTGTCTTTGAGGTTTGTGTATACATGCTTTCCTATTGTATTGTGATTTTTATAAGCTTTATTGATGTTATATTTCTTTAATTCTCTTTCTATTTTTCCCGAGATATTACGTATATACGGTATTGATACATATTTGTTTTGAGATACTGAGTCAGGAATATTAAAATTAGAACCGAAACAGTTAGGTTATAAGTTACAAGAAGTATTTAGTTTGTTATTTATTTTTTGTAATCAAAAATTGATTTGTTTATTTATGAATTTAAGTGGATAATTGTTATTTATAAGGATGTTAGTTATTAATTTTAAATTTTGTTTATGAAATTGTTTAGACGAGAGTTTAATTGCTCGGTCTACTAAACTGTTTATGACACTTTTTTGTATTTTAAATTAGTTATGGAATTGAAATTTAGATATCTATTTGATTTTATATTTTTTCTATACCAATTGGTAAGTATTTTTCCGTTGGATTGCTTGTATAATGTTAGATCTAAGAAATTTATGGAATGTTTTGTATTTTCATTTTCAATAGTGAATTTAAGTCTAGGATGTATATTATTAAATGTATTTTTAAAAAATAATTTATTAATTGGATCTGTTGCCATGATTATGTCATCGACATATCTTTGATAAAGGGAAAAATTAGGAATCTGTTTCAATACTTTAGTCTCAATATCTTCTAAAACTAGATTGGCAATTGTGGAAGATATAGGTGAGCCCATAGCACATCCAAAAGTTTGTGAATAGATTTCATTTTTAAAAGAGAAATAAGTAGTTTTTAGTTCAAAATTTTGTTATTAATTATTATAAACTTTCATGGCAGCCATATTGGTAAGCCTTGACAAATTTTCTCTGTGTTCACTTAATCTAATTTCTAACTCTTGTATTTTAGTTATAACACATGTTAATAATTTCTGATGAAGCCATCTAAAGTGGCGAAACGTACGTAAAATAATTTATCAACTTTTACATGTATGACGTTTGGACCTTAAGGAACAAAATATTTTTTATACTACAATAAACTTTTTGGCTATCCATCTCCCACAACTTTATTATTCATCGAAGCAGCCAAATTTCATTTACCTATTATACATCGATTATTATGAATTTCATACCTAAACGCTTTCTTAGCAAATACTCAGTTTGTTGGTAATGTTTTGCAGGTAAATTCTCAACCGCCTAAAAAGAAAGTTTATAGAATCGCTTGATACACATTAACTATTTTCTTTTAAGAAAAGTTCTAAACAAGTACCTGAGCGCTGTACATAGGTGAATCAAAATGTGAACCTAGGTGACGGTTAATTGTTTAACGAAATCAATTGTTAAACGTTTGTATAAAAATTAGCAACAGGACAGAGTGTGCAAGAGTCTTCCATTACATGTCAAATATTTTTAGAATTTAAAAATATACAACTACCAATTGCTTACAATAATGAGAATTTAGATCTATACCTAAATTACAAATGTAACTGACAATGTTTAATATTAAAGAATTTCTGCATCAACTTCAAGCCGATAATCTTTGTAAAAAGGATATTAGTTACTGAGTTTAGGTAACAAGGTTTGCACTTCTATTAAATATAAAATCAAAAAGATTTACATAAATTTTTTTCAAGAAAGTAGAATTATTTTTGGCGTATCGTTAAAATTTCAAGTACAGTTTTGTAATTTATGTTGCAAAATGTCATAGATAACATTTGAGAACCTCTTGCAGAATTCCACATATTTGATGTGATGGCAAGAAAACGATGGAAACAGTATCAGCATTTCAATAATAATGATAGCCTCCACTAGAAGTAGAAACGATTCCAACTACAAGCTATTGAAGATTGGAACTACAACATCCCACTAACCCAGACATAAAAAACCGTAACAGAAAACTAGAGAACAATAGACGCTGTCCAAAAAATCAATAGAACAACCAAAACTAGGGTTGATGTAAACCGTCCCAATATGATCAAGCTGTACATGTTCATGGACAGATCTACTGGACAGACAGAATTGCGGGGATTCTACAAGCGCTATGCACATTATTGTGGCCACTGATTTTCAATTTCAAATAATATCAAATTACAATGACGTTACAGTCAAGAAAATTGTAGTATGCTAATTACAAACTTACGGTTAACCTCCAGGTCAAACATAGTACGTATGAAGGCGACAATAATAGTATGTCACCACGTACACTGACTTGCAAAAGAAACTAGTACACCTATGTTACGTTGTATTAAGTCGATCTTGATTTTATCATTTGCCAATGTCAAAAACGTTAAATGCCAAGATTTACAGAAAAAGAGAAAATTCTTATCGTTTTCAAGTTAGGAGCAAATAATTGTGACCTAAAACTTGGAGGTAATGCAGCACTCGCCGGTGATTACAGTGCGTTTAATTTGTTACATTCACAACACAAAATCGTGTTCTAATACTCTCAAAAACGCGAGGTGGCGTTGATAAAACAAACAACAACAAGTGGAAGTCCAGCAACGGTTCTCAACAACAATTGGTAACCAAAGAAGCGAAGCGAGGGCCACAACAAGGACTCAGCGACAAACGGAAAACTCAGCAATGACTCCAAAAGCTCAACTGCCAAACTAATAGCATATACTAGCTGCACATACTTTAAGTAGGCTCTCAAATCCACGAAACGCGAGTGCCTAATTAGAATAGAGGATGAAAAAGAGAAAGCACACACATACATTTAGCTTACAACTCCAAGTCTAAAATTGCGACGTCAGAAAAATCCGCAATCAGGTGCGATAGGTAATTAAGACCCAAATATCTTCGATAAATTAACCATACAAATTCGCATTAGTGGGAGTGAGATAGAACACTATTCTTGCTCTCGTAAGTCACTATAAACTAGCCCTAAACTAAGGGAAAGGTTAATACAAAGTAAACGTGTACGATCAAGTCGAAGACACTTGCAGAAGAGAACGAGGAACAAAAACACCGCCGCAGGTGCGCAAAGGCAATTGGATGTACTTGGCCTAGTTGCGTTTAACAACGGATCGATAATCCATCTCACGGAACTGAAGGCCGCACAGAATAGCGTTTGACAATCCCCGTAACTGTAAAACGCCGAACGTTCGGACACAGGTAGCCAAAATGCATAATACGGACGATACAATTGATGTACCAAAGAGTAATGCTCTTTACCCGTAAGAAGTTATAATATGACACAATTGTAAAACTAGATAAATGTGCTATTTGCCGAATAGTTACATCGTTTTCTAAGCTATGAATAATCCTAGCTTTTGAAATTAAGCTTACTCGAGGCCTTATTGTTAACCTACACAATGTTGCATATTTTGCTGACTCGATTCAGAGAATGACGTGTAGGTTAGTAATAATCAACTTCTTATTACCAAAATCGGTCAATAATAGTAGGTTTATAGGTTAGTAGTGCAAAAGCAAATATGTGAGTTAATAATGTGTTGTTGAACTTGGCACATAATTTATAATATTAATGTATACGGTGCGTTCAAAAAGAAATTACATAAGGGTTGGCCATTTAACTTTCATCACTGTTGTTGTTATTGTACGTTTATATTATACACAGATAATGTGGTTGAATGCTGCTGTCTCTAAAGCTTGCCGTTGACATTAGTTTTATTTTCCATGGCCAAGCTCTACGTAATTTCTTTTTGAACACATGGTATATTTCCAGATGTCTTGAGTTTTTTCTCCAAATAGCAGAATCTTTCGAAGGACGACCTCCCAAAAACGTTTAGCCCCACGCCTTAACTCTTTTCTACACTTTCTTTCAGTTAGTTGTACTATAATCGTAGCTCTATATCAGCGTATTCTTGTTAATTTACTTCTGTCTCCTGTTTTGGAACTGCTCGTTTAAATCATTCCCTGATTTTCGCGCTCACTTCCTCGATGTCTTTCAGCAAATCAGAATGCTACAACTGATCTATAGTACTGAAATGTATATGACGGAATTAAACTACACACAATATCTCGGCATACATCAACAGAAGGGGAAAGATATACTCATCCAGTTATTTTATATCAAAAATGATTAAACATTTCAAATAAAAATGGAAATCATGCGAATATGAAAAAAATACCAAAATATGTAAAATGTTTAATTTGTAATATTTAAATCATATAAGAGCAAAGCCTTTGTAAGACATAGAAACATCGAAAGAGCGTGAAGACGTCAGCATAGGAAGGCGGAATTGGCCAATGATTGAATTACCTAAAATAGATAAGGTACGATAAATTTAATCATTGGCCAATTCGGCCTTCCTATTCTGACGTCACGTCGGAGAACTGTGGCCCTGTTGTTTTGGAGGTTATGACCTGACCTCAGCCAACTGTTTTGAAGGTTATAGAGGTTCGTAAAAAGCACATTCTATGCACAGTGGTCTCGGAACGGAGATGGTATAATAAAAAAAAATAACGGCAGCATCTGCACAGGATCTGTTTAGAAATGTTGGAAAATACGGGACAGACGTTTTCTGTGCAACACGAACTGCGTCTGCATAACGACAGTCATGTTGCGTCGCAAATAAACTTGTAGATTGTATGCTTTTCCTGTTATATTTAATTTCAAAAGTGTACTATTTGGGTATATGGAGAATGTTAAAGCCCAACTACCTGACAAAACTTCTGTCTGCTTAGGTTTTTATTTTGCAAAACATACCATGGACCTGATTCCCAAAAACCAAACAATTGCGTCCAAAATCATCAGACAACTATTAATCATTTCAAATATTGAATATTGTTTTTCTACATCCACCAGCAAATAGTTCCAGTCACAAGACCATCCAAGTGAAACCAACTAGAAAATTATTTAGGCACGAAGTCCATGATTATTTCTACAAACCAACCAGAACACGATTTATGCACGAAGGCCTTGATCATCCAAGTTAATCTTACTAAAATAATGCAGTGTGATAACCGCCAGAATGTACAAGTGCCCAAGAATCAACATTAAACTAAATAATTTAAAAAATTAAAAATTCAAACCTTTAAACCACAGGAATGGGACAAGTGATTTCACTTCACTTAGAGCGAAAAGGCGAGTTATTTTTTGGAAATAATCCCACTCCTGATGTTAGATATTACTAAAAGCGATAAACAAAATGAATGCACGTTCGAAAAAACGACTGCACTGAACACGGCTCGTAGTCATTCTGATTCATAATACTTCGTCGCACAGCACTGATGAATCATTACTTGGATTTGTACCACAGTGATATAACAAGAATATTGAATAATCATAGTTGGACGCTAACATCTTCAATAAAATCTCTAAAACTTTAACGTTAGTAATTGTTTTAATTATGTAACTGTTACGACACAAGAAAACTCATCGTTGATCAGTGGCGGCTACTCCTTAGGGGTTCAAAGGCTCGAGCCTCTCACCCACCATCAGCCTATCATTAGAAAAAAGTAACTATTCTATAATTGAAAATATATTTTATCATCTATTCTACCGTTATAATATTACAAGGTTAATATAATGCGATCCGGAGATCGCTATTTGATACCGCTTAAAACATGTAGAACAATATACAAGAAGTATGACAGCATAACTTAAGTTATGTGTCAACACACTCGTTCGTATCATATGCACCAAGCAGCTGGCAGCTGCTGTGGGCTCTCCGTAACGAAGCTCCGAACTTGTATGGGAGTTTTAATATGACGCGAGGGGTTACGATATTGGAGTCGCCACCACTGCAGACTTGTGGACTTATCGCAATGTTTAGAAATATAACGCTTCTGAAATGTAATGCGATACGAAAGTAAAGGCGGCCGCCGCCCGAGAGTATTATTCCTTGGAAATGTTTTGAAAGGGCATTCTTGTACACAGTTGTGTATGGTATTTGGATGATCTTGCACAATATCGGTTGCAGATGGAGCGTGTTTATTTGTTTTGGGTGATTTCGGTTATATCGTGCAATTTTATTCAAAAAATGGCAGAAAATGGGATAATTAATATTCTCAACATTAATTTTAAAAATTTATCTAGCCGAAAAGATTTTTAAAAAAACATTCAGGGTCTGCAGCAGTATTAAATTTTAACCTACAAAATTAAGTTGGAACTAGAAATTTTACAAGACATTTTTCTGTGGACATTCACAAGAAAAGCAAATGGATTTGTGGATGTGATGCATTAAGTGTTCTGTTTTGTTTTTCATCATTAAATATACATTAAGTCCATTAATAAAATATTATCATTTTAAAATTTTGAATTTTGCCCAAATGCAGAGTGCATACAAACTATGCCAAATAGTTAGTTGCCAAACATTTTTAAACGTTCCGAAGAGACTCAAAGAACTATTAATTAACCTTTTTTTGATTCCTCGTATTTTTGTGAAATATAGTTTTTTATAATTTTATTATTTTTTAATTTTATGAATATGATTTTGTTAATTCTTCGGTTGATATTTGAGGATAGTGTAATTAAATATGCTTAATATGAGTATACTATAAAACAAAAGCTTTTATATATTTTTTTTATTACGTAATGTAATAACTACAATTTTTATGGGTGGTCTAGTGTGGAGCAGTAGGTATATATCATTTTAGAAAATATCTTAATTTTTTTTTCAGAAAAATGTAGCTTCATAATAGTTTACTTAACTTCTAAGATGGATTTTGAACATATTTTTATGGAATGTAGAAAATAGTTTTGTTCTTTAATTCCTATGATTTACAAATGCTGAGAATTATGCTATGCGTAACGGGGCAGCTGGATCCCTTACCAATAATGTTTATTTTCATTCTTAAATGTAGAAGTCAAGTTGTATTTCCTATATTCTATTATTAGATTTAATATTGCATTTTATGTAACCAAATGCTCGTAAAGCCGGTCCTGCGCTGGACGTGTATTGTAACTTTTGTTTTCGCGAGTGCAGCAAGGAACACACGCTGTACACAGGATGCGGGGATTTTAAACCAATGCAAATTTAACAAAAAAAGGCAGCAGTCACACCCAGTCTCTTCTGAGAGCTGCATAGTTTTGTTATATTGGAAAGTATAGTACGTAAACTCGCCCAGGAAAATAGAAGTTAATTTGAAGCGGCCTAAAAGAGCCTGGCAGCCACCGTTTGCTGCAAACATTGTTAAAGTGCACCGAACCAGCGTTTGCAAATTCCGCAAACGCATTTTTCGAGTATCCATGTACGTACACCCATTGTGCTATATTTAAAGGCTTTTTGAAGCGTCAATTTTGCGAGGTGCCAAATCAACTGTCCTTACGAGGCCTGCACGCGTTCAGTGGTTCCCAACATAATGTCCGCCAAGAGCGGGTGATACGTACAATTGAGGCTTGCCGTTTCCAAGTGTATGCAGCAGCCAGTTCCAAGTCAAAAGTTTGTAGAGCGGGATACTGCAAGCGTTTGCAAACGTGCAGGAATGTGTTTTATCAGCGACTCAAATAAGTACCGGTTCAGGTAATTTTGACATTCCAGTTTTGTTAAAAAAAAATTCACATTTGGGTTTTTTAAAAAGAGAATTATTTTAACGTTATTTTTGGTGACGTTTTACGTTGTTTATGCATGTTTGCAACACGCTTCCGAGTAGCCTCAATCTATATAGCACGCAGGTTGTTTGAAAACGTTATTCTATTTTTTTCTTTTGCATTTTTATGCTTTGTTTTTGTTTTTTTTATATTTTTATTTGTGTTTGGAAGTCAATAGATGATGTAAACAATTCGTCTTTTTTGTGCATTGTTTAAAGTTAAGTTTCAGTCCGATCAACACTATAAGGAGGAACCAGATCTCTGTTTTGGCAGATAGTGATCTTGCATAAGAGACTAACTGAGATATTAAGAGTTTCATGATCACTGAGCTAGCTAAGTAATAAAATAGGAAAATAATTATTTAAATATTACGTAAGAGACGCCGTCTTCTTTTAGCCGTCTTGCGCCCAGAATTGAGCATAGACCTCTCTTAGTTCTTTCCATCGGTTTCGGTCCTGAGCAGTTCTTATCCAGTGTAGTCCTGTCACGTTTTTCAGATTATCATACCACCTCCATTGTATTAATTTTCTGTTCCACCTATTATCTTTAGTCCGAGCGATGTGTCCCGCATAATCCCATTTAAGTCGGGATGCCCTGTCTACTATGTCCGCCACTTTGGTCTTGCTGCCAATATATTCGTTAGTCTTTCTATCTCGCAGTGACAGACCCAACATTCTTCTCTCTATGGCTCTCTGGGATATTCTCAGTTTGTTCGTCATTTGTTTCATCAGGGTCCATGTTTGTGCTCCGTGTGTAGTTGCTGGTAGGACGCATTGGTCGTATAGCCTTGAACGCAGCCGTAAAGGTATCTTTTTGTTGGTCAGTATACCTTTGAGTTTTGCAAACGCCGCCCATCCCAGTCTCATCCTCCGTTCAATTTCTATGTTCTTGTTATCCTTGCCGAGTGTTATTTGTTGGCCAGGTAGACATATTCGTTCACGTTTTCTATCTTCTGATTGTTGATTGTTATATTTGTATCTCGGGGGCACATTGTTTTCGTCTTATTCATGTTCATTTTCAGCCCTATACTCTCTGACATTTCCTTCAGATCTATTAACATTGCTTTCAAATCTAGGGGGTTATCCGCAAACAGTACGATATCGTCAGAATATCTTAGATGTGTTAGCTTTTCACCATTCACGGTGATTTCTCGGTTTGACCAATCAACTTGTTTGAAGATTCCTTCCAAGGCTAGGCCATATGAAGGGTCATATTGTATTCGGTCATTTTTTCATTCAGGATTTTTACTGTTAGGAGATGATCACTTGTGCTTAGCCCGTTTCGAAATGCCGCTTGATCAATTGATTGATAGTCTTCAAGTTTCCTATTTATTCGATTTGCAATTACTTTGGTGAGCAGTTTGTAGAGTTGCGACAACAAACTAATTGGTCTGTAATTTTGTAGGCAGGTTGGATCTCCCTTCTTGAATAATAGTACTATGGGTGTTTCGTTCAATTTTTCAGGGATATTTTCCTCTTCTAGGCACCTATTAAAAAGTAGTTGCATTCTTGGTATAATTATGTCTGAGGCTTGTTTTATCATTTCGATTATTATGTTATCGTTTCCTGGAGCTTTGTTGTTCTTCATCGAAGTTAGAGCGTGCAGTATTTCTTTTTCGGTTATCTCCGGGATTTCCTCTGACCCGACATTCATTACTTTTTGTTTTTTCCCTCTTATTGGATTATCAGTCCTCGAACGGTATAATTCGCTGTAGAAGTTCTCTATGATTTCTAATATTTCATCTCTGTTTCTGGATTCCTTCCCATCGGAGTTCTTCATGCTTATAATCTCTCTTCTTCCGTCTGTTCGTCTTAGGCATTTCATGTTTTTGTTGTTTTCTATTGCGTTCATCACTTCTTTTTCATAATGTGTTTCCAGGTCCTTACGTATCATTTTTCTTGTTTCCCTCCTTCTCGTGGTATTCAGGTGTGTTTTCATTTTCTCTGAAGAGACGCCTTACTCAAGTTTAATGTATCCACGGAGGGGTAAAGAATGCCGCATTTCATATGCTACTTAAAAAATATAAAATGATTTTAGGATTTATGTCTTTATAATGTAAAAAACCATTTCACCTTGCACTTTTTTATTAATTTTATCTCACTTTTTTACTCCCCTAACAACTATTTTCTTCGGGTCAGCTCGACTCAATGTTAGTAATGGTAACCCTATTTCCATTGCTAGATGACTCTCTTACAACTATACGTAAACTAACGTCCTCGTGTAATTTTTCCTTCCGTTTTATTAATTTATTAGTGTTACTTATTTTTAATACGTCATATCTGTACAAAAAAACAAAGAAAATTAAGAAATTTTACATGATATGTAACCTCACTTTCTTACTTCCAAAGCTAGAGACAATAAATATCGTACATGCCTCGTATATATAACTACGTAGATTACTTAAGAATAGACACTGGTAGATTATATTTTACCCAGAATAAATATCTCTTCAACTTTCAAAAGCTGAAAATTCCAATATAGAAAAACTAACATCGTTGAAGAAAACATCCAGGAACGCTGGAAAGCCTTCATAATTCCTCATAGTTAGTCCATTCCCATCCGAACCTCCAGCTAATCATGCAATCTAGGCTAACAAAACAAAGCTACAATTTTAAAGTGGCAAAGCGGCCTTGCGTTCAAGTCTAAGCGAGATCAAATCTGAGCACTGTCATCGGGCACATTTGTAAACATTATTTGATTGCCGAAATTAACATACGGAGATTCCGAGTGCGAGGCGGATATATTTAAACATCCGAGCTATGCAGCATTTGCAACGAACCAGGTTAGTCTGCAGTCCTCTATTTTGATTCGGCAATCCATCAATTGGAGCAATTCGCTTTACTTTAAACATTAAACTAGGTATATAAAATTGATTTATGCCTGCGCGGTTTTATGAGAGGAGGATGTGAATTAGTACTTCCCATGTGGTTTTAATATCTGGCGGCTTCCAGCACGCCCATTTTGTGTTTTATATTATGCATTATAAAGTGTTATCGAACCTGAGTAATTTGGCGTCATTAAAAGCTTCCACCGTCTCTGATTGAAAGCAGAATAAAAATTCTGAGAGCCAGCAATGCGCTGCAAAATTTTCCAAGCCTAAAATGGTTACAGGAAAATTACTTGAAACGAAATACCAGAATACTAAAGACTTAATTGCATGAAAACAGTAGGCTATCAACATATAATCAGAGGAAGATAATGGAAGACATGAAATTAATTAATTAGCTATTTGGCAAACAGAATTATCGGGACAATTAACATTTGGAGCCAGTCCCAGAAGTAATAAAAGAAAAAAAAATAGACACCTCATTTGGATTGAAGAAGAAAAACTGACCAAAGTGATTTGGCTGACAAGTCATGGACATTTCAAGAGATAGGTTCATAAGATCATGGAATCAAAAAGTAGATGTGCTGCTGCGAACCAAAGGAAAAACAAAAGAAGAAACAAGATCAGCTCGAAATAGGATTATGAAGAGAATATAAGATATGTACGTCCAACTACTAGTAGCTAGAAGATGAAGACGAATATCTCCCCGAAAGTTGCCAAATAGATTGCAAGTTTTCAACATACTATAATACCACCACTTTACCAAAAAAACAACCTTAAATATTTTAAATTTATAACTATTTTCTAAGTGATAGTTAAATATACATGAATCGTTCTCGAAACCTACACACGCACTAACATACCCACTGATAAATAAGTCTTCAAAAATACCTCATAATGTCCCCTACAGCTTCTATACATCTCGCTCATACAGGAAAATAAAAATAAAGAAAAAAAGCAGGGTACTAAACTGACAAAATAATGTGGAAGGTACCAGATATCAGTACTCATCTATTACCACAAGCAAAATCCAGTATTCCAGCTCATGATATGAACGGAGGTCAACCAAGAATAAGGCAACCCAACTTAGAGGAAAACGTTTTGCAAATAATAAAATTCGTATACATAGGATTTTAAGAGATGATATGGACTGTATCCTTATCACAAAACAAAAGTTCAGAATTTATTGCAAGAAGACCGTCCACATTGATTGACCTTTTACCAGAGGTTGGTCGAAGCCCATACAAGAAATCCTTTGTTTATAAGCAATGTATTATGTACGGATGAAGTACATTTACAAGAAATTGCATCTTTAACTGTCACAACAAACACGTTTGGACACATTGTAATCTCCATGCAGTTCACGAAAGAAACTACCAGGTACGTTTTCCAGTAAATGTATGGGCAAGAATACTTGGAGACAGGCCGATTGAACTTTTTATACTTCCTGAAAGTCTAAATGCCGAAAATTATTTAGAATTTTTAAATAATAACCTTTCGGGCCCACATATTCCTCTTGCACTCTGGCGCGATATGTGTGTGCAGATCGATGGTGCACCATCACATTATGCATGAGTGTTTGAGCAATGGTTTAACCAACATTATCCTGACAAATAGATCGGTCATGGCGTTCCAAGAGCTTGGCCAGCTAGAAATCCGGATTTAAAACCTTTGGACTTTTTCCTATGGGGACACTTAAAAATGTAATCGATGTCACTCCTGTCCAGACTCGAGAAGGACTTGCCGATCGAATTCATGAAGCAGCCACCACCATATTAACCCCAGAATGTTGCAGCCTGTTCAAGATGTAATTATTGTTTGCGTACGCAAGTGCTGCGAAGCTAATGGGGGGCACTTTGACAACATTTTGCAATAATGTAATGTTTTTTATTCAAAGAATTGATTGAGAATGAGTTTTACTTGTTACTTAATTTTATAAATAAAAATATTACTTTGTGCATTATTTTTCTGTCTAGGTTTAATAATACTTATTAAGGCATTTAAATTTGTCACTCTCAAACGACCTTCTTGTTAAGTACATTCATTACACAAACCTAACCTAACAGTGCTGTCAAATTTCATTTTTTTCAATGCTTCGTATGAGGAAATTAGACACTATAGAGAATTTGTATTGATAATTCTAGAGTTCTCATGCGTTGCCGAAGCCTGCTACCTGTGGCTTTAGTGAAAGTTGCGGGACACCCTGTATGTATGTATAGTTATTGGTTTTATGGAAATAAAAGAGAAATTGTTATTATTGTTATTATAAATTGAAGTAGATGAAATTAAATGCGCTTTGATGTTTAATCATGTGAAGTTATTTAGATTTCACGCCTCTCATTTGTTTACGAGAATTATGTAGTCTTAATTCGATTTGGTTAGAGACCTCTGCAATGTCTGAAAATATGGAACAGCGTATTTGAAATAAGTTTTGTTTTAAATTAGGTAAAAGTGCTACCGACACATTTGAAATTACGAAAACCGCGTTTTCGTGCGTTCTTGAGCCCCATGAGAATTATATCAAATCTTGGGTATATTGCAGAACAATTTAACTAACTGCAGCAAAAATTGTTCCACAGGTCTTGTCGAATGATGCAAACAAGGTCAAGTTTTTGCAAAGAATATATTCTTTGGTTTTTGTCGTCCCTTAATTGTTTGAGTCTTTTCAATTTATTTTTGTAACCTAAACGTAGTCATTAAACAAAATTTTATGAAAAACTCTTAGCCATTGTTACGAAAAATTAAAGCGGATAAAACAATTGTTTTTTAACCAGATCTAATGCTTACCAATTGCACTTCGTACATAGCAATTTATAGTAGGTAGGTACTTACTATGTTCTATCCGCTACCATATAAATAAAATTTTAGTAGTGCGACTAAGCACAGCAAATAAATTGCGTAACTGACAAACAAAAGCCCTAGATTAGTAGCAAATACAGTATAATACCAAAATACATAGATAAGAACCGACCATATAGTGGAATTAGAATATGTATCACAAAATCCGTTATTACAAAATAAAATTAAAAACTGACAGTTATCCATTACCTACATATCATAAATGTAGTTGTAATAAAACGCTAGACGAAGTCAATAAGAGAAAAAAGATTAGTCAAGAGTTCTATCAAATATTTCAATAACACTACGCCATGAAAAGCATTGTTACTAGTAGGTACACATCTACTACTCATACCAGCAATTATCGGGTTACTTCGTACTATAATAACAATGGCATTAGAACCAGATACCGAAAGAAAACCGAGACTAATGATAATGAACATTTGTTTCGTTTTGGAAAATGAATCACTAGATTGTGGGTTCTCCAGTAACGGAGAAAAAAAGGTCACCCTTGAATCTACGTTCTTGGCAATCCCCTAACAATGATAACACTGTTGATTTTATTCATACATATTTCACAGTTGGGTCCATCACAAATCAACCATTTCGTTCATTCGAATAGACATTTGTAGCCAATATATCCTATACAGGGACAAATATGAATTCATTCTTACGACTCTTCGATTTCTAAGAACATAAATTTAGTCAAATTTAACAATTAAAGGGTGAGTAAGCAACAGTAATAGTCAAGCGTTACAGTTTAAATAGTCATTGTGGCAGCATTAAGCTATGAGTAATTTATTATCAATTATGTATCACCTGTAATAACTTATGAAACTGAATAGCATTATAATGTATTTACATTACATGACAACATAAAGCAAACAACCACAAACTATTTAGAAATATAGAGAAGAATACATACAGAGTGCCTCAAAATTCAAGGTAGAAAAAATATCCAGCATGGTATAAGGCAATAAAACCCATATTTGTTTTTTTATATTTTTTAATGCATGTATAATATTTATTTGGAAACCCAAAAACTAGCCTTATAACGACGCCTATGGCTGTCCCACCTCCCTTATTAAATTACCAATAAAATTACTCACCGGTCCGGCAGAAATATTTTTCTTATTAAATCACTTATGTACACACATTGATTGATGTCTTCGAAAAAAATCTTCGAATTGATCCCCTTGATCAACACAAACCAGAGACCGTCTCTGCATTGAAAATCTGCCATTTACAAAGAATAATGGTTGCTGTAGTAGTTGTATGGTTACACAAAAACAGAGCAACCCTCACGGTGTTCGTAAAAGGGTTCATTTTTAATTTTATTCAACACGTACTGGTCAAAGACGCCACGAGACTGATTGATAAATCCATTTTTAAAATAGTGCACTTTATCTCAGAACACCTTCGGCATTTCTTTTCTTGCGATAAGAAACTCGGATTGGAACAAATTCATCCTTGGAAGTTGCGTAATTATCTCACTTTATTTTAAGTACTAGTTGCATGATAAATTATTACTCGAAAACGTACCTGCCGATTTTTGAAATATTTTGGGAATATCATTATTTTAACCTATCAGTGATTCGCTTTTCTATCACGAATTTAGAGACACCCTGTATATGTAGAGCATTATGGGCCGTACTACTATATTAAAATAATAATAGTAAGTGAGATATCGGTGAAATTTTATTTTGTGCTTAAAAAATATACTTAAAAAGGCACAATCCCATAACAATACCTAATAAATATTTTTAATTAATTTTAATAGATTTTAGTGAGAAAACGTATTTAATAGCCTTGAATGATTGGCACATATTGTTTAACATTTCTTACACAATCGTGTTCTATTGATATCGCCAACGTCATTAGTTCTATCCCAAATTGCATCATAATGGCGGTAACTGATGCCGGAACTTTGATGGCGTGGCTAAAACGTTATTACCACTAAATCTATAACTGTACAGTAATAAAAACTCCATTTTCTAACTAAAAAGTGACAATCAAGTGATTTGCACCACTGGTAATCACTCCATACTTTTACAACTTTTTAGTGTGACCAAAGCTATTTCGAACCTTACAGAGACTAAGAAGTTTTTATGACTTTACCCCGAATAATGATAGTGGCGGTCACCAAACTGTATCACTAAAATGTGACTTAAAAGTGGCGACGACTTAAAAGTGGTTTTGACAGTTTAGTACGTTTTGGGAACTTCTGCTAAACCTTCTAAGTTGGAAAACTTATGAGTGATAGGTGGTGGCTACATACAGAACTGATTTTCACAATTCCGATGAGATCATAGCCACTACAAAGTTGCAGTTATCTTCAAAATACACTATGAAGTGACAGTCACTGAATAGTGTCCTGCTGACTGTATATTCTTTATAAGAAGTCAATTATATTTATATTTTTAGAGCATCCCTAACGTTTTCTACATTTTTGAATTTTAAATTCACGAAAACTGTGACCAATTAGCGTTAGAAGCTCTAGATTACTTGCTTTTTAATTTTTTATATTGGGATTGGGTTAACTGATCTGGCTAATATAATATGCCATATTATTTCTACTGATGGGATGGTGCATTGCAATAAAAGTGTATGCCCTTTTCTTCGGTATTGCAATTTTCAAATTCACTTTATAATCACACCAGGCAGGTAGTAACTTCCACGTGGCCGCCACTACCTGCTTGATGAAAATGATTATAAAGTGGAATATTTGCAATTTCTTCTACTGGGGTGAAGTATCAAACACTTCGAACACGCAAATTTTACTTCACAGTTATATTCTTCAAAAGTATCCATATTTATGCACGAGATTAATTATTGCCTACAGTATAACAACCATGAATAATAATAAAAATTAATTTCTCGTCAGTAGTGAATGAAATATAGTAAATTGATGCATAATTATTGATTGCATGTAAACAAAATTTATTTAAACAACTGTTTGCGGTATCTAGGTTCACAATTTAAGAAAAGTGTGATTTACCGTTTTTATTTACTTTTTTTAGGTGCGATGGCACTTGTAAAAATTTCAAGCTATAGCTAATTTGAGTAATAAGTAATAATATACCTACGTATTATTTAATTACAGAAGTATCTTTATAGCACACTGTACAGTCATTTCGAGCTAGAGAAAACACAGAGACACTTATGGGAGAATAAGAAATAATACTATTATAAATAAGTTGTAAGACAGAGGTAGAGCGACAAAGCCGAGAAAGAAGCAGATATGAGGTTAAGTTTTGTGTAAGTGGCGACCACTACGTCCCCACGTTTTCGCCACGCAATCGCCACATGGCGAGAACATGGCTGAATAAGTTCCAGAAACGTCGCGGGAATGTGGTAGCCACCAAAATAAAATTCCCTAGTTTGGTGAAAGTCACGTAATAAAACCATTCCTATTACGTGACAGCAACTAGTGGCAAAACACTTTAAAGTTTCTACGGCAGTGGCCACTAAGTGGCACCTACTAAAAATGCTACTTGTGATACTAAAAAACAAACGGCGTGGCATACTTTAAAAGTAAACAAATATAATGCACATACAATTTAGCTTATCATAGTGAATATTGTCATTGCTATAAAACTCAAACTTATCCTGGACTGTGACATATTATTCTTGTTCTCGACAGTACAATTATTGTTATATTTTTAAGATTTATTAAATGGACGGTGTGTTTCAAAGTAGGTGTAAGGGAAATAAATATTTTGGTTCTGTGCTTGAGTCTAGTTTTTATGCGTCTAAATCAATTTGCAGTGAATAAATTGGTGAATAAAATCAGTCATTATAAACATAGTTTTCAAACGTAATTGCCTCCTTAACAGATACGAAACGTGTAATGCACGTGTTAATGTAATGATAAGATTTCACCTGTTTACAGACAGAATTTAAGCAAATTTAAATATTTTAGTAACACCCGCATTTTTCAAATTCCTCGGTTACTAGCAGAATCAACATTAAAAATGTTATTGCCACTTAAACTGCGATTAAGCTAACAATAGAACTTTATACCCCATTCGTAGGGTTTGAAACTGAAAACGACGTGAAAATTGTCCGTCAAAGTTTCTGAAAATCCTAGCTACTAAATAAATTTTACTTTTGAATAACCAACGTACCGCACTGTTGCAGCTCTTCCCCAATTTAGCCGTTGTCGGTGTGAGGCACTTTTTATGGTGACTTTTGCTTTTGAACATAATCATTTATATACAAAGACTAGCTTAATTCTTCAATCAGAATAAACATTTGGGTTAAAATGTGAATACTAATGAAAAGCAACTTACCTTGGACACGCAAAGTTAAAAACTAAATTAGAATATTATTGATTCGTCCCCTAGAATAAAGAAATGCTAATATGTCACTTTTTTGTTAGACAAAGTTGGTGTTTAATAATGTCGTCACTAATAATATAAAGTTAAACTTAAATACATAAGAGGTATTCTTGAAAACTCTAACTTTAATGAAATTGCCACACCAGATAAAAGTCTACAATTATATTTCAAGAATTTATTTAAACTTGATTAATTCAAGTTATGATGTTAGTGCCATGTTGTGTAGTACATTAGCAATAGCAAAAGAGATGTATAAATATCTCAACGTTCAAATAAATTTATTTCTTCATGCATTAATTTAGAACTTATAATTGGGTTGGCATTGCAATTCAGTCAATAAAAATAAATTAAGCAGTCTGAAACTTGGATCCCTCTAGTGTTAGTTCCATCTGCATTTTTTTTTAATCAACCCAGGCACTTCTTTATGAATAATTTACGTTAACAAGGTTAAATGTCTCAAATTTTGGGTTAATTCGCTTAATTACCACAACGCAGAAGCACACAAAAAATCAAGACAAACATCTAAAAAGTATAATTAGTCTAAATTAAAAATAATCTAATAAACGTACTCTCTCCCGAGTATCATAACTGTCGAAATTACTAACTCTCACAGGCCTTTCGTATTTTCTTTGTCCATTGTTGTTGCTGGAGCTGCTCCTCTTTTTGTGATGAGATCCACCGGTGAACATCATTTTGTTTATTTTTTATAGACAGGCGTCCCTTATTTTAGTCACATTTTTGAACGAGCGTCTGCCACTTAAGTTAATTAGAAAATCCCCGAAGGGCGAGTTTCCCCAGAAGACCATGTTCCGCACATGAACACCCTTTTCGGTAAAAATGTTAGGCACAGATATTTATAAAATGCATTTTTCGGAGATGCTTTTATTTTTAAATGCACAAAACTTATAATTAAAAGGTTATTTACAGCGCCTAAAATACACCGCACCGTTTTTTAAAGGTTTGGAGATTTTTGACTACTACTTTTAACGTAATGAGTAACGAATATGGAATTTTCTAAAACTGAGCAAATATCGAAGCCGCCCGATGAAGTGCAGGCAGATTATTAGAGTTATTCAACGGATTTTAGCAAAAACTTGGAGGTGTTTTGCATATTTTCACGACACACGTTCGGATGAAATTAGATGAGTAAAATCACTGCGATAACAGCTTGAACACACAGATTTACATATCACCTTATCTCGGGTTATATCTTGCACACAATTTAAACAAATTAGTAGCAGGTGTTTTAGTTTTTTAAATATAACAAAGTAAATTGTACTTCTAAGTCAATTCCACCGTTTAGTCAGTCCATTTTAACTCAACTATGCGCTATATGTTTATACCGAGACGTCGCGGGAAGCTTTTTATTTTTAGACAACTCGTTAATCTAAGATTTAACATAAGAATATACACTTAAAACTAACGTTTCGCGACTTGGAAAAAACTAGAATTGCTCCATAATTTATGGGAGTACCTATTTAAACAAATAGTAACACTTCTCAGAGTCAAACTATTTTATTTTATAAAATTTACAATCAAACATTTAAAAGCAAACACGTTGTCAATTTGAAGGAACAGCAAAATACAAAAGGATCAAAATGGTTTGAGATTTTACAATATTTAAATTTGCCGCTACTTTAATATGTAGCAGTTGGTAACACCAAACTCTACCTATGGTCGTTGCGTTCCCTCTCTCTCATAGTAGTAACATCCTTCTTACACCTTTGCGTCATTAGGAAACATGGTAAGTCGCTACGTTTCGTTCTGTTTTTCCTTAAATATTACTGTCATCATAAACTATTTTGAAAAGAATTTGCTTTACTAATAACAAGCCTAAATCTAACGAGCATTTTCCGCTCGAATTTGTAATAATTTGCAAAAGACATGGTAAAATCCAAACAAATTGCATATTGAGGTTATGCGTTTTCACTAATTTTTTCTATTTACAGACGAAAGGTACATCCAGCTTTGGTAAACGCCGCAATAAGACACATACACTGTGTCGCAGGTGTGGCAGGTCCTCATACCACATCCAAAAGTCAAAATGCGCCCAGTGCGGATATCCGTCAGCTAAACTGAGATCATGTAAGTTGCACATCGAGCCATGTCTTTAAAGATATACATTTGCTAATTTGCTGTTTTCAGACAACTGGTCTGAGAAGGCAAAAAGGAGGAAGACTACTGGCACCGGCCGTTGCCGTTACCTTAAGATTGTGCGCAGGCGGTTCAGGAATGGATTCCGAGAGGGCGGAAAGCCAACACCTCGTAAAACTTCTTAAATGTTTTAGTTTTGTAACTTTACATTAATTAAAATAATTTAAAAAATTAACTGTATTTTATTGTTTTAGTTAACATTAAATCGTCAAGTATAGTACTGCCGTTTTTATATTAATGTATGTAATGTAATCAAGTATACAAGTCTACAGTGTGTTAATATATGATTTTCACCAAGTGTAAAAAGTAATATCCGTTAATCGATTAGCAAATTCTATAACAATTAAGACTTAACAAAAAGGGAACAAAGTGTATACCATGTGTTCAAGAAGGCCATTATGGGATCTTGGTAATGGTAAGATACAAATTTAGTTAAATGGAAAAAAGTTGCATAATTAAAGGACTAACAAAATGTGGCTTCAAAACCCTTCGAGTTAATCTTAAAAAACTAATTTTTGGATCTTCAATTCAATTTCTGGTATTAATGTTAATGCAAAACTTTATATCAACATTTAATTTTGATTTAAAAGAATTCGATATCAATTTTTTCATTAGACGTTTCTTCTGCGAACAACCATCGTCGACCTCATTTTTTTTAAATAAGTTCCTTATTTTCTGTCAAATTTTAGAAGCCCGTTTATTTTGAATTCAACAATGTAACTAACATGGTTTAATTACTTTTTAATTCTTTTGAGCATCATCAAGAAATTTTTGGATGCAGTGTCTTAGAACATTTCATTTCAGCTTTTTAATTTAAAGAAAAAAGTAATGATGACGCTGGATGTTTTTATATCTAATTTGAATTACTGTTGTTTATAAGTTCGAAAAATATTCAATTACTATTGAAAATGATTTGTATTCCGTGATCATACATGATTAATAAGGATTAAAACATCCAGCGTATCTCATCTCTTCTTTCTTTAAATGGTAAAAGCCGAAACAGCGTATGAAATGCACTAGGAAATAGGTCCATATTCAAAAAAATTCCTTGATGAAGATAAAAAAAAACTCGAAACGTAATTACAACATAATGTGAGGTAAATCATTGAATTTAGAATAAAAAAGGCTGCTAAAATTTCACATCAAAAAATGAAGTAGATTGTTGCTCAAAGACGAAACGTTGGATAAAAAAACTTGATAACGTGATGGTTAAGTCCATTAAAAAGTGCTATAAAAGAGTTGTCAGTTTCGGTCAAACTTTAATATTAACGCCAGAAAAAAATAGAATTGAAAATGCAAAAATTCAGTTTTTTTACTTTCTTTTACGATAAAGGAAGTATATATTGGAATTACCCCAAAAATTCAAAATTGAATTTTCAACAGATCTTCACGTTTTAGAGTCCCCTAAACCCAGAAAACATGTTTTTTGTTCATTGGTCTGTCTGTTAACAGAATACCTCAAAAACAAAAAGAGGTATGCCGTTGAAACTTAGTATAAAATTTGTGTACTATGTAGATGAGACAGTAAGCTTTTGAAGAAAATCACATAACCGGAAGTATGGTGTTTACTCTTGTGATTTTTCAGTTTTTTTCGATTTTTTCAAAAACTGCTGTAACGATTTTTTTCAAATTTTACATTTTTAATGTGTATTGATGTTAGATACGAGGATAAATTGAAAAGTCCCCGGCCTAACTCAGATAGGATACAAATTTGCGTAATGTTTTTACGGCGTTATATGGTTTCAAGATTTATCGGTCTGGCTCTGAAATAGCAAAAATGTCTGTAAAATAATAATTGTTTGACAGGCTGTCAAAGTTGCTAAGGTTTTGCATGCTGTAAGCATGAAGCAAGTTGAAATTTGTGCAGTTATTAAATATTTTCATATTAAAGGTTTAGCCCACAAAGCAACCATGCTTTGTGGTTTAGCCCCAAAAGAACTAAAAGCTGAACCAGACGGCACATTACGCGAATCTTCCCCTTCATACACCACAGTTAAAACTTGGGTTGCGGACTTTAAACGTGGTCGCAGGAGTACAGAAGATGCACCGCGTTCAGGAAGACCAAAAACAGCCACCACAACAGAAATTATCGAAAAAGTTCATAAAATTGTCTTGAATGACCGGCGATTGAAGTTGATGGAGATAGCAGATACTGTGGGCATTTCAACAGAGCGGACATATTATATCCTAACTGAAGTTTTGGGGATGAGAAAGTTGTCTGCGCGATGGGTGCCGCGACTGCTCACACTGGAGCAAAAGCTGACACGCCAAACAGTTTCGGAGGAGTGTTTGAACTTGTTTAAACGCAATCCAGTAGATCTTTTGAGACGATTTATTACCATGAACGAGACATGGATTCACCACTATACACCAGAAACGAAGCAGCAATCGAAGCAATGGACTACCAAAGGAGAACCTGCTCGGAAAAAGGCTAAAACAGTTCCGTCGACCGGAAAAGTTTTGGCTTCAGTTTTTTGGGATGCCACCGGTATTCTTTTTGTGGATTATCTTAAAAAAGGTAAAACAATCAACGGGGCATACTATGCTACCCTACTTGACCAGCTAGAAGAAAAAATTCTTAAAAAACGATGTGGGTTAGCAAAGAAAAAAATTCTGTATCATCAGGATAATACCCCCTGTCACAAGTCAGTTATTGCCATGGCAAAAATTAATGAACTGCGGTTTGAATTGATACCCCATGCCCCCTACTCGCCGCACTTAGCCCCCTCAGATTTTAGTTTATTTCCAAACTTGAAAAAATTTCATGCTGGAAAGAAGTACGAGTCCGATGAAGATGTGATTGTTGCCACAAATGTAAATTTTGACCAGTTGGATGAAACGGCTTATAGGGATGGAATAAGAGCACTTGAATATAAGTGGACCCAGTGCATTGAACTTGACGGGGATTACGTTGAAAAATAAAATTACTGTTTACATGATTTTCTTTTGTTTTCTTGTCTAGGCCGGAGACTTTTCAATTTACCCTCGTAGGTGATTTTCCAGTTGAATACCTCTAAACTGGGTTTCTTTTGTTTTTTCCTATTTTTTTTATTAACTCCCATTTTCAATAGAACACCCGGTATATTATTACATTTTTGAATTCAGCTTAACATTTTAGAAAAAATTTGTCTCTTGAACTAATGCTCTATTTTGTGCGGTTTCTGTAGAATTTGTGATTTTTGAAGGTTTTTAGCAAATGCTTAAAAATTAATTAAATTTTTGGTTAATTATAAGATCACTGTAAAGGGAAGTTGTGTGCATGTACCACACCAGATTTGTTAATTCTGTGATTCTAAGCTCTTGGAAAAACGCGTTAGTCATACCATTGTATCTTGCAAATATTGTCGAAAGCCATGGAACAGCAATCGGGATTTAAACAGGATCATAGCTGCAGTACAGCTTTATTAAATATAACCGATGACATAATTCATGCTATTCTATTTGGTAAGAATAGAGACAGAGTACTTAATCAAATTGTAATTAAGATCGATAATGATATTTTACAACTTCAAGATATTGTATTGAATTTAAGTCTCACTATGGATTACAAGTTACATTTCAAAGAACATATTTCTAAGTTTCTTAGAAAAGCATATGCAGCGTTAAAATAGTAATTTGTGATACAAGTCCGTAAAGTTAGTCTTTAGTCACGAGTAGGATAGAGTTAAAACGCGAGTGAGCGAGCGTTTTAAGCCCCGCAAGTGACTAAAGATGCTTAACGCATGTGTATCGTACAAAATTTTATCTACAATAGAATCTAGAAAACACGATAAATATATTAAAAAATATTTAAATGTAATGTAAGATTAGTAGCAACCGGTCGTCATTTTAAACACGTTGCTACTAGGTCTGTGCATTTGTATCGATAATTGGAATAATATATCTAATAATTCGATATATCGAATAACGATATTAAAATAAAAGTTATTCGAATTATCGAATAAATAATTATTCGGATAAAAATTTATTCGAATAAAAGTTTATATATATATATATATAATCAAAACCTTTCTACCCGTAGGTGTAAGGTGTTCTGTTGCTTATTCTATTTTATAAATAAATTTCCTTCAATCTTTTTTATTTAGTGCTAATTTCTTGGCTTCTGTCCATGTTTTGTTTCTGTTTTTCAATATCATTGCCACTTCGTCATTCCACGTTTTTTTGGGTCTTCCTCTCTTTTTACTCTTTTGAACCGCTGCTTCCCATATGTTTTTCACTTGTCTGTTTTTATCCATCCTGCACATATGTCCAAACCATCTTAACTGTTGTCTCTCGATAATGTCGAATATTGACTCAATTTCTAATTCTTCTCTAACTGTATCGTTTCGGATTCTGTCTCTTCTCGTTATTGCTCTGACTTTTCTCAAGTATTTCATGTCAATAGCTTGGATTTTACTCTTCATTGTGTTCGTTAATTTCCAACTCTCGCTTCCATATGTTAAAATGGGCCTGAATACTGTTTTATATACAATCATTTTAGTTTTTCTGCTGACCTCCTTTTTACCAATGAAGGAGTTACTTAAACTGTGATAAACTCTTGTTGCACTGTTAATTCTTTCGGTCACTTCGTTGTCTATGTTTCCTTCTCTGTTAATGGGCACCCCTAAATACTTAAACACATCTACTTGTTCTATATTTTGCTGATTTATTTTTATGTTTATATTTTTATTTTCTTTACTTATTACCATTATTTTCGTTTTAGTTATGTTTATTTTCATTTTTCTTCTTGATAGCTCTTCTGCCCATATCTGTAGATTTTCCTGCAAGTCTTTTTCCTTGTCCGCACATATCATAACATCGTCTGCAAACGTTTATTCGGTTAAATATTTATTCGAATAAATTCATACCAAGAATTATTTATTGGATAATTCGAATAAGTTTATTGTTAATAAATTTATGCGAATATCGAATAAAAAATTATTGGAATAAATACTTATTTATGGAAATAAAACTTATTAGAATACAAAGCCACATTATAAATATCAAACTGTAAACATTTTAATTACTTAAAATTAAAATGGACAGAGCAATTTCATTTTTTATCAAGCTGGCTATGACATATCAATGATCTGTATTAGGGTGCCTAGATGTGCGTGATTATTTATTTTGTTTATTATCATTGCTTGAAAAGATGATCTTATCGGTTATCATTAATCATTAGTATTGTTAGTCCTTTTCAATTTCCTTACAATAATACCAAAACAAATGCCTGTCTAATGATTACTATTTGTATTTAGCAAATGGCCATTAAGGGGATACCCCTTTAGCGATAATTTAAAATATCGTTGCAATAAATCAATGCCCAATTCTATTCAAAAATTACAGTTTACGTTTGTGTTCGAAGGTGAACAGTAAATTATTTTCTGCATTTCTACTTTCTCAATGGAGAAAATGCAAATATACCATGGACCTTTATTATTCTAACATTGTCCTACTTTTAAATATCACTTACTTTTTATTGCTCACAAATGTTTTTGTTTTCGTTCGTTTTGTTCATTAGTTTTGTGAATGTTCAATAATTTATCTAAAACTAAAATCCAATAAAATGGGGTGTAGAGCAATACCTAGTTTATAATTTTCGAATAATTGAAAAATTATTTCAATAATTAGTTATTCGAATAAATTAGTTATCCGAATAAGCTATTCAAATAAATTAATTATTCGAATAACTAATTTATTCGAATAATTCGATAGTTATTTGAATTTCGATATATCGAATAATATTCGATATTTAATTTTATTCGTTATTCGATACTTAGTTTGTGATATCAAACACCCCTAGTTGCTACTGACGACGTAAACTAATGAAAGCATGTTATTAAACAGTCGTTTTACAAACTTAAAACTGCCAACTAGTCAATTTTACACACTGTCGTAGATAAATAATATTTCATAATCGACATATGTTTGATGCAAAAACCAAAGCTCTATTGTGCACTCCACTTGTGTTATCTACGGTGAACTATTTTGTGACACTGCTTATGGTTTCAACATAGATTTTAGGGATAAACAAAGAAAACAATGTCTTCAAAACTCCTGTGTTCGTTTGATATACGGAATTTGTAAGTACGAAATGGTTAGTCACAGGCTGAGATATCTGAAGTCGTTAAACATGAGTAATCGACGACTACTAAATGCTGCTTATCTTTATCATATCATTATAATTTATAAATGCCATACTTGTATAATAAGATCAGTTTCAGATCTGATATACATAATCTAAATCTTCGATTTAAGTCTACTCATGAGCGATCTTACTCATACTGCATTGTAAAGATCTCTAAAAATTTTCCCTCTCATTTAAAACTACTATCGAAGGGTAAATTTAAGCAACATTATTCAAATTGTTATGGCCTCCTGCATTAATATGAGACTAGCGTCTCTGTCACAGCCGGGCGCGTTTGCAGTTCCAGGCATTATTTCTGTTTTCAAGGGGGCGCTGTCGTATACTTGTTTTAGTAGGCAATACAGACCCTAGTCAACGTCAGATAGCTGAAAAATGAGCAGCATCACAGTCAACAGTGTTTGAAAGCGATCCAACCTATGATACGTGCAGGTTGATGTGGAAGACAGCAGGTTATAACTCCAAGAGGCAAGAGGTAATTACAGAAAATTACCTTGAAATACAGGAGGGCAAGTCATGCTGACATAAATAATAAGTTTGAAGAGTCTGATTGCAAGGTATCAGTTTGAACGGTTAGGTGAAACTTGAAGAGCTTGAATTTAAATGCATAAGACCCATAAAGCAACCTCGACTAACTCCAGAAATGACCAGAAATACATTAGCATGAGCTAATAAGCATAAACATTCAACCCTCAATGATTGGCAAATTGTAACCTGTAGTAAATAATATATTATATTTATTGTTAATTTTTATTATTGCAGGTTTAAAATCTTGCAAGATAAGTCTTACACCCGTATGCATAGTCGTTCGCTGGCGACTCGCCGGAGTTTTGTTATGAATAGTATGTTGGCGGTACTGTACGTCTATGTCAAATTCGAGGTTATCAGGTTAGGTTTTCCGTCAGTTTTGACAGAAACTGACACAAAATCTAACCTGCTCACCTCGAATTTGATTTTAATTTATCACCAACACAGATAATATAAGGTAGGCATTAACGCATAGATAAAATAATACGCTTCCAGTAAAAACTACAAATAAAATAAATAATACACTATTTGTACAATAACGTTTTACTGTTCACAATTTATGGACGTTTTGATGACAAATTCTCTTTCTTTCTTTGTTTTTCTTTAGTTACATAAAACAGGCTGTCCAGATTTGGCGATTTATCGCCATTTTGGCTATCTCGTGAATAATGTTTTAAAGAACTGGCCTTAGCGGTTCTACGTTTCTTATCATTACCTGTGAGCAATGCAGCAGTTGAGAGAGTTTTTTCAATTATAAATTGTGTAAAAACAAAATTAAGAAATAGAATGAAACTGAACACTCTCAAGTCAATTATGAACAAAAATATTTTCTTTTAAGCGCAGTATTTGTTGTAATAGTTTTCAACCCACTGACAAGATGCTAGAATTATTTAATAGTAATATGTATAAAGCCGACCAGCAGGAAAATACTGTTACTAATGATAATAATTCTCAATTATTAGAATTAGAGGTCTTCTTTGATGTTTTCGAAGAGGAAGATTAACTACTTACATTATATACATATTGCACTGGCTACAACTTTGTTGTGCTTTTAAATGTGCAGAACTTTCAAATATTGATGTTAATTAAGTATTTTAATTACAAATTGCCCTCTTTCGTATAATAATGTCAATAATTACTTTTTTAAATAGCTCCTGAACAACTTTACAGGTGTGGGTTTGATTTTCTAATATTTCATATGTGATTTGTATCATAAGTCATAACTTATGTCAACCAAATGTCAAAACAGTTTTCAAATTCTAATGACAAATGCCCAATCTTTTGAATGGTACACAATAATATTAAAAAACACAGTAAGTTCTTATTTATTAATTAATTTCACCTTCTTAATGTCTTTATTTATTTTCTAGTTAGGATTTGATAATAAATCACCCGCATTGTATTTTCCTCACACAACGTTCAAGACAGCAACCTACCTATTTATTTTTGATCTGCAACTCCATCCATTATAGGAGGGGAAGAAGAAGTTGTGGACAGGTGGCTTGAATATTATAGAGATGTACTGTCAACAATAGAACATACAGCGGAAGAACTGGAGACAGAGAACCCTACACAAACAGAAAAAGAAATACCCCCGCCTACAAAAGATGAGGTGGAAAAAGCAATAAAAGCAATGAAGAATTATAAAAGTCCAGGAGCCGACGGGATTCAAGCCGAACTTATAAAGCATGGAGGACCAATGCTAACAGAAAAACTCTTGGACCTAATAAAAAAATATGGGAAAGCAAAAATATGCCAATGGAATGGAGGGAAGCGGTGATAAGTCCCGTTCACAAGAAAGGAGACCGACTGAATTGTGAGAACTACAGGCCTACCTCAGTACTAAACGTAACATACAAATTATTGGCAACTATAATTAACAACAGACTGAAAGGACTAGCTGAGAGTGTATTAGGAGAGTACCAATGCGGATTTCATCAGAATAGATCGGTGATAGACCAAATCCACGCCATGCGCCAAATTCAAGAAAAGTGCGAGAGAAAAAATATACAGCTTCACATACTGTTCCTCGACTTCAAACAGGCATACGATAAAATTGATAGAAAAGGTCTACTAAGAGCAATGAAAAAGCTAAACATACCAGAGGAGATGATAAAATTAGTGGCAATGACGTTGAGTCGAACATCAAACAAGGTTAAAATACAAAACAAACTATCAGGAAAGTTTGAAACAGCAGGTGGTTTAAGACAAGGCGACCCGTTATCAACAACACTTTTTAACATAGTTCTGGAAACGATCATAAGAAACTGCAAAATTAGACAAAGCAACAACATATTTAACAAACCATACCAACTGATAGCATATGCCGACGACCTAACCATAATAACAAGGACACAAGAAGAACTAAAAAGTATACTAAAAAAGATCCAAGGCGAGGCAGCAAAGTTTGGCCTAATAATTAATGAAAAAAAATCAAATTACATGATAAGCGGAGCAACAATTCAACAACACGAGCAGCACCTAAAAGTGAAAAGCGAAGACGGGAAGAAAGAAGTAGTGTTTAAAAGAGTGGAAGCGGCAGTGTACCTAGGAGCCGAGATAAGCAGTAACTGTGACCAATCTAACGAGGTAGAAAGAAGGATAACAAGTGGTTTGAGAAGTGCAGCGATGGTGAATAAAGTGCTAATGTGGAAAAATATCTCCCGTGCAGTGAAAGTAAAAGTGTATAAGACAATTATAAGACCAACGGTAACTTTCGGAAGTGAATCGTGGGTTCTAAGGCAAAAAGATATAAATAAATTGTGTATATTTGAACGAAAAATTCTCAGAAGAATATACGGCGGGGTGAAAGAAGAGGACTTCTGGAGACGCAGAACAAACAAGGAACTAACTGAACTATACAGAGAACCAAGCATAATAAACGTAATCAAACAGAGTCGTCTTAGGTGGCTGGGTCACATTATACGGATGGAGACGGACAGAACCCCAAGAATACTTCTTACAAAAGAACCAGAAGGACGAAACAGAAAAGGCAGACCGAAAAGACAATGGCTGGACTGTATAAAGGAGGATCTCAAAGAGCTAGGAATAAATGACTGGGAAAACGTAGCGAAAGACAGAAAGAAGTGGAGAAAAATCTCCAACAAAGCTCTGGGCCTTAAAGGCCTGTAAAGCTGAAATTTATTATTAACTCCATCCTTTGAATCACCTTCCTGCAATGCACTGATCACAGACAGACCACATGTCGCAATCGTCCAATATCAGGAAACTCAAAATTCGTGACAGCTACCAGCCAACAGCAACTAACTTCTGAATTTCTGATGACACCCTTTTTAAAGCTCTACTCAACAATAAATAGATTGACGTAATCCTATCTGATTCATGTTATATGTCAAATGCAATATCCAAAATAAAGCTGTCCCAGTATGACTCCTCAATTATTTACTTGTATATAACAATTCTGTTCTTGATTAGGTTTTTACCACATACCAATTATCTTCTTTAATTAATTCTTCACTTCATTTAATTATTTGTTAATATTTCCTTTTATGGAAATATTTATGTTTTTGCACTTAACAGTCGAGGAAATTTGAATTAATGTACAAATCGTTATTATACCAGTATGATTAATTACAGATTCTCCCCATCTTAAATTTAATTCTACCTATATTTCCAAAAAAAAAATGGAAAGATACATTTTCTAACCTATATGAACTACAGTTAGTCACATACTTTTTCTTTTGAGAAATTTTTAATGATTATTAGAAATTGCCGGTATGTTGTTTATTAAAATTATACAAATGGCAATTTAAATTAGGCGCGAATATTGAAATAGTTACTGCAACGCTCAACAGATGGTGCAGCGATACGGGGCGTTTTCAAATGTTTTAATCACAGGAAACTTTCCAACTTGACAAGCCGAGTAAGAGAAGTCAATGTCGTCTATCACGGAAGCCATGCAAATTGTTGTTGGGTGGTCTGGCACATGGTGTACAGAATACAAGGTGGAACCACAGAATAAACACCTAACGTACTCAGAAGCGACACTCCCGGCGGCGCCTTTGATGTTCGAGTAGCCGATTTGGCGAGCATATTGAAAGAGAGTAGATCAAGAATAATATGTTGGTGCCACTGTAAGTCTATGTCAAATTCGAGGGTATCAGGTTTTTCGACAGTCTGACACAAAACCTAACCTGCTAACCTTGAATTTTCCATAGACTTACAGTGCCACCAACCTATTATTCTTGATCTACTCTCTTTCAATATGGCCGCCATTGCTGATGCTGAGCTTATGCCTCGGAACACAGGACGGAATTATCGGAAACGACTCAAGCTAAGAAATATGGATCTTGTCTTCGGAACATGGAACATGAGAACATTAAACAAACCAGGGGCTCTAAACGACCTACTCAAAGAATTGAAGAAATACAACATGCTAGTCACAGCCATCCAAGAAACAAAGTGGAAGGAGAAAGGAATTAGAGACACAAAGACACATACTATAATATTATATAGCGGGAAAGAAGATGGAAAGAAAGAACTTGGAGTAGCCTTCATACTGGATAATAGAATGAAACCAAACATCATAGATTTCCAAGTGATAGACGAAAGAATTTGTAAATTAAGGCTCAGGACACACTTCGTCAAGCTAACGATAATAAACATACATTGCCCAACAGAAGAACAGAATGAAGAGATGAAGGAGAGGTTTTACCAATGAAGAGATGAAGGAGAGGTTTTACCAACAGCTGGAGAACGTATATGACAACTCACCAAGACACGATATAAAAATGATAATAGGGGACATGAATGCCCAACTGGGGAAAAAAAGACAATACCTAGGAACAATAGGTTAACACGCCCTACATAACAAGACGAATAACAACGGAGAATTTCTCATCAACTTTACCACCAGCAAAAACATGATAATCAGCTCAACATGCTTTCCACATAAGAACATCCATAAAATAATATGGATCTCACGGGATGGAAATAGCAGTAATCAAATAGACGATGTGTTGATTGACAGGAAAGGTGCTACAAGCATAATGGATGTTAGAACACGGAGAGGAGCGTGCTGTGGATCAGACCACTTATTAGTCCAAATAAAGTTCAGGTGCAAAATTAATAAAAACGGAAGGAAACAAGAACAGAAACAGCCAAGGAAAATCCATACAGGCAGGCTAAATAACCCAGAAGTACAACAAAGTTTTGCACGAACAATAGAAGAAAAACTGGGGGAGGTCGGAGACGAACAATTAGAAGATAGGTGGAAGTGAATAAAAACAGCTCTAACAGAAGTAGCCGACACCTAGGACCAAAAAGGAAAGACAAAAGAGCAGAGTGGTTTGACAAAGAATGTGAAGAATTCATCAAGAAAAGAAATGAAGCTCATAAAAGATATGTGGCAAGAAGAACAAGGGAAAAGCGAGAGCAATTTCAACTAGCAAGACGGAAAGCCAACAAAGCATGCAGAACAAAGAAACGGGTACCTATATGAGAACAACATGATCCAGTAAATGGAAAAGGGCCTCAAAGAAAATGATCTAAAGAGAGAATATGACTTCTTAAAACAAGTAAGGAAAGGATATATAGCAAAAACAAACATGTGCAAAGATGATACAGGACAAATTGTAAGTGACCCTACAACCATTAAAAGTATATGGGAAAACCACTTCCGAATTCTGCTTGGCCCGCGAGGAAATACAGAGGAAAGAATGGAGAACTATCAAGAAGAAGAACAAAATACAGTGCAACCATGGACACTAGAAGAGATCCAGGAGGCCATAGAAGCCCAGAAAAACAATAAAGCCCCTGGATGCGACAACATACCTTCAGAACTTTATAAACAAGATGGAGAACATCTTAGCAAACAATTACATGCGTTAATACAAAAAAATTGGCAAGAAGAAAGGATACCTAAGGAATGGAAAACAAGTATAATAACTCTTATACACAAAAAAGGAGATAAACTACTATGCATGGGATGTGTTTTCAATGATTCTATTTAGGCTCCGGTACCAGCTGGTTTGCTGTTTTGGAGTCAAAATAAAGTCTAAAAAAAAAACTATCGAGTGATATCACTTCTATGCACAGCCTATAAGATATTCACCTACATAGTAAACAAAAGACTCCAGCCTTTTACGGAAATGATCATAAGCGAATATCAGGCAGGCTTCAGACTTGGCAGGTCCACCATAGGCCAACTTTTTACAGTGAAGCAAATATTAAAGAAAACATGGGAATATGACTTTGCTGTATATAATGTCTTCGTCGACTTCAAACAAGCTTATGACTCAATAAATCGAAACACCCTATATAAAATCCTAGCAGAGTTCAAAATACCACCTAAGATCATAAATTTAGTCAAAGCAACAATGGAAAACACGGAAGCGTGTGTTCGCACCTCAAGTGGACTATCAGGGAAATTTGAAATATCGAGAGGGCTGAAGCAAGGAAATGGACTCGCACCCACCCTATTTAATCTCGCGCTGGAACACTTAATAAGACAGATGAACGTAGGGGGCACTAACGTACTGACTAATAAAACCATTCAGTTAGTCGCGTATGTAGATGACATCAACATCATGAGCCGAACAACACAAGGAGCTCAAGAAACATAATTATTCAGAATTAAAAAGGTACGCACAAAATGTCGGTCTGGAAATTAACATAGAAAAAGAAAGTGCTGACCGCAGATGGAACGGAGGTGCAAGAGATTAAAAGAAGGATAACGGCAGCTAATAAGGCATATTTTGCACTGTCCAAAATCCTTCAATCACGAAATATCCAACGCAACACAAAGCTGAGAATATATAAAACCGTAATAAGACCGATACTGATATATGACTGCGAAACATGGATAATGACAGACAGCTCAGCAAACAAATTAAACATTTTTGAAAGTAAAGTCTTAAGGAAAATACTGGGACCAATGAATGACAACGGATTCTGACGAATAAGGTACAACTATGAGATTTACCAGATTTACAAGGAACCGTCGCTAGTATAGATTTCATACGCCTACAGCAATTATAGTGGGCTGGACATATTAATAGAATGGAAGACGTAAGGTTACCAAAAAAAACACTTAACACCAGAATGCAAGGCAAGAGACCAGCGAGGAAACCACGAAAGCGATGGGAGGACGAAGTGGCTGAAGATGCACGAAAGTTACTCGGTGTTAGAAGCTGGAGGAGAACATCAGCAGATAGACAGGAATGGATAGAAAAGCTGAAGGAGGCCAAGACACAATTAGGGCTGTAGTGCCGTCAAAAAAGAAGATCATATGTTGGCGGCACTGTAAGTCTATGTCAAATTCGAGGTTATCAGGTTAAGTTTCTCGACAGTCTGACACAAAATCTAACCTGCTAACCTCGAATTTTACATAGACTTACAGTGCCACCAACCTGTTATTCTTGATCTACTCTCTTTCAGTATGGCCGCCATAGCTGAAATCAGCTACTCGGCGCCGCCGCGGGTGTCGCTTCTGAGTCCATTAGGTGTTTATTCTGTGGTGGAACGTTCCCAGAGATGCGCAGTCGTTCAGAGAGTAGAGGGGAGATGCTAACCAATCCCCAGTGCTCCTAGTCACGAAATCCATCATGGTCGCGATCGTATATTATTGCTGGCACTGTCAGTCGATGTCAAATTCGAGGTTAGCAGGTTAAGTTTTTCATCAGTCTGACACCACCTGACACAAAATCTAACCTCCAATTTAATATAGACAGTGTCTTCAACAATACACTTCAGTGCTACCATTCGTGCCCTTTGTGGGCGCATTTCTTATTGGTTGAATTTGAGGTCCACCCAGAATGCATTCATTCTACAGAACGTTACACCTTGTATTCTACGCAGCATCGTCTGGTACTTTGAATGCCTGCATTTGGAAAATGACACATTATTTTCAACATAGTATATTGTTTTAATTAAAATTAGTTTAATTGTTGTAAGTTTTAATTTTTTTGTAATACTGAGAGCAATGACCAAATCTATACCTATTTAATTCTATTAGGGGTTAATTTAGAGCAGTTGATAGTTTGTAACTTCGGCTCTTGAAATTTTATTTATTATATATATTTTTTGTTCGCTTTATAATAACGGATAAGAAAAGGCATTATTATTATTAATTATTTTATCCATTATAACGTTGAAGGGTCTTACGCCTGTTGTTATCGGGATTGTTTCTGTTAAGTTAGTATTTACTTTGATTTTTGGGAAGTTGTTAGTGTTTAAAGGATGGTTAAAGTTTGCATATTAGCTAGAAAAGAGTAAGTTGTGCACTGCCTATTGATTGCTCATCATTGAACTGGTAATATACACTTTGAACCACTTTTAAATGAACACAATTAAAAATGTAAAATTTTGAATTGTTAATTGCTGGATGAAAATGTATCATGTTCAAGTTTAACTCTCTAATTTCTTACAAAGAAAAACATTTCCTTACATTTAATTGTCATTATAACTCAAAAACAAAAAGCAATTCGGCAATGTATATAGGGTTTAATATTCTTACGTTAAGGTTCCTTGTACGTTCCATGAACGATTACCATGAAAACTGGAACACCCTGTAGTTCTCAATGCAAAATCATTTAAATGTTTGATATTTTTACATGACCTGTACAACTCTCAGGGCTAACATCTACATTGTACATAATTTCCAATATGAAAATGTTTTGCTATACTTGTAACCCCTCTTACCAGGTAGTTCTGCAAAAGTGTAGTAGTTAACACTACTCTTAACGTTGACACAATTGCATGTGCGTTAAAAAAAAGACTACGCCTGTGTAATCAATTTTATGTAGGCCTTCCAAAACATCTATTGCAGATTGCTGCCAGTTACATACAAAGCAAAAAGCTTTTAATATAGACTGCACTAAGATAAAAATTTTCAGTTCCATCGGCCACAATCCGAATTCATCCGTAAGGTACTGCCTGGCAAGAGTTCCCGAGTTTAATTATATTCTTCCATGTTATTATTACAGACTTCACTTTAATCTTAATTTCCGATAACTTCAAAGTAAAGTGTACATCTTGTTCCATCCACCTGTCATAAAAGACAAAACTTCACATTCTACATTTTACAACCTCAGTACGAATCCGTGGATAGGCATAACTTTTATCGCAGTCCACTCCATTGGTACTGGGTGGCCATTCAACATTGGGATACAATTAACGTCGCTGGCGTCAGGTAGACGTAGAGTAAGATTACACTCAAAACATATACCATATGCTTTAAGAAAACTGTTTCAATTTTAAAATAAATACACAAACCGATGCAAAATAGTGACAAAATCTAGTTATATTTGAAATTCCGGATTCCGAAACTAAAATTTACATTCTAGACCCTACAATAATATAACAAAGTAATATAAATTTAATATCTTACAAACTAAAATATAAATAAAACATCGAACTATATCTAACTCAATTGAAACTGGTGAACATTATTATCTTGATAGGTGTAAATAACGGTTTCGGCAGTTCCATTCTCTGTCGTCATAACAGTACCAGATGTCAACGGTAGAGAGGCATCTAAAATATATCTCTTTCATATTCTAACAAGCATTTACTGATAGCTCGTCACCAAAACGACACACTTACTAAAGCTATCTTCGGCAACTTCCTCGTACAATATCTCATTGGAATGTAGATTTTTCTCCGTTTTTGCAGCCTAATCAAATATAAATTATTAAATAACCATACACATGGGCAATATGTACTAACCTCTCGATATTTTTGTAAATAAATCTTTAACGGTTCCACGTAATTATCAAAACCTAAAGTACTCATTGCAAAGAGGACATCTTCCCCATTGATAGTTTTTCGCTTCTCCATGTGACACCTATCACTAGCTTCGCTTGTAATAAAACTGATGAACTCTGACACACATTCTTGTACACACTCTCTAGCATCTTTTGCGATCTACAAACATCATAGGTAGATTTAAAAAGCAAAAACAGTTATCTTGTAGTGTATGTTGCCCACTTTGAAATATCGTTCCTAGAGCTAGTAATGCAGATGGGATTGAAATTTGACAATATTTTTTGTAGGTACAAAGGTACGAATTTAGGTTAACTACAGTTTAAGATTTGGATGTATTTAGTACCTACAAATGTAATGTAAAAAATGTGTGTAGACCGTAACAAAGGGGTTAATTTTTCTCTCCTTCCAATATCACTGACTTTAGGAGCAGTAATTCAAAGTGGGCGATATCACTGCTAGGGTTACCACAAAAACACGTATGAATTACCTTTCCGGTTTCAGGAATAGCACGTTTCATTATTTTAGCAACGTTTGCAATAGGTAAAAATCGATCCTGCTCACGTAGCGGGGCGCCCAGTTTGTCGCCGGCATCATGACTTGAATCGTCAGTGTTTTCAGCAGTTAGTTGATCGTCTAAAAATTCGTATTGTACTTAGAACAGGTTAATAGTCCTCAAGTAGAGGAAGTGTTTAAATTTACCTTCGATATCGTCTGCGTGAACCATGTATCCCTGTTCGGTCAAAAATGTGTGCCCGATCTCATCTACTATTTCGGTCTTCTCCATTTGAACAAACTGTATGCTAAAAAGGGGGGGGGGAGGGGCGACTACAATTTTTAAATTAGTATAATTTTAAGTCGTTACTTACGGCTGTATTTCGTCAGAGTTTTTATCACTCGAATATGTAGAAAAAACTGTAAGGTTGTAATATTTACCGTTGAGTTTGACAGTTATCGTCTATTCTTGATTTGTTTTAGTGTGAAATTAGCCATTAGTTAAAACTCATGAAGGATAGCTACTCTTTCGGCTAACTTCAAAGTAGTTTCTAGTCAATTTTTAACAAATGTAAGCAAGGGGTTATACCAGTAGTATTTTTTATATTTAGAATAGAGGTGAGATTGGAATAAGAGCGGTGGATAAGAGCATTATTAACATACGCGTATGACATTTGCATAGAGAGCTGATAGCTGAATCGTGTAATCACGCGAGTATGTTATTATAGTATTTAACATTACTAGCTTGGTAAAAGGGTTTTTAGTGGTGGACAGAATATGACTGGCGAGCCAGTCACCTTCTGGAGTCAGTAAAACCCGTTACCTTGCGTGTATTGTTGAATATTTTATTTGCTCCTCACTTGTAAATAACTATTATTTGTTCCTCACTTGCAAACCTCAATTAATCAAGTCACTGTATTCACCTTGAAAAGGTCTCTTAACTGGCTAGCCAGTAAAATTTTACACCCGTGCTCATAGGTAGATGATAGCGTGTAAAGCCAGAGTTGTCTTCCTTAGTATGTGTCATATTGATGAATTAGTTGTTGGCAGTTTGGCATTTTGAATAAATGGCAAATTTCTAGTTATTTACAAGTGCTGAGGAACAAATAAAATATTCAACACTACACGCAAGGTAACGGGTTTTGCTGATTCCAGAAGGTGACTGGCTCGTCAGTCATATCCTTCTGTCCGCTAGTAAAAACCCTTTTACCAAACTAATAATGTTAAATACTATACATTTACCATTTATTGACAATGTCAAACTGACAAGCAACTAAATTCATCAATATGACACATACTAAGAAAGACAACTCTTGTTTTGCAAGCTATCATCTATCTATGAGCACGGGTGTAAAATTTTACTGGCTAGTCAGTAAAATTTTACAGGCTAACAAGTTAAGAGACATTTTCAAGGTGAATACAGTGACTTGATAAATTGATGTTTACAAGTGAGGAACAAATAATAGTATCTAACATTACAAGCCAGGTAAAACAGGTTTTACTGGCGATAGGATTGGGATGACTGGCGAGCCGTTAGGCGAGCCTGTCATATCCTTGAGCCAGTAAAAATGGTTACCTGGTGTGTATTGTTGAATATTTTATTTGTTCCTCACTTGTAAATAACTAGAAATTTACCATTTATTCAAAGTGTCAAACTGACAAGCAACTAAATTAATCAATATGACACATACTAAAGAAGACAACTCTGGCTTTGCACGCTATCATTTATCTATGAGCACGCTTGTGAAATATAACTGGCTAGCCAGTTAAGAAACATTTTCAAAGTGAATACAGTGACTTGATAAATTGATGTTTACAAGTGAGGAACAAATAAATGCATTATCACACGTGTATTGTACAACATTATTTTTTTGACAAGTAGAAAATTGACACTTTCGTCTTCATCAATAATTTATTTAAAATAATCTAAAAATTGCGTTATTAATATTTACAAAAGACAGTTTATGTTTTATGTCTTGTAGTTTAAATTTCAATAAATGTTGATATACATCCGGGTGTCTTAAAATGAATTACATCTAGGATGCTTTGAATTTCACATAATGTAATCTAAAATTTTACTTGAAATTGGCAAGACTGTAAGTCTATGTCAAATTCGAGGTTAGCAGGTTAGATTTTGCGTCAGTCTGTGTCAAAACTGACGCAAAATCTAACCTGCTAACCTTGAATTTGACATAGACTTACAGTCTTGCCAATTTCAAGTAAAATTTTAGATTGCATTGTGGGAAATTCAAAGCATACTAGATGTTATTCATTTTAAGACACCCGGTATAATTTACTCTTAAAGAAGAGTGCGGAGTGACATATACTGCGGTAATGAAGCTCCTAACTCTCCCAAAATGGTGAGAATTAATAGCTTCATTAACACATTACTTTTCATTATCGCACCTTTTATAAAATAAGTAACCTAGTCCGACACTTTGTCCCTATTGATCAGAAAAGGGCTTCTGTAACTCTATGCCTTTAGACTCAAATTGTGTCTTAGTGATGGCGTCATCGAGCAGGGTCTATTACCTGATGTCTTTTTAGCCTGAAAAGGGTTAAACGCATGCCCGCTGTACTATCTCGGAATCCCGTAGTTTAGTTTTCCTGGACTTTCTTTGAGACAGTGTATTTCGAATGGCTAGACCCTTTTTGAAATTTGAGAAGCGAGGTGTAAATCCCACCACACAATTTAGACGTTTTTAGACAATGCGGTGCATATTGCGTCGCGATTTTACTTGGACACCCACTGATAATTCGCACATCTATAACACAAAGTTTCAGTTTTATTAGCATATTTTATTTTCCGTGGCAAATCTATAATAGCTCACATGCTGGAAAGTTCGCTACGCTCCACCAAGACAGAAACTTGGTTTTTAATTCAAATTTCCTATATATGATCTCGCCAATGGTAAATTTCGCTAAAGATGAACGTGGTCTTTGTACAACATATGCTACGCAGCATACACTTGTCGGATCTGCTCTTTTAAGCGAGCATGATGCATTTATTGACGTCGTTCTGCACAAGATATTTATCAACGTAGATTACAGAATTTTGACTATAGTATAATTTGTGATTTATTTTAAATAATTCCTCTACCTCATATGCCGTCAGATACATTCTTAAGATTTTCTCCGTTATCTTTCTATCGTCAATCTTTTTTTGCCAATATCGTACCCTAGTCGTTTCTCTTGTATAAGTATTATTTTTCTGCATCTATCTACATTACTGTCAGTCTAGCCCCTTCTCTTTTTCCGGTCGATCCTATTTAAATGACTGCTTTTGCAGTTCTGTCTTTCTACGTAACCTACGTATTCCTTGGACTTTTATTATTTGAGTACCCTTAAGTTCTCCATATCGTTGCGTAACCTCTTCATTAGTTCTTCACTTTCGTAGTTCCCATATTTTGCTTTCGATATATTGTAACGGTGCACGTGCACATTTTGATTAGATTTAATGGGTGTCGCTACATTCTGTTGTTTATTTTTTTGGGTTATTACGACGTGCCTTGTCTGGATTACGGACCGTCACTCTAGGCGGCTGTACTTATGATACCTTCACTCAAGTCGTATAGGGGATGGAGACCTTCGCTTGACGCGTCGAAAAAAAAACGTCATAGAGATCTAATATTATTTATTAGGAACAAGTGTAAACGCAATACATACTTCTACAAGTACTGTGGCGTTTCGAAGACTATATTTGCGTAAGGAGGTTGTAGGAGGTTTTGTTTAGCTGGCTCGGCTTTATGGCAAGGAGTCTGTGTAAACACAGTCTCACTAACAGTTAAGATACTGCGGTGTTGGATCGTAATTCACCTAGCAAATTAAGATTTAGACAAGGAGTCGGTGTACACACATTCTTACAGTACAGTTAAGACACTGCGGTGACGGATTGTGAGCCACTAAGAAAAGTAAAAGTAAAACAAGCAGTCGGTGTCAACACAATCTTACTAACAGTTAAAATACTACCGTGTCGAATTGTGATGCACCTCGAAAAGTAAGACCTATTAGACGAGTCGTGGTTTGTTACAGCAATTCTTCGAATAATTCGTAGAACTGGAATTTAGCCAGTTATTTAGCATACCCTTCTAAATAATACATAAAAATAATAAATCTTTAATATTACAGTAAAATAGAAACTTACCGTAAAAGCTTTGAATAAACTTGGATTTTTAACTCCCAACTTTTTATTTTTACGTTTTTCCGACATGTAAACGGTCTTGCATCCTAATATAAAATAAGACATTTTTTCGATTCGACGCCTTTCGCAAAATGAGGGCAAAGTACATATCAGTGTCGTAAACTATTTCCCAGCTATTGATGTCAAGTGTTTCATCCGAGATAAATCAAAACGTAAGGCAGACGTAAACAAACCCACTCCCCTCCAACTGACCCGACGTGGACCAGTTGTACCTCGAGTGGCCGAATACGGTACTACTAAAGAGCCGCAAATATTAAAGCAAGTTTTGGCGAGGGGCCAGCATGGGGATCAGCCTCCTTTCCTCTTACTCTCTGGTTACCGTAGATCTCAGCATCGATTTTATATATGCTAATTTTTGCGATGCGCGAAGTCTTGGGCGAGCTACCATAGCCTCAGAACCCCACTAGGAGATAGACTCACCGATAGACAGCTAGGAGGGTAGAAAAGCACAATACTTAGCCTGTGAAAGGCAGTTGAGTCCAGCATTCCAGCTTCAGTACCCTGCAGACAGAGCAACCCGGAGCTTTGCCAGCACAAACCCGCCCGCCGATCTAACCGCCTGTTCATGAGTTCTGTGTTGAGAGCCTTTTTCTGTAAACTCTTTTGAGCCCGCCTTCCAAGGCCCGATGTGAAGCTCCACGTCTATACTACCACCGCGGCGGCCGTGTCATTTTAACAACCTCCAATCAAAACATCTTCTGACCTGGCCTACGGTTTCAAACCGATCTAACCCCTGAACATTGGCGCTACAGCGTATTACGGCGCTCTACGTATGCCGGTTTCGTTGTTGGAAGAAGAAAACCTCGGGATTTGATCGCCGCCATAAACAGCAAGTAACTTACGTGGCGAAGAAGCCCCTGTTCAGGAAGCAGGGAGGTCTTACAGCTCTACCTGTGGATCTAGGGCAAAAGCAGAGGCACACTAGGTTTCTCCGACGGTGTAAATTGCCACACTGCGTACCTTATCCTTGTCAGGCCTCCGCATAACAGAAGCAAATATTACTTTCAAATTCACATATAAAAGCACAGACGGGTCCCGCAATTGGTTTAAACTGGTGGCCATATTTAATTATTCTAATTACAGATATTACCAGATTACCACCACGCACGCAGCTCTGTCGCGGACGCATGTTGTCAGAGAGGCCGGTGCTCAAGGAGGACGCAGTGTTGGCTGCCTACTTTCGCAGCCGTTCGAGGTGCTATTGACGATCCGAATAAAATTTTTATTTTTATTTTATGTACCTACATTGTATCTTCTTTTTTGGGTGCCTCATCCGTTCCGATAATTGGCTATGACCATGGCAATTCTCACTTTATTGGCAGCCAGACGACATAGCTCTGTTGATGTTAACCAGTCTCATGTTTCTCATGACGTGCCCAAGGCTTTCAAGCTTGCGTGTTTTGATTGTAAGCATAATTTCTTTTTGTTTGTCGTTATATTGATTTTAATTTAAAGAATTTTGATCTGTATTATAAAGACCAATATAGTGTTTTATTTATATTGTTCTTAATCTATTTCACTCGAATAACAACATACTCTAGGCTTACTGACTAGGAATTAAAGACAATTAATTGAAAAAAATATTTTGCTAAAAATATCCTAACCACAGCAAAAAAATTACATTTTTTAAATATTACAATTTTTCTCTAACACTTGTGGTTAAACTAGTCTTTCTTTGTCTTTACATTTTCCGTGATATTTCTTGCTTAGCAGACTCTATTATTACGTCCACAATTTCTTTTTCTTTTTCTTCTGCTATGTTGTTTATCATCGCTTTCCTTCACATGTTCTTTACATATTATTGCTAATTTAAATTCTTCATTAGTGGTGTCACCACCGGCTTTATTTTTGTTCTTACAGGGAAATCTCTATTTGCACCTCTATAGCTTCTGACATTCATGTCGTACTTGTATGAAGACCTGATCTGTTTGACGGCACCCTTAATTATTTGTATTATCATTGGACAGACGAGAATAAAGAGGAAGATAAAAATGCATTTTAGAAGGTGGGGAAAATGTCTATGGGTACTCTACGACAGAGAAGGAAAGAACTATTGGAACCCATAGAAAACACGAAGAACTCGATAACAACGGTAAAAGATTTCGAACCAGTACATAGGTTGAGAGTTATTAGTACATAATATGAACTACATTTGGAAAAATGTATAGGTACATAAAAGTTGATGAGTAAAAACAAAATATTTAAAATAAAACGAAAGCCTTGAATGAAATTTTCAAAGTGCTTCCCAGTTGTGACTTGATAAAGTTGTAACTACTTGATATAAACTCTTGTTAAATTTCATAGAATATATAGGACGCAATGAGACGGTTTTCGGTTCATTAAAAAAAGGTTCATCAAATAATTTACTTGGTGTGTTGTGTGTGAAATTCTCATTTGGAACCGTTACTTTATACAAATTTAGAAAGAGTAAGAAGACTTATTCTTGCGTTATATGTCAAAAGCTAAGTAATTTCGTATAAATAATTGCTTTGGAAGTGGCTAGGACAACAAAATTATTTCCAATTTGTCCAAAAACAAGGTATCTTTGAAACACTAATTTTAACCTTGATTTAAATTTCCACTAATAAAATTAATAATTTTTGTTCTACTGCATCGAAAAGCTATTAATTTCGGCAGTGTTGGCGATTGAAAACACCCACTGTTTTGTACTAGTACCTTTTAGGCTAATGCTGAGTTTCCATTGGTCGGAATCAGAATACACATTGCCATTTCTTGGTATGATCATAACCTCCTAGACTTTTCCAAGCCTCCTCGATTAAACTGCTATTTTGTAATAATAAAAAATGCTTCCGAAGCAGAAAAATAAAAAAGTATGTATGTAACTCGTACGAAAGCCGACTTTTAAACTCGCCTTATTTATGTGCCTCGCTCGCTGCGCTCGCTTGGCCATAAACTTCGGCTTATACAAAAAGTCCTGAATTTCGTACTTATAACATATATAGCTTTTTTGTTTAACTTGATTGATTTCATATTGTTTTAGTTCTGATACTTAAGCTCTGTTATGTGTTACACAGTGTGTCCGCGGAGTTCACATAAGGTGTAAATGACAATACATTTTCGAGTTAGATGTTAATATTCTAGGAATCGATCCTGCTTGTTCTCAAACCAAGATTTTGAAAAAATTAATCAAATTAATTAATATACAAGGTATTTTTAGAATAGATTTTTAAAAAATGGCCAAAAGCGAACTATTATACCTTTATTAGAAGAGATAGCAAAAAAAAGTATGAAGAACAGTTGTTTAGAATTAAGAGTGATGGTAGACTCTGAATTTTCAGACAAATCGGCCTACTTTGATTTTTTTTTAATTTTTCCGATTTTTTATACCAACATACTTTTTATCGTAGCTGTAGGAGGCATTTTTTTATAAACCAGTTAGAGTGCCTCCTACAGCCACGATAAAAAGTATGTTGGTATAAAATACCGAAAAATATTTTCAAAAATAAAAGTAGGTACCTAGGCTAATTTGTCTGAATACTAAACAACTTTTCTTAATACTTTTTTGTTATCTCGTCTAATAAAGGTAGTTTACTCTAGACCAGTTTTTAAAAATCGATTATAAAAACACCCTGCATATTAATTAATTTGACTGATTTTCTCAAAATCACAGTTTGAGAAAATGCAGGAGCGATTCCAAGAATATTAACATCTAACTCGAAAATGTTTTGTCATTTACACCTTCTGTGAACTCAATCCGCGGACACATTGTATATTAAAGAATAGAAATAAATAGTTTAAAAAAAGGCATTATCGTCATTTTATTTTACTCTCTCAGTTTAACATACAACAATAATAAGAATTATCTAATTCTTAATTTGCATACCCTCTTATTATTGGTGAAAGAATAAAATATACCGGTGCCATTCCTCTTTGGTATGCATGGTGGTAGATGTATTTGTTGGTAGATAATTTTGGTAAATAAGATTTGCCTGAGCATTACTAACGTCGTATCTGACAGTTGACAGAGGTTTGACATTTAACAGCTTTGAAATCTAAATAGAAAACAAATAATCAATTGAAAATGATCTGGGAGTACATTAGCCACTTTTCAAATAAAAAATGAGGGGCTTTTCATTAAGACGCCTCTGCGGGGCAGTGATAATTATTATAATTTTACTTTACTATTTTCGAATAAGCAGAAATAATTCGGAAAACCATAATGTAGTTACTACCAGCAGTAGCGTTATTGAAGAATACTCGCTTTCCTTAGATACTACCGACTTGAAGTAGTTCTTATATATCTCCAACACTGACGTTCTTCTAAATGTTTTTTGTTACAGTAATGATATCGTGGTAGCAGTTGTAGCATGTGGCGATCGCTTGCGCGAAACTCTGACCATGTTAAAGTCTGCTATTATGTTTAGCAAAGCGAAATTAAATTTTGTGATAGTCACTGAAGAGAATCTCATTCAAAGCTTTACTGAAAAGGTAGCCGTCATCATAAAATATAAGTTTAAAATAATAATTTACGTACGTTGTTTCAGCTACACGAATGGAAGTCGCTTGTTAGTAATTTTTCTTTCAAAGTTATACCATTAACTTTTCCAACAGATAATGCAGATGAATGGCAAAAATTATTTAAACCGTGCGCTTCGCAGAGGTTATTTTTACCAGTAAGAACCCATTGGTATTATGTAGAATTTTTGTTAAATTGAAATATTTCAGTCTGTCTTAAGTGATATTGATTCAATTCTGTATGTGGACACTGACATACTATTCCTTACACCTGTAGAAACTGTGTGGAAGCATTTTAAGAACATGAATTCTAGTCAAATGGCAGCCCTTGCTCCAGAACATGAGGATCCTAACGTTGGGTGGTACAATAGGTTTGCCAGGCATCCGTATTATGGGAAGTTAGGTAATTTGCAAAAGTAAAAATACGTTACAAATATATTAAAATAAATATTTTAGGAGTAAATTCAGGAGTAATGTTAATGAACTTAACAAAAATGAGGGACTTCCTGTGGGTAGAATACGTAATACCTATATACAAACGATTTAAATTAAAGATAACGTGGGGAGATCAAGATATAATCAACATCATATTTCATTACCATCCAGGTATAATCGTCTCAATGATAATTGCTCATATCTAAAGACGTGTATTTCAGATAAGTTATATGTATACTCGTGTAGATATAATTTTCGTCCTGATCATTGTATGTACATGAGCGTCTGCAAAAGTGCAGAAAAAGAAGGAGTTGCTGTGCTACATGGGTCTAGAGGATTCTTCCATTCAGGAAAGCAGCCCGTTTTTCAATCGATTTACAAAGCATTTGAAGAGGTAACTATTTACATTTAGTGCTTGGCGGGAATATTTTAATAAAATATATTTACAGTTTCAGTTGGGTGGAGACTTACAACGGGATTTTTATCAACCTTTAGAAACGTACTTAGAACTGACCACAGAAACAAATTGTGGGCATATGAAAGACATGTTCCTTAAAAATATTAAAAAGTATATAAACCTGGATGTAAATAGCAACAGATAGTACCATTAGAGTATCTACTGTAGTCAGTAGTGCAAAGAACTAGTCGCTGTTGAACACAAATCAGAAACACTTATGAATGCAAGCTAAATGGTAGAAAATCCAAAAGCTAATGCAACGACTTTTAGTATCTATTATTAAGTCTTTATAATGGTAATTTGTGATTTATATAATTTAAGTATTTTTTTACTAATTTATGAAATGATTCTGACAATACTAAGAAATGAATTAGAAAATTACGTTACGTAATTAAGTAATTCTTGTTTGTACAGTTTTAAATTAGTTTGAATTATGTTTGTTTCAAAATAATATTAAGAATTACAATGACTGCATATTGTAGTATACTAAATCCTTCTTTACCTAGCACATGTTGGCAAAATATGAATGAGCAATCTTCTGTAACTAAATTCGCGCAATAATCGTGTCTCGGTGTGCAAAACCAAGTTTTTTGTAACGGAGGGGTTTACCAGACCCAAATGTTCAGATAGTAATCTTTCAGTAAATATGATTTTATATCTTGAACAAGGCAGCATCGTTTTGAAACTGTAAGAACTGTGAAAAGGTTATTGAGATTCCTAATTTATCATGTAGTGTGCTAGTTGAAAAAATTTCAATTGAATTTAGAATAGCCAGCAGTCAAGTCTGCTGAATGCAGCTAACGTAAGTTATATCGAGAGATCCAAAAAAAGCTGTTCCTCAGCGGGCTGTGGAAATTCAACGTATGAATAATATGTTGGTGACACTGTACGTCAATGTGAAATTCGAGGTTAGCAGGTTAGGATTTGCTTCATTTTGTGTCATAACTGACGGAAAACCTAACCTGATAACCTCGAATTTGACATTGACGTACAGTGTCACCAACATATTATTCATACGTTGAATTTCCACAGCCCGCTGAGGAACAGCTTTTTTGGATCTCTCGATATAAATATTTGTTTAGTTGTGATGACATTCCTGTATGTTTGTTTGTTAAAACGCAAGGCCTAAGCATCACAAGTGCTGTTTTAACTTTAGTAAGATCTGCTTGTAAAATATCTGTTTGACAAGCTTTAAAATTAGTTTAAGTAGATACATAGAACTGCTTTTGTATTATTTTTATCAATATATTAATATAAATTACCGAGTTGTGAATCTTATTTTACTTTGCAGCCATATGTGATCTGTTGCCAACTGCTCCACTGTAATTATTCCCCTTTGTCTTGCTATCGTCTTTATTTCTTTAGGCGTGGGTCTTCTTTTTATGCCTCTAGTCTTGCTTTAAGCATTCTCTTGGGATTTTCCCTACCTACATCTTATACACATATCCATACCAATTCAGTTTTCTATTTTGTATTCTTTCATTCAAAAACATTGTAGTTCTTTCCACATACATGTATCCCTAACCCAATAAATGGAGCTGTTGCCTTCCTTCAGCTGCAAAGTTCTGCCAACCTGTGGTGCCTGCTCTCGCAGCTGGTCTAACTGGCCAAACTCCCGGAAGGCAGTGGCGGTCCCCCTAGACATCCGGAGGTCCTGGGCGATGCAGTGTGCCAGGGAATACTGCCGCAGGGTGTCGAACAGGTCACGCTGCATCTCTGTAGTGACTACAAATCGCGCAGTCTTCATACCCCCATACATGGCCATAAACTCCTGGAAGGAGGTTCCTCTGGTCCCTAGTCTTCTCAGGGGTTGCTCCGTGACAGCCTCCACTTCCTCATTGGTTCCGGCATATGGGGCCAACCGATTGAAGTGCACCACCCTGCACTTTCCTCGAGGAGGTTTCTGGATTCGGTATACCACGTCATTCAGTCGAGCGACTACAGTGTAGGGGCCTTCCCAGTTCCTTTGGAGCTTGGGGGAGAGACCACGACGCCTCTGGGGGTTATGAAGCCATACCAAATCGCCAGGCTTGAAACCACCGGCCTCAGCGCGGGCATCATATCGGTCCTTCATTTGGTCCCTGGCACCCTGAATGTTTCGGCGTACGGCATCGTGGATCTCTTCCATCCTCTTCTTCAGGTTCCCCACGTAGTCCTCGCCGGCCGTTTCTTCGCCAGGCTTTCTTCCAAATTTGAGGTCACATGGCAATCGCAACTCGCTCCCAAAGAGTACCGCGGCTGGGGTGTGGTTGGTTGTCTCTTGTACTGCCGATCGGTAGGCCATTAGAAACAGGTGAATGTACTGGTCCCAGTCACGCTGATGCTCGGAAACCACCTTGGACAGATGCTTTCCCATGGTTCGGTTCATCCTTTCCACCATGCCGTCCGATTGAGGATGGAGGGCAGTGGTCCGGGTCTTGTGTATCCCCAGTAGCTTGCAAACATTCTGGAACAGTCCAGACTCGAAATTTCGGCCCTGGTCGGAATGTAACTCCAGGGGGACTCCAAAACGGCTGAAGCACTCCTTCACCAGAACATCAGCGACAGTTTCGGCCTTTTGATTCGGATGGGCGATGTCGATGGCTATCCTCTCGAACGGACAACCGACGTTGTACTGCCGCATCGGAGCTCTACGTCTACTAACCGGTCCGTTTCCTGTAGCGCAGGCTTCGCACCTCCGGCACCACTCTCAGACATCATCTTTGCAGTTCGGGCAGTAGAACCGGTCTTCGACCTTCTGCAACATCTTCCATCCGAAGTGTCCCCCAGCTGCAAGGAGTCCCATTGCGCCCAATAGGTCTTCACCGTTGGGTTGGTGGCGGACACCTCCTGCTAGGTAGGTCGACGGCCATCTCGCTTCCAGGCTATAACCGTGCCTAAGTCGGGGTCGTTCTCCTGGCTGTTCTGCCACTCGTCTAGCTCCCACGAGTCGTCGACTATAGTGGTACGATTGATGGGTACCGCACGACTCTCCAGTCTTGAACAGTGGCTGCAGTGCGCAGGACAGGGCCTCCTGGATAACGCAGGTCGATAATTTATTTCAAAGTCGTACTCTTGTAGGCGCTCCGCGCACTCAGCACTCCATTCAAACTGTCGTCCCTCTTCTGTTAGACGGGTTAACGGTTTTGCAATGTTTGCAAAGCCCAGCACCAACCGTCGGTAGTAAGTACAGAGGCCCAGGAAGCTTCGCAGCTCATGCTTATCCTTCGGTATTGACCAATCCTGCACTGCTTTCACCTTACTCGGGTGCCCCAGGTACTGTACCTCCTTCTGGAAGATGTGGCACTTCTTTGAACTTAGTTTAGTTTAGTTTAGTTTAGTTTATTTATTAGTATCAGTACACAAAATAAGTGTTTATACAGGTCAGCAACCATATAAATAATGTTAAATATATAAGAAAATACAATTAACACTTTAAAACAAAATATTTAAACATACATCTATATAAAACTCTAACATAATCATTTAAAATAGAAGTATCACAAACAAACAATAATTTACAATTAAAATTTTACATTAATGACAATTATGGAAAAGAATTACTAATAAATTCAATCTCAAATACTCAAAGGTCTTCAAAGTCACTGGTGAGGTATTCTTCAAGGGAATAAAATGATTTCAACATTAAGTAAGTTCTTATTTTTGACAAAAATAATTTCTCATTAAGTTTTTTTATATTATCTGGAAAGACATTGTAGAATTTTATGCAGTGGTAGTCAGTACCCCTGCGGGTCCTCCCAAGTCTGCGAAAGCCAGGAATGATGTTATGATTATGTCGAGTTGGGTAGTCATGGACATCCTCATGAGTTTGAAACAGAGTGATATTTCTCCTTACGTGGATCAAGCAACGCAGAATATAGACACACGGGATAGTCATTATCCGGAGCTCCCCAAAACAATGTCGACAACAGTCCCTGTAGCCCAACCGCAGGTTGGCACCTCGCAGTCTACCGAACACTTCCTCCAGGTTTTACAGATGCTCGTTGAAGGATTTACCCACCACTATGATGTCGTCCAAGTATATCAGGCAGGTCTGCCAAGATAGACCCTTTAGGACGGTGTCCATCAGCCTCCCATACGTGGCGGGGGCATTGCACAAACCGAACAGCATGACGGAGAACTGCCAGAGCCCAGTTCCGATAGTAAATGCAGTCTTCTCCCTGTCCGCAGGTTCCATTCTGACTTGCCAATAACCGCTCTTCAAGTCTAGCGTCGAGAACCATTGAGAACCGGAGAGCGTGTCCAGGGTATCATCGATTCGTGGCAGCTCCTCCCCACCCACGTGCAACACGCCGCGTTCCAGGTCTAAAGTGAACCCACACTTATTCATGACATCCATTTCTAGGATGAACGTCAGCAATCAGGACCCGATGCTTGAGGATTTGATTCCCAATCTTCAATGTCAAATCCATTTCCCCATGTGTGGTCACTGCACCTCCCGTGGCAGTGCGAAGGCGTGTCCTGGTGGGCACCAGCTGACCCTCGTCCCGTATTACGTCAGACCTGGCGATAGACTTCGTCGCTCCAGTATCCAACAGCAGAGACCAAACTCTTCCATTTATTCTCCCATCAATGAAGAGGCTATCAGGCTGGTGTTGCACGGACAACACATGTATGGGAATCTCCGGGGCATGGCAATCACGAGTTGACTCTTGCCTCTTCTTGTCGACCCGCATTAGTTTTCCGACGGCTCGTCAGACACTCGGGCTCCTTTCTTCGGACAGCGAGCCCTAAGATGACCCATCTCTCCGCAGCTCCAGCAACGGGGCCCCTTCTCCCTCGTCTCCTGCCTTATAAGTCGTCGCAACATGTACTCCATGGATTCAGGCGCCATTTCCGTCGTGGCGACACCGCGGACACGACCATGTCCTCTGGAGGCAGTCCTTGCCGCTTCGACTTCCAATGCATGGGCTAAGGCCTCTCCCAGTGTCCTATGGCGCCCCAGACGTACCGCTTGCTGAGTATCGGGGTCCTTCATTCCATCTACGAATGTTTGGACGGCTAGCTGCTCCAGGAAGTCCTCCGGCGCCGATGGGTACGCGAGCCTAACCAATTGAGCAACGTCGGCCTCAAGTTCTTGCAGAGTCTCCCCCGACTTCTGAATTCGGTTCTTCAACTGGGCACAATGCACATGCTAAAGATGACCATTGCCATAACGCCATTCCAGACGATTCACCAATTGCTGGAAGTCCCTCTGCTGATTTTCTGGAATCATTTGCAGAACATTCAGGGCATCCCCGCAATGTCAGAATCAATGCGGTCGCTTTGTCTGCCATTCCCCAACCATTAGCGACGGCTGCGGATTCAAATTGCTTAAGGTATGTTGACCATGGCGTTTTCCCATCGTAAGAGGGCAGTTTCATGTGCAAGCCAGACGTTGCGGGCTCCACTGGGGCAGAGCAACCTGAGGGGCAGCAACTTGCGATAAGGTAGGCTGATTCACTGCAAGAGGAGAAGAGAAGCCAGCAGATTCAAAGGGAGTTGGTTGGCCTTGGCCACTTCGTGACTTGGTAAATCGTTCCTGCAGCTCCAGCATGTCACCCTGAACTCCGGCCATCTTTCTCTCCATTTCTTCCTGAATATCTCTGATCTCCTCTGCCAACTCGTCATGGCTCGCTTTCATTTCTTCTTGAGTGGCTTTCAATTCTTCCTCAAGTGTTTGAACTATTTTTTCTTGCGCGGCTTTCAGCTCTTCCTTAAGTAGTTCCTGCCCGGCTTTCAGCTCTTCCTTAAGTACTTCTTGTGCTTTTTCCGCCTTCTCCTGACCAACTTGCATCAGTTGCAAAAGTTGGCTTAATTGGGCTTTCATTTTGCTGCTTTGGGATCTCATCAAAGGCATGCACACTATACACTTACATTTATTTATTCAACCGTCGTTTTATCGGCACTTTGTAAACAATTTATTTATTTTAATGTTTGTCCAATAATTTTTTTATAGCCCCTGGTACAAACCGCACACCTGTCACCACTGTTACGTTTTTACGTTAAGGCTATTTAAAAATTATACGACGCTTCTTGCATTAAACATTTATTTACAACGAGTAATTATTATTATTTACAAACACACGAATTACTTACACTACGAACTATTTCTAACAACGATACACTATTTATTTATATGCGCTGGATTAAACATCAATCAATTTATGTGGCTATTTATTCACGACTTAAACATTAAGGATTTATATGGTTATATATACGGGTTCATTTATATTACGCACTTCGAGTCTGATGGAAACTGCCGAAGCACTCAGACGGCCGTGTATTTATATTCGCTGGGGAGAGGTTCCTGAAACGTCGTGATATTTCCTCGAAGTTCCAGACACATGCATGACGCACCGTATTGGGGTCGCTCTCGCATCACCTGGAAAATGACTCATCCCTCCGCAGGTGGGTCCAAGGCCGCTTCCCGAAGCTCCGGAACAATGACTCATTCGTCCGCAGCTGGCCCCAAGGTCGTCTCCTGGCGGCTGTGCCTCACGCCTTTGCAGCTGCCTGATTGCAAGGTTGTTACAATACTTATCTATTATTCCTATGCCTGCAAATAGTACCTATATTATGATATTAGTGTCATACGATATTTTTTATTACACCTGTTTTATAATGTGGAAAACAAAGCTGGAAAGCGGCGTTTTGACTTTGATTCATTTTATAAGGTAGTCTGGTGTGATGTGACATAATATCGTTAACAAGGAGATTGGTTAACATTTGTTGTTTATGTTGCCATCACGGCTATGTGGATTTGGTGTTTCTGCAATTTGTTGTGGTGAAAAATGAATATGGATTTGAAGAGGAAATTTCATTTGAATTTCGAGAATTAGTTGAACAAGCTGAATTGAAATTGAAATGGTTCCTAAGAAGTGAAAAGATGTCTACTGTAGAGAATATGAGAAGTTAATGAAGTGGACGAAGAGCAAACAGCCAAAAATTCTTAACGAAACATTGATGCTTGCGTACGTGATGGAAATGGTAACATTGATCAGTAAGCATAATTCGTTGATTTTTGCCTTCATATTTTGTGTTTAATGTGTATAAATCTTCAACTCTGTGGTGTATACATTCAAAATTGCTAGCAATGTTGAAAATTAAAAACGGAGTGGATTTACCATCCTTTCACAAGCTGCATGCATTTATGAATGGAGTAAACCAAGGCTAAAAAGCTAAAAAGTCTTTCGTTTTCAAAGAACTACGTAAATTTGTCGTTCAATCCCCTAATGACACTTTCTTCTTTTTGAAGGTTGTTAGTTGCAATTAGTGAATTTTGCAGGTTCTCACTATTTGTGGTGTGTTTGATTCGTGCAGAAGATTCAAAATGCATGATATCAAGAGAGAGCGTTCCGCTTTAATCATTAATATTCGTCTATCGAAAACTGAGAAAGGTCGAAAATTTGTAGTCGTTGATGATTTTGGTGTACTGTATATTCAGTTGTTCAACAAATATCTCTCGTTACGCTCGAAGAAAGTAGCTACAAATAGGATGCTTTTGAAGTATGCGAATGGGAAGTGCATCAAGGAAGTCGTTGAGATTAACACTCTTGATTTTTTTTTTATTTAATTCGCACTCAGCCAACAGCCGTTAGGCCAATTATAGGCGTCGCTGTGCAGTTATGAGGACTTCCAACCCCACTAACGACTGTCATGATGTTTTGTATGACCGCCGGGACCAACTTTTTTCCGTGATAGCCGTACCACGAGGCGCCGAAAGATGCGGCCGTGGAACTCCCATCCAAGTTCTGACCAGAGACAGCGTTGCTTAACTCTGCTGATCGAACGTGGACGCTTGTTCAAGCTACACCACTCGGGACCCAAGATAGATGATAGATATCTTTCTTGTGTAGCACGTTTCCTGAATCTCACAGGTTCAGGCGGACGTCTTCGACGATCATGGCAAATAGTGGGATGAGTGTAGATGAGCGTAAGCGTCCAGCAGGTTGGAAATCTTCCACTGTTGCTGCTGGTTAAGTTGAAGATTCTACTGTGAACAAATTGGAAGTTTCCAAATGCATTGCTGGACTTGTTAATGGAGCGAGTGTTGCGCCAACATTGTCAGTTAATGCTATCGACGTTCATATGATCAATGAGAATAAAGAACTCAAAACTGCTGATACCCAAATATACATTTATTTGAAATAGAAATAGTAGTTTGTTCTTAGTTGAGAACTTAGGGTGTCCCAAAACTTTCATTATCAATCAGATACTAAAATTAAAAAAGTATAGTTCCTAATTTATGAACTCAACTATTGTGTTACTTAAAAGTCAAATGTTAGTGGTGAGCACAATCGAATAATTTTCAAAATCGAATGATTGCTATTCGAATGGTTGCAATAATCAAAATGTTCATTCGTAATATCATTCGGATGTCACAAGCGTCTGCATTTGAAATAATAATTCGAGAATTCGCTGTTCCAATCGAATGCTCAAATCTTGCATTCTCCTATCTTCTTGAGGTTGAAGTGTTATTGATAACTGAATACTCAAATTTCGAATAGTCGAAGGTTTACTTGCAAACTCAGGACTCATGACCAACTGCGCGCGCGTACGAGAGTAGTCTCGTCTCTCTCCTTGCGTCCTCGTTACTTCGTCAGTCCTCACTCTTGCTTGTGTCGTATTCTGTATTCTGTTCGTGTTGTTTCAATATTTCTAATCGCGGTGACGTCACAGTGTATTATTTATGAATTATGAGAACAGTTAATTAAAATATCAACGGAGTTTTATTAGTTATTGTTTTCTTTGTTGATCGTTTTGTTAAGTTTGTTATATTGGTATAACATAATCATGAAACCAGGAGCTAAACGGTCCATAGTGTGGGATCATTACGAAAAATCTAAAGACAAAAAGACTGCAATTTGCCAAGTTTGTAAAAAAGAAATGAAGTATTTTGGTAACACCATCAATTTAATGGTACATTTAAAAACACAACATCCTCCTCGGCTATTAATTCCATCTGAAGAAGCAGAAGCACCTGAAACTGACTCATCACATCAGATTGGAAGATCTACAACAACCAGGTCCTACTTCTACTGGGTCCAGCAGGTATAAGAGCTTTTTGTTTAACTTCAACAACGTCAACTTCTCGCGCAGGTACTCCCACATCACATCTCTCACATCCATTACATCAGGTTTTGGAAAATGCAGAAGCTGAAAGAGCGGAGAAACCTTCAAGTTCTAAATCAAACCATACACGACCACAGCAATTAAAGCTGTTTGCGTCTAGTAAAGGAATTGAATTATCTGCAACAGAAAAGGCATCAATAGATGAAAGCCTTCTAAAAATTATCATATTACATTTTCAGCCATTATCCATAAAGGAAAATTAAGGGTTTCAAGAATATTCCTGAAGCTGCAGCCACTTTATACATTGCCAAATCAAAAATTAAAACATCAAGAATGCTTCCGGAAATGTATCATGAAGTGGCTGAATAATTAAATTAATGTTAGATAATACTTCTCATCTATCTATCACAACAGATATATGGACGTCGGATAGCAATAAGGCATACCTTACTGTTACTGGACATTTTATTTTTAATAACCAATTACACTCGCCAGTCCTTGCCACTAGGGAGATGCAGGAAAGGCACACTGGTGAAAATATAGCTTCAGCTCTCACATCTATCTTAGAAGAATGGAAGATAACAAACAAAGTAGTGACTATAGTGTCCGATAATGAGGCAAATATAAAGAACGCCATAATCGAGCATTTACATAAACACCATCACCTCTGTTTTGCACATACCCTGAATTTATGTGTAAGTGAGTCACTTACCGTTAATGTAAAAGTAAAGCAAGATGTTAGTACACGGTGGAACTGCTGTTTACTCATGATGGAAAGACTACTTTGCATCAAAACTCCACTATCAGCTGCAATCACATCTCTTCCACAAGCACCTGATTTTTTAAGCGCTGCGGAATGGGAAATAGTTTCAGACTGTACGCCTATTCTAAAACCTTTAGAAACTATGACTAGAATTATCGGGAGAATACCTGACAATGTCCCGCTTGTAAGAGGGCTTCAGTATGCAATAAAAAGTAAGAATCCCCAACCGTCAGCAGGGCGGTTATTGCAAAAAACATTATTGGAAGCGATTCACCAACGATTGGATTGTTTGGAAATGGATAAAGTAGTTGCCAAAGCTACATTTCTTGATCCTAGATTCAAGAAAACAGCATTTGGGATTGAAGACAAAGCGAAGAATGCCCAGAAATGGTTGAGCGATAAAATGGCCGCTCTTATGAGAGTTATGAGTCCCGAAAATGAAACGCTGGAACCTCAAATTCCGCAGACAGATTTGCGCCAGGAGAAACATTTTGACAACAAAGTAGCCCAAGTCAAAATTACTGTTACAGCAAGTACCACGGTGTCTCTGATGATAAGACAGTATTTGGAAATGCGGTCTAAAAATCCATTAGATTATTGGAAGCAATACAGTGCCGTATTGCCTGAAATGTATCGCCTGCAATTAAAGTATGTTTCTGTTCATGCAACTTCCGTTCCATCAGAGATAGTATTTTCGAAAACTGGTTTGCTGAAATAGATTATGTGCCAAACATTTAGATTATATCATATTTTTGAACAGCAATATTAATTGTTAATATAATGATTAATGCTATTGTTTTGTACTTGTTTACTTGAATTTAAATTTATTTATTTAACCAAAATATGAATTTTATTTTTTAACCAATGAATTTTATTTACTTAGCCAAAGAATGAATATAATTTTTTATTGTATTAGGTATTTATATTTTATATAAAATTTTATTAATAATATCATTTGCTTTTTATGTACCTACTCTTATTGTATATTGTTTACTTGAAAAATATAATTACCTGCTAATTATTTGCTGTATAGTAATGTAATTGTATATTAATACAATACGTTTTTGTTTATTTTCAAATAAAAATAACCTTAAGCCGATCCTGCTCCAAATGCAAACAATTAATTTTGGCGCAATTGAACACGTGTCCGGGCGTTTGATATTTGATACCACCGCGACCCACAGCTTGCACTGTTGAAAAAGCAAAAGAAAATCAAACGAAACGTCTCTACGGTGTATAATCTATAGCATGCATAAGTGCAAACGTAGGTATATTGAAATCGACTGAACGTTAGCTATTCGATATATTCTGATGGCATCATCAGTCGTAGTTGCGAGATGCGATACGATTGAAATGAAAGTGAACGATATTTCGAACTATTAAACAAATCACGAATACGAAATAATAATCCCTAAACCGAATAGTTACTTGAAATATTAAAATCATTCAAATTAATTTTTAGTATCTCGAAATATCTTGAGACATAGAAGCAATCAAATATTTTGAATAATTCATTCGAAATACGTCCCATCACTATCAAATGTCATCTAAGTGTAAATATAACTGCATTCATTAATTAGGAAATGCACGTTTTTAATTTCAATATCTGCACGTTAACGAAAGTTCTAAATAAAGAAGTTGATGTCGTTGTTACTTAGCACTTTTAATGCATGTGCGTGTCTTAATGTTTTTGCACGCTTGTTGGTTTGTTCAACAAGGATTATCATGCAGGTATAATGAAAAATGATTTTTTGAAATTTTAGAATCACAAATTTTCAAGCAAAACGTTGCAACGTAGTATGTCCATAATACATTATATACCATATAATTGAATACTTTCCTCCTCTGGAGTAATTTTAATGGATACAAACATTTCCACAGCAATTTAGAGGATAAAAATATTCAGCGTCCAGCATTAGAACACATTTGTTATGTTCAATAAATGCATAAATATTTTCATTAAAGGTGTTACAGGAATAGGTGCTTCAATTGTAGCTGATTATAGAATTTGCCAAATGGTTTTTTATGTACCACTGTTTCTAGAAACGTCTTGCAAGTCCAAACAAATTGAGAAAGATTTTCTATTAAAATAGTTGTATGCCACCGAGTAACGTTATTCGATCGTTGCCATTATATGTAAATGTAACTAAACCTTTCTTATTAATAACCTCTTGCTAGCTTATTTTCACTTTCAGGTGTCACAGCTACATTTGATCATACTCATTTTGCGTAGTATCAGAAATACATGACGAATATGAACTTGTTAAATTTGAAGGAGAAAAAAATGGTTACAAAATATGTGTGTTTGAGAAAACGGTAAATAAAACGGTTGTACTACTTAACAAAATTCTGTTGGTTATAATTAAAGCACCTAGTCATACAACACAAAGAATAAATAATGTTCAATAAGTATTAAAAAACATGTTTAATTTGTAGTTTTATTTAAGATTTAAAAGTACACTGTATACTCTATGTTATAGTAGATATGTTGGCTACGAATTTACTTGACCTTACATCACAATCAAATGTTGTTCCAACAATATATTTCACTTTTGTCTGTTTGCTAATATCTTGCCATGCTATATATTTAGACTTTTCTATTTATAATTAATTTCTGCGGAAAATATTTATATTTCAATAAAATTAACATTCTCTAAAAATACCAATGATTTTCATAATACAAGAAATCATCTCCTATACTGCTCCATTTATTTAAAATACAATCATTTTGTGCAATAACATGTGTTCTTGGAACATCTACAACAACGCGTTATTATATAAACTTTTCATTTATTGCTTCCATTAGGTACTAATTTGAGATGCTGCTTGTGGTAAGTTTTCATAACCTTTTTACCAGGGATAAGTCCTTGCGTTAAACCAGGTCGTTTTTTACGTTTAAGAGTTGCAGTTTGCTCGCCTCCCTCGTCAACTGTCGGTTTTGAGCTTGAATACTGTTGGCTTTGACATAAAACTGTTTGTTGCACTTGACTCTCCGCTTCTAGTTGCTCTTTAGTTTTCTGAACATCAGAATCATGGGCGTAGATGCAATTGTGTCCAAAGCGGCATCTTCCTTTACGATAATTCCAGCAAACCTTCTTTCCGTTAATAACCCTAACGTTATCTTGGGTGCTTACCATTTTGACGTGTTTCTCTAAAATGGCCTGCTTGGCATTTTCCGCTTCCTTAAATGGATTTGTGAATACTGATGTTTTAGGCAAATTTGAGTTTGCAGTTGCCGTATCACAGAAGTCAGGCATCGGTAATTTCGGTGCGGCTGCAGGTACTGTAGCTTCTAGTTCTGTGGAACTGAAACATATGACAGCTGACCGACTTTTTGTAATAGTTAAGTTCTGCTATAATCACGGCGCCTTTTAAGATGAGAACAGGTCCGAAGACCGAAGGCATAGTTTTTTTTTAACAGATGGACAATAATTGCGTTACCTATGGCTTTGTTCTGATCTCTCAGAATCTGATTCACTCGATTCTTCATCAGATGCGGAAGAATCGCCGTAATCGGCCACTAACGACATATTTTTAGGTTTATTTGGTCAAATACGTGCTGTTTATACTTTACAGATCTAAAAGTAAGGATAAGATACCATCAATATACAATATACGTGAAAATTAATATCTTACCGGGTGTTTCAAAATGTTATAGCTTACGGGTAATATGATTTTGTTGTGGGCAAGGTTAGAGCACAGAACAATAGGTTAGAAGACCTAGATTTCATCTATCATTTAATTTTTAATAAAGAGGAAGACACGAACATTTAGTAACTTTCTCTTTATCATGTTGGCAGCGGATATTTTGACGTTAACGTCAAATTTGTCAGAGGCGTAGAAGCATGGAGGGTTAGTCTCCATGCATAGAATCAGCAACCAAAAATTGTTGTCAAATGTTATGTTTGAAATTGTAGATTTTTGCAATTTGGCCAAAACACAAGTTACCATTCAGTATAAAGTCACTACTATCCAAAATATTTTATGTCAAAGATGTCATCTAGGCAAGGTATGTTGGACATGTGAAATACCAGAGATACGGAGCCACCTACCCCGCCTAAGGACAGAGAGAGCTCAGTTCATAGTATCAGTATGTGGTTAAAACAGGCCTATTATAATAATAATAAGAAGAAGAAGAAGGAAACACCTGGTTTGTTTCATAAAATATATTAAAAATCTGACATAGGTATGTTTCGATTTTTCGACCATTCTCAAAGAGTTTTTTTGTCGAAACTAAATTAAAAGTTAAAATAGCAGCTTACATTCACACCTTACAAAACACTATCAGTTATTTAACAACGTTTGGTCACTGTGTCTATAATAGCAGAGTTCACCATGTCCGTTTAAGTATTAGCAATAAATCTATTCACCGATATCACTTCACTTATTTCCAAATTTGGCAGAGATTTTACTAAAGTCTATTGTAGATTGTGTAAAAAGTCCTGAACAATTGAGGATGAGGAATCACCGCCATCTTGGAAAAAGTGTAATTATACTTTTTAGATCTTTTTTCTAAAAAAATTTTCGTCAAATTTACTATAAAAAATCTGGTGTGATACACGCACACAACTTCCTTTTACAGTAATCTTATAATTAGCCAAAAATTTGATTTTTAATTTTTAAGCATTTGTCAAAAATTTTCAAAAATTACAAATTTTACAAAAACGGTACAAAATAGAGTGTTAATTCAAGAGACAAATTTTCTCTAGAATTTTAAGCTGAATTCAAAAATGTAATAATATACCGGGTGTTCTATTTAAAATAGGAGTTAATTAAAAAAATCTGGTGTGATACACGCACACAACTTCGGTAAGAATCTAGTTTAGCGATCAACTCCGATCGACATGTGCTACACACCATTCGACGCGTCTCGTCGAGCTGAACAATATTGTCCATGGGGACAATCGGGGCAGACCAATGGTTACTGAGATACAGCACTCTAAAGTTTTTTTTTATAAACTTTTTTCCTCGTGGAAAACACTATGGGGCCTTTGGCGGGGCGCCGCACAGCATTTCGCGCAGCGTACCTCACCTAAGGCTAATAACAAGTCACACTGCGCGCCACCTAACCTAACCTTACCTAACATAACCTAACTTAACCTAATCTAATTTAGCGACCAACTCCGATCGACATGTGCTATACACCATTCGACGCGTCTCGTCGAGCTGAACAATATTGCTGCTGGGGACATTCGGGGCAGACCAATGGTTACTGAGATCCAGCACTCTAAAGTTTTTTTTAATAAATTTTTTCTTCGTGGAAAACACCCTGGAGCCTTTGGCGGGGCGCTGCGCAGCACTTCGCGCAGCGTACCTCACCTAAGGCTACTAACAAGTCACACTGCGCGCCACCTAACCTAACCTTACCTAACATAACCTAACTTAACCTAATCTAATTTAGCGACCAACTCCGATCGACATGTGCTATACACCATTCGACGCGTCTCGTCGAGCTGAACAATATTGCTGCTGGAGACATTCGGGGCAGACCAACGGTTACTGAGCTACAGCACTATAAAGTTTTTTTTTCTAAATTTTTCTCGTGGAGCGTACCTCACCAAAGGCTAATAACAAGTCACAATGCGCGGCACCTAACCTAACCTAACCTAACCTTACCTAACCTAACCTTACCTTACCTTACCTTACCTAACCTAACCTTACCTAACCTAACCTAACCTAACCTAATCTAATCTAACCTAACCTAACCTAACTTAACCTAACCTAACCTAACCTTACCTAACCTAACTTAACCTAACCTAACCTAACCTAACCTAACCTAACTTAACCTAACCAAACCTAACTTAACCTTACCTAACCTAACCTTACCTAACCTAACCTTACCTAACCTAACCTAACCTAATCTAATCTAACCTAACCACACTTAACCTAACCTAACCTAACCTAACCTTACCTAACCTAACTTAACCTAACCTAATCTAGCCTAACCTAACCTAACCTAACCTAACTTAAACTAACCTAACCTAACCTAACCTTAACTAACCTAACCTAATCTAACTTAACCTAACCTAACCTAACTTAACCTAACATAACCCAACCTTAACTTATCTAACCTAGCCTAACCTAACCTATTCCAACCTAACCTAACCTAACCTACACTTACCTAACCTAACCTAACCTTACCTAACCTAACCTAACCTAACCTTACGTAACCTAACCTCACCTAACCTAACCTAACGTAACCTAACCTAACCTAACCTTACCTAACCTAACCTAACCTAACCTAACCTAACCTAACCTAACGTAACCTAACCTAACCTTACCTAATCTAACCTAACCTCACCTAACGTAACCTAACCTAACCTAACCTAACCTAACTTAACCTATCCTAACCTAACCTAACCTAAACTTACCTAACCTAATCTAACCTTACCTAATCTAACCTAACCTACCCAAACCTAACCTAACCTAACCTATCCTAACCTAACCTAACCTAACCTAACCTAACCTAACCTAACCTAACCTATCCTAACCTAACCTAACCTAACCTATCCTAACCTAACCTAACCTCACCCAACCCAAACCAACCCAACCCAACCCAGCCCAAACCAACCCGACCCAACCCGACCCAACTCAACCCAACCCAACCCAAACCAAACCAATCCAAACCAACCCAACCCATTCCAACCCTACTAAACCTAACACACATGATTTAACATAGAGACATTTTAAAGCGAACGCGCCATAGACTGAGTGTGGGACATTTTAATTTTTACTGTGCTGTATCTCAGTAACTGTTGGGCTGCCTCGAATGTCCCCAGCAGCAATATTGTTCAGCTCGACGAGACGAGTCGAATGGTGTATAGCACATGTCGATCGGAGTTGGTCGCTAAACTAGATTAGGTTAAGTTAGGTTATGTTAGATAAGGTTAGGTTAGGTGGCGCGCAGTGTGACTTGTTATTAGCCTTCGGTGAGGTACGCTGCGCGAAGTGCTGTGCGGCGCCCCGCCAAAGGCTCCAGAGTGTTTTCCACGAAGAAAAAAATTTATAAAAAAAAAAAACTTTAGAGTGCTGTATCTCAGTAACCATTGGTCTGCCCCGAATGTCCCCAGCAGCAATATTGTTCAGCTCGACGAGACGCGTCGAATGGTGTATAGCACATGTCGATCGGAGTTGGTCGCTAAATTAGATTAGGTTAAGTTAGGTTATGTTAGGTAAGGTTAGGTTAGGTGGCGCGCAGTGTGACTTGTTATTAGCCTTCGGTGAGGTACGCTGCGCGAAATGTTGAGCGGCGCCCCGCCAAATGCCCCAGAGTGTTTTCCATGAAGAAAAAAGTTTATAAAAAAAAACTTTAGAGTGCTGTATCTCAGTAACCATTGGTCTGCCCCGATTGTCCCCATGGACAATATTGTTCAGCTCGACGAGACGAGTCGAATGGTGTATAGCACATGTTGATCGGAGTTGGTCGCTAAACTAGATTCAAGCCCACAACTTCCTTTTACAGTGATCTTATAATTAGCCAAAAATTTGATTTTAAATGTTTAAAGCATTTGTCAAAAATTTTCAAAAATTACAAATTCTGCAAAAACGGTACAAAATAGAGCGTTTGTTAAAGAGACAAATTTTCTCTAGAATTTTAAGCTGATTTCAAAAATGTAATAATATACCGGGTGTTCTATTTAAAATAAGAGTTAATAAAAAAAATAGACAAAAAAACAAAAGAAACCCATTTTAGAAGTATTCAACTGGAAAATCAACTATCTCACATCAATACACATTAAAAATGTAATAAAAATGTAAAGTTAAAAAAAAATCGTTAAAGCCGTTTTTGAAAAAATCGAAAAAAACTGAAAAATCGCAACAGTAAACACCTACTTCCGGTTATGCGATTTTCTTCAAAAGCTTGCTGTCGCATCTACATAGTACAAAACACTTATATATGAAGTTTCAACGCTATACCTCCTTCCGTTTATGAGATATTCTGTTCACAGACAGACAGACAGACACACACACAGACAGACAGACACACACACACAGGCAGACAGACCAATGAAAAAAAATATGTTTTTTGGGATCAGGGGACTCTAAAACGTGAAGATCCGTTGGAAACTCAATTTCGAATTTTTGGGGTGAAGCCAATACTTCCTTTATAGTAAAAGGAAGTAAAAATAGAAAAAAAAAACAAAAGAAACCCATTTTAGAAGTATTCAACTGGAAAATCACCTATCTCACATCAATACACATTAAAAGTGTAATAAAAATGTAAAGTTTAAAAAAGATCGTTAGAGCCGTTTTTGAAAAAATCGAAAAAAACTGAAAAATCAAGAGTAAACACGTACTTCCGGTTATGCAATTTTCTTCAAAAGCTTGGTGTCGCATCTAGATAGTACACAAAACTTATATATGAAGTTTCAACGCCATACCTATTTCCGTTTTTGAGATATTCTGTTCACAGACAGGCACACAGACAGACAGACACACAGACCAATGAAAAAAATCTGGTGTAATACACTCGCACAACTTCCTTTTACAGTGATCTTATAATTAGTCAAAAATTTCATTTTTAATTTTTAATCATTTGTTAAAAATTTTCTCGAGTATTAGTTGAAGAGACAAATTTTCTCTAGAATTTTAAGGTGAATTCAAAAATGTAATAATATACCGGGTGTTTTATTTAAAATAAGAGTTAATAAAAAAATAGAAAAAAAAAACAAAAGAAACCCACTTTAGAAGTATTCAACTGGAAAATCACCTATCTCACATCAATACACATTAAAAATGTAAGAAAAATGTAAAATTTAAAAAAAATCGTTAGAGCCGTTTTTGAAAAAATCGAAAAAAACTGAAAAATCACAAGAGTAAACACCTACTTCCGGTTATGCGATTTTTTTCAAAAGCTTGCTGTCTCATCTACATAGTACACAAAACTTATATATGAAGTTTCAATGCCATACCTCTTTTCGTTTTTGAGATATTCTGTTCACAGACACACACACAGACAGACAGACAGACACACAGACAGACAGACCAATGAAAAAAAATATGTTTTTTGGGATCAGGGGACTCTAAAACGTGAAGATCTGTTGAAAACTCAATTTCGAATTTTTGGGGTGAATCCAATACTTCCTTTATAGTAGTAAAAGGAAGTAAAAAATTGGTTTTTTGGGTTCAGGGGACTCTAAAAAGTGAAGATCTGTTAAAAACTCAATTTCGAATTTTTGGGGTGAATCCAATACTTCCTTTATTGTAAAAGGAAGTAAAAACTGGTGTGATACAAGCACAGAACTTCCTTTTACAGTGATCTTATAATTAGTCAAAATTTTGTTTTAGCTTGCCTACTACATTATATAATAAAAAAGAGAAAAAAAAGAAAAAAAATCAATTTTAGAGGTATTCAACTTGAAAAACACCTATCTCATATCAATACACATTAAAAATGTAATACAAATGTAACGTTTCAAAAAAATCAAGAATCACAAGAGTAAACGCCATACTTCCGGGATGATTTCTGAGGCTTTCACGGCCATTGTCATTAAGTAACAAACGATTTCCGAAATTGGATCGTGGCACTATTGAGGTCGAAGAACTCAACGTTTCGCCCACTTTCGTAGGGGACTTCATCAGGAGGAAAAGCAAAAGAGCACGGTAACTCAACGTGTAAACCACACCAGAGGCGAAACTCTTTTGCACTCAGAAGAGGTTCGCTTCTGGCGTGGTTGAAACGTGAGTACATGAGCAAGAAAGAACAATCAAATCTGTGTAAAAATTATCAAAATCGTTAGAGCTATTTTGTAGAAAAAACATTTTTTGTCGTTTCTTCGACATTGTTTTTTTTTGACAACGAACGCTGCAACGCAGTGGAACTAAAGACTGTTGCCAAATTCTAAAGCTTTATAGAACACATCTGTAAATTTTCATGAAAATCTAGCCGTAGCTTTCACCGCTGTCTGGAACATAGGTACATACCCGGAAATAAATTTTTGCCCAATCGTTTCGGAAGCCCTCGCTCCGCTCGGTCAATATTATGATTTATAAGAAATTAATACACCGATTCCGATCTATACTTTTATGCTAAATTGAATTTAATAATTTAAAGAATTTATGAAATCTAAAAAGAAATGCAACTATCCGTATGCGTGTGACCAAATACAAAAGACATCATCCCTTGCCCAAAACTGTACACGTTTCACAACATAAAAACCTGCACCAAATACTTTCTGCAGGAAATTTGTCATAAATTTTTTGAAAGAAATTAACTAAGTGGGCTAATAAATGGTAGTTAGCGCATGCTCTGTAAAAATGTTGTACTGAAAAGCCCTAGAGTCCTAACGTGTTTGCCAATAATACTTTCCTTTTTACAATAGGTAGACGATACGCAGATACATTTAAGGTACTATATACTCCTAGATGTACTTTTCAGCGTCCAGTAAAATATATCTGCTTCATTTGAGAGATTTTGATACTGTTACGATCCTGAGGGCCGAGGGATGGATGAGTCGGCAGCCTTGGAGATTAATACACGAGCGTGCCAGAACTTCTTGAAGCAGCTGCGGAAATATGAGTCACAGCTGTCGAATGCTCGGGAAGCGCCCTTACAGCCAGGTGCAACGGATCACTCACGCTTTCAGGGACGCGCTCGAGGGCAACAAACGCGGATGCGTCATGCGGTTCCTAGAAAGGTCGAGCAAACTCGCGATTAGTCTAGAAAGGAATTACCTGAAATATAAATACACGCCCGCATGAATAGCGGGGAGTTTGAATTCTGCAGCAAAACGCGTAAGAGCCGTGTAAAGCTCCCACATAAATAAAAGCCCGTGTGTACATATAACTAATAGAAATAAATAACCATATATAATCGTTAGTGTTTAAGAGTGATATAAATAAATAAGTGTGCTAATCCGTATGTAATAATAAATAAATGTATCGATAGTTCGTTAGTGCCTGTATTAATTTGTAATCTGCTTGATAATTCTCGTGTGTGCTTGTAAATAATAATCGTAATAATTCATTGTTGTAAATAAATGTTTGAACCCATGTTTGTCGTATAATTTTAAATAGCCCGAACGTTAAAAACGTAACAGTGGTGTCGGTGTGAGGTTTTGTACCGGGGGCTATAAGAAAATTATTGAACAAACATTAAATAAATAAATTGTTAACAAGTGCCGATAAAACGACAGTCAGATAAATAAATTTAAGTGTATAGTGTGGATGCCTTTGACGAGATCTCAAAGCAGCAAAATGAAAGCCCAATTAAGCCAACTTTTGCTACTGATGCAAGTTAGCCAGGACAAGGCGGAAAAAGCACAGGAGGAACTTAAGAAAGAGATCCAAGTTGGCCAGGAAAGAGCACAAGAAGACCTCAAGGAACTTAAGAAAGAGTTGAAAGTTGGACAAGATAAGGCAGAGGAAGCCGCGAAAGCACTTAAGGAATGGCTGAAGGCCGAGCAAGAGAAAGCAGTCCAAAAACTTAAGGAATTGAAAGCCGACCGAAAGAAGGCAGAAAAACTTGAGGAAAAATTGAAAGCCACTCAAGAAAACCTCAAAGATGAACTTAAGGAAGAATTAAGATCCGGTCGAAAGAAGGCAGAAAAAGCACAAGAGGATCTTAGGGAACAGCTGGAAGCTGGGCAGAAAGTACGAGAAGAGCTGAAGGCCGGGCAAGAAGAGCTGTAAACCGCAGAAGAGAAAGTAGTCCAAAAGCTTGATGGGACGACGTAGTAAGGGACGAGGGTCAGCTGCTGCACAACGAGACACGCCTTCGCACTGCCACGGGGGGCGCGGTAACCACACATGGGGAAACTGATTTGAAGATTGGGAATCAAACCCTCAAGCATCGGAACCTGATGGCTGACAGTGCGGACGAGTACATCCTGGGAGTGGATGTTATGGATAAATGTGAGTGCGTTTTGGACCTGAGACGCGGCGAGTTGCACCTGGGTGGGGCGGAGCTTTCCCGACACCCAGGAGGAGAGATCGCGGCACAATTGGTATGGGCGGAAGATGTTATTCTGCAGGGACGAACCGAGAGGGTCGGGGATGCATACCTGGATGGCGATCTCCGGAGCAACGTGGTGCGCGTGGTTGAGCCCGATTATGCTGACATTGCGGACAAGTGCATCTTGGGAATGGATGTTGTGGATAAGTGTAAGTGCGCTTTGGACCTGAGACGCGGTTAGTCGCACGTGGGTGGGGAGGAGCTTTCCCGACACTCAAGAGGAGAGATCGCGGCACAAGTGGTATGGGCGGAAGATGTTACTCTGCAAGGACGAACCAAGAGGGTCGTGGATGCATACCTGGATGGCGATCTCCGGGGCAACGTGGTGCGCGTGGTCGAGCCTGATGGTGGCAAGAAGCTCACTCATGGTATCCTGGTAGGGAAGACGTTGGTGAAGACTGGGCTTGAGGTCCCAGTAAGAATGATGAACTTCAGCAGGAAACTGGCAACCGTCAGGAGGAACCCAATACTGGGAGGGGGCATAAGCCAACGAAAACGGAAGAAGATAGAAGATTTGGTGGCCCGGTACCAAGACATCGTCGAGTGCGGAGATCATCCCAGCGGCCGTACTGACGTAGGAAAACATAAATCAGTTGAGTTTGGCAAAAGAGTCTTGCTGAAGACCGATCATGCTGCTCTGAGATGGCTGCTGCAGTGCAAGAACCCTGAAGGGCAGGTGGCTAAGTGGATCGAGCGCCTATAAGAGTTCGACTTGGAAATAAATCATCGACCTGGCACAGTCCACCGCAACGCCGATGCGTTATCCAAGAGGCTCTGCCCTGCGGACTGCGGCCACTGTTCGAGACTGGAGAGTCGTGCGGTACCCATTAATCGTACCACTGTGGTCGACGACTCGTGAGAGTCAGACGAGTTGCAGAGTAGCCAGGGGTTATAGCCTAGAAGCAAGATGGCCGTCGACATACCTGGCAGGAGGTCTCCGCCACCAACGCAACGATGAAGACTTATTGGGCGCAATGGGACTCCTTGCATCTGGACAACAACGTCCTGACCAGAATCTTGGAATATGAGGACAGTAGGGCAACAAGATCACGATCGATGGTTCCAAGGAGTGGAGTGGCCGAGGTTCTGCTCCACCTGCGTGATGGCTCCTCTGGGGGACACGTTGAATTGAAGAAGACGTTGCGGAAGGTCCAAGAAAGGTTCTACGGGGCAAGATGCAAAGGTGACGTCCGAGAGTGGTGGCGGAGGTGCGAAGCATGCGCTACAGGAAACGGACCGGTTGGAAGACGTAGAGCTCTGAGGTGGCAGTACAACGTCGGTGGTCCGTTCGAGGGGATAGCCATTGACATCGCCGGACTATGCCCCGAAACCGAAGCGGGAAATAAATACATCTTGGTGTGTATGGGCTACTTCGCCAAGTGGCCCGAAGCGTATGCCGTTCCGAAGCAAGAGACCGGTACTGGCATTGATGTGAAGGAGCGCTTCAGCCGTTTTGGTGTCCCCCTGGAGTTACATTCCGACCAGGGCCGGAATTTCGAGTCTGGACTGTTCCGGAACGTCTGCAAGCTACTGGGGATACGCAAGACCTGGGCCACTGCCCTCCATACGCGATCGGACGGCATGATGGAAAGGATGAACGGAACCATGGGGAAGCATCTGTGCAGGGTGTTTTCCGAGCATCAGCGTTACTGGGACCAGTGCATTCACCTGTTCCTGAGGGCATACCGATCGGCAGTACAAGGGACGACCGGCGTCCAGATCGAGGTCTGCTGTTGCAGCCCGTTACGAAGCATGGGGCCTACGGCGGACTGCTACTTCTTCAACCAGTCCGTGTGCAAGAAGAGCACCGCCTGTAAATACCGCCATCAAACCCCTACAAGAGCGAGTGACAGGCACCCGACGCAACTCGTTCTGGGACAGAACGACCTAAGGCGGGGGCAGTGTTACGATCCTGAGGGCCGAGGGATGGATGAGTCGGCAGCCTTGGCGATTAATAAGCGAGCGTTCCAGAACTTCTTGAAGCAGCTGCGGAAATATGAGTCACAGCGGTCGAATGCTCGGGAAGCGCCCTTACAGCCAGGTGCAACGGATCACTCACCCTTTCAGGGACGCGTTCGAGGGCAACAAACGCGGATGCGTCATGCGGTTCCTAGAAAGGTCGAGCAAACTCGCGATTAGTCTAGAAAGGAATTACCTGAAATATAAATACACGCCCGCATGAATAGCGGAGAGTTCCAATTCGGCAGCAAAACGCGTAAGAGCCGTGTAAAGCTCCCACATAAATAAAAGCCCGTGTGTACATATAACTAATAGAAATAAATAACCATATATAATCGTTAGTGTTTAAGAGTGATATAAATAAATAAGTGTGTTAATCCGTATGTAATAATAAATAAATGTATCGATAGTTCGTTAGTGCCTGTATTAATTTGTAATCTGCTTGATAATTCTCGTGTGTGCTTGTAAATAATAATCGTAATAATTCATTGTTGTAAATAAATGTTTGAACCCATGTTTGTCGTATAATTTTAAATAGCTCGAACGTTAAAAACGTAACAATACAAATTTGTTAAGCAAAGAGGAGCTAAAGGATGTACTTTGCACAATATCGACTTCTAAAGTGTTCGAGGGTACTTGGTACTATTTTAAGAGCGGTAGACCGTACGTAGACGAATTGTAAGTATAATTTGGCTTGTTTACAGTAACTGTAACGACTGGAGAGAATAGTTGTGCCTCATGGTTGTACATTTGTTTGTATTATCTGCAACCTCATTTACCTTCCGCTATAGAGGCTAGTACTTTGAACGCTAGCATCTGGCGGATTCGGGTTACAGAGTTGAAGAACGTCTTTTGTGCTTGCATTGCAACCGCCATTGTGTGTGGTGTGCGTCTTCGTGATGTGTCGAATTTGTTACTCTGTCTCTTAGGCCTGTGGTTTTCAGTAGAGCACAGTTAATTTGATGCAAAACTGTGAATGGTCTCGCCCGATTTCAATCGCCAATTCTGCGAAAAAATTCGGACCTCCACGGGATTCGAACCGAGGTCTTGCTTAATGCAAGCCTAGCGCTTTCCCAACTGCGCTACGCGGCCTCGGATGTACATTTACCGTACTATATATTCCTACATGTAATTTTCAGCGTCCAGTAAAATATATCTGTTCCATTTAAGAGATTTAGATACGAATTTGTTAATAAAAAAGAGCTAGTGGATGCACCTTGCACAATATCGACTTCCAAGGCGTTCGCGGGTACTTGCATCACACTCTTTCCTATTTTAAGATCGGTAGACGGTACGCAGACGAATTGTAAGTATAATTTCGCTTATTTACAGTAACTGTAACGACTGGAGAGAATAGCTGTACCTCATGGGTGTACATTTGCTTGTCTTATCTGTAACTTCATTTACCTTGCGGTATAGAGGTTAGTGCTTCAACCGCCAGCATCTGGCGGTACAGTGCTCAACTTGCCCGGTTTCGGGTTACAGAGTTGGAGCGCGCCTTCTGTGCTTGCATTGCAACCATTGTGTGCGGTGTGTGTCTTTGTGGTGTGTTAACCTTACTCTGTCTTTTAGGTCTGTGGTTCTGAGTAGAGCATAGTTAATTTGATGCCCAACTGTGAATGGTCTATCGAAGCCTGATTTTAATCGCCAAGACTACGGAAAAATTCCGACCCCCGCGGCATTCGAACCGAGGACTTGCAAGCCTAGCGCTTTTCAAACGGCGCTACCCGGCCTCAGGTGTACATTTTACTACATTTTATGTGTATTTATGGCGCTCATGAGCCACAATATGAATGTTTTACATAAGCTGGCTGCCGAAATAACATGCGGAGCTCTTCGTGGAACTTATATTTTTGAGAATAACCACTAACAAATAGCCACATCGACACGAAAATTTCTAATGTGTTTCTGGAGTGTTTTTCGAGTTACAGTAAATTAATAAAAACACATTTCCACCCCCCTAGCAAATAATCCCTGCATTTGGATTAATATAACGTTTAGTAACCTTAGTTTCGACTATCGCTACCATTCATTGCATTTCATATATTTTATCCGTTGTTATAGCACCAATTAGCCACAATGTGAATGTTTTACAATAGCTGGTTGCCGCAAAAATACTCGGAGATCTTTGTGTAGCTCATATTTTTTAGAATAAGCACTTACAAATGGCCACATTGATACGAAAAGTTTTAATGTGCTTCTGAAGGGTTTGCTAGTTGCAGTAAACTAATGAATGTTTTACAGTAGCTGGCTGTTGAAATAACACGCGGAGCTCTTCGTGGAACTTATATTTTTGAGAATAACCACTAACAAATAGCCACATCGACACGCAAACTTCTAATGTGTTTCTGGAGTGTTTTTCGAGTTACAGTAACTTAATAGAAACACATTTCCACCCTCCTTAACAAATAATTCCTGAATTTGGATTAATGTAACGTTTAGTAAGAGTAGTTTCGACTATCGCTGGCCATTCATTGCATTTCATATATTTTATCAGTTGTTATGGCACCCATTAGCTACAATCTGAATGTTTTACAATAGGTGGTTGCCGCAAAAACACTCAGAGATCTTTGTGGAGCTTACATTTTTCAGAATAAGCACTTACAAATGGCCACATCGATACGAAAACTTCTAATGTGCTTCTGAAGTGTTTTTCGAGTTACAGTAAATTAATAGAAACACATTTCCACTCCCTAGCAAATAGTTCCTGCATTTGGATTAATATAGCGTTTTAGTAAGAGTAGTTTCTACTTCCACGAGACATTCATTGGATTGTATTATATTTTATCCGTACTTATGGCACCCATTACCCACAATATGTATGTTTTACAATAGCTGGTTTCCGCAAATACATCCGGAGATCTTTGTGGAGCTTATATTTTTCAGAATAAGCACTTACAAATGGCAACATCTACACGAAAACTTCTAATGTGCTTTTGAAGTGTTTTTCAAGTTACAGTAAATTAAGAGAAACACATTTCCAGTCCCTAGCAAATAGTTCCTGCATTTGGATTAATATATCGTTTAGTAAGAGTAGTTTCTACTTTCGCGACACATTCATTGGATTGAATTATATTTTATCCGTACTTATAGCACCCATTAGTCACAGTATATATGTTTTACAATAACTGGTTGCCGCAAATACATCCTGAGATCTTTGTGGACTTTATATTTTTCAGAATAAGCACTTACAAATGGCCAGATCGACCCGAAAACTTCTAATGTGCTTCTGAAGTGTTTTCTCGAGGAACAGTAAATTAATAGAAACATATTTCCACACTCCCTAGCAAATAATTCCTGCATTTGGATTAATATAACGTTTAGTAAGAGTAGTTTCGACTTTCGCGAGAGATTCATTGGATACAATTATATTTTATCCGTATTTATGGCACCCATTAGCCCCAATATGAGTGTTTTACAAGAGCTGGTTGCCTCAAATACATCCGGAAATCATTGTGGAGCTTTTATTTTTCAAAATAAGCACTTACAAATGGCCACACCGACAAGAAAACTTCTAATGTGCTTCTGAAGTGTGTTCTCGAGAAAGAGTAAATTAATAGAAACATATTTCCACACTCACTAGCAAATAATTCCTGCATTTGGATTAATATAGCGTTTAGTAAGAGTAGTTTCGACTTTCGCGTATCATTAATTTGGTTTCATTATATTTTATCCGTATTTATGGCACTCACTAGCCACAATACGTATGTTTTACAATAGCTGGTTGCCGCAAAAACACCTGAGTTCTTTGTGGAGCTTATTTTTTTTAATAAGCGCTTCCAAATCGGAGCAGGACGTTTGGGCTCCGGCGGTTCGGCGCCAAAAAAATATTTAATGGACTGAAAGTGAAATGGGATTCAAATGTTATCGGGCCACATTTTTTGAGCCCGACACGGGTTAGTTCAAAATTCGATGTATGTCTTATAGTCCAGTAGCAGAGTACAAAAAAGGAGAATTGCCCTGCAAAAGGAGTACTTCAATTTTTGTATATGTTTACCAGTTTGAGGTCTTAATAAAAATATCGATTTTTTATAATATTTCCAGTTGCCGATCGTGCCGCAATCTTGAAATAAGTTTTTCCACATTATCTCCAAAGCAGTGCATTCTAGAATGACCATAGTTATTATTAATATTATAGAAGCCACAATTTTCTATAACTTTGGTTTAATTTTTTTTTCTAAGTGTACTAAATACCCACATTGCTTCCTTTTGAGCTGATTTCTTCATTTTCATAATTTCTAAATCAACTGGGGCATTCCTCAACATGACATGTACTAGTATAGTTTAAGTTCTAGGTTAAGTACACACATACAATGTATTTATAGTCCATAACCCGGACTGATTGTACAATTCTTGGAGACCAATAAAGGAGAGTGTGAAAAACCGGATTTGAGCGCAATTTTGTTAATACGGAATTTTGATTATACAAGGTGTTTGAGAACTATGGGATCAAACTACTAGGGGGTATTCAGTGCGACGGTAGAAGACATTTGAGTATAGGAACTCATGTCCGGAAATGTCTCTCTGGGACACTGTGACTCTATGACATGTTAAGGCAGTTTAAAAACAAAATGTGTTTGAATTACTCAAATGTCAACCATAATGTACAGCAAGTTTGTAACAATTCATCCGTTCTTATGGACTTCACCAATCAAGAATTGGCGGATATGCATCTGGCATATGGAGCACACAAACTGCAATGCATTCAAATATTTTAAAGTTCCTATACTCAAATGTCTTCTACCGTCGCACTGAATACATCCTAGTAGTTTGATCCCATAGTTCTGAAACACCCTGTATATCTCGTAAACATATTCAAAAATTTGAACTACCCGACCTTTTGCAAAAGGGTAAAACTACTTTGCTACTGGTCTATTACGTTGGTTAACAAAAAATACATGTAAATACAATTTCACATTCAGTCGATTAACCATTTTTGATACCTTAAATTATTATGCTGAGTAATAAGTAAATAGTATGTACAAGAAATTAAGTAATGATTAAAAAGGAATTTTTAACATTTAGTATACAAAACAAACAAAATTAAATGTATGACATGGTACAGCTTCAAAATAAAAAAGAAAATGAAATAGTGTATATATTTCACTTTTAGTCCATTAAAAATCCTTAAAAATCTTATTATTATTTATGATTACTATTATTTCGATAAACTGATTACTAAAACATAAAGTGTTATACATTTTCGTAATCGGAAATAAAATCTACTTTTAAAGAAAAGAAAATCCAATATGGAGAAAAAAGTTGGCTATCGATTTTTCGTTATGTTAAGCGCTAGTGCAACTGTAATATTATATTTGAACGCCTTGTTGAAAAGTGTTTCAATAATGTTGCAGTTAAAAATGGCTAAGTTGATTGGTTTTCTAATAAAAAAATAAAGCTAAAATTGGAATTTTCAGTTTTTTTTCGACATTGGAAAACTAAAAATTATAGGTTAAATTTCTTTTCAGCACAAAAATACGCAACTTTTCCCAATTCAATAGACTTCTTATCTGAAGATAACCGAGATTCCCATTCCCATGGTTAAGCCCGAAAAACGGACACCCTGCATATTCCTTTCATTCTTTATCAGTTATGCTCTACATACCGCATCATTTTTCCATAAAAAAATAACTCAGTGATATTTTGTAGTTTGTTTGAGAAATAAAACGTTATGATGTAGTCCTACTGTGCGATTTCTTTTTGTTGAATGTACCTTTTTTAAAAAGTTGGTACGTGTCAGAAATTATGCAATTGTTTCCTTATTGTTGGACACGCTTAAATATACAGGAATCAGGCACGAACTATTTGTGTCTGAAATTAGGACAAACAGTCCTAATTTTGTACAGTCATAGTTATATTTTCTATTCTACTAAATAAGTATATTGTAATCTTTTTGTTGTAAAATATAATAACCAACTAGTAACTTCTTCTACAGTTAAATATCTACAACTAGATTGCCTACAACAACCTCCGAAATAAGGGACTCTTACAGTAATTTTAAATCTAAAATGTTCTGATTACAGTAATATCCTTAATTGCTTTCTCTGCACACAAGAGCTTGCAAATAATAATGAGCATCTAATGATTCCAATTATCAGAATTTACACATTTGGTTAACTACAGTGATTGGAAAGAATAACAAATTATGACCAAAATTTCTTCAGCATCATATTACTCAGTATACATTAACGATTTGTCTCCTTAATTGCTTTCTGACCACACGGTAAAAGCTTGCAAATAATAATGGATACCTAATGATTTCAGTTATTAGAATTACAAACTTTAGGTGTATTACAATGACAAAAACAATAAGAATGAATATATTTTGGAGATTAATTGCACAACAATTAAGAAAATATCAATATTGCAAAACTTACTCTAAATATTCAAAAACTTAAAGGATAATCTAAAGCAGCGTTTTGAAAGTTCGGTGGTAAAATTTTCTTGAATGTAATAATTCCAGCGTCTAAACGTCTGGCGATCAAACGCCGGGCGGCCAAACGCTTGGCGCCCAAACGCCGGGCTCCCAATCTCCGGGCGCCCAAACGCCGTCGCCAAATCGCCGTCGCTCAACCCCCGGGGCCCAAATGTCGCGTACCCCCTACAAATGGCCACATTGACATGAAAACTTCTAATGTGCTTCAGGAGTGTTGTTCGAATTGCAGTAAATTAATAGAAACACATTTCCACACTCCCTAGCAAATAATTCCTGCATTTGAATTAATATAGCGTTTAGTAAGAGTAGTTTCTACTTTCGCGGAACATTAATTGGATTGTATTATATTTTATCGGTATTTATGGCACCCATTAGCCACAATATAAATGTTTTACAATAGCTGGTTGCCGCAAAAACACCCGGAGATCTTTGTGGAGCTTATATTTTTCAGAATAAGCACTTACAAATAGCCACATCAACACGAAAACTTCTAATGTGCTTCTGAAGTGTTTTTCGAGTTACAGTAAATTAATAGAAACACATTTCCACACTCCCTAGCAAGTAATTCCTGCATCTGGATTAATAAAGCGTTTAGTAAGAGCAGTTTCGACTATCGCTGGCCATTCATTGCATTTCATTATATTTTATGCGTATTTATGGTACCCATTAGCCGTAATATGTATGTTTTACAATAGGTGGCTGCCGAAATAACGCCCGGAGATTTTCGTGGAGCTTATGTTTTTCAGAATAAGCACTTAGAAATGGCCATATCGTCACGAAAACTTCTAATGTGCTTTTGGAGAGTTTTTTGAGTTACAGTAAATTAATAGGAACACATTTCCACACTCCCTAGCAAATAGTTTCTGCATTGGAATTAATATGGCGTTTAGTAAGAATAGTTTCGACTTTCGCGGACTATTCATTGCATCTTATGTGTTATCCGTATTTACATCCTCCATTTGCTACAATATAAACGTTTTACAATAGTTGGCTGGCGAAATAGCACGCGAAGTTCCTCGTAAAACCTATATTTTTCAGAATATTGGCGCACCATCACATTTTGGTTTAGGGGTCAGGAACCATTTAAATAATCATCGGTGGATTGGCGAGGCGATTCTGTGAGGTGGCCCGCTTTTTTCCAGGCCGTTTCTTCTTAATTTCTTGAGGACAACTGAAAACATTAGTGTATCGAGAAGAAATCTAAACCATCGAGCATCTTCAACATAGGATATTCGACGTCTGGAACCATCCAAAATAGCATTGCACCATATTAGCAATCATGGGTCAGGAGTGCTCAATTGTGGCATTTAGTCAGGATGCAAAATTTTGATCACCTGCTTTAACAACAAGTGTAACAAATTGCTCTTTTTAGGGCCACCAACAACTTAATTGAAATTAGTGTAGGATATAATTTTTACTTTCGCGTTAATAAAAAGTGGCAGAAGTTTTTCTTCATCCTGGGATTTGGTTTTACAAGCTGCCAGAAACAAAAACAAAACAACTTCAGATTGGTCGATTTAACATTTAATATAATTAGCAATTATCTTAATAACTATCAAATGCAATTAACGAATTAAGAATAATTAATAATGAAAAACTGACCATTGTATCATAATCTTCGTAAAATTACACATTTTTGCTCATATTTATTTAATCGTAATTAAATATACGGATAAATAATGTGCTAGAACTAAAGTAGCAATTTATGCCAGCGGTGCACGAGTCCGCGAGCTGCTAAGCACAGCGCAGCCCTACCTGAATTTTCCCAGGCAAAGATCCAGATGGTAGAAAACCCGCAAGGTACAAGAAGAAAACGCTCGGCCTGTGGAAGCACTAAGTAAAGGCACAACTAACGTGGTACGTGGGGGGGGGGACATCGTCTTGAGCATCGGCAAGTTCTTACAACACCTCCAGCCCCTAGCAAGACCCGGGAATTGGAACTGCAGATTCGCCGTGAAACCTGCCAAACGATCATGCCGGCGCTTAGGGTTTTGGAACAGTAAAATTGACCACATACATTGCTCGTCGATAGGGGAGCAAATTGGTGTCAGATCTCTTATACAACTCACAATACATCCTCACAGCCCCATAAAGGCCCCCAGAGGTTTATTACCCCTAAAACAAACCGACTGCGATTACAATGCAACTACGACACACCAACGATGCGATCGCGATAGCAACTTGTGTTATGCACATCAAAACAATTTGTTCTCAGTCTGGCGCAAAACGTTTTTGAGTGACGATGATGACGATGTGGTTGTAGCTTACTGGTACATATGAAATAAAGAAAGGAAACCGAAAAGGAAGTCCATCCAGTGGCGTAACTAAGATTTTGCTCTGAAGGTGATCTAGGAGGGTAATTATACTTCACGTCGGCGTTACTCTACACACTTTATTTAAACTTATAATAAGAAATGAAATAACTGACATTCAATTATTATTTAATAAAATGTAATTTTAGACTTTTGTTTAAAACGAATTTAATTTGGGTAGTATATATATATTTCGTATGAAATTTATACATTGGTAATACAATAATAATACATTTACAATATATGTTCTTAATTACAATACAAGATTTATTTCATGCAGCCATGATAGTGCCATTGGTGTTAGTTCATGGATTTCCATCAGGGTACCATTAAACGCGGTGGTGGGACATTCTGGGTGATATGTTCCACTAGTCTGTATTCTTAAGTCGCATTTCGTACAAACGAATAGCCAGACTGTCACACTACAGCATAGACCTCCTGGCAAACATTGGAAATGCAACCAAGGCAAGATTATCAAACCAACAGCTCTTCTGAGAGCTATAGAACAATCGGCCCCTCGTTGAAAATATGCCATCTCAACATTGAGGGAATAGGCCGTAGTAAATGCGAAAATATTAAGCAAGATACTCAACAACCATCAAATTTAGGTAGTTATTCTAACCAAAGCATTAAATCAAAACCTTGCCCACTTCACAATACTATGTGGTGATTTCAATGCAAAACTAGGGATAAAATCCGATTCAGCCGAGTATGCTTTAGGTAAATTTGGTAGTCCGGGAAGAAACGAAAGAGGAGCCACTCTGTTGAACTTTCTATTGGAAAACAACCTATTCCAGATGCATAGCTTCTTTCATAAAAACCCCAACAGAAGATGGACGTGGAGAAGCCCGAATGATAAAACACGCAACGAGATAAAATAAAATAAAAAAGATGACACAGCCTAAAGATGAACAGAAATTTGTGGAAAAAATGATCAAAAAACTAAACGCGATATCAACAAATGACATAAATGAATTGAACAACTCAATATCGAACATAATTACAGAGGCCCAAGAAAAATTTTGCGTACGAGATGGAAAAGAAGAAAGGATCAGCATCGAGACAAAGAATAAAAAGAAAATAGAAGGAACTACTACAAGATAAAAACGCAAGCCAACAAGAAATAAACACTGCGAACAAAGAAGTATCAAAAGCTATCAGAAAAGACATCAGGAAGTATAAAAGTGATAAAATAACACAAACTATAGAAGAGAACAAAAGTATGAAAGTACTCCGAAGAAAGTTAACGGTTGGCAAAGACGAAATTATACAATTAAAAGACAAAAAAGCGATAGTGAAGTCAAATAGAGAAGAAATGATCAACATCGTAGAAGAATTCTACGAGACATTATATAAAAACCAGTTGACATTAAAGCCAAAAGAACATGCTACACTGAAATTAAAAATCAAGGATCGAAAGATATTCCCGAGATTTCCGAAGCAGAAATCCACCATGCTCTGAAGAAAATGAAAAACGGTAGAGCACCTGGCGAAGACGGAACGTTGATAGAATCTTTAAAATTGGGGGGACCTTCTCTTATAACAGAAATCAAAAAACTGTTTAACCTAAGTTTATAAAAACAAATCATCCCCACCCAATGGAACAACTCTAGAACTATCTTAATCCATAAAAAAGGTGATATAACGAATCTAGAAAATTATAGACCTATCATTCTTTTAAGTCACTTTATAAACCCCACACGCGTATAATCACCAACCGACTAGAGAAGAAACTGGACTTCTACCAAACAAGAGAGCAAGCGGGTTTCCGCTCTGGCTACGGAACCAACGACCATCTGCAAAGTATCAAAACCCTCATCGAAAAAACTATAGAATACAATCGTCCCTTAAACGCAATTTTCGTAGACTTCCAAAAAGCGTTCGATACCGTAGAACTAGTATCAATCCTACGACCACTAAAAGAATGCAGAATCGACCAACGATATTCCAATATTATCTATAATATCTATGAAAACGCAACAACAACAGTTAAACTACATACCAACACTAAGAGAATAAGAATAAATAGAGGAATTAGACAGGGAGACACTATGTCTCCAAAACTCTTCACCACAGTTCTAGAACACGCATTCAAAACTTTAGAGTGGGAAAATGAGGGAGTGACTATCGATGGGGAAAGACTAAGCAACTTAAGATTTGCAGATGACATAGTTTTATTATCAGATAATTTAAGAGAAGCCAGAGAAATGTTAGAAGAACTACAACAAGCAACACATAAAGTAGGATTAAAAATAAACTACAACAAAACAAAAATGATGACCAACTTAGTACCTAGCGAACCTATAAAAATAGAGGACGAGGTAATTGAAATTGTCGATAAATATATCTACCTAGGTCATAAAATCAAAATTAGTAAAGACAACCAGACATGTGAACTCTCCTACAGGTTTTGACATACGGGGCAGAAACACTATAACTCTTACAAAAACAACTGTTAAGAAACTGCAAATAACACAACGTAAAATGGAGAGATCAATGCTGGGGTTGACTCTAAGAGATCGAACCCGAAACGAAGAAATAAGGAGGAGAACGGGTGTAGAAGACATTATAATACGCATAACAAAATTAAAATGGAGATGGGCCGGCCACGTGGCCAGATTACACGACAACAGATGGACGAAGAAAATTTTGGAATGGCGACCGAGAGCCGACAAGCGTAGCCGTGGAAGACCGCTAACAAGATGGTCAGACGACCTTAAAAAATCACAACCAACTGGATCGCAATGTCCCAGAATAGAGAAGATTGGAAACGTCTAGAGGAGGCTTACGTCCAACAATGGACAGAAGGAGGCTGAAAGATGAGATGAGTTATCCTAAAGCGCCTGCGAGGTGATCCAACACCCCCCTCCATAAGTACGTAGACAATCCATCTCTATATCAAAAATAATAGACAGTACAATACTTTTACTTTACAGCAGCGCAAAAGAGCTCTCCTAACGTCCTAACATGAGCAAAAATTTCATAATCATTTTACAGAATGTCAAAATAGAGCTTTAATCTATTAGTAGAAAAGGTTAAGTCGTCGATTGAAAAACGCGGCATCATTATTTACAAAAATATTTATGTACTAATTTGACATTTCTTGCATTTTACTACACAGCCTCAACGCAATCAATCGCTTCGCGATTACCACCGAGCCCGTTCGCTCACTGAGACGACGCAATTGCTATGCAACTGACAAGATACTCATAAGCGATAATCGCATGGCGATTGTTCTATGGGTTTATATACTTCACTGCACACTGCTGCGATTGCGATGCGATTTCAGAATAGATTGAGAGTACGATTTTCGGCGATCATTTTTATGAGACTGATTTCGTGAGATTGTTCCTTCTGAGACTGGATATGTCATATGGAATTTTCACTCCATGTGGATAACATAATGCCAAAGTTATTGTGGATGTTGTTGATCAGCCTTAGGAAATCCTGTGTGATTGCTAGAACGAAGCCAGTTATATTTGGATAATAATTTATTTCTGCAAGATCACTTACTTGAGGCCACCTTCCGGCTTTGGTATGTTCTTTGTAGTTTCGTTTGAACACAGATTGCGATATTGTATAATTTTAGACCTTTTTCGTTTTACTCGTACTATATTCTGCATGTGCTCCCCCTTCGGATGTAATGTCGCTTGCTAAAATATCTGGAGGACCAACTCCTACGCAGTTCTGAGCCTCCTCACTTCGTATGGCTACTTCCGAAGCTTGGACCACAAGGTCTTTCCCCAGTGTGACAGTTGGAGAAAAGCCTGCCACATCTAATTTTTGCACGTGCTTGGACAGCAGCATCCTCAAGTCCACCACCCTGTATAGCTACTCTGACGGAGCTGCCCTGCACGCAACACTAGATATCTTCTGCGTGTATAGCTAGCGACTTAGTAATCTGATTTCTTAAAACGAAAAATACCATTAGTGCTGCTCTTATGAAATTTCAAGTATTCTACCTACGATTTGACCCGGTGAAATTCCTAGCCGATGGTGCCGAGAAATTCAGAAATGTATGCGATGTGTTCACCTTGTGCATTTAATTATGCGAAATAGTTTGACTTTATATGTATTTATTATTTCCTAGATCGGCCATTCTGTTAGCATTTTGGTCGCGTTCAACGTCCCTCAACATTTTAAAATTTAATGCATTACACGCGAGGATCTCTGGAAGCCTAAACATTAAAACAACTTCCTTTTAACGCTAAAAATACACAGTTAAGTGTGTAACACCCTAGACGTATGGTACCATTCTCGAAGCCTTCGTGTTTAAAAATGAATTGATCGTTGAAGCGATTTGATGAGACTCCCGTTTGTCGATATCGCAGTACTTTATTTTGAAGTCACTGTATACTTAGTTGAGATACGTGTACTCAAGCGATTTGCGAGTTAAAATCGTACAATCTTGTTTTTCACTTCAAATTTATTAACATTAAAACCTTGTACATTTTATACTTAGAACTAAATTAAATCTACAATTATTCTATCGCAGATTTGTTTTGCCTTCTTTGAGTATGGTGCAGAGTTTGTACGTGTATACACTGTAAATAAATAATTAGGTTAATTCAGGCTCTGGTATTTTTTTTCTTTTATTATTTTTTATGGACCAGCTAAGTGGTTTAAGAACTTACACGGACACTTGTAGGTTTTCTGGTTTAGACCGTCTCGACCTAGTAGCGCTTCCGGACAACCCCCCCCCCCCCCCAATCCTGTTCAGAAACTAGCTGGCAAAAATTTGCTATACTACGAAACAATAAATTCCTGAACCGCCGAGTTGTAAATTATTTACTTTTATTTTTTGCGTACAGAAATTCCCCGTGTAGCACGTCTTTAGCAATCCGAGTTATATCATCAAAGTATTGGAGGTTATTAATTAGTACTCGTAGTATGTTAACTGAACCTTCATAGCCATCCAACGCACGCCTCATAATGTATTCTCTACATGTTAAAGATGAGTAGGGAAAAGATGCACCCTTGTTGTACAATATGACAATAAATATAGGATACCAAAATTAAGAGCATCGTATCAGTTGCAATTTAAATGAAAATTGCTGCAAATGTCACTCCGATCTTTTGTCGACACCTTCTCGTTAAAAGTATGCAATAACCGTGTTAAACAAGATTTTTACTACCGAGCAAAATCATTTTGTTTGCAACCTCTATAACCGTCCATACGAACAAGGCAGAAATAACGGACCAAGTATCAAGTACGTTAAATTTCAATTTCTAGAGAATGGGAACGATGGAAAACAACATTTTTCAATGAAAATCCCCCAGTCAGTCGCAACTGCGAAATTGAGAGGGCGATCGTACAGTTCTTCCAGAATTTACTTCAACCTCTATTTAGAAATTACCTATGTAGGCAGTCTTCAAGAATGCTTGGAAGGGAACTATGCTTGCAAGGGGTGGTGGTCACGTGGAACATGTCATACATCAATACAATAGACATAAAAACTGGAAATATTAAAGTGATAGTTGTTAACCACAACAAATTAAGTTTGCAAACTTCGGTATCCTATATTTATTGTCATACTGTACTTGGATACTTAACATGGATTTTAGTGTGTTGCGTGAACGGATCAAGTCTTCTTTTTAGTTTTGTTTCTTTCTTCTGGACCTGGCTATACATACAGTTACCCTGATTCCTATGACTATGACGTTCAACAATCTCCCCAGCTCTTCGGTGGTCTTTCTGGCGATCTTTGTCCGTATAGTATTTGTATCATACATGCTTTATCTGAGCGTTGATCGTTCAGCCTCTCTATATGTTGTCACCACATTCTTCATCTGCTTCGTCCCTTTCACTATGTTATATATTTTGCTTATTTTATAATCAACTGTTAATTTATTTAATTCGCTTTTGCAATTTCGTTTTTTAAAGATGTATTTTAATTGTAGCCGTGAGAAATACATACAGATTAGTGTCTTATTTCTGTAATGTACCTTCTGTGTTATGTTCCATATGATGCCACAAAGAATTCGTTTCCCTTCCAGCGAGTTTCGTTATTTTCGCTGGTTGAGTGCGCCCCTAAATATTCCTAGTTACTATCTATATCATTTTACGTAAAGAAATTTTTTAATTACTTCCCCTTCCCTAGAGAACCGATTAAAAGAATGTTTAGGTTTCGACACTTCAGATATCTTTTACTGTGAGATTAGCCATAGTTGTCTTCAAAACCATAACTCGAGATAGTATCTCTTCAAGACTGGTTTTCGATTCTTTCTGTGTTTCTGATCTATATCTGCTGTGTTCTGCGAAAACAGACTCACCTAGAGTAGAATGTGGTTCTACAGTGTGTACTTACAGCAGTGCTGGACAGAAAGTAGCTGCGCACCTTACAGCATCTATAATTGTCTACACCTGTTCTTGGATTGTATGTCTTTAGCCCCATTCATTGCATTTTAATCTAAATACCTCAGTAGTATACACTTACAGCAATACATTCTTCGGAAACTTAATCCAGGCACTTCATAGGTCTAAACCTAGCTCATAACAAACACCCTTTCATAGACATATCGCGATAGCTTCGGCGACGAGATCCAAAACAAAATTTGAAAAACGCTTTTATTTGATAGAAAAAATATGTAATTTGACAGTTTCCTATTCGGTCCGGGTTGGAAATTTCGAGATATTTCAAAATTATAATTGTAAAAATTTGTGTAGTGACTAAATTATTGTGAAATAAACATGGATTCGTTAATGTCACAGCTGAAAGATTTAGTAAATCAAGTTGCCGATGGGTAAGTCAAGAACTGCTTAGCTCATATAAAATAAATATTTTCAACTTTCCTCGAAAACAGATCTCCAGATTGCCCATCGTGTGGACCTTGTTGTCCACCCGCCTGCCCACCAGCCGGATGTCCACCATGCCCATATCCATATGCTCAAGTCTGTATGCTTACTCCTCCTCCCTGTGTCGCACCTATAGAGCCAAAGTATGTAAAACCTCTTCAGCTACCCTGCCCCAAGGGATCGAGAAACGGCGAGGTTAGTATCTAGTATAGAGTCACTGCTTAGTGATGTGTAAGTAGCTTTAACCCTGAAAATCCGGAATATGCAAACCGAATTTGTCGGAAAATCGTGGTTTCAAAATGGCTGCACTTTCAAATTTCTATTTAATATAGGGACTGGTAGGAGACTTCAGCCACTGCACGATTAGAACTCCTAAACCGCACGAGCTAGAATCTTCGATTAAGCATGGTTAGGCAGTTCACGAGTATTGTAAGATTTCTGGAAGTTTCAAAAATGCCTTTGGTGCCAATTTCAATGGGGTCCCATCAGGCCCCAACTTTAATAAAAACTTCAGTGCCGCCATTTTGAAACGAAGCCTTCTCGACATATGGGGACTCCACGAATAAGAGTAATTACAAAAAAATATACCCCAAACCGAGCAGGGAGGGTTATGAACTTATACCATACTAGCTTTTACCCGCGACTTCGTTCGCGCGAGGTTCGTTATTTGTGTATTAAATAATGTTCCGCCCCACCCCGCCCCGTCTCGACCCTTCCCGTCCCGTCCCGCCCCTTTCCCTCCCGTCCAGTCCCGTCCCTTCCCTTCCCGTCCCGCCCCTCCTCTTCCATCCCATCCCCTCCCCTTCCATCCCATCTTTTTCCTTCCCTTTCCGTCCCGTCCGTCCCGCCCCGCCCCGCCCCGTCCCGCTTTGCCCCGTCCCGTCTCGTCCCGTTCCGTCCCTTCCCTTCCCGTCCAGTCCCGTCCCGCTCAGTCCCGTCCCGTCCAGTCCGTCCCGTTCCGTCCAGTCTAGTCCCGTCCCGTCCCGTTTCTTCCCTTATGTCATGTTCACCGTCTTGGACTTAAAAATAAATGCCATTTTTGCAATCAACGTCCCAATAAACCTCAATAACGACACCCATATCGATTTTTAGGCTTACTTACCCCATTTCACCCCCTAAGGGGTTGATTTTCGGAAAATCACGAAATACGTGTTTGCTTATTTGTTTTTAGGAGTACTCCTACGAAGTTTCAAGTCGAAATGTCTATTTAATATTATTTTTCCATACAAAATTGGAACCTCCATTTTACCCCTTTAGGGGTTGAATTTCGAAATATCCTTCCTTATTCCTTGTATACATCATAAAGGGAACCTCTGTGCAAAATTTCAGCTTTCTAGGTCCAAGGGTTTGGGCTGGGCGTTGATGAGTCAGTCAGTCAGGACTTTTAGAAATATATATAAGATTAACAGTCAACCTCTGCAACTGTACGGGTCGGAACATTTCTATTTCATTTATAATTTGTCTCTTGCGAGACTACTCAATTTTATTTTCGAGTACCTATAAGCTGTATTGTGCTGTAGGTGTCATGCCTCATAGACGACTGTTTGTAAACATAACTTTGTAACAAGATGACAAGATAAATGTTAAAAATTAATGATTTTAATAAACTCCAACACTGACTTCAGTGATATACCATGAGATAAAAAAAAATTATTCTGAGGAGGCCTTGATATGTGTTATACGTTTAGCAGTACTGAAGTGTATTGTCAGTCTACGTCAAGTTCGAGATTAAAAGGTTAAGTTTTGTTTGTTGTTTGACACAGACTGACGTAAAACTTAACCTCAGCAAAAAAAGTCATGTGTCACACCAGAAAATATGAAGCTGTCATTTAAAATTTGCTACTAAGTGAAGTTATGATCTGCTTCTTCTTCCGCAGGCTTTGGGAATATTTTTGTTGAGTTTATTATGATAAGTCCTAATACTCCTAATCACGCTTATGATCACGTTGCGATATTAACAAATGTCAGCCACTGTTTATAAAATGTCAGTGACAAGGATTAGCCATAATTTCCTCGTGTTATAATACACATGACTTCAAAATTCCAAAGGAATCTTCGATTAACTTTCTTTTTGCTCGTACTATACTTACCGTACACTAAAACCCATTATAAAAAGCACGCACCGTAGTAGATATTATTAGTTTTTGTTACTTTATATAAATATCGTCGTTATCTTCGCCTCATTTATCTTTCTGTGTGGAGAACCATTAATATCTCATGGGAAGTGCAACAGAGGTAATGGGTGGCAGTCGACTTACATTGGACTCCGTTGTATACAGTGAATTTATTTTAATGGTTAACATAGCAGTTTCGTTTCTATGCCAGCATTTAATCATACAGGTCACTTCCATAGTTACCAATGAAATCAATAGATTCAACCGTTTATTTTACGAGTTAACATACGAATTTGAATTAGGTACTTGCTAATAAGAAACTTTAATTTTGTTACCGGAATGTAGGTATGCAACTAAAATGCAGATACCTAGGAACAACTTGTGTGTTGTATCTTTTCTTCAGTGGTATAGATTAGGATAACTTTTAATAGTCTTTTTGACAAGTAATAATTCCCATGTTAACTCATAAAATACACGCTCTTATCTATTGGTCTCATTTGTAACTATGGAAATTACCTGTCTGATTAAATGGTGGCATAGAAACGAAACGCTTATGTTAACTATTAAAATACATTCCATGGATAAGCATACCATACACTCAACAACCCTAACCATAACTTACAATTTACTTAACTAATGAGTTCAAATTCATTCCTGCTCGGAATTGAGCCTCGACCTAATCGGCCTCGATCTCAAAATGTATTCTCGTCCGTTTTATGCTCAATATCGGCCTAATACCGTTAAATAATATAACAGCGGGTGGCTATTACGAATGACGTTTCATGTGTTTATTTAGTTCCAGTAAAATATAATAACGCTTCAGTATTACGAAATAGATTGATAGTTTAATTATGAACATCTTAACTATACAAGTTTGATTGCCAAAACGAGGGGGTGCGCTGAGTTTTGCGGCAATCAAATGAGTTTCGTTAAGTGCCATAAATAAACGTGTATTGCTCAATATTTTAACTTCAATAAATTCTGGTTCAATGTATTTTTTTATATAAAGAGAGTTCACCGAGTGCAGTAGCATCTATCCATTATCGCACTAAGTGCGGTAATGTCAATTACCGCACTCAGTGAGGCATAGAAGCTTAACGATACTAAAATTAATTTGGTTAATGGTCTATAACAACAGCGATGAAGATAAAGTATTTAATATCACTCAGACGAAAGTGATAGCTTTTAATCTAAAAAATTGTACACGACTAGCTTCAGTGGGACATGGGTGGGGTTTTACTCTAAAAGCGTATGTGTTTATGTATAAAAGTCAGTTAGGCTGAAACATATACAATGATTTTTATTGTTTGTTAGGTGTCACTGAGATTTTTACTCCAGCCTTAAGATGTTTACGATGCGCTCCAAGGGAGGCATCCGAGGCGTCATGAGAATTTTTAAGATATTTTTTGTATTAACTCACATCACCTTTATCTACTTGGTGCTTGTATCACTTGTAAACGCGTCTGCATTGTTGTCTTTAAATAATAGAAACACGTAAACCATAAAATATACGTACAGTTCGCCTAATGCCGTGTGCTCGATGTAAAATCATCCCTTTCTGTGGTCTAAGATCAGCGGCGTGCGCCTGAAATTGTACGCGAGAGAAAACGAATATAACATATTTACTTGATCCATTTACAGTTTGCTATATATATACTTGGAGATGAGTAATTTTTCACGTTTTTGAAGAAATCAAGTTACCAGAACTTCTGTTGCAGTTAGTGCCAATAATGTATTTGTGTCATTTTTTACAATGACCGCATTAAGTCTGCATCTTATGGGAAAGTTAAAATTTTTTATTTTTCAAAAAAACTTTTTACGACTATAATTTGTGCTTGTTTGAAAACCTATTTAGACCGTAACATATATACCGAGTGATTTTTACGTATTTAGAAAATGGCGTTTTTCGAAATTGTCAAAATCCAAAAAGTACAATTTTTTTGGAAATTAAGTAAAATTTCAATGAGATTTTTTTAGAGTGTGGTAGTTTTAGCGAACTTAACAATCTCAAGGCCAGAAAGCACCTATTTTTTTTTTATTTAGCAAAAAGTAAATTATAATTTTTTAAAAATAGTTTTCAAAATTTCACACACTAAGACTTAATTTTAAAATTCAAATTTTCTTAGGGAAAGACTTTAAAGATTTATAATTGAAAAAAATTATATAAAATGTTAATTACTTACTCCTTTAGATTATTTATTATTTACCGATAAGTAATATGTTCCCATAATTTTTACGTTTTTGATGCAAGGCGCTTTTTAGAAGAAATATTTTTCAATAATAATTAATGGTTATTTAAATAACTTCTAAAAACTCTAGTCTAGCCTTGTTAATGAATTACAGTTACAAAAATCCTGTGAATGTTCTTTTCTAGTTGTCTAAATGAAGAATTTTTTTATCCACTTTACATGTTCTAAAAATCTCGTCAGTTAGGGCTAAATAGGTTTTTAGACAAGCACAAATTAATGCCGTAAGTGTTTTTAAATAAAATCCTATATGATGCCAACTGTATATAGGAAAATGTCCCAGACTGTTACTTTTGATTGAGTTTACATATGAAAGCTGTAAAAGTGTAGATGAAAAGGACAAATCTCCAAACATTTACATTTGAGATATTTATTTGAAGTATAGAGAGCCAGTTAGTTTTCAATACATAAGGATGATGATGATGATGATTCCCATTATTCCCCGGGGGGACATAGGGTGGTTAGAAATTCTTTCCACTGCTGCCTGTCGTCTGCGATGAGTTTAGCTGTGCGAACGATTTCCTGCTTTCTTCTGCAACAGTCCTCTTCCAGGTTGTTCGTGGTCGTCCTGTCTTCCTTTTGCCTTGCGGATTCCATTGCAGTACTGCTCGGCATGGTTCTTCGCGGGTTTTCCTTAATGTATGTCCAAGCCAGCCATATTTTCTCTTTTTTATTTCATTATTGATATCTTCTCGTCCCGTTCTTGTCCATAACTCTACGTTAGAAATTATTTCTGGCCACCAGATCCGTAGAATGTGTCTTAGGCACCTATTTACAAATGACTGCAACTTACTGTTGATTTTGTTAGTTACGCACCATGTTTCTGAATCATAGAGTACCACTAAGGTCACTAAATCACGTTAGCTACGCTAATACAGGTAGGGAAACTCGGCGTTATTTATGTCAAACCAAACTCGTTTTTGTCAGTGGCGTACCCAATCAGTTTATAGGTTATAACAGAAATAAATTGAAGTTTGTGTATCTAACCTGAACGCAATAAATAAATATTACATAAAGAATGATTTGTAAACGTTTTCCACCTTAAAATAATTATCACAAATATAAAGCTTTAGCGAATATTTTGTACCGCTCGCTGCATTCCAATACTTCGGTACCTCACATATACTTGAATTTTTGAGCCCGTGCGTGCACGTCATCAATCCGCCTTTTAGTAAGGTTTTCGGTACCAACATTTGAAAAATATAAAACTATTCTTTTTTTCAATAAAATAATGATTAAAATTGCTTTTGCTAATAATATAGCCTCATATATTGCTATAGCCGTACATTTTTTGTTTTAATATTTCATAATTTCCATGAACAATAGCAAAAACTATAATACGTCGGGATACTCTGTGTTTTCAAGTTCTGCTCAGGGAATTAACACGTACGCATGCCGCTTTTTAAAACGACTTATTTGTTGTAGTGGCTTTGACAGGTGTTGACAGTGACATATAGTTTAGTTTTGCATTTTAAAAATCCGTTGTTTTCATAACGACCATTGCGAACAAGTTATACTGTCGTTTTTCCACTGCTACAAATTTCTTTGCGGAAGAGTTTAGTTGCTGGAAACGTATGGGGAACTCTAACCTAAAATGTCGACCGCCTTGCACAGAAAGTCAGAAGAGCTTGTTGCCGCTTTGATAAGCTATTTTGAACGACAAAGAAACAACGGTGGTGCACTTATACCGCTAACTGCTGTGAGAGAAGTAAGTAATTTACACCTGTAATATAATATTCGTAATATAATGACCAACTTTCTAATGGTTTGGTATTACAGAGAGTTGCCAATGCTTTAAATTTAAGCATACGAACAGTCTGTTCTATTTCGCAGACCTGCAAATCTGGTGAACTTCTGCGTAGCCCTAAAAAAGAAATCTCCAGGATATGACCTGATCGCTGGGACAATTATCAAACAATTACCAACTAAAGCTATACAAGCCCTTACACATCTGTATAATTCTATCCTCAGAATCCGGCACTTCCCAAGTCAATGGAAAACAACTCAAATAATCATGATTATGAAACCTGGTAAACCACCAACGGAAATTACATCATACAGGCCCATAAGCCTACTCCACATTCTGTCAAAGATCCTAGAAAAATTGATTCTGAATAGATTAATGCCAATTTTAGACGACCAAGAACTAATCCCTAACCATAAATTTGGCTTCCGTAAACAACATGGTACCGTGGAGCAGGTGCACGGAATAATGGACAAGATATACAGAGACTTGGAAGAAAAAAGATAATTACTGCTCTGCAGTGTTTTTGGATGTCAAACAAGCCTTCAACCGAGTTTGGCATTAAGGCTTATGCTACAAGCTCAAACAATACATACCCTACCAGATGTATGACCTTCTGAGCTCATACATAACAAACACGCACTTTTTGATAAAATACAAAAACGAAAATACAACATTACACCCTATCTCCTCTGGCGTACCGCAGGGTAGCGCATTGGGTCCCATCTCAACAAAATCCAATGGTGGGCCAACAAATGGCGAATCAGAGTGAACGAAGCTAAGTTCCAACACGTAACCTTCACTATGAAAAAAGAAAATTGTCCTTCAATAACACTCAACTGACACCAACTACCACACTCAGAGGCAGTCAAATATCTGGGTCTACACATTGACAGGAGACTAACCTGGAGAACCCACATATTCACCAAGCGTAAGCAACTCGGCCTTCAACTCCAAAAGTTATACTGGCTGATCGGCAGAAAATCTAAACTACCATTGGAAAATAAACTCTTAATTTACAAAATATTTCTTAAACCAATATGGACTTATGGGATCTCCCTGTGGGGTACTGCAGCTACTTCAAATTTGGCAATGTTATATCGGTTCCAAAATAAAGTACTAAGAATGATCGTTGACGCGCCATGGTACGTCCCTAATAATGTGATTTTAAGTGATCTACAAATTCCCACAGTAAAAAGTGAAATTAAAAATTTCAGTGAGAGATACAAAGACAGACTGACCGTTCACCCCAACGATTCTGTGCAGCACTTTATGGAAGATAATAATGAACCCAAAAGACTTAAACGTTTTAAGCCATCTGATTTACCTACAAGATTTTAACTGTAACTGCAAATTACTTTTGACAAATAGTATATTCTTTTCATAACCCATACATTACATATTAAAATAATGAAGACTATTTACCATTATTAAGTGTTCTTATTCTTCTTCATACCATTTGTTACTTTATTTATTCAGTCTGTTTATTCTCCGTTTCTTTAATTTTACTTTATCACACCCTTTAATACACCATCCAGAAAGTAAATACCATTATAATAAAGGGCTTTTATTATTCAAATTTGCAAATTCAGAAAATATTTGTTTATTTTAAAATAATCATTTTCTCTAGCAATAATAATTTATAAAAAATTTCTATATGGTATATTTTATTATAAAATTTCATAATTGACTTTTTCAGATAATCATTTGAGTTTGGCTTTCACTTTAGTTATTCCGATTGTCAGTTAATACCTACAAATTAAAATCTAAGCTCTGATGTTACCAAACAACTATCCCAACTAAATCAACTTATATGCTCGAACCTTTTTAATAAACTATTCACAATTTAACAGTAAATGTATTTAATGTATCATTCATTAAACAATTCTCAAATATTTATGTTGTACTTTTAATGTATAAATCCTTCCTTGTACTTTTTAATTGCGAATTAATTTATTCTTTCAAAATAATTTCCTACCTAGAAATACTCTTATAGATAATTATCAGTCACAAGAGGCTACCACTACAATATCTTTCTGTTTGTTCGCTTAAAGAATGTAGGTTTCCAGGGGACGCCGAGTAATTTCTCTTCTGAAAAGGGGGCAGTATGCCAAATAAGTGTGAGAACCACTGGTCTAGACTATAAAAAAATTACATATTCACATTGTTGGTAGCACTGCCAAGCTATGTGAAATTCGAAATTTGCAGGTTACATTTTGCATCAGTCTGTGTCAAACAACGTACTTTTAGTGACTGTATAAAAATAATATAAACATACTAGGATATGATGTCATGAATATGTTATGACGTGCACGCACGGGCTCAAAAATTCAGGTATACACGTAAATTATGTATGTCGTCTAGTGGTCTATTTATTTCTTTCAACCACTTCTGCCATGTTATGCTATTTCCTGGTCCTTAATTTGCAATAAATTATTCATTAAAAAGTATTGCTAAATATTGCAGTTTAAATTACCTTCAGGGACTTGAAACAGCGTATACCATTTTATGCTGTTGTTCAGGCAACCTTTAACGCAGCAAATGAAAACCATAATGCTATTAAATATAAATACGTTTTGACAAAATTAGTCGGGAGAACTAGGGAATCCGAGATTACAATCATCTCTTCAGGTCATAATTAAGGTAAATGATCTGTGATCGTGAAAAATTACCTTTGATATTTCTCCAGATCTTCAAGTTTCAGGGTCAGTAGACGAAACACATTTTAAATTGCGGTTAAAAACGATCATCTGTCTAACTATCAACCTAGAGAAAGGATTGTGGCATCGCATTCGAAGGATATATTAATAATAAGAAAAAATATGTATGCCCTTACTAGTAGCGCCTATGGTAAATTTGACATTGACAAACTCGTTTTTTCAACCTGTCAAATGGTGTTTCCCTACCTGTGTTAGCGTAGCTAACGTGATTTAGTGACCTTAAGTACCACTGGTTTGACCGTCGCATTAAAGATTTTTAGCTTTGTTGACTCACTGATATTGCCTGCCCGCCATACACCTCCCATGGTAGAAAAAGCTGCCCTTGCCTTGTTTATTCTGTGTTGCACATCTGTTAGAGACCCTCCTTCACACGACACTATGCTGCCCAAATACACAAATTCACGCACCACTTCTATGGGGTCACCTGTCACTCTCAAGTCACTCGCGGTTGTTAGGTTAATATTAAGCACTTTCGTTTTCTCTATGTTAATTTTTAGTCCCGCTTTTCGCGATTCTTCCTGAAGACTGCTTAGTTTTGCGTGCATATGTTGCGTTGTTTTCGATATTAAGCACACGTCGTCAGCATATTCCAGGTTCTCCCATTTTTCTGTTAGGCTCCAGTTGATGCCCCGCTTTTTATCGTTCAGTGTGTTTATCATGACATTATCCATGACAATTAAGAACAATAGGGGTGACAAAATGCAGCCCTGCCTCACTCCAGCCACTGCTTCAAACGGTGTCGATAGCTTTCCTTTATGTAGCACCCGACATTTATATCCCTCGTATCCTGCTCTAATTAGTTTTATAATCTTAGTTGGAAGTTCTCTATTTTTTAGCACTGCCCATATGTATTCCCTGTTAATCGAGTTGAACGCCCGCTCATAATCGATGAACAGTAGTTGTAGTGGGGCCTGGTATTCAAGTGATTGGTCTATTAAAATCCTAATTGTATTGATGTTGTCTGTACAAGAGCGCCCAGTTCTAAATCCGCTTTGCTCTTTTCTTAGTCCTATGTCAAGGGTTCGTTCTATTCTATTTAAGATTACTCTGTAAAATATCTTACTCGGCACACTTAAAAGACTGATTCCCCTAGAATTTTTACACTTCTGGAGATCACCTTTTTTGGGCACCTCGACCACAATGCCCTCTTTCCAATCTTGGGGGAGGGTTTCTTCTACCCATATCTTTCTCATTAGGGGGTAAAATATATCGGCAGTAAGTGTTACGTCAATTTTCAATAGGTCACTTCCCGGAGACTTTCCGCTTTTCATCTGTTGGATCGCTTTCGCTAGCTCTTCTTTGGTTGGCGGATCTGTACTAATTTCTAATTCAGGACCTATAGTTTCTTCTGGCAGCGGTATACTGTCATTCTCCATGTTCATCACTTCTTGGAAATGTTCTGTCCATCTTTGTAGCTGTTGTTCTACTGTACTTAGTATTTCTTCATGTTTGTCCCTTATAAGTACATTTATTGCTCTTTTTGTTTTACCTGCTAGTTTCCTTATTATGTTATAATAGTTTCTTACTGTTTCCTTTGCGGGCTGCTGTCTGTGCTTTCTCTGCTAATTCTTCCAAGTATGCTTGTCTATCTCTTTTGATGCTTCTTTTTACTTCCTTGCTTTGCCTGGTATACGCCACTTGTGCTTGTATTTTGGTTTCTTCATCGTTAGCTTGAAGTTTGTGCTCTTTACATTTTCTTCTTTTCTTTATCTTTTCCCAGGTGTTCTGGCTGATCCATTCTGCACGGCTTTGTCTTTTGATACCGAAGATTTCATCACCTGCCTCATTGAATGCACTTTTACATTTCTACCATCTTTCCTCTATTGTCATAGTTTGATTAGTTTTTCTAAATAAGGATACTTCTGGTAATTCTTTAACAATTTTTACAAATGGAACTTCCTTCTGCTTTCTCCATAAGTATTTATCTAGACGTTACCTTTAATAAAGGACTGTTCGGTTTAGTATCTTACACTCCTTTTCCAAAATATCTTCATTATACCTAGATGTTAGTCTACGATAATAAGTTCATTGTCTTCCAAATTCAAAGATAAACTTATATGTAGAAAAATGTTTTATTTTGTAATTTTTAGTACATATTTTGGTATGTTTATAGTTAAAGACTGCAGATACAAAAACATTTCATTGCGCCCACTGACAAAAGGAGACATTGCACTGGTTACTGGAAAACTCAACACTGAAATAGTAAAAATTACTTGCGTATTAGAATGTATACAAGGCATCAATTACCTTCGAACATGGTGATTCAACCGGAATCAAACAAGGAGCATAACAGGGTCCTGCGCAAGGAGTAGGTGTAAATGGCGGAGGACAAACACCAAAAGTGTACGGTATAGGAACACACGGAACAGGACATGGCATAACGGGAGGGCAGCAGGGGGTACAGGGGGTACAAGGACAGCAAGACATCGTAAAGTTTTCTTTTAATTTCTTGTGATATTAAAATAAAAATGTTGGTGAAGCTTCCGAAACTTTCAATTTTGACAACTGTTAATTTAAATTGAAACAGTTGCTTATTTGTTTGATTTCCACGGATGTCCTAAAAATTACAACTATCGGTACGTTTCTAACGTAATTTTTTTTACTACTGAAATTGTCGGCTAGGGTAGGGTGGCTAGATGTCAATTGACGTATTTGTCCTTTAACAGGGTACGGACACAAAATATTCTTCTTCTTTTTTCAATAGCATAGTAAACTTATTTTTCCTGAAATAGTACAGGCGCCAGGGAAATCGTTAATAGGGCTTTACGTGCAATTCTTGGTACCAGCATTTTGGGTTAATGGGTGGGTGGGGGGCTGTGCTCTGAGTCTAACTTTAAGTTTTCGGATCGATCGGAGAAATTGTTTTTCCGCAATATAGGAAGAAGTGTTGAAAACGGTTTTTTAGCAATTTCTCGTTTCCTGTTGCTCTGATGCTGAAATTGCATCAATACAACTTTGTAGTTTATGAAATTCCTCACAACTTTTGGAAATACTTTTTTCTCGTGCGCTCAACAATTCAAAAGTTGTTACCCCATAAAGCCAAGAAATTAAGGGTTGAAATGGGTTTTACGTAAATATATCGCTTTCAGTTAATCCTACGATAAAAAATACTCTTATATTTTTTGTAGAACAACTAATTTGCATAAAATTTGTGTATGAGTATTTTTCCATTTGGACAATTATTTACCGTTCTACAGCGCCGTAAATGTCGCAAGTCACGTAAACCGTACATTTAATGTGCACTTTCGAACGGCCCTGTTCCTTTGAGGTACAGTTTGTAGCGCGTCTTTTTATGTGGTTTCCCCGATATGCCTACTCCACGAAGTGTATTTCTAACAGTATCACACTTCCCATGGTCTTTTTCATGGACCAGGTTCTGCATCGTTGATCACACTCATTGCAGAATCGTTGATTTTATCGCCCTTGTCAAGTTGTGTTTCCTTTGAAAAGAACTCGGAAAGAGAAAATATGTCGTCGTCGTAATTGATGTGATATTTGTCAACATCTGTAGTAAGCATTCTCCGGAGGGAAGCAAATGGCGGTGCACTTTAAACCCACTTTGCGACAGCCAAAGGCCTTTCCACATTTGCAACAGCATGAAATTAATTTTATTATTGCAAGAGGCGCGGGAGGCTCAGTGCTCTATCAAACGAGAAGAACAAGGCCAAATTCATCCAACTACTTAGAAGAGAATTGGAAGATTGCGATTTTACAGTCGAAGAAGCACTGGGAGATGCCGACTATCTAATTGTTCATTCAGCGATGGAAAAGTCTCACTTTTATGATTCTGTAACCGTTGTCGCCGAGGACATCGACATATTGGTCCTTCTGACGGCACTAGGACGGAACTGTGCAAACGTTTTTCTTTGCAAGCCCGGAAAACTGAATACGAAGGAACAGCATTACTCTACATCATGCGTGAAACACGGCGATGCTGTATCAAAGCATATCTTGTTCTTGCATGCATTTTCTGGTTGTGACACAACATCGGCTGCTTACGGTATGGGCAAAGTGAAATTTCTTAAAACCCTAGAAAAGACACCTACCCTGGAATCTGCAGCGAATCACTTTGTACAGAAAGATGTAGACGCGGATATCATCGCATTAGGGGGAGAGCAATTTTTTATTGCGTTGTACGGTGGAGACATCCATAAAGACAAGTCAATCAACTTGCTGCGATACAAACACTTTGCGAAATCCCTTGTGAAGTCAACGTTTAATCTGGCATCCCTGCCACAAAAGACACGGCCAGGATGCACGCATTCCGGACATACCATCAAGTTCAATCCTGGCTTGGAAATGACACTCTACCCGCGGAAAGATGAGGCTGGAAGAAACGTGGCCGTACGTTTACACCGGTGCCTAGCACTGAGCCTCCCGCGCCTACTGCAATAATTAAATTAATTTCATGCGGGTGTAAGACCAAATGTGGAAAGGCTTGTGGTTGCCGCAAAGCGGGTTTAAAGTGCACCGCCATTTGCTCCATATGCGCCGGGGAATCCTGTGAGAACGTGCAAGAAATCTCCAGAATGCTTGCTACAGATAAAGACGAATACCACACCAGCTACGACGATGACATATTTTCTCTTCCCGAGTTTGTTTCAAGGGAAACACAACTTAACAAGGGCGACAAAATCGACGATTTTACAATGATTGGAATTGACGATGCAGAACCCGGCCCATCAAACAGACTAAGGGAAGTGTAGAAATACACTTCGTGGATTAGGCCTATAGGGGAGACCACGTAAAAAAAAACACGCCACAAACTGTACCTCACGGTTTACGTGACTTGCGACATTTGCGGCGCTGTAGAACGGTAAATAATTGTCCAAATGGAAAAATACTCATACACAAATTTTATGGAAATTAGTTGTTCTACAAAAAATATAAGAGTATTTTTTATCGTAGGATTAACTGAAAGCGATATATTTACGTAAAACCCATTTCAACCCTTAATTTCTTGGCTTTATGGGGTAACAACTTTTAAATTGTTGAGCGCACGAGAAAAAGGCATTTCCAAAAGTTGTGAGGAATTTCATAAACTACAAACTTGTACTGATGCAATTTCAGTGCCAGAGCAACAGGAAACGAGAAATTACTGAAAAACCGTTTTCAACACTTCTTCCGATATTGCGGAAAAACAATTTCTCCGATCGATCCGAAAACTTAAAATTCGACTCAGAGCACAGCCCCCCACCCACCCATTAACACAAAATGCTGGTACCAAGAATTGCATGTAAAAATTCCCTGGCGCCTGTACTAAAATAGTTACAAAAAATCGGGTCATGTCAAGACAGTTTGATCTTGAAAGTGTCACTTTGCAGGACTAGTCACTTTTAAGATTTTTGCAAGACTAGTCATTTTTACTTTACTTTCCCTATGTGACCGGTCACTTTCACCGTGCACCTTGATGCGATAGAATTTTATTTTTAAATTTTTAAAGAACGATTTCAGAAAAATTTAATGCATTACACAGCATGAAAGTGTCTATGCTTGACTCGAAGGTTTTGAAAATATCACTTTCAGGCTTTGTAATGTAATATACTGTTCCCAAGCCCACATACGAAAGTGGCAGTTTCCATACGGTCAAATAGCCACAAAAAATACGCCTTCTTCTTCATTTGCCAATTAGGGTTCTGTGCAGCACCATTTTCATCATTCTTCCTTTATCCAACCTCTCTATATGCCCCAACCATATAACCTGTTCGTTTTTATTCTTGCTGTTATTTTGGGTTCTTTATGTAATCTTCCTATTTCTTCGTTGATTCTTCTTCTCCATCCGCCACCGAAAATTGTTCTAAGCATTTTCCGTTCCCAACACTCCAACTTTTTTCCTGGCTTTTCGTTAGAATCCATGTCTCACTTTCATAAGTTACTGTTGGTTTTATGACAGTATTATAAACTCTTATCTTCATCTTTCTAGAGTACTACTTTGATTTCATCATAGGCTGGAGCATTCCGTATTTTTATTTCCTCTTGTGGTCCTTGCATTTATTTCTTGCTCTTCGTGGGCGTTATTACTACTCCCAGGTAGGTAAATTGTTTGACCGTCTGGAAATTGTCCTGAATTTCCCGTGTCGTTCTTATTTTCAGATTTTCTCCTGTATTTCCTGTTTCACCAAGCACCATGTATTTTGTTTTTGCTTCATTTATTTGCAATCCTAAGACTTCTGCTTGTTCTGCAAGGTATCTTGTAATTTTCTTGAGTTCTTTCATTGATTTTGCTAATATTGTCAAGTCATCTGCATAAGTAATGCGTTGGTGTTCGTTATTATATATTGTCCCATCTATTTTTACTTTAGCTTTCTGACAATGGCTTCTAGTGCTAGGTTAAATAAGGCAGTCGACAATGAATCTCCCTGTCGCGCACCATTTTGTACCTTGAAAGGTATAGATCTGTAACCATTCCAAGTTATTTTCTGTGTTCAACAGAGTCATTCTTGATAATCTGATCAACTTACTTGGAACTCCTAGCCATTTCATAGTTTCGAGCAATTCTTCCCTGTTAACAATGTCGTAGGCCTGCTTGAATAAACGAAGTTCGATCTTATACTCAAAACAGGTCATCTGAATTTCTTTCAACCTGTTCCGTTACCGATCTGTTGCTTCTAAATTCGGCGTGGTACTCCCCTAGTATTTTCTCGGCGTACTTATTTATTCTTATCCCCATAAGTCTTGTTAAAATTTTATAGACAGTGTCTAGCAATACAATACCTCTCTAGTTGTCACAGTGCGCTCTATCTCCTTTTTTAAATAAGGGACCTATTAGGACTACAGTCCAGTCCTGTGGTATTACTTCCGAGTTCCAAATATGCTTTATTAGATCGTATATTTCATTAAATTATTAATTCAGCCTGTATATCTTGCGTGCTGCCTTTACTTTCTACTGTTCCTGGCCAGATCGCTATATCATGCTCCACTTTGGTGCAGTTTTTGAGCTAGAAATGCTCCAAGATTTGAAGTTATATTTCGTAGCACTCTACACCACACTACTCAAAATTTTATCTCTCACAGTTATACAGTGTGTTAAATATGTCATTTGAACCTAAAAACTAGTGACAACCTACTAATGTATCTTTTTCGTGGCCTTGGGAAAATTAGCGTACATAATTCGCTCGAAAGTGTATCGTACGCTCGTATTTTAAGTCGCTCAGCTGCGCTACGCTTCGTCTCGTTTCTTAAATATAATATGCCACTTTCGCAGTTTGTTATGTACAGAACCAGAAGTAATATTAGAATCTAGTAATTTCTAAGCTTCCTATTGGCAACAGTTTTTGACATCTATCAAACTAACATTAACTTGTTAACCTGATTTAGATAAAATGACAGGATACATCAGTAGCGTACTAAAAACTTTTAAATTTAAGTAATTATGCTAAACAATAGAGTTTTTGCACAATAATAGTAATTTATTATACAAGACGATAAAGTTAAATTTTATCCACGAGTGAATCGCTTAACGTCGAGACGAAGTCGAGACGTTAATGATTCAAGAGTGGATAGAAATAACTTTATCGTCGTGTATAATACAATATTTTTTTTCTATACCAAGAACTTTAACAATTTCAAAAGAAAATAATGACAGTCAATCACATTTCAAAATGTCAGTAGCTAGATTGGGTTGCTACGATAATACGAAGCTGTCATATTTAATTTAAACAAAAGTTAGAAAATTAAATTACTTTATCTATCCTTGATGTTAAAGTGCTACTTTATCTACCCTTGCTGTTAAAGTAAAACTTGACCTTTTGTTTTGAGTTGATAAAAGCACACTTTAACATGTGCTATAGAAAAAAGTAACAAACACGTTTATAGTAATAGTAAATTTCTTGCAATGCGATGCTTAAAACTAAATTCTTGGAATAATCGAAAACCTACACTACATATTGGCGTGTGGAGACACATTTTACTAATTCCTGTCATCGCCGCTACTGATTTCTTGACAGAACATAGGCAGTCAACTGAGATAGACTACAGTTTAAGAGCTTTATATGTGTTGGACATAAATTGATATACACATACAGTGTGTTCAAGATAAGGAGGGCCAGTATGGGGATCCCGTTAATAGTAAAAGATACAAATTTGAACAATGGGAAAATTTGTGTAATTAAAGGACTAACAAAATGACGTCTAGAAATCCTTGATATGATTTTTCGTTTGAGTTATATTAAAAAACCGAATGATCGAATTTTTAATTAATAAAGTTAGAAGTTAGAGGGAAACTGACAAAACTTCTTTGTAGCTAAATTTTATAGACTTTAAGATTACGTCATTAATTTTAGATCCGTCCTTCGTCTTCGAGCAACCATCAACAACTTCATTTTTTAAATACGGCCCTTACTTTCTGATCTCAAATTTTAGAAGCCTTTTTTATTCTGAATTCAACAGTGTACCACATAGTTTGGTTTAATTACGTTTCGAGTCTTTTTTGACTATCATCAAGAAATTTTTCGATACGGAACTGTGTTCCTAGAGCGCTTTATACGCCATTTCATCTCTTGTGATTTAAAGAAAGAAGCAATCACCCACACTACATGTTTTTAATCCTTAATAATTGCGTAGGCAAAGAAGTATTGGAAAAGGACCTAGTGAGGATTACAAACATTAAACAATACCGACAGACACAAGAGTAAAAAAACTAACGAAAACAAGAAGCCATGCAGATATAGTAGAGCAAAGAGAAAAAATAAAGGAAAAGAAAAAGAATACATAGAAAAGTTAATCATAGGGACATGGAATATAACGTCACTCACAGGAAAATAAATGGAATTAGTAGATGAAATGGAAAAATGGAAGATACAAATAATGGGAATAAGTTAAACGAAGAAGGTAGAAAGGGGAGTTAAAAGCATAAATAACAACTATAGCTTATACTATTCAGAGGTCCAACAAGGATCTACAGCAAAGGAGGGAGTAGGAATAGTAGTAAAAAGAAAAATAGACAAATATATAACAGGATATGAACTAAGGTTATCAAGAATAATAGGGATAAAAATGGAAACGAAGAAGACACTGAATATTATACAGTTAAATGACCCAACTGAAGAATCACAAGAAAAACTAATAGATGAATTCTATAAAGATTTGCAACAGGTACTAGATGAAACAAAAGAGAAAAATGATAGAATAATACTAATAGGTGACTGGAACGCCAGGGTAGGGAACGATATAAATGCAGGAATGGGAACAATAGACTTATATGGCGAAAAAGAAAAGAATAGAAACGGAAAGAAAATGATGGAATTTTGCCAGACCAATAATCTAAGAATTGAAAATGAACTATGGTATCAACCGATAGAAAAGAGATACACATTTATAGTGAAAGAACGAAATGCTTGAAGTATAATAGATTACATAGTGTAAACAAAGGAAATAGAAGAAAAAATAAAACAGATAAAAGCAAGAAAGGAAGCAGAATTAAGCACACAGTATAGATTAGTAACGACAGAATAACAAATTAGAACCAGAAAACAAAAAAATATGAGAGAATACTGTAAAATTAAAATAAGTAATTTAAAGAACGAACAGTTAAGAGATAAATTTCAACAGATACGGATGGGAAGTTTAGACAACAATAGGAATTAAATAAAAAATGGAATATGGAAGAAAGATGGGAGATCGTAAAGGAGAAAATGTACAGAACAGTATTAGATATTTGTGGAATAACGAAGTAGAACAATAATAGTAAAAGAACAAGCTGATGGATAAAAGAACTAAAGAAAAGAAGCAGGCATGGAAAACATATAGAAACACAGAAGGGAGGAAGATAAGATAGAATATATAAGTAGAAGAAACATAGCAAAAATTAATGACAGTAATAGTAGCGAAGCAAAGAAGCTGGGAAGAATTTGGAAGGCAATTGAACAAACAATAGATTATTCTGGAATAAAATTACGGCAATTAAGGGACAGAAAAAGACAGAAATTAAAGGAATAAGAAATAAAAACAAGAAGCTACAATTGGATACAACGCATATTCTCAAAACAGAGAGAACACTAAAGGGTGTTTCGGAATTGCACGGCACTATTTTAGGGATGTGTTCTCCAGCAATAATAAACAAAAAAGTTCATACAAACATGGGACCTAAACGGATCCGTTTTCAAGATACAGGATGTTGAAGTTTAAACAAAAAATTATATTTTTTTAAAAATCTGGAAAACGCCTATAGGTATTCTAATGAAACTTGGTTTAGGTTAGTATTTCATAAAGTGGCATTGTTTGGCCAAAATAAATTTTATGTATTTTTACCAGTGGCGTGCATCGGGGCCACCTCAGTTACCTTATTTTAGACAAATCTGGTACGCCACTGTCTTTTGCCAATACGACAAGTTTTTTTAGCTTAATACATTGAAACTATACAAAAGATGTATCTTTTATTTTTTTGATAGAATCAACCTTTTTAGAGAAAAACGGAAAAATCTGTAACAGCAATTTCTTTGATTGGACTTTAATGGGACCTAAACGGCTTCGTTTTCAAAATACAGTTTAAAGAAGTTTTAAAAAAATATTTAATAACAAGCAATCTTACAATAGCTACAAAACTTTTGGCTAAAAAACAGGCGTGCCAGATTTTTCTAAAATAAGGAACTGAAGTCGCCCCGATGCACGCCACTGGTGGAAATAAATTAAATTTATTTTTACCGAACAATGCCACTTTATGAAATACTAACCTACACCAAGTTTCATTAGAATACCTCTAGCAGTTTTCCAAATTTTTGAAAAAAAAAATTGTTCAAACTCCAACATCCTGTATCTTGAAAACAAAGCCGTTTAGTTTCCATGTTTGTATAAACTTTTTTGTTTATTTCGTGCTGGAGAACACATCCCTAAAATAGTGTCGTGCAATTCCGAAACTCCCTGTATATGGAAAAGTTAGACCTAAAAGAGGAGAACAGAGTAGAAAGAGAATATGTAAGAAGAGAAAGACAAGAAGAGGAAGTAGATAAAGACATAGACATGGAAGAACCAGTGAAAGTCATTGAAAAATTAAAGATAGGAAAAGCAGCCGGAGAAGACAAAATAGATCCAGAGATGGTAACATATCTAGGACCACAAAGGAATAAATGGTTTCTGGAGATTTATAGAGGCCTGGAGAACAACCGAATACTTACAGACTGAGATAACAACATAACTCTGCCAATATATAGAAAAGGTGATGTGACAGAATGTGAACTATAGAGCGATATGTTTGGCAACAGTGATAACTAAAGTATATACAAGAATAATAAAAGAAAAAATAAAGAACCAGATTGAAAATAAATGAGAAGAAGAGCAGGCAGGATTTAGAAATCGTAGACAAACAACAGACACTATACGGGTGTCTTAAAAAGAATTACATCTAGTATGCTTTGAATTTCCCATAATGCAATCTAAAATTTTATTTGAAATTGACACTAACTGTAAATCTATGTCAAATTCGAGGTTAGCAGGTTATGTTTTGCGTCAGTTTGTGTAAAAATGACGCAAAACCTAACCTGCTAACCACGAATTTGACATAGACTTACAGTCTTGCCAATTTCAAATAAAATTTTATAGGCCATTCAGTAAACACAAAAACATATAAATTTTTTTGAAGTTGGCATGTACGTAAAATTTGTCTTCTAGGGATTCTGTATTTTGTTTTGCAAAGGTTTCCATACCTGCATACCTGCATAAAGATGACAATTAATAAATATCATTAATTCAGTGTCAAGTACATACTATTCTGGAAAATCTTGCCTGAACTTTTATAAAATGTAACAAAAATAGTTATTAATAAATGCTACATTAATAGTATATAACACAGTATTTGTTTAACATCCTTAAAAGTAGTTATGACAGATGCTAATTAAATGACACACTCTTAACCTATTTGTTTTAGTAACTTTTTGTAAGTACATTCCTAGACAAAAGATGCATTTTGGAAGTACACTCATGAACAGGCGCGGATGGGCATTAAAATATGAACCGGGCATCAAGAGAGGTCTGCCCCCCCCCCCCCCCCCCCAATCGAAAATAATGAAAAATGGAAAATTGAAATTCCTTTATTAAATGATATAAAAAAAACAAATCGTTTGATATAATAGTAATTTATTATACAAGACGATAAAGTTAAATTTTATCCACGAGTGAATCGTTTAACGTCGAGACGAAGTCGAGACGTTAATGATTCAAGAGTGGATAGAAATAACTTTATCGTCGTGTATAATACAATATTTTTTTCTATAGCAAGAACTTTAACAATTTCAAAAGAAAATAATGACAGTCAATGACATTTCAAAATGTCAGTAGCTAGATTGGGTTGCTGCGATAATACGAAGCTGTCATATTTAATTTAAACAAAAGTTAGAAAATTAAATTACTTTATCTATCCTTGATGTTAAAGTGCTACTTTATCTACCCTTGCTGTTAAAGTAAAACTTGACCTTTTGTTTTGTGTTGATAAAAGCACACTTTAACGTGTGCTATAGAAAAAATATATTTATGAAATAACACAACACAAATTTTCAAAATTATTTTGGGGATAAATAACAAATTTTTAAAATAACAATATTTTTGGAGTAGGTAAGATAAAATTAAAATAATATGTTTTTTCTATAGCACATGTTAAAGTGTGCTTTTATCAACTCAAAACAAAAGGTCAAGTTTTACTTTAACAGCAAGGGTAGATAAAGTAGCACTTTAACATCAAGGATAGATAAAGTAATTTAATTTTCTAACTTTTGTTTAAATTAAATATGACAGCTTCGTATTATCGTAGCAACCCAATCTAGCTACTGACATTTTGAAATGTGGTTGACTGTCATTATCTTCTTTTGAAATTATTAAAGTTCTTGCTATAGAAAAATAGTAGTTTATGTAACTAGTCCTCAAAGCAAGGCTTTAGGGGACGAGTCGTAATGTTTCCGGACGAGGCGGAGCGAAGCGCAGCCGAGTCCGTAATATGAAGATGAGTCCTCTAAAGCCATTTGAGGACGTGTTGCATACAACATTTTTTTGTATTAGCTCTCCAAACATTATAATATGAAGTTTCAATTACCATTAACGAGGCATTATATTAGGAGGCCGCGCGAAAATGTATTTTTCGCTCCCCAAACTGGTTACTTTGGAAACTGTCTAGAATCCTCAAAATGCCCATTTAGAGGCCTTGTACTTAAAGTCGTCATGGCAACTAATGTTTGAGTCCGCTAAAATGTTGCCATGACGACTTTAAGTACAAGGCCTCTAAATGGCCATTTTGAGGATCCTAGACAGTTTCCAAAGTAACCAGTTTGGGGAGCGAATACAAAAAAATATTGTATTATACACGACGATAAAGTTATTTCTATCCACTCTTGAATCATTAACGTCTCGACTTCGTCTCGACGTTAAACGATTCACTGATGGATAAAATTTAACTTTATCGTCTTGTATAATAAATTACTATTTCTCTAAAAAAATCTTAAAATAACAATTGATTTTTAAGTAGTTTCGGCGGTTTGCTACGCAATCGATGATGTTGTCTTGATCGATGTTTTCTAAAACGTCTTTCTTGATACTCATAAGCGAGAAGCTTGAAAGCTTGGTTGGCGAAAATGCAGTAGTTTGATCTTGATTATGAACTTCGGTACTTTTGGTAGTTTCTTGAACATCAAGGGGTGTAGAATCCTTCTTGTTCATAAATTGATCTAACTTTTTACAACTTCCAGCGCCTTTTTCCAAATCCAGCTTGCGCTGCAGCCTCACACGTTCGGCGCCGCCCATTTTTTTTTATTCCTTGTTTATTCGTGAATACAGAATACTAACAGCATTCAACTTTTCTAGAAAGCGAAAAAAAAATTCGTTCAGTCAAATACACGAGTTTCCAATTTGTCAAAAGATAGGTAAATACTTACGGTTTATTCGAGATAGAACTTTCCAAATCACACAAAACAAATGGGGCAAGAATAATAAATCATCAAAAATTACCAAACCGGCCCTGTTAACTATATACAGAATTCAGATCACACGCACGAACCACGAATAACAGTAGTTAGGCTAACAGTGATAAAACCGGATAAACCCGTATTTCCAGTTCATTATCAGTAGCCGACTGGGCTGGTGCAAGATTAAAAGACAGTATTCCTGGAAATATAAGCGCGTCTCAGCGTTACATGCACCTGCTCCGATTGCTCGTATATCGTATCATGATTCGTTATACGTTGACTGATTCAATTTATTTATTTTTTTCTATAGCACATGTTAAAGTGTGCTTTTATCAACTCAAAACAAAAGGTCAAGTTTTACTTTAACAGCAAGGGTAGATAAAGTAGCACTTTAACATCAAGGATAGATACAGTAATTTAATTTTCTAACTTTTGTTTAAATTAAATATGACAGCTTCGTATTATCGTAGCAACCCAATCTAGCTACTGACATTTCGAAATGTGATTGACTGTCATTATTTTCTTTTGAAATTGTTAAAGTTCTTGCTATAGAAAAAAATATTGTATTATACACGACGATAAAGTTATTTCTATCCACTCTTGAATCATTAACGTCTCGACTTCGTCTCGACGTTAAACGATTCACTCGTGGATAAAATTTAACTTTATCATCTTGTATAATAAATTACTATTATATTTCTTTTTTATCGGATGTGACCTGCGCCGCGCCAAAAGCGTCAAAAACGGCCGCGGCGCCCCGGGAAAATGCCCGGTTTGCCTTATGGCCAATCCACGCCTGCTCATGAAATTTTAGAAATCAAAGGCCACTTTGTGTTTTTATGTTTAGTGAAGAGACTATAGATTGCATTATGGGAACTTCATAACATACTAGATGTAATTCTTTTTAAGACACCCGGTATTTATTATAAGAAGTGTAATAGAAAGATACAAACAAAAAGGGAATAATTAATCTTAATATTTATAGACCTTAAAGCAGTCTTTGATACAGTTCAAAACGAAATAATACAAAACGCAATGGAAAGTTTAGAAATATCTCAAAAGACAACAGTGGTAAATAGCATCTATCAAAATGTGAGAATACGAATACATATAAACTGAGAAAAATCAGAAGAGTTATATTTAAAGAAAGGCATAACGTATGGAGACAGTCTTACTAAAAAACGTAAAAGAAAAAACCTCTAAATTACTAACTCGTGTAGGACACAGAAATCTAAGCCCCATAAAAATGGGCTGTCTAATGCATGCAGATGATGTGGTACTAATGGCGGATAGTTATTCAAAAATGCAAAAATTAATAAAGATATGGAAAGAAGAAATAAACAACATGAAAATGGAAATAAATACGGCTAAAACAAAGATAATGGTGATAATTGATAAACAAGAAACAACAACAAATCAGCAGATCCCAGAAGAGGTTACTACCGAAATGAAATTGGACATATCCAGTAAAATAGGAAAAGCAACAAGAATATCCATTACATCTTGTCAGATGCGTGGTGATGCATATTCCGATGTATAATTATTATTTTGTCGTGTTTCTAATCGCATTACGCCATTTTTCCCTGTTCTCTGTTGTTCTGACAGTTCCCTCAAAATTGGTTCCCAATAGCTTAGTAGCGTCTATCCATCTTTGTGGCAATCTTTCTCTTCTTCTTTTGCCTTCTACTTTGCCCTGTACTACAAGTTTCTCCATACTGTTGTCATTCCGTGTTATATGCCCAAAGAATTTCAGTATGCGACTTAGGGCCAGTTCTACAATCCAAGGATAAAGTTATCCCAGGAATAAATACCCTAGAAACGATTGTTGTAACAAAGAAAACTATGACAATTATACCTCGGATAGCTTATTCTAAGTATATACTTGCATTGTAGAATCGGCCCTTAGTATAATACTACTTAACCTTTGGGCTGGTTGTATTTCTTGTAATACCGATGCGTTTGTTCTTCTTTCCGTCCAAGACACTCTAAGCATTAGTCTCCAAATCCACATTTCGAGGGCGTCTATTCTTTTCCGGTCTGTCGTACGCAATGTCCATGTTTCTGGAGCATACCTACATGAAAATAGAGAACAAAACAAGAATATATTACACATTAAATGGCACAATAATAGGAAAAAAGAAAACAGAAAACAAAACCAAATTGACAATATACAACACTATAGCAATACCAGTATTGCGAGGCATGGGTAGTCCAACAAAACCAAAAGACCAAATTAATGCAATAGAGATGAGATATTTGAGATAAATTATGGAAGAAACAAAGTATGACTGAATAAGAAATGAAGAGTTAAAAAATAATCTAAAACAAGAACCAATTATACAGAAGATGGATAGAAGACAAGTGGAATCGTATGGGCACCTAATAAGAATGAACCCGAATAGACTGCCATGGCTAACACTAGAGATTAAAAGTGATAAGAAAGGGCAGACCAAAAAGGAAAAAATGCAAGAATCGAAAATATTGGCAAGAGATAGAGTGAGATGGAAGAAATGGCTAAAAAACTCAATTTTCATAATTATTTAAAAAACAATGTTGACACACTGGCTCTGTTTATAATCTTTCTTTTGTGCGTTATTTCTGGTACACCTTGTATAAACAATGAATTACTCTTTAATTAAAATTTAGTCCAGTAGCAGGGTAGTTGTATCCTGCCAAAAGTCGGGTAGTTTTCATTTTTGGATGTGTTTATGAGATCGGGGCTCCAATAAAAATTCCTGGTTTAAGTGAGCAGTAGATGGCGGTAACTTTCAGTGGAGCTTAAGGTTACTAAATCATAAAGGTACCGCCAACTGTGCAATCATATATCTTTTGTTTCTTTTAATTTGGGGTAAAGCTATCAATTGTCTCACTCTCACTTTCTTACGATGTTCTGTCCTTTTTAATTTGGGGGAACAAAAGCTTGGAATGGAATGGCGGTACCTTTATGTATTTACTATTTAGTGACCTTAGTGGAGCTATCTGGTCTTCAATTAATACGGTTTACATAAGGAGATATTGGTAGTGAACGAAATTATGTAATTTACACAGAATGTAGAAAGATTTACACTACCTCGTACCTTGCTGCCCTAGTTCGCTTCGCTAACTCAGTAGTAAATACTATTTTTGATATTTGTCGAGTTCATGGGGTTTTATGTTGGTTTTTATTATTATTGCCGTTTCGCCATAGGCCTACCATCTGGGCGATTTGTGTAGTAAACGTTGTATTTTGGGAATTTGTTGAAACCTATACAAAAAGTGTAACTTCTGAGTAATTTTATGAAAATAGCAAATACAGACTATTAATATTGTAATTTTAAAAGTGATTCACATAATAGAATGCTCATACAACACAAAACACAGTAAGATCAAAGAGCTGCATATTTTTCTTCCTTTATTTATTGCATCTTGTTAAATTGTTAATACAGTATGATCGAAAACTTTCAACGTCTAGAGGGCTGTAGAATTAGTTTGTCAAAAAAATTTGTTGGCAGTCGTGGTAGTAAAAACACATTGGAATTTTGTATCTGCCAGTTTAAGGTTATGTCAGGATTGTCATTTCAACAAATACAAATATTCTTGTTGAATACATAAAAATGTTAGTAACAAAAACAACTACAGCTATTCAAAATAATTTGCTGCATTTTCCATACAGAGAACCACCTAGTACTCGGCATTACACATTCATCATTCTGTAAAAGTTAAGTTTATCTGTCAAAATTGTATAGGTTATATCACGGCCTCCTGGATTAGTACGAGACTGACGTCTCTACGCGGCTCGCCACATTTGTATAATTTTTGTGATTCTGAGGCCAACGTACTTTGGCGCCATCTGTTGGGTTTTTGATAAATTATCTGTAACGTAGGCACGATTTCCTGAATTAATATTAATTCAGGAGGCTGTGGACGTATGCAACCAAGCACACAAGCGCAACGTACTGTAGCGCCTCTACAAACTATAAAAAAGGCCTTGAACTAAAAATGCGGCGGGCCGCGTAGAGACGTCAGTCTTTATCTATGACGTCAGTTTCGCATTAATCCAGGAGGTCGTGGGTTATATTATTAAGTAGCTATATTAACTCATCACTGCCAATATAATAGCTATTTATGCAACAAGTGCTAAAAGTCGACGTTTATGCACGAGACATGAAAATTATGAAACGAATCCGAAGGCTGAGTTTCATGACATGTCTCGTGCATAAACGACTTTTAGCACGCGTTGCATACAATATTTTATCTACGACCTTAATGTTACTGTTATTAATCCATAAATATCGATTTAACAAAGGTTTGCATCAACAACACTTCTAATTTGTGTCATAATAAACAGTAGGCCATGCCGCGCGGGCGAATGTTTGCGAATGACAGTAGTCAAGGTCAGTTACAAAATGTAATTATTAATACTCCACATCTGACTGTATTCATTACATAACGCTTTAATTATTTCAAAAACACTTTAACGCAAGAAGCAACTAGAATAACTTTACAATTTCACTTCCAGTTCAAAATTGTAGTTTTATAACCTCACTTCACTTTTAGCACATGGGCTAAAAGGAAACAGCTGATTTCTTTAACCACGGTAAACTATAAAACATCACTTTTAGTGAAACAAGCTACCGCTAAAAAGCCTACTTTTAATAGTGGTCGTAGATAAATTTAATTTTAAAAACATCCACAACCCTCTAGACGTTGACAGTTTTCGATCATACGGTAGTAACTCTTAAAACTTGCCTATGTACAGATTGTGTAAAGAAATTGAACAATTCTTAAAATATTTACTTTTTATAACAATTTAACCAAAAATTAATAACGAACCTATTTGGGCAGACTAAAGGTAATTTTCCCCTTTTGTTTTAAATATTTTTCACAGTTGTGAGTAAAGCAAAACCACGACTTTTGAGATATATCTTTTTTCTGTACTAAAAAGAATCGGTTTTCTCGCTGCACCCTAATGCACATACAATAGGTGTATAATCCATTCACAACGTTTCCTCCTGCCAGGAGATTATGTGTTTATCTGGTTGCATAAACTGTAACATAAAAAACTATGAACTTTTTTACAACTGCTGTCTTTGTATTGTTACAATTTTAATGTGAAAATGCTGCAATTTTACGGAACTAGACAAAAATTTAACTGGTAACAGTGAAAGCTTTCAAAAATCATAACTAGAAATTGAAAACAACATATTAACTAATTTTGGCACGTCTAGTTATTTCGCATGAGTATCAACAAAAATGTCACCATAAGATAGCCTGCTGGGAGGAGAAAACGTTGTGAATGGATTTTATCTACGACCACTACTAAAAGTAGGCCTTTTGGCGTTAGCTTGTTTCACTAAAAGTGACGTTTTATAGTTTACCGTGGTTAAAGAAATCAGCTGTTTACTTTTAGCACATGAGCTAAAAGTGAAGTGAGGTTATAAAACTACAATTTCGAACTGGAAGTGAAGTTGTAAAGTTATTCTAGTTGCTTCTTGCGTTACAGGTAAAGTGTTTTTTAAATAATTAAAGCGTTATGTAATGAATACACTCAGATGTGGAGTATCAATAATTACATTTCGTAACTCACCTTGACAGTACTGGCGTGGCAAACAATCGCTCGCGCGACGTGGCCTACTGTTTATTATGACATAAACTAAAAGTGTTGCAGATGCAAACCTTTGTTAAATCGATATTTATGGATTAATAACGGTAAAATTAAGGTCGTAGATAATAGTTATTTACTATACAAGTGGGATAACAGCATCATTAATATACGTGTGTGTAAGTTACAAACGAGTGCGTAGCACGAGTTATGTAAGCACACAAGTATATTAATGATGAATTATCACACATGTATTGTACAAAATTTTATCTACGACTGCCTAAAATTGAGAAAAGTGCATTAAGAGAAATGTCAGATCTGTCATTTTCAAAAATATTTTCGTAGGCAAATGTCATTATGTCATTCATTTGACACTATTTCAGTTAGGTAATGAAGTCATTACACAACTCAGTTGCGTAATGAAACCATTACATAACTGAGTGGTGTAATGAGCTTCATTACCTAACTGAAATAGTGTCAAATAAGTGACGTAATAAGTTACTTATAACACTGGAGTAGATAAAATATTGTATGCAACGCGTGCTAAAAGTCGTTTATACACGAGACATGTTATGAAACTCAGGCTTCGGCTTCTTTTAAAATTTTCATGTCTCGTGCATAAACGTCGACTTTTAGCACTTGTTGCATAAATAGCTATTATGTGCAAGTCTTCCCATTTTAATTACTGCTTATTTTGTTTTAGAATAGACGCGATCCTGAAGCAGAATTTAGGAACCGTACAGCAAACTTCTACAACAATTACAATGTAGATTATCACAACCCAGGCCTAGCTAAGAAGAAAAACAAGAACAATGCACCCTGTTATGGCCAAACTGTGGATGGCAGACGTCCACATTGTGAGGATTATACAACTCAAAATAAAGACAGATTAGACGAAGACGAAGGTTGTCCAACTGGCTTTAAACCTTGCTCAATGAAACTTTGTCCCCCACCTGGCTGTGATCCATTAGGAGTTTGGTGTGCACAAATACAACCTTGTCCTCCTAAATCTAAAAAACGTGTAAGTAATAAATATGTGCCTGGAGAGTGTAAAAGGCCGTGTTGCAAGCATTGGAAGCCAAAAGATGGGATTTGTCTCTACGATAAACCCTGCAAAGCCCACTGCTATGATCAGCCCCCTGGAATAAAGCCTTCCAATGCCGCTTAAAAGTAAAATTGATTTGCATTGTTTATGTCAATAAAGTAATTTTTCTATTTTAGGCTGGACTATGACATTCAACCGATTATAAATTAACAAAAGCTATCTATCATATTATTGTACTTTACTACTTTTAAAGTTAATAAATGTCAACCATATGCATCCCTTAGGATGGATAACTGATAGGATTTAATGAAGGTGTCTACCATTTATTATGAATTTATACTTGACGAGTTACTGGTTATATTGTGCAGGTAACATTCAAACTTGACAAACACAATGACGTGCGCGTGAATAAGCTCACGTTTAGTTTCCCGAACTTCTCGTCGCTTATCAATTGGCATTTACCCTATAATAAGACCACGTATGGAAATACCTATGACACTTATATGAAGACTTTTCTTACAGAGTTACTATATTTTAGTTATGTAAAGCATGAAAATATATACAGAATGCTGATACGTTTCTATAGTAAAAATATATCAAACTTTTACCTACCTTACATATATGTTGTATACTTTCTATTAGATTGTTATAGGTATTTTTTATAAACTATAAAAGTTACAACGACAATACATTTCGTAGAATTATACAGAATTAAGAACTAATTCCAATGCCACTTTTACAAAGACGATTAATTTGGAAAAAAGTTAATTTACTAAAATAGGATAGCTTCAAGAGAATGGAATATCGACAGTGAAGAGAAAAGAAATACTGATAATAAAGAACCACGCATAAGGTTTGTCATTTTACAGTGAGTAGCAATTAGCAAAATATGGTTTTTAAATGATTGTTCGGTAATGTAATAATAATGATGAGGACTGCTACAAAATGATGAACTAAAGCCCGTTGCCTTTAATAGCTTTTTTGAAAAATCATCAACATGTTCTTCTAAAAAAGATGAGATGCTATAATAGTGGTTATTAAAATGAGACATTAAATTTGACCAGAAACTACTACTTTAATTAATTAGCTGCTATCGACATAAATATATAATTGATTAAATTTTACAATATAAACATGATATGGTTAAGTTGCCCCCAAAAAATTACTAATATAATCCTAATGAACTGGCAGGGGAGCAAAGTTTTACTACAATAAAGATATTGACTCACTAGAAAGTGCAAGTAAGGAATACGAAGTATGGAATAAAGTTCTAAAAACCACTTAGTCCTGAATTTGGACAAATATGGTCGGATACAGTAAAAACATTGGGGTATGGACGTTTCGCCCCCGGCGTTTTTCCCTCGACCGTTTCGCCCCTAGCCGTTTCGCCCCCTAACCGTTTCGCCCCCGAAGTTTTACCTCTAGTATTAGCTGTTTCCAGTTGCACCACGGGGGGGTTCTGCAACCGTTTATTATTATTATTATTATTTGGTGCTTGTAATTTAATTTTAGTTTTTTTTTAATTTTTATTGGTTTTTGTTTGTTGATGTTTGTGTTATAATTTTAAAGTTTTTAGTAGATACATATAAAGAAAGAGAAATATTTTAACATCTATATTTCGACGTACAACCGGAATAAATTCAAAATTCAAAGTTGTACGCAATTTTACGAAAGTAATCAATAACTTGACGATTTTCAAAATATTCTATTTAAATTCTTTTTATACGAGCTGATATTGCGACATAATTTTTATTTCTTGGATTAAAAAATAAAAAAAACCGGTTGCAGAAATCTTACTAGCTACCACCTCGTAGTGCAACTGGAAACAGCTGAAGCTGGCTAAAGCTAGAGGTAAAACTTTGGAGGCGAAACGGTTCAGGGGCGAAACGGCTAGGGGGCGAAACGGCCGGAAGTGAAACGGTCGGGGGCGAAACGGCGGGGGCGATACGTCCATAAACCAAAAACATTATGGGGAGACTTGTTAGGTCAGTTTAAAAATTAGCCGCCACGACTGCATTTCACGTGCACGCAGAAGGAAGTTGGCTGCTGAAAATTCCCATTTTGATGTTGCGCAATGGCACGTCATTTCGGCCCCTGGTCGGATATTTCGAGAATTTCTATCGTTTCGCATTCAAACGTTCTGCAACCACTAGAGATGCTCAGAGTAGACTTGGCTCTGAGAGGGCTTTTTTTCCGCCACCCAAATTCTTCATTCATCAAGTTCAGACCGCCCATTTTCAGAGATCTAGTCTCCCAATCAATTTGGCCCGCTGGGTACCGCAATCAGTTATATTATTTATGCAATGCATATTGTGAATTATCTCAATCTTGGCCATAATCTCCTATTTATGAAATGAATTGCTGTATGCGAAACCAAATTTTAAGCCCATCCTTGTTGGGGGTGCAGGTAACTCTTGTTACAAACTTGACTATCAATACTTTTTTCCAGTGATGCGGCTTATCACATGTTCATAGTTTTTCTTTGTGTAGCGCAAGGTGATGCTACAGCGCAGGTAGACAGTTAATTTAAGACGTTGTACCTATTTTACGTTAATTTAACAGTTCTCAAATTTCATGCTGTGTGATTTTATTTGTGAAGCAAAATGCAGTAAATTTGACAAAAAACACAAATGTAGTAGACTGTTGCTCAGTTGCAAATCTTCGAGTTCTAAAGTAGAAAGGCCAAATTCTATCCTCAATAACGTGATATTGTAATAACAGTCTAAATTCTAGTGCTACACATCTCTACAAAATTCTAACAAGTTTACTGCAGATCACTTTTTAACATTCAAGATAAAATACCAGTTTGCTGCGTATCCGGTAGATATGAATTGAAACTATTTTGCTAAGGAATAAATCTGCTGTCTTGAAGAAGCTGCTTGCACCCGCAGATAACTCCTGCTGTATATCTACCATTGTTTTAAACACTTTTATTCCCTATACTGTGTATGTCTGTGACGTATTGCTTTATATGCTGGTATTATAATAAGTTTATATAACCAGTTCTGTTATTACCCTTTCTATGTGCATTTGTATCTTAACAGCAAAAATAAAGCTTTTTACAATATGCCTTTTTCATTCAACTAAGGTACTTAGGTTGAGTAATGAAATACAGGGTGTGTATAGAAATTGGCGAAAGAACTACACATGGCAATGTTGGTCATAAAATTCTGAGTCGAGAGTCGTAATACTAAAATGTTGGATTAGTCTTTGTGAGCCCAATCGAGCAGTAGATAAAAAACATGTTTTTTCAGGTAAAGTACATTTTCTGTTTCAAATAAGTCAAAGTATCATCAAGAAAAGTTGTTCAAAACGTAAAATTATGGCCCCATGCAAAATTTCAAAAATATCGGCTAACTTTTATGTTACCACAAAAGTACTTCATCTAGTTCACCCGGTTTCATAAAAGTCGAAATTTCTTAAATTTTGCATGGAACCATATAATCCAGTCTATAGGGGCAAAAAAGGCCTTTGTTCAACAAAAGGTCGGATAGAAATGGTTTTTATGTATGTTGTTCAGGTCAGGATCCTGATAAAAAATCCAAGTTTTAGACCTTGAAGGGGGGCTGCGCGAGCCGCCATCTTGGATGCTTGGTGCTAAAAACTGGATTTTTCCAAATCACTCCGCAACGGTTGATGCTACATCAAAAAAGTCTAATACAAAGTTAAAGACAAGATTCTTGACAGTTTTTGTATATTAATTTTTATTGTAAGTTTAATATGTAACGAGTTACAGCGGCTGAAAGTTGAACATTTTTCCAAAATATCGTTAAAACTCCATTTTTGTTGGTACATTTTGTAAGAACAACTTACACTATATTGTTTATAATATTTTTCTCGCTGCTGATCATGTAAGTCAGTGATTCAGCCTTAGTAACAAAACGTGTAGTAGTAGTAGTAGTAGTAGTAATTATTTTCGGGGAGGCTCTTGTCTAGCAAGTAGGCCTTCATAGGTCCTTTTTGCCAACCCCGTGGACAAGGCCTAGGCATGCAGAGTACCTGGTATCGTAGTCCTACTTCGAATTTTGCTGAGACTAAGGAGTTTCAACCTTAGCAAGGGATGCTACACATCGTAGTAACATGGGACCCACGGCTTTACATCACTTCCGAATGATGGCATTCTGTCGAGGTTTTCATCCGCATTTTTTAATTTTTAAAAACCTCACCGGGATCGGGAATCGAACTCTCGACCCTTAGATCAGTAGACAGAATGCTTACCACTGAGCTATGGAGCCCGGCAACAAAACGTGTAAGTCGGCGATTATATTTGTTTACTGCTTTCCCTTGACAGCAGAACTTAATAGTATCATCAACATTGACAATGCAAGATGCAGACTTAGACGTTTTGTTTATATTTATAATTGGAAGTGTTTATGTGACACTCACATGTAACACGACTCACGAAAATGAATCCTGGTGAAAGGTGACAATCCAAACGATTTTTTTATAAATCTACGAAAATTTTGATAAGCAGTGGGAAAAATATAATTAGATAACTCGGAATGTATCATCTATTAACATTTTCGGCAGGCAACAAGCCGCGGCTTCGTATTGCCTTGTACTTGCCTACCTCAAATGTTAATTAGTCCTTACCTTCCTTGTTACTTAAATAGCTATTTATGCATCAGAATAACGTTCTGTAGTGAAACTAGTAGTCCAAACTATTTTCTCGACCTGAAAAGTGTCACTTGCAGTTCAAGGTACGTAATCTACTAGGTACCTATTAATTACTTACCTACCGTAATCATTCTGTTGAACTGCTACTAATTCTTCGAAATTATCGCACATTTGCTTAGATATATCCACCCAGCATTGCTGTTTTTTATTTTGGCCGAAACAGTCGGGGTGTCCTCTATCCCAAAGACAGGGATTGGGCTCTACTAGGCTAATAAACTTTTGGTTATCAAATATGGTACTTTGAAGAACGAGTATTGTACGAAAACATTTAAATGCAAATTCAAACAGAGACGTTAAAATATTTGTAAGGTATTTAATGTTTAGTTTTCTAATATGCCAGCAGTTTTTCGCTTGGAGACATTTTAAGTGTATACTTCGTGGAGGCACTTGCCCTGCTAATTATAAAGGATGTCATGTGTATCTAGACATAAAAAAATCCATCCCGATAAAGAAATAACTGCCTGAAGCAAAATCATAGACACCAAGAGTACCACATTTTAGTTCTGAGGTGTTGAGGTAGTTTTAAACAACTCTTCGATAGAAGTGGCAACAGAAGAAGAAGAAGAAACAACTCTGACATATACATTTGTTAAGCCATTTTGCAGTCTTCAGTAATTTAATTCGCAATTCAAGCCTTTAGGGCAGCTTATTTATATTTCAAACCAGTTTCCAGCTTTTAACGTTTCATCACGTATCCTAGCAATTTTAAATTCGAACACCCTGTAGTTAGGACAGTTAGCTCGATTTGGCCACCCTTTATGCCTTCCTTGTTACACCGGCTTTAATTTGTTTTTGTCCGGTGAACAATGGCGCCTTCCGATTGGCCGCCGAGTCCGCTTGGGGACGCTTCTTTTGGCGGGCGTTTTTCTAACGGTCGTTTTTTTTCAGCCAGTCGATCCCAGGCCACCGTTCTGGGCGGTGGTGTGTTGCCATGCGGGCACTCCCTCGCGTTTCGCGGAGGAGCGCTTGCTTTCAATTAGGTGCCGTTGCAGCAAAGGGTGTCTGTGTACCGGGTGTTTCAATGACTTGAGTTAGTTACGACAGAGTCGTTCGTTGAGACGCAAAGAGCGTGTAGCACGCCGTGTTGTGTACCGTCGGTACGTGGGTGCTTGGGCCTTCCGATGGCCGAGTTCTACTTCACTGAGTGAAGGTTGACCCTTTGATCCCAATAAAACGGGGATTACATCTGCAGGACGTTTGCATTTCTTGGCCTCGCGTCGTTTTGGTCCCATGGGGGACGCTTTCCCGCTGACGCCTTTACAAGGCGGATTCCTGCCTGCACTCACACGTGCCGCCCACGCTGTTGCACCTTCGTCGCCTCTGCAGGCGCGTCGCTAGGCGACCTCTCGCCCTGACGCTCGAGGAATCGTCGAGAATACAGGTATCTGTGTAACCAATTTATAACGTATTATCTGTCATTTATGTGGATTGAACTTATATTGTGTGTGCTAGTCTTTTACTGTGCGTTAATCACTGCCAATAAAACGTATTAGCTGTCATTTATGCGGCCTCAACCCAGGTTAATGTATTGCCCTAACTAAATTAGTGCTTTTTGATCGCAGTTGTCGTAACTAATTACTTGTTATTTATGTGACTAAACCTTGCATACAGGGCTTGTTAATTCATTGTATTTTGGCCGCACTCACTTGCCGCTAATTACTTGTTATTTATGTGACTAAACCTTGCACACAGTGTTTGGTAATTTATTGTACTTTGGCCGTAGTCATTTGCCGTTAATTACTCGATATTTAGGTGGCCAAATCTAGCACCTGTTGCCTGCTAATTTTATCTGTAATCGATCAGACATCGTCTGCAAGACTTGAAATAGTCAGCTATAATTCCGGCCATTGAGATTGCAACCATTTTTGTTTAACCACTTGCTGCATGTTGTATTAGAAATAACGCGCCTCTCCAGCTGGGGCAATAATATTAGGCTTAGTGTAGTCTTGGTAGCCCTGTAAATTACCCCTTTTGTTAACGTCAATAGACGAATATTTGAACTAGGGCCTTATTATTGTGGAGAATCCGTGCATCCTCTTTTCAGGATAAGTTTTCTGTGTAACGACTGATGTACGACGAAGTTTGAGCTTCGGAGCGACACAGGTAGGTCTGGCGACGCCGCCGCAGTGGCGACGAGTCCCGAAATAGTTATTCAAGTATTTCTTTTCCGAAATTGTCATTCGAGTTCTACAGCTTCTCGAGTACCTTCCTGGCGTAGTACCCTGTGTACTTCTCGTCCCGTCTAACCGTCCAGGTCCGGTTGCACGAGTATACCCCGAGACAGGCCTGGTGGCGCCCTATTTACTTTTATCGTTAATTACCGCCCCTCTGGCAGTTGCCCTTAGGTAATCTCGTAAAGAACCCGGCCTTCCTCCACTGAATGCTTAGCCGGCATTATCTTGTTGCGGCATGGGCAGCGGCCTAGGAGAACCCTTTGTACCGATTTTGTCAAATATCGACCGCGCCGGCCGTTTAGTTGTTGTATGAGCCGGTGGGGTGTCGTAAAGACCGTTTAAGACCGTAACACATTCTTTCAATAAAAAAAAATCTGTTTTCGGCAAGTTTTTGAGGGTACTTTCCTGGTCTCAGTAACCTTAGCAATGAGTGGAAAAATCAGAATGAAGTGAAATAGTAAGACTTTTCCATCCTATTTGTAATAAAAAGTACTTGGAAATATTGAACTTTGCACATAACCTTTTCTCAATAAACGATATTGTAAGTTAAAAATGAAAAAACAAATATAATTATACAGATAAGTAAATAGTAACATTTTTTCGCTGCTTATCATGTAAGTCAGTGATACAGCCTTAGTAGAAAAACGTGTAAGTCGGTGATTATATTTGTTTGCTGCTTTCCCTTGACAACGGAACTTAATATTATTTTCCCGCTGCTGATCATGTAAGTCAGTGATACAGCCTTAGTAACAAAACGTGTAAGTCGGTGATTTTATTTGTTTGCTGCTTTTTCTTGACAACGGAACTTAATATTATTATTAAGTTCCTAGGATAATAAAATTAGCAAAGCAAGATGCAGATTTAGACGTTTTGTTTATAAATTGCAAGTGTTTATGTGACATGTGACACTCACAGGTAAGACGACTGACAAAAATTAATCCTGGTGACAGGTGACAAACCAAACGATTTTTTCAAAAATCTAGGAAAATTTCGATAAGCAGCGGGAGAAATCTAATAAGATAACTCGGAATGTATCGCCTATTAACATTTTCGGCAGGCAACAATCCGCGACTTCGTCTTGTCTTGTACTTGCCTACCTCAAATGTTAATAGGTCCTTACATTCCTTGTTACTTAAATAGCTATGTTATATACAGGCTGATTTTTTAAATCATGTAACAACTTGTAGGCAACCCATTATGCAGAAGCATGCATTATGTATGCTTCTGCATAATGGGTTGCCTATAAGTTGTTACATGATAAAAAATCAGCCTGTATATTATAATAATAAAGTTCCTAGGATAATAAAATTAGCAACGCAAGATGCAGACTTAGACGTTTTGTTTATAATTGCAAGTGTAACACGATTCACGAAAATTAATCCTGGTGACAGATGACAAACCATACGATTTTTTCAAAAATCTAGGAAAATTTCGATAAGCAGCTGAAAAAATATAATAAGATAACTCGGAAGATATCGCCTATTATCTTTTTCGGCAGGCAACAAGCCGCGGCTTCGCCTTGGCTTGTACTCAAGTGTTAATAGGTCCTTACATTTCTTGTTACTTAAATAGCTATTACCTACCTCATGTACTTTATGAAATGATAGAAGTGGACCACCATTAGTTATTACTTATTAGCAATCAAAATCTATTAGATTAAGGACGAATTCTCAAACTTGCAAATTCAAAAACGTTTTTGAAATTGAAAATTTAAAGAAGTTATTGTAGTGTAACTGAAGTTAAATGCATTATTGCACAAATAATTGCAAAATATGCATTTTGAGAATATTTATATCAAATACAGAAATTTGTTTTCAGATGGAAAGTTATTCTCTAATAACGTAATAACCAATTATGTTGTTTAAATTATTACTTTCTTACCCAGGGGGGGGGGATGTAAAGGGGGTGGAAAATTACTTACTTTAATTTCCTGAGCTCTTATAGCTCAATGAAGCACTCAAATCACTAATTGTTTCACTCAAGCCAGTGCTTAGATAAGTCACTATCAATCGTTAATTAGGGGTCGCCGGTCAGCTCGAAGCCAGAGACTTCACATGGGGGTGCGGTGCCATCAATTTAAGGGTAAAAGGTTGCAAAACCCCCTAATTTAACGATTAATAGATTCCGCCCCAGTTAAATTGGAACACTGTAAATATTAAAATCAAACACAAAACCTGAAGTAAAACAATCAAGTGTAGGGGAGATAATTGCGTTTTATTTACTCGTAAAGCCGGACACACACACAATATATATATCTAAATACACATAAAATTCAATTGCAGAGTTAATTAAAAGAGTGCAATCAATTAGCACGAAACAAGGGCCGACCATATACATAAATATACCCAAGGATCCTTGTTCACAAAGACAGATTGGTCAAGTTAAAACAATTCAATATAAAAATTGGGAAGTTCCTGGAAGACCTCAAGAAGTGAGATAATTCTGCGCTTAGCGGTATTTAGGTTAGTAAAGAATTTTGAAAATGAGAAATCATAACCAGGAATTTCTATAGAATCCAAAACAGGTGAAGCCTTTGGACCATATGTATTACACAAAAAGACACATAAACTCATATAGCGTGACTATGATGAACAAATTAAAATAAGGTGAGGCCTCGTATTTAAACATATAATTATCGAGATATCACAAGTTGTAATTAAAATTGGATAATTTGTCTCTCTCGGACGATGGCAAAATTACGCACTTAAATTCCCCAATTACAATAATTAATATACAATCAATACTCGAAATACTAATGAATATAGCGTCTACACGAGCTAGTCTAAATTACGGCGTGTATTTACTGAATGCAGTTCTTTATCTAATGAACGACCGCACTCACGTGAAGCATGGTTAACTTTCCAGTAGCATCGGAAGCAAGACGGTAACACATTTAATAAATCGAGTTACCTTCAGCTGTTTTCAAAGCAGTCCTGTAAGTGGAGTTGCAAAGAAACGGACTGCTGTAAATCCGACTACCAGATCAGTGGGACTACAACACGTAGGCTTGGCGCATCAAGTGTGCGATAAGATAACGCTATCAGGAGGCTCGCCGAACTCGCATCGCCCAGGCAGGCTGGAATTTTTCCAAGTACTCAACGAAGATTATACCCTTGGTTTAATGAGTTCGGCCAATCATGTGGTGGGAAACTAAATTCCCCAGATGTAGTTTTCGGAAAAGTTTTGGCTTTAAATATCTGCCCCGGGCAGTATCTCTTTATTTACCCAAGAGAAATATCGAAACGCGCAAATATCCCCTATAATCAAAGGGTAAGAAGTATCTAAACAACAATAGAGCACCTTCTTCGCTAAATCGTGGTTTCGAAAAGCACCAAAATTTTCAGACGACTTTCTTTAATAAAACGCCGGAACAAGATGAAAATTTTCCAAGTCACAAGCGCTCACAAGGCGGTTACACAAAACCCAAGCATCGACGGTGTATCAGCGGTGCGCGATACTCAGATGCAATTCGAAAATATTGAGATGGTAGGACCCTATAATTTATGTGTTTATGATCTGTTAATAATTTAATAAGGGTACCACCCAAAATATCTTTCGTGTATTCGTATTATCAAATCTCAGGTTGATTAAAAGCTACTTGTAAATTGATAGCTAAAATAAATAGTTGTATGCCCTTTATAATCTCTTATTTATCTGCAACTAATCAAATAAAACGCTAGCTCAAAATTTCGGTAAAGCACAGACTCATCACTCGGTTGGGTTCCCCTTTGAATGCATTATTTAAAAATTTCTTCAAGTACGGATCTGTTCTCCGCATTAGCTCAAACGAGCTATTGAAAAACTAAAATTAGCTCAAATGTTAACCAAGATGGTTGCCGTTTACAAGTTGCGTTTAATTGAATGATAAATACTGTGAAATCGGTCAACGTGTTATCGGTAATTGTTTGAATTTTGACTGTTTTCCCGGCATTAATTTGTCTTCCGTTTTAGCACTTGCGGGAACGCTATTTCAACTGTTTTAGGAAGGCGTCCTTTGACTCGCATAACCTCACAATCGGATTCTATTTGCTATTTGAACAACAATTATTCCTCTGGAGCCGTAGGAATTACTTGAATATTGCTCGATACTATCGCCTTTATGGTGCACGTAGCTTTCCAAGGTCTAACAGCGTTTATTTAAGTGAATTTGGGTACCTGGTTTTGGTTCGATTGCCTCGCTCGCAGGAAACGACACCGTTGCTGTGGGGAAGCTGCTGTAGGCCCCCTGGTGATGGAATCTCTGGAATGCGGCCTAACGGAGCCGCTCGTTGCCCTGGGATGCTGACCTGGTCGCCCCAATGGTTGTACTCTAGCACGCAAACTTCGAAACTTCAGTTGGATCGTAGCCGATTTGGTATAGGAAGGCACCACTCGTGGACTTCGAATTTTTGGTGATGGATTTTTATGCAAATATTACCACACGTACTCTGAATTGCACTGATTAAAACGACGTACTTTTTATAATAAAATATTAACATTTATTGCACAAAATTCAATTTTAAAGGAGAGCACATTTACCACATCAATCAGCATTAATTAATTCATTTGTCAACCTCCATTAATTTTTTTATAAACAAAATCTAGCTACTTTCAAATAAATTGGGGATAATAAAAAGGTTCAAAACATTAACTTTTAACAATAATTCTACTTAAAATGATGATTTTGTACACTAATACTATATCTAAAATAATTATTTACATTTATATTAATTTAGCCTGTCTATTTTTCACTGCACGTCTTTTTAATTAGCGTTTTGGAAGTTCACATGTCACTGCACTGACTAAAGTATTTAATTCGCGCATATCCTGCACTGGGTTTAATTTGAATTTTCTGTTTGATTTTCGTTCACAATTTTAAATTCATATGTGTTTTCTTTTCTGCAAATCCTATAATCCTTGCCTTTGATTCTTATGGTTTCTTTCAAATGCTTTCTTTCTTATATGCCCGTTGCATGTTCTTAAGCTTATTTATGCTTCAATCACCTTTCTTATAAAACCCTGACTGGATTTCACCATTAAAATATGCCTGAGTTCTACGCTTCATTCCCTTGTGTTCGCCATCCATCTTGTAATTAAATTTTCATCCGGCTTGGCCTATACATTTAGCACAAACCTAATTAACTAACCAAACTTACATCCAAATTGGCTCCCTATGCAAAATGAGCTTTGCTTACTGCGTTTATTAATTATTATTCTGCAATTACTGGCATCTCATTGCAACTGTATTCATTTTTTGGAAAATTAAAATTTTAGCTTTGCAGTTATATAAGATAAATCACTCTGAGTTTTCATGAAATGTTCATTAATTTGGCAATGCTAACAGAGTTGATCTATAGGGCTTAAAATCATAGCAATATATTGCAAAATACTGTAAGGTGAAAATTGACGGTAACAACTTAAACAATATTGTGTTTACAAGGAATTAGTAATGAACTAATTTATGTTGATATGTTCACAATTTTCGTAATACTTACCGTTATTGATGACTAATATATTTTTATTTCTTATCTGAAGAACTAATTAAGTATTATATGGGAAACATTGTGTTGCACGCATAGAAACTCTTTACTTGAAGTATTGAAAGTGACTACACAGTTTAGAAGTCTTTCACAATCTGATTGGTTAACTATTGCAGTATTGGGCATTAGCCCATAGTGTATTTCCTCTGGGCTAGTAGGTATACAAACAACTTCTTTGATTCATTATGTTTATTTCTTTTTAAATTACTTATATTTACATCACCACAGTAAACATTGAAATGTATACTGATTTAGACACTAATGCAATATTTAAATTACAATCCAGGCATTATGAATGCTACATTGTCAAGTATAGTTGATAATTGTTCTGTCGTACAACTGCTTTCCTGTAGCTCGGGTACTTGCTGCGTTAAGCAAAGCAATGGGCCAAGTGCACATAACAAAGAATCCAAAAGAACAGATAAACTGCCCGATACAGCAATTTGTCCCTGCAAAATGTTCAAATTAGATGCTTTTCTTATATACAGGTTAAGTCTGAATGAAGGCATTTTGTTAAATGTTCATTTTACAAAAAAAAACCCTTAGCAAAAGATGTTCAGAGTGATACTATTGTGCTGCCATCCTAACTCACTTTATACATATATAAACCACAACTTTTATTGATAAATATTTCCCTTAAAAGTATCAATACATTTGCTTATTACCTCATGCTCTTTAAGTCTTTCGCCAATAATAGTTAAACTTTCACCGAGAAGCTTCAGGTGTGCAGCAACGTCGATAGGCTTGATACCGGCCGGTTTGCTTATCACGTTCACCTCTTTAGCTCGCGGGCTGGGGGGGGAATTATTTACGTTTCCCAGAGATGGCACTTCCAGCTGAAACGACGCTGCAGGTCCGGACGCTCCACCTATGCTTCCTTTTTTGTTAATAAATTTGTTTCCGCTCTTGCCTGTGCTTTTGAATTTTGGATCTTGTTGCTCTGCAAATGGTTTTGAATTCAGACGCCTGGCTCGCCGCCGCCAGGTAAACTTTTCAGTTGAGGGCACAGTGGCCCAAAGTTCACCTAAACGTTTAGATATTTGCGAGAAATCCATAGTAGGATTAGATTTTAAAAGATCAGCACGTACGTCACGTGCCCACAACATGTATGCTGTAAATCGCGTTTTACCTACAGAGAGTTATTATTAACAGATTTAAGTAATACATGAAGTACTTAAGTAACAGAAACCTTTATCCTTCCTCTGCGCTTTGGCTCTTCCGACAATCTTTCCATCCTTGATCACCAGGCGTTTCTTGGAGGATTTCTCCATCATGTACAAACTTTGGTTTCCTAAATTGTCACTTTCAGCATCTAGTCTACGAAAGCCCGTGTTTTCTCCTGGATCATCAAAATCACTCTCAGAGGCACCGGAGTCCTCGGACGATTCTGCATTAGTAGCATCTTCGTATTGTTCACTATCGTATTCCGACCCGCTGCCTGGTGGATCCATGTCGTCAAAGCTGTACTCTGGCTTTATTTCACTCTCCACTTTCATATAGACCTATTTAAAAACACCGTTGTTATAAATATTGCATTTGCTAAATTGTAAATACCTCATCCGATTTTTGTGGTGAAGAAAAAGGTTTATTTTCTCTGTTGGAACGTGGAGACAAAAGGTCAAATTGATCGGGTTGCTTTCGCTGAGCAGGATTTTGTCGTTTGTAGCTGCGATCAATTTCATCAGGAGATTCAAAATCCATCAATTTGGATGATTTTTTGCGTACTCTACCACTTCTTGATACACCAGTTACTTCTAAATCTACAGAAAAAAATTAAATATTTACTACTCGACTAAATATGTTGATTACACAATATGCAAAATTGGAAATTGAGTTTTCTACAGATCTTCACGTTTTAGAGTCCCCTCAATCTAAAAAACATGTTTTTGTGTGTGTGTGTGTGTGTGTGTCTGTGAACAGAATATCTCGAAAAAGAAAAAATATATGACGTTGAAACTTCATACATAAGTTTTGTGTACTATCTAGATCAGGGCTGTCCAACTTCAAGCGGCCCAAGGGCCACTGTAAAAAATTTGAAGGTTATGAGGGCCGCATCATAAAATGTGTCGTATGCGACTTTGTGAGTGATTTGTAATAAATATAAAACGTGTATATTTCAATACTAATTTTTATTTATTCAAGAAGCTTAGGTTACATTACAAAAAGCATTGAATCATAAAAGAGATATACAGGGTGTTTCCTGAGGTAACCGACAAACTCACCTACACCATATGTTCTAGAAGTAATTCTAAACAAAAAAATTCATATTCACTTTAGGTTAATTCCTTTTCGTTCTTGAGATACCGACAAAAGGACAAAATTACATCAATGTAAATTTACGTATAGAGATGTGACGTTTCACCCCTTTACTAAGGGCGTCAAAGATTTACCCCTCGGGTTAAGCTCAAATCGGAGAACTACGTTCACTCAAATATATATTCGATTTAGTAAAACACCAGATAATTACCAAAACAAATATAATGTTTTTAGCTAGTTACAATGATTAATTAAAAATAACTCTGAGTTGTACATTATTTAAAATTAACATATTCTTCTGGAACGCTGTCTTGTTTCGTGGGTCAAGCTGCAACCCAATGCACCGGAGAGTGTTGCGGGTCCCTATTGGTAAGCCGTCGGTACGCACGCCGATTCTTCGGGAAATGGGCTCAGTAGGTCTTTCGTTCCTGCAAACTTGACCTTCCACTCGGTAGTGATTTTAAGCTGTAATTTTCCGGTGAATTAAGCGATTTTAAGAGTTCCCTGAGGGGGGGGGGGTTTAGTGCCTAAATCCTGGTGCAGAAGTTGCTGATACCTTACGACGACGGTGTCAAATTCTGAAGATGGAATTTATTCGCCTTGAGCCGAAAAACGATGTTGACATTCCCCCGGTAGAGAATTTGCGGGCTGCGGAATCGAATGTCGAAGTCCAGGAATTCGCCTTTTAATGACAAAAAAAGAGGCCCTGCAGGTGAGTTTATGAAGGGCGGGTACAGGACTCTAGCCGCTCACAAACGGGGTAGAGGCTGCGATTCCTACAGGTTGCAGGTATAATTATTAGTAAAATGAGGTTATAAGGAGTATTTCACCTCTCGGGGCTCCGGGATTTGCGTTTAAAAATTAGGCGGTTGGAAGTGGCTTTTAAGCAGTTAGCCCTGCAAGGCAGTACAGCGTATTAAGACAGGGTTAAAGCCTCAGGGATTCGATTTCCCAAGAAAGTTCAACAATCAAGGTAAAATCGAATTCTAGCGGTCTTGCTCTTGCGGAAAATTTGAACTTCTAGGGCTGACAGTACAACACGTCATCTCCCTTGAATCCTGGTCTGGTAAGGGTTGGAGGCCTACTCTGTTAGACAGTTCAGCGTGTCAGACCGGAGAGCCCAGGTAGAAAAGGATAAGACAGGATCAGGACTGGTGGACTCAAGGGGGAATTTTCTCAAGTTACTGGAACTGGCAGTGCAATCTTCTTTTATTCCTTTTCTGTCGCGTTATCGGGGTGCTTGCCCTAGCTTCCACTGGAGAGGGAACGACGCGGTCGTTCATACTTCGCGGCCACGCGCATCGCGGCTAGGATTTCTTATCGGCAGTTCACGCGTCGAATTGATGCAGCGCTTGATTAGACGATGTATCAAATTTAAATACATTTTATGTATAATAAAGCGCAAGCGTTACAGAGATAAGTAAGCTAGATAAAATGACATTCGTTGATAAGTAAAAACTGTCAAAGTAATCATTAGTTAACAACAATTAACAACTAGAAGAACTAAACACTACTAAAAAACAATCAAAAACAGGTGTCTGATCGCTACAGAACCATTCGCAGATGTATGCGGTTTATGTCATCAGCACCTAAATAACATTATTTATCACGAACTTGTAAACACACTTATTGAGCCTATTCCTTTGAATCTCTTATTACCAAATTGGACTTGAAATAAATTGTAAAATTATATCTTGAATCAACAAATAGACATTTGAGCTCTAGATTCAAGTGGCAGACGTATGGAATTTTAGTTCAAGCTTTACTATCTTCTCGAGCGTTTCTGCCGAAAATTCAATTGAGTTTAATTTTTAAAACACAGAAAACCATGTCGTCAAAGCGTAAAGTTTCTGCTTCAGATTTGCCAGACAAAAAACGCAGAAAAGTTTTGGTTTTTTGAGGTTGCATAGTATAAATAAATCTAGTTAATGAAAATTAACCCCACTTTTATCATTTTTGTGTTTACTTGCGCATCGCGGTTTTGCACTTCGCGGCATTCTTCTGGAACGTAACCCCCGCGAACGGCGAGGTCTACCTGTATTTAATTTGCTATGCGTATGCTTTAACGCAGAGGTCTCCAAAGTAAATGTGTTATTCGGCCTTCGCCTAGTTCCCAGTTGTAGTTGTAGAATAGTATATACAGGGTGTTATTTAAGTACGTGGCCAAACTTCAAGGGGTAATTCTTTGAGTGATTCTAAGACGAAAAGTTTATATAAACATAGGTCCGGTAATGCTTCGTTTTCAAGATACAGGGTGTCAAACTTTAAAAAAAAATCATTTTTTCGTAAAAATTTTAATAATCCTTGAGTCGATTTTGTTGAAATTTGTCAGTGTTATTTATGGTAGAAAGGGGATAATTTAGCCTTAACTAGATTAAAATTATTAAGTTCAGTGGCGTCCCGGGGGCACACTAACCAATATTTTTGACAAAAAAATTTGCGCCACTGACTTTTTAAAACTTTTATTTTTTTTTCGCATTAAGCAGCTAAAAATACAACTTTTTTATCTCTTTAATTTTTTTCGTATCTTGCTTCGTTTTCGTGAAAAAAATAAAAACCACTTTAATGCATGTCATTGCTTTGTTGCATGAAAAAAAACTACGAAACTAGCAAGAACTGTTTGTAGTGTACCTGTTAAAGTAGTTTTTATTTATGATTTAGCAGTTAAAACTATACGGAAATTTAAAAAAAATCAAACAAGAAAAACGCTTTATTAAAACCACACTTAAACAAATGGTACGCAATTCTTTTTAGTAAAAACACATTTAACAATAACTAACACAAACTTATAATAGTTGCTGAAAATGTCCTCCTTCAACTTCAATGCAAGCATAAGCTCGTCTTAACATCGATTGCCGAACACGTTGAAATATTCCCGGCGTATATCTTATCTGATTACATGAATCCCGTATCCGTTGGATTAATTCTTCTTCAGTGTTGACAGGAGTTCTATAAACGAGGGATTTTAAATGCCCCCAAAGGAAAAAATCTAACGGATTTAAATCCGGTGACCTGGGTGGCCATGAATGTGGACCCGCGCGCCGATCCAGTTTTCTCCATAAGTTGCATCCAGAAATTGACGTGCTACTAAGCTAAAGTGAGGTGAAGCCCCATCGTGCATGAACCACATTGCTCTTCTTTCTGCCAGTAGGACATCTTCTAATAGTTCAGGTAACACAAATTCCAGAAAATGACGATACTCTTTACCATTTAATCTCGGGGGTAAAAAAGAAGGTCCAATGAGATAATCACCTACAATATCAACCCAAACAATCACGGAAAATTGTTGTTGATAATTATTTTCTATAACCACATGGGGATTTTCTTCAGCCCAGATATGATTGTTGTTCATAATTGAATTTCGAGAAAAACACGCTTCATCGGTAAACAAAATACTGGATAGAAATGTCGGAGATGCTACCTGTTGTTGCAAAAGCCAAGTACAATAAACAACTCGTTGGGGAAAATCGGCAGGTAATAACGCTTGAACACGCTGTATGTGGTAAGGATACAGTTGATATTCCCCTAAAATCTGCCAGTAAAGTGAGAAATGTTTAATTGTTGTGCAATTTTGCGTGTACTTGTATCGGGACTACGCTCAACTTTATGTAAAACTGCTTCCTCCACCTCAACTGTTCTTACTGTTGCAGGTCTCCCAATAACAGCAGCCGACCTTTGAAAGGTGCCTGATTCGCACAGCCTTTCATGTATTCTTACAAATGTTTGTCTATTTGGTACAAGGCGATGAGGATATCTCTCTTGATAAATCCGTCTAGCCGCTCTGGAATTGCCTTGGGCCATTCCATAAACAAAATGCATATCGGCCATTTCTAAGTTTGTAAATTGAACCATTTTCTAATATCAGTAACGAATTTTATAGCTTAAAACTCTTAAAAACACTTCAAATAATTATGACGCACGCACGCACGCACTGTTTAAAGTTAAGTCACAGAATAATACCCAAAATCAGAATGGCCTCTCTGTGTCGGCACTTTTGATGTCAGAATACTCAATTTTTGCGACCTTGAAATTGTCCGCCATGATCCTTGTGGTGTGCAGAGGCGGTAAATTCAAAATTATGCGCCTAAATTTTAAACTGAACAGAAATAATCCGTACGTTTAAAGTCCATACAATTTATATGGAAATGCACAGTACACCATGTGCCACCAAAAGATCTTTTCTGTGCATTCATATTAAATTAATATTTTAAAACCACTTGCACAAAAAAACATAACCTTCTTGTAAGGGGTCATTGGCCGCCACAAGTACACATGTAAAATATAGAAAACAGCTGACTGCACACCACCAGAACTCGCGCATGCGCAAAGAAAAAACTAGCCGAATTTTAAGCCTACAGGCCATTCTGTATTATTTTGTGGTTAAGTTATGTCAAAGTCAAATTTGTTTGATCAATTGTTTTTTCCTTCCACGGCACTCTCAATTTTTGTTACTTTCAAAACATTGCAGTAATAAATACCTTATGCATTTTATGTTTATTTGTTTTATCGAAAACAGTTTATCTGAGCGAAAAAATTCAAAAGGTGACTGGTCTAATTTTAATTGCTTAATTATAAATAAAAATAACTTTATTGCATGTACATGGACAGCAAAAAAACATTTTTTAATAATTAATAAAACGCAAAAAATATTTTATTTACTAGCAACGTGATAGTGTACATTTTCGTCATAGAAACAAAATATGAAAAGCTACCCATAACTCCCAAGGGACCTGTCAAATTTTTTCTCCCTCAAACTCTGGGTAACCATGCAACAATAGGCCATGTCTTAGCAACCATACATTGAGGCAACCCTTGATGTTACTTAAATATTCTAATTTTAAATGTCATTATGACATTTTGAAATTTCATACTATTGTTACTAATATGCTAGTAAATAAAATATTGTATGCACCACGGGAGATATTCATGTTTTTTACCCTCGGTTGACATACAGACCTCGGGCCTGAGGCCCTCGGTCTGTAACACATGTCAACCTCAGGGAAAAACATATTCATATCTCCCTTAATGCATAAATATCTATTTTTAGCTAGCATTAATTTTTATAACAATTTCTAAGACTAAAATAGACTATTGATATGGACAAAAAATAACAGGTACACCCTAGTTTTTGATAGTTTGGTAGTTTTAATTTTGTATTATGTTGTCCCAGGCATGGTGTAAAGAATACAAGGTGTAACTTTCCGCAGAATGTGGGCGAACCTCAAATTCAACCAATAGGACATGGTCCGACAAATGGCACGATTGGTAGTACTGAAGTGTATTGTTGAAGACGCTGTCGATGTCAAATTCGAGGTTAGGTTTTGCGTCAGTTGGTGTCAGATAGACGCAAAATGTAACCTGCTAAACCCGAATTTGACATCGACTGACAGTGCCAGCAACATATACGATCGCAACCATGGTTACACCATGATCGCGGCCGTGATGGATTTCCTGAGCAGGACCATCGGGGATTGGTTGACATCTCCCCTCTATTTTCTGAACGACTGCCCATCCCGGAAGCGTTTCACCTTGTATTCTTTACACCATGGTCCCAGGGACATGCAATAAAGTGATTTTTATTTTTTTCTCGAAAACGGAGCAAAATACGAAAAAAAATAGAGAGATAAAAAAGTTGTATTTTTAGCTGCTTAATGCGGACAAAAATATAAAAGTTCTAAAGTCAAAAATATTGGTTAAGGTGCCCCCCGGGACGCCACTGAACTTAATAATTTTAATCTAGTTAGGGCTAAATTAGCCCCTTTCTACCATAAATAACATAATTCTCCTAATATTAATATCATAAATAACACTGACAAATTTCAACAAAATCGGCTGAAGGATTATTAAAATTTTTACGAAAAAATGATTTTTTAAAAAAAGTTTGACACCCTGTATCTTGAAAACGAAGCATTACCGGACCTATGTTTATATAAACTTTTCATCTTAGAATCACTCAAAGAATTACCTCTTGAAGTTTGGCCACGTACTTAAATAACATCCTGTATATTATTTGAAAAACAAGGCAAAGCATAACGAAGCAGAGTAACTGAATACATGAGCGTACATTACACTTTCGAGCAAGTTATGTACGCTATTTTGTCCACGACCACGAAAAAACACATTTTTGTAATGTAATGAATGATCTTCATTGTGATAACTGACAATGTCAGTAAAAAAAAGTAAAGTTCAGAATACTTCATTCCACACGTAGAAATATGGCCTGAGACATGGCGAGTCAAGGTCGCTGAAATATCTCTTTCCGAAATCCAGTCATGGTCATTAAATTTAAGGGTAGCTAGAAGACATCATGGGAGACACTATGCTACTGGGCAACTGGACGGCAATAGAGAGGACATTATACAAGAAAGCAACTCGCCTTGGAGGGCACAAATGATCGTCAAGAAAAACGAAAAGTTGAAAGTCCTAAGAAACGCATGGTCATAAGATTATTCTCAAACACGATAAATCGATTAACATACTTAGACGCTTATCCTTTTCCAAATATTGAAGGGATAGTCATATCAGTTTCCAAATATGAAATATTCAGTACTAACGACTTACGTAGCGCTATCATCAGGTCCCTATTTAAGAGTAATATAAAATCCACACACCTTTGGAAGCAAACATACTACACGAATTTAATTGCATACCATTTGGAGTTACTAACGGAGTAGCTGACATGCTTTCAGCAAGTTATAATAAATATACTGAGTTCCAAAAAAAAATCTTACCCCTTGAAGAAAGTGTTATAATTTTTCGAAAATTTAGTAAAAATAATGTCTCATAGATGTAAACAAATGATCAAATTTTCAGAATTGAGACACGTAAATTACGTTCAAGGATGACGTGATAAGAAAAATTTTGTTTTTCTGGACTGCACTGGGATTCTGAATGCGCCCACATTTTATTCAGTGACGAGTCCCAAAGTAACTGCTTAAACTCTTGCAGGAATGTTTAATTGATTAAACGTTTTTTATTATTCATATACCCCAAGGTAAATGAGGTTACAGACAATACAATACATATATTTTTTAAATAAAAACATTTTTATTTTAGGTTTTACTCTTTTATTAAGGCGTCTACTAAAAAACGTAGGGTTAATTTAGCATCATTGTGCCCTACCATGGACTCAGCAGAACATTTAAAGCGCGTGTATTTGCAAACAAAGTTGTGGCTGGGAAACCAAGATATTTCAACAGAAGATTGGGGTTGGGAATATGACAGAGGAAAGTGTTTTCCAATCCTAATGACACAAGAACCAACTCCACAAAATATCTTAAAAATTATATTTTTGCAACTACAAAACTAGTTGCAAGCCAGCTTGTGGGTGTAGGAAAAGTGGCCTTTAGGCTCGGCGGCTTTCGGTGAATGTGGCTAAAATAGTTGCCTTAATTCACGACCGGCAGTGTTAATGGTAGAAGTAGAGGAAGAAGATACTAAAGCTAAATCGTTTTTTCTTCTTTTTTAAATTTTAATAAATCAACTAAAATAAAATATCTTTAATGCTCATTTAACTCTTCTATAATTTGGTTCCACCATTTTTCAGACACCGTTTTCCATTTTTGATAAATTTTAACATAAAATTTGGAATGAGCGACCCAAAAAAACACTAGATATAGTAGGTATCAAAAATTTTAAAAAAATTGACCCCTTTCCTCCATTTTGGATCCGCCATTTTTTATTTTAGTTGTGTTTTAATATCAAATTCATAATCAGCAACTCCAAAACTCCCCAGACATCTAATAAAAAAAAGTTAAATTAATAATTAGACCTTTGACGCCATTTTGTTTTTAGACCCATTTTGAGGCCAGATTTGCAATCTGCGACCTCAAAAACCTTATGTTATCAAATTTCAGGCAATTGTTTAAATTAATAAAATAGTAATTTTTTAATTAACAGTATATTAAAAAACACTTATTTGTTAATAATAATAATGGTGAGGCACTAACACCCCATGAAGGAGCTTGGCCTGCCAGGCGGAAGGTCAGAGCTTCCGTATCCTAGCTTTTACACCCGGCTGTCGCGTGTCAAATTCATGACACGTGGTGATGTGGTGAGCACCACGCATTAGACAACCGCATTATTACCCCTTGTTCTTTCGAACGCAGGTTCCCAATTATTTAAAGCGACTGGGTAGGCCGCCCGCCAGGCATCGATCTGGGTATTTGTTAATAACGATTGAAAAAATAAAAAACACACTTTCTCACCTATGGGGAACTTTTCAAAAAACTTTTTCCGAAATAATAAAAAAAAAATGTTCAAAATCGGTTTTGAGTCAACGAAGTTAGAACTTTGACGAATTTTCATCGTTTAGAAAATGGACTATATTGTTAATAAACTTATTTTAATTCTGCGTAAGCTTTTTGAATGTTTTTGTTAATATTTTTCCCAAATCTTAACCTATGATCAATTGTTAAACCCAAATTACGACCACTTCTTAAAACAGATAACCTACTGCCAGCGAGTCTCACATCTAGTTTACCAGTAACCTCAGATCTATACTTTTCTGAACCAAATAACAATGATGATTCATTGCTATTAATAATAAATTAATAAGTGAATGTCTATTAGCAAACGATACGGTATGTTGAATAAGTTGCAGCCATTATCGTTGATAAACCTAACAAAAATTACAAGAAACAAGAAAATGAAACAAAAAACTCAAGATATTAAAACACCTCCACACTAAACTTCAGTGATTTTGACATGTGACTAACGAATAATACTGATCCGACGTTTAAAGATAGGCATTCCGGCTAACTAGATTATTCCTTATCAAAAATGCAACCTTAACTGCCGGTCTTATAAAAGTCACTAATCTGACGTTAACTTTAATTCGCTGTTAAAATAAACAAAAGCGTATCAAAACGTCAGTGCTTATGACATTTTATTCATTAGTAAACAAATTTTGATGCGCTTTTGTATATTTTAACAGCGAATTAAAGTTAACGTCAGATTAGTGGCCTTTATAAGACTGGCTGTTAGTGTTGTCAAAAATTATAAAGATACAAAAAATATTTCTAAAGAAAATATTTTGGAAAACAAAATTAAGTTTTTAGCATAGACTAAAAAGTTATCACCAAATTTTTATTGCGAGATTTTTGTTTAATACACTTATAACTTACTGATGAAGACCAAAACAATTTGAAAACGTGATTTATAATCACAGAACATGCCATACCAAAAATTATAAAAATCGATCACAACCTACTCTTTTTATGCCAAAATTATTTTGTTTTTCAAAAGACTTGAACGCCTTATATCGACTTAACCAGACGATTTTGGATATCAGTAAGTTAGGTTAAATTCTCTTATTTTTATCCCTGGAGTCTATAGTTATGCGAAATCCCAACCTTTTGGAGACCCCCTAGGAATAAAAATATAAATAAACGCATTAATGTTAAATTTAAAAATCATTGCAATCTCCGGAGTCAGAGCCACCACAAAGTCCCTCTAATTCTTTTGTAAATTCTGTACGAAGCAATATACTGCATTTATAATTATAAACTTCTATAGCTGCTGTTTTTCCTCGATAAACGATTAATCTATCTGGGTGCATGCCTATTCAATATTACAATATTTAAGCTGTTATTTTACACAAAATATTCCAGTGCATTCACATGTAGTTTATTTTATTAAAATAACACTATTAGGCGAGTGAAAGTTAGCTTAGCTTTATAAATATTACAAATTTGATAAATACCCAGTCTTAATTACTCCATAAAAATATTAAGCCATTATAAACTAGGGCAAAGCAAGTCAGTCTTGAGATTTGACTCTTTGAATCTCGTTCAGCTCTGGGATTCGATTCAGTGATTCAGCTTCGAAGATTCATTTCACTTGTTCTTAATCTGCATTACATAAGCGTCAGGATAGAACGAAATTAAATTAATCGTTTGAGTTATTGCACCGCAGCGCGCTCGTGTGCTCACCGACGAAAAGTATCGGGTGTCTTATTGATCAGCAAAGGCAAAAGGCCAAACAGAAATCAGCTGTATAAGTTTTGTCAGTATTATATATCGTGTGATCAAATAAATGTTAGTTCTAGTTCCATGTGTGTGCATAATTTCGAAAAATGTTTAATTAGTTTCATAGAACATCAATTTAGGTAATTCAAAAAATAAACCACTCCTATTTACATAATTTATCATTATTTTCAAATTAGATACACTGGAGCTAGATTAGATATTCAGCAAAAAATTCGAGGCACTGCTAAATAAATGTGACTGCAAAGGAGATTATTTGCGTATTTTGCTTTCGTTCAAGACTCACCATGTGAAGAACAATCGATTCATTTATTATATTATTTGAATAACTTTTTCAATATAGAATCGAATGTAAAAAATCTGGTGTGATACACTCACACAACTTCCTTTTACAGTGATATTATAATTAGTCAAAAATTTCATTTTTAATTTTTAACCATTTGTTAAAAATTTTCAAAAATTACAAATTCTACAAAAACGGTACAAAATCGAGTGTTAGTTGAAGAGACAAATTTTCTCTAGAATTTTAAGGTGAATTCAAAAATGTAATAATATACCGGGAGTTTTATTTAAAATAGGAGTTAATAAAAAAAAATGAAAAAAAAACAAAAGAAACCCACTTTAGAAGTATTCAACTGGAAAATCACCTATTTCACATCAATACACATTAAAAGTGTAGTAAAAATGTAAAGTTTAAAAAAAAATCGTTAGAGCCGTTTTTGAAAAAATCGAAAAAAACTGAAAAATCACAAGAGTAAACACCTACTTCCGGTTATGCGATTTTCTTCAAAACCTTGCTGTCTCATCTACATAGTACACAAAACTTATATATGAAGTTTCAATGCCATACCTCTTTTCGTTTTTGAGATATTCTGTTCACAGACACACAGACCAATGAAAAAAAATATGTTTTTTGGGATCAGGGGACTCTAAAACGTGAAGATCTGTTGAAAACTCAATTTCGAATTTTTGGGGTGAATCCAATACTTCCTTTATAGTAAAAGGAAGTAAAAATGAATCTTTTCAAACGTCGCGATCTGAATCTCATGACTCATACGATGAAGTCGATTCATAGAGCCGAATCATTCAGGAACGACACACTTCTATTGTAAACCATGACAAGATATTAACATCACAATGATGCTGAACTGTTTAAAAAAAAACACTTTTATTTATACTTTTATAAATAAAATTACAATATAATTATTTACAGCAAAACTGAACCACAATGAAGAATTTGATTTGATTTTCAGCTACTATTCAATAATATCTTTAAGAATGAACATTCAGTAGCTTAAATTCAAACTTTTTAAAAAAGAATTTTAGTCATTTGTTTAATGAGATCAGATCCTCACTATTCCTCCTCTTTCCATCCATCATCGTCACTTAAAAATCGCCGTTTATGAGTGGTATTCATGTATGGCCTTAAAGCCCACTCGGTATCAGCTGCGACAGTAGCATCGAGAGTTCCCAGTTTAATCTCGTACAATCGTAATTGAAATCTCGGCCCCACTTCACTCAATTCAACCTGACAGAATAATCGGTTAATGTACGACTTACAGCACTGCACAATCAAATTCTTACCTGTCGATCAACAATCTTATAAGTATGCTGTCTGAAGCTGATGTAGTCGTCATGATTTGCAAACGTGATCACCCTCTTAGAGTCTTCTTTTGGAACAGGATATAAATATTTCAGGATAGACATCACTCGCTCTCCTAATTTAGTTTTAAAATTGTGGAAAACTAAATGGGGATACTGCTCCGACATAGTTCCTATATCAGGTATATCGTGACGCATTACAACATCTGACATGTTAAAATACGCGGTTGGCCCATAGGGTAAGTGGCAAATCACCAAACCATCAGGTTCGCCTCTGTGCTCATGAACCATAATAAAGTCGGTTACGTCGTTGGCTCGACACGCATGCATCAACTGCTTCATTTCGTAATTACCACGATTCATACGCTGAGCATTTGGAAAAATTAACCTTAACTCCTTGACAAACATTTTTAGCCTTGAGCTAGGATCCCGCGACGTTGTAATTACAATTTTTGGATCTTCAACACCTGCATACCGGTACTCGTCGTCTTGCGAGTTAGCAAACGTGCCACCACTTTCGCCACCGAGTTGAACTGCGGCCTGCGGCCCCGAATCTTCCCATTCGAGTTTTTTTTGATAATGCAGGGCCTTTTTCTGTAAATCGCCGTGGATTGCAACGTTGTCATCTAAACTTCGCTTAATTCGGTTCTTTTTGTCTTGGATGCTCTTCTGCCTATCCTCGGTAGTTTTGCGGTACAGATATTCTCTGCGTAAACGAGCCTGTCTACGCAGCATTTTTACACTTTACAGAAGCACAATTGAAACAGTAATAATATACACAATAACAACTTGACGTGTTAACCGTTGAGGTTATAATTGCTTATTGCGCACGTGTTTATAGCCACCATTTAAGAGCAAAAACCAAACAAGATATGCTGCCATCTTTTGGTGCCGCAGTAATTAACAAGGAATCCTAATAAATGTCTACGGAATTATGTAAAAAAAAATCATTCTTACCTTCAGCTTTAGGTTTTTTGACTTGAAAGTTATCCATTATAGATGCCTCGACGAAATATTTGCGTTATGATATTTCTACACCCATGTTTTTTGTGTTGACTTTCCACACCGATAACGTTCTAATAACAAGCTTTACTTTGTATTAACAAGAAAACAAATTAATTATTGTAATTATTGACAATTTATAGGTATTATTTACGTTACAACAGATGTAAACAATACTCGGCTTGTAGTTGGTTCACTGTGCATGCGTCTCATATCAGCCAATCAAAAGGCTGATGTAGCAGTAGAGGGAAATTTAAAATATGATTTACTATGCAAAGGTTGTGACATATTTGAATAGTTTTTTAGTTTACTATACTTTATGACGTAAAATAAAAGTACCCCAGGTGGGTAGGATAATACATCCACAATCCCACATCGGAAATCCGGTCTGCCTCACGGATTCTTGGGGAGGCGAAAATTCGACAAGCAAACAGAGTGGAATCTGTCTGGCGACGTACAACATACGATCCATGGCCAAGGACGAAAAAGTTTATGAATTGGAAGAATTGCAAAAGGTGAAATGGGATATAGTGGGATTATCTGAGATCAAAAGAAGAGGAGAACAATGCATAGACTTCAGGGCCGTAACTAGGTATAGGCCGAGTAGGCCCCCGCCTACAGGCGCAAGCGGCAAGGGGCACCAAAATGTCACTGAAAAAAAATTATTTCTTTCGTACTAATAAAAAACAAATAAACAAGTACTAGTCAATTTTATAAATAAATTAATTTGTAATATTAACGATTTTAGTCCAAATCATGCTAATTATAATAATGCGAATTGCTCCCGATCTGGTCGATACATTACATTGCCTTGTGCAATTTGCAAAGGAAATGTTATATGTCTACCAGATTGTAGCAGCGTTTATGTTATAGTTCTCACGTATATCAATCAAAACATTAGAATTATTAACTTGTTAGCCCACCGCATAGGTGGTCTTATTCAGGCGCGTAGGAGCGTTTTCTAGACTGCGGGGGCCATTCTATTTTCAATAAAGACTTATACTTCTAACTTGATCCATTAATACGAGCTATAATATTTCTGATTTCCTGATTATCAATTTTTAGTTTTATACTATAATAGTATATTGTAGTCACTGGTTACTTAATAAGTGCTATTTTATTTTAAAAAAACACTACCATAAAACATTTAATTAAACAATGAACGCACTCGTTTGTAACTTACATACATGTATATTAATGATGCTGTTATCCCACTTGTATAGTAAATAACTATTATCAAACCCGCGCCAATCGGTTGTTCAAAAAGGCGGTTAAAATCATCATAATAGGCATCTTTTGGAAACAACCTTGCAGTTGCACGGCAAATACCCGATAAGAAAAGTGTTGTTATAGTAGTCCCTTTTCAATTATATCCGACCACACCGATTACTTTCTGGAATAGTGAAATTTAATATTGCTCACTCGGCGGCAATAAAAAATAAGGCGATTTACAGACGCGGGTTTTAATTACAATTCAAGTTCATATATGTTCATGTTAGTGGTTGCAAGAAATACGTAAAATTATAAATTATGATGAAACTAGAAATAGATATTTTTGAGGGGGCCAGGCCCCTCTGAAAATTATTTGAGGGGGCCATTGGCCCCCGTGGCCCCCGCGGCTCCTACGCGCCTGGTCTTATTCTCATTATACAAAGGATTAGGGTTGCCAACACTGTCATTTTGACCCGAAGACTTCCGGTTTGGCAATCATTCTTCGGGCTTCGGGTTTTCAATAAAATTCTTCGGGTTAACTAAAGGTTCATACATACATGGATTGCGATCCTATTTAAGCTCCAGAGCAGAAGTCATTGGTAAGAAAGTGTCCAAAGAGGAAAAAAATATAATTTTAGAAAATAGGTATATTAAATTTTTTTTAGAAAAATGTAGTTTCGCAGTAGTTTACTTAACTTTTAATATGAATTTTGAACATTTTTTTGGAATGTAAAAAATTGTTTTGTTCTTTAATTCCTATGATTTACAAAGGTCGAGAATTATGCAATGTGTAACGGATCAGCTGGATCCCTTACCCATAATGTTTATTTTCATGCTTAAATGTAGAAGCCGAGTAGTTCCTGCGTTCTATTATTAGATTTAATAATGTATTTTATGTAAGCAAGTGCTTTCAAAGTCGGTCCTGCGCTGGACGTGTATTGTGAATTTTGGTTTTTGCAAGTGCAGCAAGAAACACACGCTGTACGTGGGATGCGAGGATTTTCAACTTTCAACTGCAAATTTAACAAAGAAGGCAGCAGTCGCACGCTGCTTCTTCTGAAAAGAAAGTGTAGTACGTGAATTCGCCCAGGGAGATATAAGTTAATTTGAAGCGGTCTAAAAGAGCCTAGCAGCCAACTCTTGCTCAAAACAGTGTTAAAGTGCAACGAGCCAGCGTTTGAAAATTCTGCAAACATATTTTCACAAAGTACATGTAAGTACACCCATTGTGCTATATTTAAAGGCCTATTTGAAGCTTCAATTTTGAGAGGCGCCAATTCAACTGTCTTTATTAGCATAATGCATACCAGCATAATGTCCGCCAGGAGCGTGAAATGCAATCGAGGCATGCCGTTTCTAAGGGTATGCAGCAGCCAGTTCCAGGTAAAATGTTTACAGAGCGTGATAAGGTTGCGTTGAACTGCAAGATTTTGTAAACTCGCAGGAATATGTTTTATTAGCGACTCAAATAAGTACCGGCTTCAGGAAATTTTGCAATTCCAGTTTTGTTAAAGACATCTTGACATTCGCGTTCTTTTAAAAGATAATTATTTCAACGTTATTTTTGGTGATGTTTTACGTTGTTTATGTAGGTTTGCAACACGCCTGTGAATAGCCGTAATCTATATCGCACATACGTTGTTTGAGAACTTAATTCTATTTTCTTTTATTTCCTTTGTGTTTTAATGCGTGTTTTAGGTTTTTATTGTTTTTATACGCGTCTTGAAATCAGTAGATGATGTAAAGAATTCAGCTTTTTTGTGCATTGTTTAAAGTTAAGATTCAGTCTGACCAACACTATAAGGGGAACCAGATTTCTATTTTGGCAGATAGTGATATTGCATAACCGACTAACTGAGGTATTAAGAGAGTTTCACGTTCACTGAGCTAGCTAAGGGATAAAAAAGCAAATATTTATTTAAATATTAAGGCGTCCTGTTCAAATTTAATGTATCCACAGAGGAGTATGTACAAAAATGCCGCATTTCATATGCTACTTAAAAAATATAAAACAATTTTAGGAAATATATCTTTATAATGTAAAAAACTATTTCATCTTGAACTTTTTTGTTAATTTTATTCGACTTTTCCCCCGAAAGTTATTTTCTTCGGGTCAGCATCGACTCAATGTTGGTAACCCTACAAAGGATTCAATTTTTAAAACAATGTAATACAGCACAAACAACTGTTATAGTGCACATATTGCACATATTACAATGTACATATACATTCACTGCTTTGGGCTCATCGCTTGTACAGTGGCCCATTCCAACAGTCAGCAGAACACCACAGACCGATATTGAGAGCTTACTTGTTCCACTACTATGGTATTTTCTCTACAATCACTTTGCCGCTAGAATTTGCTCAATTTAAGACACTTCTGCGACTCTACACTGTGACAGCTTTTATAAAAAAAAAAGAATTATCGAAATAGGCCTGATGCAAGGCTCATACTACGTTTCGACAGAAAAAGCTTTATGTTTTAAACATATTGATTACTACAAAACAGTGTGGCAGTCTGGCTACGAATACAAAACCTTATTCTACGTTCATATGTTACTACGCATAATGTAATTATTTGTCTATATTGTATTATGTTAACATATTGATATGTCTTTACTAGCTTTAAGCGCACCACATAGATGGTCATATTCTAATTAAAAAAATTTTTGCATTTTTTAAAATGAATTGTACATAAAAAAATACAAAAAAAAATGTTTTTATCGTCTTTAATACAGAAAGCGCTCTGCAAGAAAAACCACTTTTGCTAGATCAAATTATGGTTGAAGTCTTCAAAATTATCTACAAAATAGGTAAAAAAATACCTTAATGCTGCTAATAATACAGAAAAACTTAGTAATGCGAATTACATGAATTTAGAAACTAAAAAAAAACATTGCTGTCATTGGGATTTGAACTCGCGTTTACTGATAAATGCATATGCTTATCGTTGCTCTATAAATGGCATAGTGGCGTGCCGATGAAATGGTGACGCAGAGACGCAGATACACCATATGTTTATACCAAGTGGATAAAAAAAACGTCTCCAAGTTGGGCACCGTATAACTCCTCTGCTAAATCAGCTAATGAAATGAATGTCGGGATCATTGTCGAAGAAACATTTCAATTTAAGAAAACGTTGAGAGCAGTGCATATGCAAAATGGAGAGCCAATACGCATATTTTTAAACAAGTTGAAGTACTTTCTATAACTAGATTTTAACTACCTAAACAAGTACCCTTGTAAAAGCATTTTTTCAATGTAATTTTTAGAAAGTTATGCTTTTGTTCTTTTTTAAAATAAATATTTAAATTTTGTATGCATAATTTTTCGTTCTCTCGTTACTCTCAAACTCGTATCTCTACTATAACATGAGTTATCAGGCCTCAAACAGAGGTCTTTTTATCCACCCGGTATATAGGGATTTGTAAAATGTTCTACTGACTACATAATAATATGTACTTTTATTAATTAGAATTGTGTTTTCTAATCTTGTTTTCTGTGCTTATTTTATTTGTGTTTTGTTTTGTTATTTTAACATTTGTTGTTTATTTTTAAAATTTTGAATAAAAATGTTGGGATTTATTTTTGAATACCTACGTGTTTGTTTGAATACATTACATCATATATCCGGAGATAAATGTTGAAGTCATACAGTATCATTAGTAATTTTTGTCACATATATCGTTTTTGTACCGAGGGGCGCAAAAATGTTGGCTTGCCTACAATAAAAGTTTGGCTAGTTTCGATCCTGATAGACTTAACCCCTAACCACTGACATGTGGTATGCCATACCGCTCCAAAAATACATCTGTTGTAAAACAAGTTTTACAAAAGATTCCTAGAAAACCATCTGTGTAGCTTCAAGTGGTGTGTAACTGTACCACTGTACCTATTGTCAACTGCTGCAGTTTCAGTATGCGTTTAGTTTTTTAATTACGTTGACATAAAGTGACTACGTTCTTATAGTTGGTATAGTTAAAAGCAGTGCAATATTGTCAATATTTGCTATTCTAATCTTTTTTTAAATTAATATCATTAATTTTTTACTTTAAACATTATTTTACCATTTTATAGTGACCAGTACTCAAGTTTTGCTGTAATTAAGTTTATACAGGGTTTTGTGGCAATGTACAACATTTCTTTTAATATTATTGATGCAGTCATAATTTTTTCGAAAAAATAAAGTTAATTTTATTTTGAGTCGTATTGTATTCTACAGAAGTGTGAAGAATAATTCAATATACAGTGATATAGGACAGATTAGCATTAAAAACAAAGAATAATAGGCAAAGGTATAGCGTACCGGACGTCAGTGTCTACATCCTGAAACATCCATGTCAGTGGTTAAGGGTTAAACTCATGTAACAGGCTATATTACAAAGGGAAAGAAGATGTAACACAAGACGGTGTAAGATTTTTAGTAAAAGAAAAATTAAAAACACACAGAGATGTTCAAGGCAATATCAGATAGAGTAGCCTACATAATAATCAAAAATAATAACTCGAAAATGAAGATAATCCAAACCTACCCGCCAACATCTACTCACGAGGATGTAGAGTATGAAATGTCAACTCCGAAGAACTACCAAACATTGAAAACTACGAGATAGAACAGGCTATAAAGGAACTCAAAAATAATAAGGCGGCTGGCCCTGATGAAGTAATAGCAGAAATGCTAAAAGAAGGGAAAGACGTCATAATAAACTCCAGTCATCCCAGACGATTGGTATGAAAGTATAGTTATCCTCCTGCATAAGAAAGGAGATAGAGCGGAGATAAACAACTATCGCTCTATCTCACCACTCTCGCAGATGTATAAACTATTCATGAAGATAATTACTAACAGACTTACCCCAAAGATGGATGCTTACCAGCCCGTAGAACAGGCAAGATTTAGAAAAGGGTTTAGTACCTCAGACCACCTCCTAACAAGAATGCTCATTGAAAAAGCTACTGAATACCATTTGCTCCTACATTTGGCATTTGTGGATTACGAGAAAGCCTTTGATAGTGTGGAGTTGTGGGCGGTGGAGCAGGCCATGAATAACTGTAGGATAGACTCACTTTATAGACAGCTTATTCATAACAATAACATATACGAGAAAGCAACAATGGTGATACATCTTGAGGAAAAGACTTGGAAAATACCAATCAAAAGAGGTGTTGGGCCAGAGGATATAATATCTCCTAAACTTTTCACACTTGCATTGGAAGATGTACTCAGATCGTTACAATGGACCGAATACAGAATAAGTATCAATGGTAAAAAAGTTTCACATCTTAGATACGCGGATGATGTCATACTAACAGCAGCAACATTTGAAGAACTACAGATAATGATACAAAAATTGGAGAAAGTGTCGCGAAAGGTTGGCCTAAAAATGAATATGGAGAAAACAAAAATAATGACCAACACACATGAAGATAGAAACGTAAGGATTGACAATTGAACACTGGAAAAAGTAAATAAATACATATACCTCGGCCAAATCCTAAAGATGGATAAAGACAACCAGACAGCAAAATACAACGAAGGATCCGATTAGCAGGGGCAGGATTCGGAAAATTAGCATTTGTACTAAAAAATCCCAAGCTACAACAATATCAAAAAAGCAGGGTATTCAACTAATGCATATTGCCAGTACTTACGTACGGTTGCTAAACCGTGGACACTTACCAAAGCTAACATGGATAAAATTGCAAAAATGCAGAGGTCCATAGAAAGAATTATGTTAGAAATCAGGCTGACAGACAGAAAAACAAATATATGAGTCAGAAGCAAAACGAAAGTTAGAGATGTTATAGAATATGTCACTACATTAAAATGGACCTTTGCTGGTCATAATGCACGACACACAGATGGACGATGGAATATTCAAATTCAAAATTGGAGGCCATGGATGGGACAGCGTACTAGAGGATGCCCACAAATGGGGGATGACCTGAAGAGAATAGGTGGATTTCACTGGAAACAAGCAGCGAAGAATACTATACTATACTATAAACCCTTTTACCCAACTAACGTTAGTTTTGAATATACTGAGCAGAATTGCTTTTTAAATTAATTTTGTAGTATACAAAAGTCATTTAGTGTATTTTCTCGTTAGCATATCCAATATGTTAATAAACGGTGATTCCAGAATAGGCATAGGTATATCATTTTATCTGAAAACTTTCAAGGCTATTTTGAGTTTAGAAAGTTACCCATTACACGACTAGTACAGTAATATTTTTACTTGACTGCTATTACTGTACAAGTCGTGTAATGGTTACCTAAGTTTCTAGAAACTTAATGTTCTTTAACAGACCTGATCGCTAATTTTTCATACGATTATCAAAATGACATTTTCAAAATCTCAAGGTTATGAATTGCAGTGTAAAAAAATCCTCTAGTTTAGCCAATAGATATACCAGATTCGTATACATTATTTTAGCACGTAGCAGTGCTCCGACTAGTTTTTTGAGGCGGTCTATTGATCTTTGTCGCCTGGGCCTTTGCTTTCTTCATTATTGTCGGCTTTTCGTTGACGTATTTAATGGTGAGTTCCTTGTCCGTTGCCTCTTGCCTTCTCACAAGCTCTGTTTGCAATCCTACAAGATACTCGCAGTGCCTCGGTGTTAAGTCGTTTCTCATTAGGAGCGTCTTCAGTAGCCTTTTCGACGCTACCAGGGCAGCTTTTGCTGTCTCGGTCGATGGGAAGTTTACGTTTAGGAGCCTAGGTGCGTCAGGGATTTTCTTTTAGAGCCGGATCGCTTTTATATTGTCCGTTTCGATCCCCAACGGTCCCCGGGTCTTTTTCAGTTTGCCAATATCCTCTTGGGCCCTGGCTTCGACTGCCTTTTGTGTAGGTTCCTGTAAAACCAATGGGTATAATATTTTGGGAACTTTTTTGTCACTCTATAGATTTTGTGATAATTTCTTCCTCATTTGTCTCATGGTGTTGTTGGTGCTGTGGAAAGTTCCCTGTAATTTCGTTGAAGCGTGGTGACCATGACCTTGAGTTTCTCGAAGTCTGCAGTGCTTGGTAAATTTAGTATAATATTGCTTGATCTCTTACTTGAACTTCGCACAGTCAGCTAGCTTGGCAGTTCACCAATCTGGTCTCATAGTTCACCTTTAAGATTTTCAAACACGCCTGACCCTGTGCGTGTTCCTTTACCTTCACTATTTCAGCTTTAAGTGCAGCAATTATTTGTACCGGTTTTAATTCCCTGTAGCCTATTGTTGTTTTGCTTTTGTATGTGCTTGTGGATTATGGCCTGCTCTTGTAATGGAGCTTTCGTGATCCTTTTCATTGTTTTGTACAAGGTGGATTGGTCCTTGTTTTGCTTTTACAGTTTTTTAATAGTGTCCATATAGATCAGTGGTTCCCAAACTTATTTGGCCTACCGCCCCCTTTTTAGAAAAAAAATTACTCGGCGCCCCCTGGAAATCTACATTCTTTAAGCGAATAAACAGAAAGGTATTGTAGTGGTAGCTTCTTGAGACTGATAATTATCTATAAGAGTATTTCTAGGTAGGAAATTATTTTGAAAGAATAAATTAATTAGCAATTAAAAAGTACAAGGAAGGATTTATACATTAAAAGTACAAGATAAATATTTGAGAATTGTTTAATGAATGATACATTAGATACAGTTACTGTTAAATTGCGAATAGTTTATTAAAAAGGTTCGAGCATATAAGTTGATTTAGTAGGGATAGTTGTTTGGTAACATCAGAGCTTAGATTTTAATTTGTAGGTATTAACTGACAATCGAAATAACTAAAGTCATTATTACAGTGTATTATATGATTTGGTTTTATGTACGTAACTAGTCTTAGTAACATTTAAATGTAATAAATTACTACATTTAAATTAACATGCTAAAGTGCACTGGAATTTCTTATCAAAACCGCATAATAAATGGTTTAATGATTTGAAAGTATGTATGTCTTTATAATTAATAACCAGCAGTTTTATATAAGCAGAGCTTGTGCATGAAACTGCCGGCTATCCAGCTCGATTAAGTAGTGAAAATTATATTCTATTGATTTCGAGTTTTTGTATAGGTATAGTTTAAATGCGTAATGTTAGATGGATGTATATGATATTAAATAATGTTTGTTAAAGAAGACTGTAAAATGGTTCCAAATCCGTTATTGACAAATACTTTTTTAAATGTTTAGTAAAAGACTTAATATTGGGCCTACTCTGCAACCACCCAGGCAAAAGATTAAAGAAGCGTTTAGCCAGATAAAATTCTGATCTTTGTCCTATTGTCTTGGAAGCTTTTGAAGTATGTAGTTTCTGACTTACATTAGCTCTGGTTGAATAATTGTGTTTGACTAAATTACTTTGCTTTTCCAAGTATGCTCTGCATACGGTGGTTTTTATGAACAGCTGTCTGACTGTGAGAACACCAGCTTCTTGGTATAATTGCGAGGTCGGGTAAAGACACGGCTTATTTAAAATTATCCTCAGGATTGCGTTATGTGTGACATTTAGTGGCTGTAACGTATTTTTATATAGCCCACCCCACCCACATAAACTGTATTGTAAAATTGACTGAACTTGATTGACAACATTTATATCAAAGTCATTGATACCTTCCTTATTTTTAATTGCGATTTTATGAAAATTAGGCAAGCTACTTTTGTAAGATGTAAAGGCGACTATCTTTGTTTTTTCATAATTAAGTGTTAATAAATTTGATTTTAACCACGCCGATATTTTTTCCATACTATTACTTATTTTTAGTTTTACTTTATTCCAATCACAGCTTTTTACATGCAGTATACTGTATCATCAGCATATGAGATTATAGTGCCATCAGTTTTAAGATCTAATAGATCGTTAATATAAATCAGAAACAGCACAGGGCCTAAAACGGTTCCCTGTGGTACACCGTATTCAATAGTACTTGTATCACTTATATTTGTCTTGCCTATTTTTACTTGTTGAATTCTGTCACCTAAGTAACTGCAAAATAAATCCAACGGTAATCCTCTAATTCCAAGTCCGTTTAATTTTTCAATTAGCAGTGGGTGGCTAACCGTATCGAACGCCTTTGCCAAGTCAAGGAACACCGCAGCAGAACACTTTGAAGCATCTATGGAGTTATATATTTCATTGGTAAGTAAACTGATGGCATTTTTAGTACCCAAACCTTCCCGAAATCCAAACTGTTTAGTTGATAATAAGTTATTTCGTTCTAGATAATTTACCAGTCTTTGTTTAATGACTTTTTCTATAATTTTAGCTAGATGTGTTATTAACGAAATCGGTTATTATTTATTTCAGAGCCACTATATCACGTCTTTACAACTCGAAAACTGTTGTTGGATGTGAAAGCGAAAGCTAAACTCATATGATTATCTGAAAAAGTCAATTATGAAATGTTATAATAAAATATACCATATAGAAACTTTGTATAATTATTATTGCTAGAGAAAATGATATTTTTAAAATAAACAAATCTTTTCTGAATTTGTAACCTGGATTTTGAGTAAAAGCAAATTTGAATAATAAAAGCCCTTTATTATAATGGTATTTACTTTCTGGATGATGTATTAAAAGGTGTGATAAAGTAAAATTAAAGAAACGGAGAATAAACAGACTGAATAAATAAAGTAATAAATGGTATGAAGAAGAATAAGAACATTTAATAATGGTAAATAGTCTTCATGGAATAAATAAATCTGTAACTTGCATTTTGTGTGTTTATTTGGAAAATAATGTTACACTATGTTACACAACAGATGAAATATTTACGAATGGCTTTTTCTAAATCTTCTTATCTTCTCTTCCTTCTTTAAGCTTTCAACGCCCCCTTATTTTTATTCACCGCCCCCCAAATGCACCCGAGGCTACTATTGCCCCCCCCTGGATCGTTCCAGCGCCCCCCAAGGGGCGATATCGCCCACTTTGGGAATCACTGATATAGATGATAAATAGCAATAGGTTCAGTGAATCTCCCTTTTTATTTCTTTGTTAATTTCAAATTCTTCCGGTTCTGTTGTTATTTGTACTACTATTACTTTTGGATATAAACTTTTTATAGCTTTAATTAAGTTTGGCGTTAATTAATTAACCCTTCAGTACCCGTTTACGGTCTGTGAGACCGAGCAAACACATGATGCAGTATATTACTTAATGTTCTAGCGTTAGTTTACCGCCCATTTCACTACCTTCCTATATATTGCCATTGAAGATCCGTATGCAGTTTTGAGTTCGTGCGTGCAGTAGTTTAAAAGTTATTTATAATTTCGGTTTCAGAGACCGAAGCGGGTACCCGAGTTGTTTTTATTTTTACCTTTGATATTCGACTCATGTGAGGAGAAGGAAGTATTTTCGGCATTTTTAGTAACACTGTTATACTAAAACATTATTATAGTCATGGCAGATTTTATGAGAAAGAACAGGCGCGACTAGAACAGACGATGCGAGATATAATAGCGGAGGAGGATGTCGACAACGCGTTTTATGATGATGTGCGATCGTCTGACGAAGATAATTTATTGGAAACTAGGGAAATGAACAGTGACACTGAACAGGAAATATCTGATTATGAAGACGTTAGTGAACAAGAAACTAATGCCATAAGATATCTCATTATTTTTATGGAGGTGGCAGAGGGTGTCGGACTGCGAGACCGGTGCGGGTACTGATGTCTTACAATTTTGAACGGGTACTGGAGGGTTAAGAATAAAAATATAAAAATGTATGATGAATGAATATTTTAAGATTAATAAATTGGAAGCAGAATGTTTAAATTGTGGCAAAAAAATTTCTTTAATAATTTGTTACCTTTGTTTATAATAATTATATAATTAGTAATAAAGTTTAATTTTGTAGTACTTGAGCATAAAAATTATTCTACTTTTTTGTGATGTTGTTTTAGTCGTTTAGTTTAATCTAATAGCTCAAGAAATTTCGTCTGATAAACTATGTACAATACGATTCAGTTTGAGTTCTATTGGAAACAGTTTAGTAATAAAATGCTGTAAGTTTGGTTTGAAAAATCATAGGTTCACACAGCCCTATTAACAAGTTTTCATTTTCATTTTACCTTTTTACTTCCTTTTACAATAAAGTATTGGATTCACCCCAAAAATTCTAAATTGAGTTTTCAACAGATCTTCACGTTTTAGAGTCCCCTGAACCCAAAAAACATATTGTTTTTCATTGGTTTGTCTGTTTGTCTGTGTGTGAACAGAATATCTCAAAAACGAAAAGAGATATGGCATTGAAACTTCACATATGTGTGTACTATCTAGAAGCACTAGCAAGATTTTGAAGAAAATCACATAAGAGACTCCACCGTCTCCATCTTCCAACCTTGAAGTCCAGACGCATCCAAACCGACACACTTGAAACCTACAAAACCCTGACAGGACATTACAACTCGCCGGAACTTGATCACTTCTTCAGTTACCCATCTTCCCGGAACCTGCGAGGCCACAACATGAAGCTGAAGAAGTCTAAAATCAGGAACGTAGCCTTCAAAAACATCCTGGCAAACCGCACGGTGGAACATTGGAACAGTCTCCCCAAGACCTCATTAACTCCGTCTCACTTGTGCAATTTAAAATTATGTATGACAGACAAATCTGCTACACTTGATCAACCTATCGCACGAATCTGTACTTCGATATTTAATTATTGTATCTCTATTGTATTTCTCACACATAATGTCTTCTTCACACATAATGCATCTCTCTTACATAATGCATTTTTTTTCACATAAAATGTACTTGATTCGGGCTCCATCAGTAAGAGTTATTACTGCTGCCAGTACAAATAAATAAAATAAATAAATAAATAAACAGGAAGTATGGTGTTTACTCGAGAATTTTTCAGTTTTTTTCGATTTTTTGAAAAACGGCACTAACGATTTTTTTCAAACATTACATTTTTAATGTGTATTGATGTGAGATAGGTGATTTTCCAGTTGAATACCTCTAAAATGGGTTTCTTTTTTTTTATTAACTCTTATTTTAAATAGAACACCCGGTATATTATTACATTTTTGAATTCAGCTTAAAATTTTAGAGAAAATTTGTCTCTTCAACTAACGCTCTATTTTGTACCGTTTCTGTTAAAATTTGTAATTTTTGACAAATCTCCAAAAATAAAAAATCAAATTTTTGGCTAATTATAAGATCATCGTAAAACAGCGGTTCCCTACCTTTTTGATGCTATTACCCATAAAGAAGGTGAGATATTAGCAAATACCCCCAAAAAGTTTAGTTTAAAAAGCAAATTGGCTATTGCATTTCTTTTTTTTTAAATTACGAAAAAGTAGTATATTATGATACTAGTGTATAAGTATGCCTTTAAAGCACGTGCGACGAGTGCTTTTAACGTCGCTAGTGCTTTAATGGCACTTATACACATGTATCATACACAATTTTTTCTACGATGGTAACAGAAATATAAAAACTTAGTTCGGTGACACTTTTTCCGTCACATTGTGTTAGATGTTCTAGGTTATGTTGACATTCAAATTTACGGTGTGTTTTAATATAGTATTAAAACACGCCACCAATTAGTAGGAGAGCTGGTGACATTTTTAGTGATCATTTAGTTAAGGCCTATTTCTTGAGAGAATGTTGCTGAAGACATGTATAAGTGTCATCTGTAAGGATTATCCTTGATACCGGTATCGGCGGGAAGCAGAACACCCCCAATTTTCACTGTAAGTGTATGTCAAATTCGAGGTTAGCAGGTTAGGTTTTGCGTCAGTCTGTGTCAAAAATGATTGAAAACCTAACCTGCTAAACTCGAATTTGACATAGACTTAGAGTGAAAAGTCCATAAGGGCGGCTGTGGAAATTGAAACGTATGAATAATAGGTCGGTGGCACTGTAAGTCTATGTCAAATTCGAGGTTAGCAGGTTAGGTTTTCCGTCATTTTTGACACAGACTGACGCAAAACCTAACCTGCTAACCTCGAATTTGACATATACTTATAGTGAAAATTGGGGGTGTTCTGCTTCCCTTCGATACGGCTATCAAGGAGAATCCTTACAGATGACACATATACATGCCTCCAGCAACATTCCCTCAAAAAATAGGCCTTAACTAAATGATCACTAAAAAATGTCACCAGTTCTTAGACTAAATGGTAACCTGCTAAAACGCTAATATTAAGAGTGCTACAAACGTCACTTTTGACACTAGAAACTGTGTAACGATCATAGAAAAAAAAATTTAATTAACCATTCTAACAAAGAAAACCACAGATTTTTAGCAATTTTTTATTAAATCAAGAAGATGTAAGTCAATGAGATGGTTGATATTGCTTACATATAGTCGATTTACTTGGTCGATGTTGGCACCATTGCTATTGTTCACATTTTAACAATTAAATTACTGTACAGTCTACTAAAAAACACATTATTTTTGAGGTATAGTCAAGACATTTTTTTAAAATTTGACACTGACAGTGCAGATGTCAAGTAAATGGACTATAGTTCTAACAATTTGTTTAATATTCGCTGCAGTTTTGACCAATACTCATCATAAGTTGTTCTCCAAGTTCAATCAGTTCCTTGCTTTTGTTTTCATTGTCACCATTGTCAAAAATTCACTTTCACACCCGTAAGTTGTAGCGAATGGGCTCAGTATTTTCAAAGCTTTTTCCGATAATAATGGATACTCACCGCTAATATTTTGCCAAAATGTTGCTAGTTGCTTGTTTTCAAAATCTATTTTCAGTGTGTTGTCTTCGCGAAATCGAAGGAATTGTGCTTTGTCTTCAATTCGAGTAGGTATCTGGAAATATTCCTTCATCCACAAAAATTAGTCTTAGCACACAAACTTTGAGATTTTCCAAATCAGGAAAATATTTGCTAATAGAATGTACTACTAATGACAAGTGGAAAGTTATTTCATCTGTGAATGAGCATTTTTCATTTCTTGCTTCAAGCACCATTGTTCTGGGAACATCAAAACGTCCTCAACTCCAGCTCTTCATTGGTAAAGCTGCAATTTGTGAAAAAAACTAGCAACCTTATCTTGAGCCAGTTTGATAATACAAAATGCATTATTTGTTATTTTGCACGTAACTCTTACTCCTTATCAGGGCGGCGCTGCGTCACAGACTTGTATTTGTATTTGAAAATTTTTGCTAATAAAATAATAATTGATTATCTTTACCCCTCAGAAAATTCCATTTTACCCCTTAGGGGGTAATTACATCCAGGTTGGGTACCACTGCTGTAAAAGGAAGTTGTGTGCATGTATCACACCAGATTTTTGTTCATTGGTCTGTCTGTTGATTAAAATTGCATAACCGGAAGTATTTTTTATTTTTATTTTATTTTGGTAATCAGCCAACAGCTGTTAGGCCAATTATAGGCGTCGCTGTATGGTGTTTACTCTTGTGATTTTTCAGTTTTTTTAGATTTTTTCAAAAACAGCTAACTATTTTTCTTGAAACTTTACATTTTTAATGTGTATTGATGTGAGATAGGTGATTTTTTCAGTTGAACACCGCTAAAATGGGTTTCTTTTGTTTTTTATTAACTCTTATTTTAAATAGAACACCCGGTATATTATTATATTTTAGAATTCAGCTTCAAATTTAGAAAAAATTTGTCTCTTCAACTAACGCTCTGTTTTGTACAGTTTCTGTAAAATTTGTGATATTTGACAAATGCAACATTGGTAATACCACCCCAAAAATATTGTACACGATTTTGACTACACATGAAAATTTATTTATATTTCATATGCTGCAACTGCTGCAAGTTCTTCCTTTTTGTCATTCTGCTGAAATGAAACAACGTTCATAATCTATTCACAAATTTATTTTAAAATTCACAACTTTACATCACAGATAAACTTATTATCAATTAAAAAAATAATAAACTACACTTATAGCTTGAGGCATTTCTTCCACATAATTTTCACAGTACACGAATAACATACTAGTCAATGTAAAACCATTCTCTGTATGGTTAATGTTTAGTACTGCAATATGTGGAAATGGACAGACAATGAAATTATAGGTTTGCAATTCAACCACCTGTATGTAAAATTATAGAATTAATATCGCCAGATTCAGTAATCTGCATTAACAAATTAATTAATTGGGCGTGTGTATACTACAATCTACTAACTAGCACAATTATTAAACGATTTTTATTAGGCATGAACTATATTAATGCCAATAACGGAAAACAGAAAAAAATGGGAAAAGCCTATGTCAAGCAGTGGACCGATATAGGCATTTTGTGATAAAATATAAAATACTACGTTTTGTAACAACCAGATATTATATTGAGTTTTACTTATTTACGGAACATTTAGCCTTCGTCAAACATATGTTTATTTTCGATTTCTTTATTTTAACATTTTTTGTGAGTATTTTTGTCTGAATTTATGATGCAGATGACCGACTACAAATTTATATACACGATAAATCACATATGATGATTGTAACATTAACAGCTGCACTTATTCGATGGTACAAGGACAGTATACACACATCCAATACTATTAAATTACTGACAACTAGTGGATGAGTTGCTATTTCAGTCAAAATTCTCCTAATCACTATCACTTGGAATTGAGTATTCGTTATAGTATTCCTCGTCGGAGGAACCGCTGCCATCATCTGCAAAAAAAGATAACTCAATAAAAGTACACACAAAGGCACACGGACACATACAAAACTGCTTGTTATCCATACATATTTCAAAGCAATTATTGTAATCCCTGAGACTTCTTTTCGACTCGCGATAAAGATGATCCATTACAAGGACTCTCCTGTGCACCACAGAAGGAATTTTCACTAGAGGCAATTCAGTACGGTACCACTGCGTCTGCAGCTTAAACTTAAGGGAGGCTCGATCACTTCGAACGAATTATTCGCTATGTTCCAAGTAAAAATGCATTCGGCTATGTACAGGTCACGTTGTCCGTGTGGTACTAGGTCTTGCAGGGCACCTATTTTTATCACAGCCTTACATACTATGTGTCCATTCAACGGGCAAATCTGGAATTGTGAGAAATTGTAACAATATCGCTTAGGAAAGCCAGTAACTTACATGAAGTATTTTTACGTCGTAGTCTTCGCAATGTAGGAATTCCAATTGAGCATCCAAACATAATTTTTTTAGTTGCCCTACTTTGCACAAACTGGTCACAATCGAAAGTTCGCTGAGTGATTATTAGCTGAGTTTCGGAAATGTGATCGGCTTTGATTTCTGGTACAATATCCATGTGTTGTTCAGTTAAAGTTTGAACAAGGAGAGGAATTTCAATTTGAATGTTGTTATCATCTAGAAAGGATGTGTAATATGTATGAAATTGTTTATTCTGTAATTAATAAATATGATTTGGAAGAAAATTAAATAACTAATGCAGATAAAACAGGACTGAAATCAAAGCAAACAAATTTGCGCAAGCAAAAAAACACGAATTATAGAACAAAACCAAACAAAATGCAATACAAAAATAGTTATTTAAGTTGTAAGGCCGGAAAATGACTTATTAAAGTACGAGTTTAGATGTTAGATTTCTAAACGAGTAATTTAATAATATTTTACGGCCACGTATCGTACAATATTTTATTTCATACTGTTTTATACAACATGTTCATTGAAAAAGTCATAAAGTGCGGCTGTGGAAATTCAAACGTATGAATATGTTGGTAGCACTGTAAGTCTGTCAAATTCGAGGTTACCAGGTTAGGTTTTGCATCAGTCTGTGTCAAAAGTCAAAACTGACGGAAAACCTAACCTCGAAGAGATATAAGACTTTATTAACATCATCATTTCTTAAAATGTCTAAAGCTGGGATGTTCACCTGGCCCGAGGTGAAAAACGAAGATACTGTTGCCTTAAATAATATAAAACACCAATTAGGTGAGCCCAAAGTTTACCGCAGGGGCCAGTTCTGATTTGACGTTAAACATTCTACTTACAATTTTATCTACAACACATTTATGTTATAAAACTATAATATTGTACGTTGGGCTCCTGAATTGATTTATTATTTCAAATTTTTTTCAACAAAATGTTCAATAAAATGTATAAAGTATTTTGAAATCGTCTTACTTCGGTCATCTTCAACCCAGTTAGCTGTAAATCATTTCTATAAATTAATTATGTGGTCAACTTCGCCCCATTTGGGGTTAAGTTGACCGACACTGCATTAATTTTTTTATATATGGAAAGTGGAATGGTGGGGTGCGTTTCGAGAGTTTGCAGGGAGAGTGGAACGGCTGAGGATCGAGCGAAACTAGCTACAGGATGCGAGAGTGTAAGTAAAGGGTAGTGCACGAGTGCAGTGCGAGGGTGTGAGTGTATACGATACAGGAAAGACAAAACAGGGACGGAGAGTGTTGTATATAGATGATAGGGAAATGGAGCAGAGGTACAGGGTTTTCATTAATTCCCATTTCCCACGTGACTGAATTTAAATTTGCCGCTATAAATTTGTTTTTCGAAGGTTGGTGGTATTGGTAATATCCCTAAACAAATTGCCAACGCAACATAGACGTTCGTCACATCTAACCTCTAAACTTCATACGTTTCGTTTTGCTGTTTAGAAGCAATTTTCGGCAGTTTTCAACGACCTCAACCGAGCGAGGTTGTAGGCCGATGAGCCTCCGCTCCGGGACCCACTGCGCAAGAACCCCCGCACGAGTACCGCCCGCGCCGATCGTTAAAATTACATTCGCGTCGGCTTTAGCAATTTTCGGCAGATTTCAAGCGTTATTTAATCTGTGTCGTGTCTACGCCACTGATAATTTTGTGTTACTGTTTTTAGGGAGTACTGCCAATCGTGTAAGTTTGGTTGCCTAGCATTTAGGGTGAATACATGGTCATGTGGGAATGGGAATTAATGAAAACCTTGTATGAACGAAATTCAAAAGTTGTTTACGTTTCGGCTAGAACCTAATGTAAGTTACGCTAAGCTAGATATAAGTACTTCTGTGGCTTATCCCAAGGTTGTAAATAGTATTAAGGTTGTTGTAAATTCTTTCGGGTTTTTATGATTAGGCCGTTGTAATACCGCAAGGTGGGACATTGGCGCAATTATATTGAGGAATAAAAAAATTGCATATATAGAAATGGTCCATAATAATGATAGTTTTGAATATGACAATTGGAGATTGAACTAATACCCATACTATCGCGATAAAAGAATTCCTCTCCTATAATTGTTTAATGATAGTTTTCTTTGGTTAAAGTTGAAAATTGGTCAACTTCACCCCATTTGCTGGTATTAAAAAAAAGTTTTTTTTAAACTTTTATTACAGGGTCATGGACTATCCGTCCCAGGATACTTTCTCCTAACGTCATCTGTATAAATATGAAGTAATTAAAGAAATAGTTGTCTAGCACTTTTACATTTATTGCCATGTGATAGACAAAGAAAGCAACAGTAATTGATTTCTGCTATCGCGCCCATTAAGTTGCAACGTATGTCCAATAGAGCCTGCAGTAAATACGAGTGAAACAGAAATAGTACAGCACTGTCTAACTTTGATCTGTCAGGCAACGCCTTTTGAATTTAGTTTCTAATCTGACGACTTCGTGCTTGTGTCAAATTATTCCGATTTATTTTCTGGTTTCAAGTGCAGTTTTTTTTGGCCTTCATAAATTTCATGGTTAGGTTATGTACGTTTGTGCTTTGAGCCTATTTGTTTTCAACTACTGAAGAGCAATGCCTGGCAAACATTTAAATTCTTAGGTCCACGCAATGGTTCTTTCGCTTTTAAAATACTTTGAAGCAGAGAAAGTAAATGGTGGGCCGCTGTTACCATTAACTACAGTTCGTGAAGTAAGTGAAGTTATTCATAAATAAATCAAAATTTTATAGGCATAAATATAACTGCAATAACTATTAAATTATTAGCGTTCTGCACCCAAATTGGGGGCGAAATAATTCATTTAATGCAATTTGTACAAGAGTGATCCATTTTGTGTCGAGTTAATTTTGAGGTTAGAAAATTCACATATAAAAAGGTCACTTATAAAAATTTGAAAACCCTACTACTGCCTTACTTGCGTCGCCCTGAGTCGATTGACACCAAAATCAGCCAATTCGGCCCACGGGTTCGCTCTCAAAGTGGCGTCAAGCAAGCAAGCAATGAAAATTATTGTCGGATGTTATTGTGACGACCTAACCTCACTTTTATGTGTTGACTTTGACAACTAACCTGAAGTTTCATGATTATAGTTGTTAAATTACAACTCGGTAGTTAAGTCTTAAGTCATAAACATCCACGTGTGACGTCAGGAGAAAGAATCCTGGGACAGATAGTAGTTGTATTTTTAACCTTTCGTGTGGAGGACACTCATCGTTCTAAAGCGCCATACAGAATGGGGTCTGCGTGACAGATATTTTAAGTGTAAATACAGGGTGTTTCAAAATTGCACAAAACCAATATAAGGGCATTATTCTGCATAAAAAATAAGAGAAAAACTGTAGTGAATATATGTACTAATAAATTTATTCATTTCAAAGAATTAAGAAATTCATTTTTAAAACGTATAGATTTAGTTGGCTAGTGTTTTGTTTTCATTACCTGTACGTTTTACTTACAACTGTCAAAAAAAAGAAAAGAAAAACCTGAAATAATTTGCTTTTACTTTTTACTATAGAACAACGCTCACATATTGTATGTAAACAAAAAACATGTGTTGGAACAACATACTAGCCTACGTTTGAAAAACGGATGCTCGCTTTAATTCTTTGATCAAGCATATTTTTAAAATGAATGATTTTATGACATATGTTCATTCGAGTTTTTCTTTTATTTTTTGATGCAGAATAACGTCCTTAAACCGTGTGACCATAAATGATTGACACTGTAAGTGTATGTCAAATTCGTGGTTTTGACACAAACTGACGCAAAACATAACCTGCTAACCTCGAATTTAACATACACTTACAGTGCCACCAACGTAAACAGTCCAACCTAAGAAAAAAAATCACAATCATTTATGGTCACCTGGTATTTGTTCTGTGTAATTTTGAAACACCCTGTATATTAATGAAAGATTTATCATGAAATTGTGTGGAAGTCAAGTACATGGATAATATATGTTAAATTCTTCCTTATCCCCACTGTCTGCGATCCAAACATTATTTTTTTGAATTTCACTTTAATATAAGATATACCTACATTTTCAACACTGTTTTGTTATTTATGACGTCACAGAAAATGGGTAGTGTACCTGTGTATCTACATTTACGCAGTAATAGTTACAGCGATATCCTGCCCAACATACAAATTATGGACACTCTGTACAGGGTGTTTGCTCAAATTTTGACAGCTTCTAGCGACATTGTTATTCCAGATAGAAAAAAATTGTTCAGATAAAAATTGTAGGGTATCATCCAAACCGTCCGAATTTGCTACTTAAAGAAACAATTGAGCATCACGGGTGAACTTTTTGACTTATTGTATACTTTTTTTTAATGAAACACCCTATATATTATGTGTTCATTGGATAGCGCTTGAAATTCTCTTTTAAAAAATATATAAGTTGCCTATAATTACTTCATCCATTGTTGAAATATCCGCTATTAAAGAATCAAAATATTACTAATTTACTATAAGAAATAAATCACAGTAACCATTGAAAAACAAAGTTATCAAATGACATTACTGGCGGCATGCGGCATAGAACATTTAGTTGTCGATTAGTTTTTAAAATTGTTTTTGGTATTAAAATTGTTGATTATTTCAATGGTTACTGTGATTTATTTCATATAGTAAATTAGTAATATTTTGATTCTTTAATAGCAGATATTTCAACAATGGATGAAGTAATTATAGGCAACTTATATATTTTTGAAAAGAGAATTTTATGCGCTATCCAATAAACACATAATATATAGGGTGTTCAATTAAAAAAAAAGTATACAATAAGTCAAAAAGTTCACCTGTGATGCTCAATTGTTTCTTTAAGTAGCAAATTCGGACGGTTTGGATGATACCCTGCAATTTTTATCTGAACAATTTTTTTCTATCTGGAATGACGAAGTCGCTAGGAGCTGTCAAAATTTGAGCAAACACCTTGTACATATGCACAAATGTTTGTGATATTTTAGTCTTGTGCAAAATTTTCTTTTATTACGAAAAAAGCACTTCACAGAAAACAAATACATTACCAGTTACTCACCTCTACTTTGCCCAGAGAGCAATGAGCTATTTTCAAAATCGACACTAGAGTATCTCTTCACAACCTTCTTGATCCACTTGGGGGCTTCATCTCGCTTAGAATCAACAATTAATAAGCCACTGTGATGTTGAGCTTTATGGTCATTGTAATGTGAGGTAGAAATATTATGGACTTGTCGCAAAATCAGTCGGGAATCGGAGTCGGAGCAGTCGCTATCTAAACCTGGCGAGTAAACATTGAATTTTCTAGTGGTATCTTTAGGACTAATGGGAGACTTAGAATATTGAGAATGACTACGTATTATAGGAGAGTATAGGTTGCGGGCGCCGCCCGGGGAGAACTGACCATTTCGTGAATTGGGAGATTGCATCGGTGACCGCAAGCCGGGGGAGCGCGGACTCAAAAATAAGCTATTTGCAAACTCGGGCGACCTTATACAGTAATTTTGGGAGCGGTAAAAGCACCGCCTTTCGCGCCGTAGGGAGTAAAATGGGACGATATTCTCACTATTATCTTCCGAAAATTCGTATTTCTTATCGGCAAGTCGTTTCTTACGAAATAAGCTAAGTTTCTCGCACTTTTCGTTCTCCTCTATAAACTCGTACGCCTTTTCCGCAATTTTTTTATCAATTTTACTTTTCTCCATTTGCTTTTGCAACCCGGAACTTTGTGGCACTGAGAATAAGCAGTCTTTATTGGTGTTTTGCAAATGTTTCAGTCTTGTATCTACGATATTTTGCACAAGCACATTATGATAATTTTTGCCAGTGACGTTCAACGGCTCACAGCTAATGTTTAACTCATGAAATGGTTTGTTGTGATCGTTACCTTCTAAGTCGTACTCGTTAAAATCTTCTAAAATGGCATCGACTACACTATTGTTGCCAAAAAGTTCACTAGGAGACTCGGATACTTCGCTAAGATTATCGGTACAAGTGCAGGGAGTGGCTTGCGGAACTATTTTAATTTCGAAATCCTTTTCATGATGCGTAAAGGAGATAATTGTCCGAACTGGTTCTAAAGTTGTTACGTTTAAAATGTGAATGCAATGGCCAGTATTTATTACTAGGTGGTCAGGAAATGCTAAGGATACATGAGGATTAAACGACGGGGCTGGCTGTGACATCGTAAACATAAAATGCAGCATAAAACCATGTTTTAAACACCATCCTTGTGTTACTTTATCTGAAACAAGAACAAGTACAATTAAAAAATGTATATTTATGGGTAATTACACAGTTATGGCTTCAATTTAGTTTCCAACTAGGATGTTAAGAGCATTCACTATCTCTGCATAATGAAACTTTTTCATAGTTGTTTTGTTCTTGCAATTAAACTTCCAAAAATACAAAGAAAATTTTGATACTTTTACAATAATGGCAAAATTAAAAACAATTCTATCAGGTTATTTTATTTGAATGCGCTTATTTGTAATTACAATTATTTGTAGAATTGTTTCATTGAGCTATTCTCCATCTACTTATTAAGATATTACGTCAAAATGGCTCCGTAATTGTTAGTGCTATCAAAAAAGTAATATTACAGTGACTATATACAAGACAGTGTGGCCATACGATTGTTGGCCGCCATTAACAGGCAAATTTGAGCATAGAGATATACAGTGCCTTTCGAAATAATCGAACGTTTTTGAGTGGTCATTATTTTGGCGCTAGTTATTTTAACTAGTTGATGTTAGTTACACGTGCAGTGTT